>JAQJVK010000001.1:180664813-181864813 GCA_035578135.1 Flexamia atlantica
TTTGGTACAGACATGTAAAGTGGTAATCGATTGGACAAGTTCGTAAACCAGCCCGATCGGACCATCGGAAGGGGGGGTAAAGGGGGAATAACCCCCCCAAAAATGGGTTTTTTGGGGTTTTTACATAAAAAAATAAAATTAATCAAATTTTTGTTGGCACCATTGGATTTGCCTCAAAAAAAACAAACAATTTAGTATTTTGAATCATTGCTCTATGTCTATTGGTTACCGAGATATTGAAAGTGGTAAACACAGTACGTTGTCTCAATGTTAACCTTATGGGGAATAAGTAAAATTCTCTATCTCGCTCATTTCTCAACATATCTTTAATTAAACTTGGTTTGTGGCTTCATCTAGATGAGATCTAATGTATTTTAGTCTAAATTCCCCAAAATTTCCATTTTTGTGGCAGCAAACCTGAATAATCACTCCCCATGTTATCCTTATGGGAGATAAAAAAATTCTATATCTGCCTTATTTTTGAACATATCATAACAAAACTTGGTATATGGCTTCTTCTAGTTAAGATATACTAAGTAATGAATTAAAAAACTAACCAGTTTTACCATACCTGTTGCAGCAAACCTGCATACTCATTCTACATGCTAACCTTATGGGTAATAAAATATGTTGTGTAGTTCGCTCATTTCTCAAAATATACTGATAAGAAATGGCATGAGGCTTCATACAGTTAATATCTACTTGATTATGGCTTAAAATACCCAAATCATCCAATCCCTGAGGCAGCAAACCTGTGTACTCTTTTTCCCAATGTTAACCTTATGAGAGGTAAATAAAATTGGATAGCTTTTTTATTCCTCAACATATCTTGATAAAACATGTTATGTGGCTTCATATAGTTTAGATATATTGGATTTTAGCCTATAATACCTCATTTTCAAATTTCTGTGGCAGCAAACCTGCATTTTTCCATACTAATCTTATGGAGAATAATTTATTTTTGAATACCAATTGTGGGCATTTGGCAAATCACAGGATGAGGGAACCAGCGAGCACTAGAGACCAATAGAGGGGCCACTTCCATTTAACAAGCATTGTGGGATGTGAAGCCACGCCGCCGCCGCCGCATCTGGTAGTCCAGAAACGGCAAACCGGGCTCGGAAATGTAGAAATTTTTAATGTGCGGCTATTAAATATACCGTGATTTGATATAGATAGGATTTAGATAAAATTCTGAAACTTGGTACGTGCATTGAGTGTTAGTTTGTAAAGACATTGGTGTAAATAAAAATTATTATTTTGAGTTCCTTATATATAGTATAATTAATTAAATTTTAGTTTTTGATATGGCTTTAAAATCTTGACTTGAAAAAGTTAGTCGGCTGCCAAAATTCTTATTTTTTGGTCAGAAACGTGATGTAAGCGGGAAAGTTTGAGTCAAATAGTTAAAGATTTTTTTTTTCAGATTTTTAAAAAATTATACGACCACTCCTTTTTTTAGAAATTCAAGTACAGATAGCGCGACCGTCACGTTCCCGCTGGTTGAGCCGCTGCCCGGGCCCTGCCGTCCGCTCAATGCTATACCATTCCCTCCCATGCCTCGCGTTGCCTTGTGTTGTGTTATGTTGGTAATTATTATTTTTACATAACTAATACTATCATGTTATGGTTTATAGTGGTTTTCGTATTTCTAAGATCGTGTGAAAAATATTATTTCAAATTTGTAACCCTGGTAATTTTATTTTTTTTCTAGAGAAGACATGAAATGCAAGGTTTATTGAACATCACTTTATTTAAGAACCTTACCTTCACTCACCTTATTTACCTTACCTCACGTTATTTACCTGTTTACCTTTGGTGGATTCAGGTTCATAAAATAAATTATATGCACAAATAAATGTTTATACTCTTTATATTTACAATAATAATATCAATATAGATAAGCAAACTGTTAAAATAGCTTACAACCTTTTATGCAATCCTAAACAACTCATCCTTTTTTTACATTTCACTGACCCATAAAAGTTACAGTTTTAGTCAGGTAGTTTCTGATCTTTGTTTTGTGCAATGTTTCACTGTGTCGCTTAGAATAGTGGTGCAACCGTACAGTAAAATATGTTTTACACAGGGCCTTCATCAGTAGAATTAAATGGTTGTCCTATGGCTCCTGCTCGAAGTGGTGTTCACTTGGAAATAAGTCTACTCCAATACATTTTCTCAAAACGGCTGCAGTCATGACCTCACTTAAATTCTTTACTGTGGTAACAGTACCGGTATTAATGTGAACTTTTACCACTGTTTCACAAATTACACAGAGCTTTATTGCACCTTCAGAAGGCTGTACAAGGCCACCTCGGTTTTTACAATTAATCAAACTGTTGGCTGGTGAATGACGACTAAATAAGAGCTCTAAACAACTTTTACATAAAATTTTGGATCGTACAGATCTTACTACATAGCCTGCTATATATTCTACAATATCACAAGTTATGTTAGAAGTACAGTCCACTATTTGAAAAAACATCTCGTCTTCAGCTGTTTGGCCTTGCTCGGATGTGTATAATGCCTGCTCTTCATCTTCCAAAGATCTCCAGCCCGGCGTGGAAGAATTGATGTCATCAGTTTCATTGGTCTGTTTGTTGGACAATGGTTTATTGATACTGAATATCAAAGTCTTGTTCAGTATAAGTGCATTTCCCGTGTTACTTTCCTGTAACTCTCTATGTAACAGAATCCTTTTAAATGAGCAATTGAACTCTCGGCATGTAGGATTGTTGTTGTGCCCCCCGCGAGACCGGATGTACCCGAAAAGGCGTTCTAAGTGATCCTGACTCACTTTATATAGTGGTAAATACATAAGTGGCCCGTTTTCTTTCTTAACAAAGTCATCATATATTGCCAAAGCACTGTCTATACAGGTAATGAAACCAAGAAATCCTGTCTTCCGCTTGGAAAATAAGATAGGCATTCCAAGTTTATCCTTTAGCTGCAAAATGTATGTCTTTGTTTTAAGGAGTATATCTGAATGCTTATTTATATTTCCTGGGTACAACGCTTGTTTTCCATATTTCGCTCGAATGCTTCTTGAATTGAGGATGTCGAACAGCACGTCGAACATTCGCAAAAACTCTATTGTAGCTAAGCAACCTTCAAAACCTGGAACTTTATTTTTTAAAAGATAGTGAAGTGAGTCAGCGACAGATGAACTCAACACTTGAGCTGCCAATTTCACTTTCATCTTTTGCTTGGTGTAGTTTACGTGAGCATTTGTTAGTCTGTTGCCTAGATGAAGTCCTTCTTGTTTTTGAAGTTCGTGCAATTGTTCAATGTACCTCCATTCTATACGATTGTTATCAGAATCAAACAATACTTTATAATCTGCTAATGTGCTTCTCACGAGTTTTAGCATATGACAGGGGTCCAAGAAAAAATTAATGCGTTCACCACTACTTGGGTGTGAAAACCAATGCATCAAGTTCTTGGGATCCATACAACACCCCAGATTATTGGCCATGGCAAGATTGCATGACGTACCGTCACACGTTAGAGAAGCGACTGTTATGCCAGAATCATGAAGAAGTCCTAAACACTGCTTCACCAAGCCACTGAGCTGTTCTCCATTCGTAGAAGCAACAAAGAAGTGCCCTAAAGGAATTTTCCATGACGAATTTATGGAGACCAGATGGAGACGGATGGCGGGACCATGCTATTTTGGTACAGAACACACACTTTGCGCGCGAAATCAGTATGAGTCACGCTGGGAGCTCGGCGTGTTGCCTATGAACGCCTTCACTGGTAGTCTTAGACCGGCTTCACCTCCCGCCTCGCGTGTCCTCTCTATTGGTCTTTAGTGCTCGCTGGAGGGAACAGGGCTCAAATTAAATGTTTTAATGTCAGGGACTCAGGAAAAGTACTGTAATTTCTTAAAGTTTTCTAGAAAACAAAAAATAACATAAAATAACTGTCATTTAAGTAGCATTGGGTAGTAGCATTGGGATCTAAAACGTCTGCTTTGTTTACATTAAAAGATGTGAGCTGATGTTTGATTCAAAGCCACATGGTGGATACAGACATATGGCTTACTTAAAGGCCAGATAACTAAATATGTCAAATAAATGTACTACAGCGAATACAGATTTTTATTGATGATGTTCATGAAATTTTTTACTCAAACTTAAACAGCTGGTCATTTCCCCATACGATTAAATTGGAAAAGCCAGCTGTTTTGAAGTTTTGAACATTGCATTTTCGTGCCAAGTATAGGCTATTATTTTTTATAGCCTGTTGATCTTAAAAGCCACTAGGAGAGTATTGATACCACAGTAGGATGTAAGATACCACAGTAGACAGTGAAGGTTTTCTTTTCACCGTTATAACTCGAAAACGGCCGGACCGATTTTAACACCAAATGTGTCGATTTTAAGGTACGTCTTTGTAGACTTACCAATATGTTCCAGGATTGCCTAGTAGAGCATCAATTAAGTACAGTAAAGGGCTGAATGTTTGAAACAGTTATGGTGCTATCCGTGGGCAGTATTTCAAACTCGATTCACAGTTTTTAGTTTTTAACTTAAAATATGGGCGGGTAGTAATAATTTTAGATCAACCACTGATTGCAGCATTTATTTTTCCGTGAAAAGCCGGGACACCGTCGAATTAGATGAAAAAGGTATTTGCCAAATTATTGTAACTGGCATGATTGTAATTAAAAACATAAAAGTCAGTGTTCTTTTCTCTTTCCATCTTACCGGGATTTAGTCTCAAGACTCAGCCACAAAAGGCAGTATGCTCTTCACGTTTAAATCTGCGTACGTCGAATTATACGAAACACCAAATCATCGGACAGGCATAGATGTAATAAATTAGGAACGCCCCCAGGAAAAACGATAACTCCCGCTACCGAAATATAGATATGGTGCCACTTAACTCTTTTATATAGTACATAATTATGCCTTGAATCAAATAATCAAAAATCAATGAAGTCATGATCAAAGAAATCAATTTATTATCATCTGTATCAACGTATACATTTCCGAAGCTAACTACCAGCTGATTGTTTTATGAACATTAAAAATGTAAACAAAAATCGTCCAACATACTTTTAAATGGGAAAATTTGAAAACTTCGGCCTCGCCAAAAACCCCTTTATACTACGAATTTTGTAAAATCCGTTCTTAGCGGATGTCTACGCCCTAAGAGGAACATCCATGCAAAGTTTCAAGGTTCTAGGTCAAGTAGTTTGGGCTGTACGATGTTTCCACTGAGTGGTATTTGACAAATATATAGTAGATGAGATGATAGTAAAATATACAGTTTTAAAAAGGGACCTCTTGATGATATGGAGAATAACATATAGGGCCGACAAGAAGTCCCTTTTCTGGAATTCGACTTTTTACGACAAACTTCGATAAAAATATTATTTTCTCGAAAACTACTGTGAGTTAAGACAAAAATTTATATTCCCTTGAAAGAAGACATTATAAGCATTCTTCTGATACCAAAATAATTTCTTAAATATGAAAAATATAGGTTTTATGCTTATTTGAAATTTTCAAATAGATTTTTCTCAAAATGAC
The DNA here is from genome assembly GCA_035578135.1 of Flexamia atlantica. NCBI lineage: Eukaryota > Metazoa > Arthropoda > Insecta > Hemiptera > Cicadellidae > Flexamia > Flexamia atlantica. The sequence continues at coordinate 180,670,351 of JAQJVK010000001.1, forward strand.
CCGTTTCCATCATGAAATTTAAATTTCCTATAACTTAACCAAAAAAATCGTAGACTCATAGGACTTGCGCCAAATTGTTAGGAATTTAATGAGAAATTAAAAAAATGTTAATAACTCAAAATCGAAAATTCCTGACAAGAGGTCCCTTTTCGCTTTCCACCTCACATTTGTGCAGTATTTAGTGTACTGATTACATTTAAGTGTCTTGTATGTTATCATCTTCCTGATTTAGGGATCAATGGATAAATGAATATAATTTTGACATTGTAAAATATTTAATTGCTGTTTTGTCATGAAAATTTTCTTGTAAAATAAGTGACCACATAAACAGACTACTATTAAATATAATTAATTGTGTACAACAATTTCAGCATGAAAAACTGACAACCAGAGGTGAATTTATACATTTCCCACCTGAAGACACTCTTTTGACTGCTGCCCCCATGTAACACATTCTTAAAATACATGAATAAATGTAACAAATATTTATGTAAAGCCATTAGTTTGATAAAACACTAAATCCAACAAGTAGCGTGGATTGGCCTTTGTCAAGTGGGGGATATCACTACCATCAGAAATGAAGGGGGGCGGGGCCGAGGCCTGTACAGATATCCACACTATGAGAGAGGATCTGCATTATTATTAAATTAAAACTAAAACTCTTATTTGCAGGAAATTTAGAGGCTTAAGAATTCAGTGGAATTCTATACGAAATTATAATTGAGGGTGATGCGTGATCTTTGATATCACAGCTGAAAATTTGTTGATTCTTGTTTGATGATGAACCAGCTTATTCAGCAATCAGTGACATAGTATAGAAGTCAAGAAGCTCTTGTTAGTATTTTATTTATTTTTTACATTTTTTTGTTATTTTTTTCTTCAGGTAGGGGTACAGCTGCACTATCGTGGACCCGACCCACCACCCAAGGCAAGCAGAGAGGGTCAGGTAGGGGCATACACAGAATTCAAGCTGGAAAAAATTTCTTTGAGCAAAAATGCTACAAGCTCTTTGAGACTTGTAGCAAAATTATTTTCCTTTTAGCATTTTTATCGCATGTCGTCATTATTATTTGTTTTATTAGTAACAGTACTAGTATTGAAGGGGCCCGAAAGCTTGTACATCTTCAACTTCATTGGGTTTACTTCTCTTGACAACAAACTTATCCATTAATGGAAATAAGGCATACTAAACAAAACATCTAATATGTGGAATGATATGGTACACGTCATCAAACCAAAACAACTTAATCGAACAACATAACCTCAAACTATATTTCGCATCACCGTTTTCGAGACGTCTGTTTTCGCCAGTATTGCAAGACTGGCCATGAGATTTTACCCACCGTGAGTTTCAGAAATCCCCGGTTTTACACGGCAGTATCTTTAAAAATCCCCGCATAATCCACGGCAACGTTTCTTGCCCCTTAATAGGGTATTCATATCTTGAAACTAAAATTATCAAATTACTATACTGAGTATTCGACTCCATATCATTCCAAACGTTGGTGAACTAGCCCTCCACATTATCACATTCGCCATCGCTCGGCTAAACTCGGTGACTCGGCCGCTACAGAGTGCGCGCCAACTGCTTTTTAGCACAGAGAACGTATAGAACGTTTATACGTTCTCTGTGTCTACCTACACTCTTCTTTTTGACTGTGGATCTTGATGATGCGGCATCTGATAGAGGGTTACGTTGCAGACTACATTCCATAACTAACTCTTATTTTATTTTAAAATACAAAAATAATTTTTGGACTTTTATTGTGATTTGTATTGGTTAAAACCAGATTTTCTGCAATAAAGTTAAATAACTTCCACACTTTACTTTGTAGCAAAAAAGCGACAGTCTGTCCGAATATTTTTGCATTTTCTTTTTGCGTATCGCATTTTGCGACAAATGCAACCGCAGCTTAAACCCTGGGCGTACAGTTGGACCCCCCCCCCCTTTGGGTTTTAAACTTTTAACACATTAACTGCCATATGTCGGCTCGATTGACCCGTCACAATGGCGGAGGAAAATCTAAACTGTCGGACCGGTTGGGCTGACATTGCGCCGCCAGCAGTGTTTTAAGTTTTTGACGGTAGAGCACAGCTGACGCAACCTAGCAGCAACCATCATCTTACCTGGCAAACCAAATTACCATAAAAAAAAAAAACTAAATATAGCTATCGGGCCGATTGCTCTGACACTTCCCCCTCCACTATTTGGGCACTATTTTCATTGAAAATGTTCACTTATTGCAAAAAACTATTTTTATAATAAATATTTCGATGCAATTAAAAAAAAAACAAGTTTGCCAAAATTTAGTGCCATCCATATAAATTGCCATGGAAGTTAATTTTGATTTCTAATTTCATATGACCATTTAAAACTGAGGATTCCAGTTTAAAATTGCCTTGCTAAGGATACTATTAGTCATAGAACATCCAAAATTAACCTGCTGATTTTGGAATAAAAGAGCAAATCCATCAGAAAATGGGACATATGAAATGGCCCACAAAACCATTGCATTTTTTTATCTGGTTTAAAAAGCCACACAACTGTATATTGCTGCCATCCAAATGCCATATAAAAAGATTCATCGATTTGCCTTTAAGTTTACCACAGAAAGAACCTACGAGGTAGTTTTTTATGAAATAATATACATTAGTGTAGTAGATGGGAGTTGATCTCATTGGTCACTGGCAGTTCTCTTAATCTGTTAGACCTGTCTGATCTGGCAACCAAAAGATGAAATGATTTGTGTTTCATATTGTTCACTACAAGTGTACAATAGATGTTTCTTGTGCACTAATGGATTTTTTTTTGTTTCAAAAGGGAAACAAGGCAAAAATACATAGTCATTTATATTTGTAGGATTGTTTTACTTCAGAAATAAATATATACTCTTAATATTATAGTCATAACATTAATTTTTTTAGATTTTAAATAAATTTATCAACAGTAAAAAAAAGGGATGCACAGTTGATGAAGGGGAGATCAACTGGAGGTGGTGACCTCCGCAGCCGCCTGCTTGTCTCGGAGGGCCTGGGAGTACGTCCGCAACGGCACGCCCGAGTACAGCGGCTTCACTGGCCACTGCGACGCCGACGACGCCGACTGCCACAGACAGCAACTCAGTCAACTAACTTCAACTTCATGTTTGATTTGATTATTTTTATGACTGAAAAATCTTCAGACTAATTCCTCAAAGAGTTCAGAAGGACTCCTTAGAAAAGAATTAGGAATAGGGGTGTGCGATGCATCGAAAATGCATCAAAATTCCGATTTGATTCGATTTGATGCATTGAAATGCCGATGCATCGATTTGACCTCGATGCATCAGTATACTTCGATTCATTAGACGCAATTAGTCTAAAATGTATGTTGAAAGCAATTAAATAAACGTTTAAACTATATAAATGCGTAATATTAATGTTCAAAGCAGTTTACTGTACCGTAATGAAGTTATGAAAAGCTTAGTGCGCAGTAATACTTTCAGACTCTTGACGCTTAACAACAAAGAATGTATAATAAAAGCTGCGTGACAAAGTAGTGGATTGTTATTTTTTCGCCAGGTTTGAAAATTATTGCAATACGTTGTTTCTCTATTTTATAATGAGTTTTAAATGATTGCAAACCACTTTTTAATGTATGGCTGTATTGGCTGTATAATTCCATACACGAATTTCAATGACGAGAATAAAACGAGCACTACAACAGTCGGCGGCAGCTGCAGTGTAACCGCGATCGTGATGGTGATACAGGCTGACCGCGCAATGGAACAAAAACAAATACTGCTGTTAGAGAAATTACCCAACTCTTGGGTATTTCCAAGCCCGTGTGGGAACATCGTAATACTTTCAATAGTTTATACCAGCAGAGACGGGTATTTTTGCGGGTAAACAAGGTCTACAAGTGGTAACACTGTTTTATGATGCTCAGGGTGGTGTTTCTAAACGCGTTTCACAAATACTAGCTACTAATCACTAATTACTAGTTACAATCCATCTCCTTTGGATCTTTACGGTTTTGAAACGGAATCTCAGTATTACAAAATATTAATTAAATTTAATTAATTCACCAACATCGTTTAGAAACAGCCCCCAGCTGTCGAGCTGTCTGCCATCGTCTTAAGCTCAGCACTGCGCAGTAATAGTGTTTGTTTCTTTTGACTGTGTGAATGCAATTAATTGAATGTTTTGTTTTGGAGTAATTGAATGACAAATAAATAAAGATGTTTGAAGACTGCGACAAAGAGATCATAGACGATTCGGGCTCAAGAAGCCAAAGCTTTGTTGAAACAGATACGAATGACGATATGACGACAGATACGATGACGACACCGGTAGGGATACTTTAATTGTATCCGACAAGAGTTACTTAGGCTAATTGTTATAATTATTAGATGATTTAACAAACTTTGAACTGATTCATTTTTACTTGGACTGCTTGTGTTTTTTTAAGAAAATCTTTAGGCCTAGTAATAATAACTATTTCTTGAGATTGTGAAAGGATGTACAGGAATTAAGATATAATTATAAATAAATAAACAAACAATAACTTTATTCACCATTGTTACAACTTTTACATTTAAATTAGCCTATAATTAACAATAAATGATACTTTTTAACTTAAAACAGAAATTTAATAAAATTTCGGTGAATAATTTGGTTCCCCTAGGCAAATGCCCATAAGGGGTCACCTTGATTAAAACCAAAAAAACTAAATTATTAAAATTTATTAAAGATCAGTGTTGCTCATTTATTTATTTATTTATACTTCCTTATTCCTGATTATAATGAATGGGTCAGTACCTAGGCCTATTAAAAATGCTTTGGTTCAGACTCATTCAAACTTTGTGTGGAATTTTTCTGATTTAATCCTCTTTAAGGTTATTGGCCCATTACAGTAATGCAAGCTGTAAATAACTCTTAACAGCAAATAACGCCGCACTGCATCGAATTGAATCGCATCGATTTGAATCGAAATTCTATGAATCGCATCGATGCATCGAATAAAAAAAATTTGCTGCATCGCACACCCCTAATTATGAATATTATGAAAGAATATTTTATTAACTTCAGAAGCACTAATTTTTTCAGAGAGCTATTAAATTGTAAGGATAAAAAATGCTGACTTATCTATAAGTTTGGCCCAAATGGTCATTAAATTGTGACATTTAAAACTTCAAAACAGCTAGATTTTTCCAATATAATAATGTGTGTAAATGACCAGCTGTTAGGTTTCTAGGGTCGCTATTTCATGACACCTAGTATAGTTACTTAGACCTGGATCACTGACCTTGTTCTCGTCGTTGTCGGTGGAGGTGGCGGTGGCGGGCCGAGGGTCGAGCTTGTGCCGCAGCTGGATCCGCTCGTTGATGTCGACGGCGGCCCCGTCCTTGATCATGCGGATCAGCAGGTGTGCGATGTTGGTGGCGTCGTCCAGCCCCGAGTGCGGGTGACCCTCGAACTCCATCCCCAGCTTCTCCAGCATCAGCTGTAGCCGCAGCTGCAACCACCACCGGTAATGATGAGAGGGTGTTACTTGAGGACGGACTGTCGAGAGGCCATATCAGCCAAGTCTGAAACTTGGACCCGGGCCCTGAAGAGGCCTATGGCGGGCAACATTTATTTAACTAAGGATTTGTAATTGTTTAGGCTTTGAATAATATATTCATACTAGCAGTTGCCCATGGCTTCGCTCACGACAAAAACTATTACACCCGCTGCCTAAATGAAGATGGTGCCACATACTGAGTATATGATTAAACAGATACGGTACAAAAACTAATGACGACTTTATTTAAACTTTTATATTACTTATTATATAGTACATATCACCAAAAAAAACCAAATTATAAATCAGCTGTAAAGACGCTTAAACCACTTCTTGATTGAATGAAAATTGACAATTTAAACTAAAGATCATCCATTAAATTTATGTGGAAAATTTTCAGAGCTTTTACCCCGCCGAAAAACCCTTAAAACTTTGAATTTTGAAAAGCGGATGCTCACGCCCTAAAGGAACGTCCATACAAGTTTCAAGGTTTTAAGTCAAGTTCAAATAGTTTGGGCTGTGCGATGATAGGTCAGTGGTATTTGACAAATAAGTAGATATACTTTCATGAACCAGAAAGATGTTTTAGGAATTCACTAAGTACGCAGGTCTACTCCGACTGGAGTATTTAGAACTATTGCTGCCCCCCGCACGAGGCATTTTTATTTGGCCTCTCTATACTATACATGCGAGCAAATTCAGCGCCCCGCCGATAAAGCCCCTAAGGGTATCGCTGTCTGGAAGTCTTATACCCAGTAGGCCTATTGTTGAATCTGATCGCGCATGTATGTGTGGTCCTCAGGCAGGAAATACCCCCGACAGCAGACCGTGCGTACTTTGCGAATCCTAAAGCAGTTTTCTGTTTTATGAAAGTAAATATACGTGGAATATAAAATGCCTTGATTAAATGAAAACAAAATATGTTCTAAAATTGTTAGGGTCTATTATAAACAACAACAAAAATACATAGTAGTCCCGCAATTTTTGAAAATGATGTAGATAAAATAAATGGTTTACATTAGCTCTTTCATTAACAGCTGTTATTAGGAAGGAAGGCCTTTTAAATATCTCTAGTCAGTGATTTGGTAGCGAATTTCCCCTACAGGGAAGAAGCTGTTACCGTAGTACTCATGGTAAGACCTAAGCCCGAGGCCATGATAACTTTTTGCTTTGGGGCCCCCATAGTGTTTTACCCATAGGTAAAAACACTATTCATTCATTTTCATAAATATATATATTCAAAATTTTTCGATTCAATGATGAGGGCTACTATATGTATTACACAAAAAATAAGAACAGAGTACCCTATGTGCTTATAATTTATTGAAAACCGACATGTTTCGGTGACTAAACATGTCGGTTTTCAATAAATTATAACCACATAGGGTACTCTGTTCTTATTCTTTGTGTTATATATAATATATATATATATATGTGTCTTTAGGCACGATAACTCGTGTAAAAAATGGTCCAATCTTAATGAAATTTGGCATGGATATGTAAAGTAGTAATTATTCGGTCGAGTTTGTAATCCAGCCCAATTGGACTACCGGAAGGGGGGGTAAAAGGGGGTAAACCCCCCCAAAAATGGGTTTTCTGAGTTTTTTACATATAAAAATAAAAATAATCCAATTTTTGTTGGCACCCATTGAATTCGGCTCAAAAAAACAAACAATTTAGTATTGTGAAACACTGCTCTATGTCCATTAGTTACCGAGATATTGAAAGTGGTAAACACAGTACGTTTGTCCCAATAACCTTATGGGAAATAAGTAAATTTCAATATCTCGCTTATTTTTCAACATATCTTGATAAAACTTGGTAAATGGCTTCTTCTAGTGCAGACCTACTAAATATTGAATTAAAACCACCCAGTTTTAATATACCCATTGCAGCAAACCTGCATACTCATACCCCCATGTTATCCTTATGGAGCTTACAAAAACATGTCAAATCTCGCTATGTTGAAATAGTCAGGGCGCCAGCAAGGAGGACCTGGAAATTTGGGTGGACAAAGGTTTTTTAACTGATTCTGACTCAGTTTTTTGCGCTGATTACGAATCTGCCGGGTGCAACTTTGGCACCCTTGGGCAAACGCCGCCATATTGGAAAAATGGCGGCAAAGAGGTTTTTCAATGTTAACACGATAGAATCCGTAAAAATGGTCCGATCTCAACGAAAATTGGTACAGACGTGTAAAATGGTAATCGCCTAATCGATTTCAAAAACCAGCTCGATAAGACCACCGGAAGTGGGGATTATGGGGAATAAACCCCCTTAAAAAGGGGTTTTTTGTTTTTTTCACATGGTAAAATTAAAATAATCAAAATATCGTTTCCACCATTGAATTTAGCTTAAAAAAACTAACAATTTGGTATTTTTAATCATTGGTCTATGTCCATTGGTTGCCGAGATATTGAAAGCGGAAAACCCGTACACCGTCCCTATGTTATCCTTATGGGGAAAAAATTAAAATTCTATATCTCGCTTATTTCTCAATATATCTGAATAAAACTTGGTGTGTTGCTTCATCTAGTTGAGATATACTGGATTATGGCCTTAAGTAGGCCTACTCCATTTTTACATTCACGCTGCAGCAAACCTACGTACTCATTCCCCATGCTATCCTTATGGGAAATAAATAAAATACTACCCAACCTCCATGTTTTTCGACATATCTCGATCAAACTTAGAATAAGCCTCTTCTATTTGAGTTATACTGGGATAATGACTGAAAAACACCAAATATTTACAAACATGCAGTAGCAGACCTGCATACTCATTCCCCATGTTATTCTTATGAAGAAAATAAAAATATGTCATATACCGTTTATGTTGCGTTTAAATATTATTTTAAGTGTTTTAAATTCCCTAGATATGTAGATCTGCTGCAATGGGGTTATTTAAGATGTCTAACAATTTCATTAATTTCCATAGCTTTTGAGTAAAAATATAATTGTTAACTCCCAAAACATTTATTTCAGCCAGAAGCTGTTCCCAAAATTTAACTTAAATTTCGGGACCGCCGAGCCTAACCTTATTTTTTAAAAGCTCGGTCCTCAAACACAACATTTATTCCTTTGATTAGCAGTACTTACCAAACACAACATAATTGAAGTTAACACTCACTAAGCCTGGCCCCCCATGTGAATAAAACCATTTTGTTTACCTTACCTTCACTTTAAAACCTACATAAAAATCTATATCTCGCTCTTTTATTAGCATATTGAACATATCAGAATACAATTTGGATTGTGGCTTGAACTAGTCGAGATATATTTTATATTAGCCACACTGAGTTGTCTCATCGCGATTGAGGCAGCGACAATCTGCCAGTTTATTTGATGCAACTATTATAGTACATATACCTTGTATGCTATTCACGTAATATAAAGAAATAAAAGGTGCACTTACAGATATAAATATTACTTATTTATTAAAGTTACTTAGAAAAAAGGAGTTGTTATGTACAATGGAATGATCATCTGCTATTCTGTTTGACTCAGATTTTATTAAAAGGAAAATCTTCTTCCTGAAGTAGTTCATCTCTCATTCTGGTTTGTTGATTGAAGCATACTTTTCCATAGCATTTATAAAATACAATGAGAGATGAAGTACGTCAGGAAGAAGATTTTCCTTTTAATGAAATCTAAGTCAAACAGAATAGCAGATGATCTTTCCATTGTACATAACAACTCCTTTTTTCTAAGTAACTTTAATAAATAAGTAATATTTATATCTGTAAGTGCACCTTTTATTTCTATATATTACAGCAGTGAATAGCATACAAGGTATATGTACTATAATAGTTGCCTCAAATAAACTGGCAGATTGTCGCTGCCTCAATCGCGATGAGGCAACTCAGTGTGGCTAATATAAAATATATCTCGACAAGCCACAATCCAAATTGTATTCTGATATGTTCAATATGCTAATAAAAAAGCGAGATATAGGTTTTAATGGAGTTTTTAAAGCGAAGGGAAGGTAAACAAAATGGTTTTATTCACATGGGGGGCCAGGCTTAGTGAGTGTTAACTTCAATTATGTTGTGTTTGGGTAAGTACTGCTAATCAAAGGAATAAATGTTGTGTTTGAGGACCGAGCTTTTAAAAAAATAAGGTCAGGCTCGGCAGTCCCGAAATTTAAGTTAAATTTTGGGAACAGCTTCTGGCTGAAATAAATGTTTTGGGAATTAACAATTATATTTTTACTCAAAAGCTATGGAAATAAATGAAATTGTTAGACATCTTAAATAACCCCATTGCAGCAGATCTACATATCTATGGAATTTAAAACACTTAAAATAATATTTAAACGCAACATAAACGGTATATGACATATTTTTATTTTCTTCATAAGAATAACATGGGGAATGAGTATGCAGGTCTGCTACTGCATGTTTGTAAATATTTGGTGTTTTTCAGTCATTATCCCAGTATAACTCAAATAGGCTTATTTTAAGATTGATCGAGATATGTCAAAAAACATGGAGGTTGGGTAGTATTTTATTTATTTCCCATAAGGATAGCATGGGGAATGAGTACGTAGGTTTGCTGCAGAGTGAATGTAAAAATGGAGTACTTAAGGCCATAATCCAGTATATCTCAACTAGATGAAGCAACATAACAAGTTTTATTCAGATATATTGAGAAATAAGCGAGATATAGAATTTTAATTTTTTCCCCATAAGGATAACATAGGGACGGTGTACGGGTTTTCCGCTTTCAATATCTCGGCAACCAATGGACATAGACCAATGATAAAAATACCAAATTGTTAGTTTTTTTAAGCTAAATTCAATGGTGGAAACGATATTTTGATTATTTTAATTTTACCATGTGAAAAAAACAAAAAACCCCTTTTTAAGAGGGTTTATTCCCCATAACCCCCACTTCCGGTGGTCTTATCGAGCTGGTTTTTGAAATCGATTAGGGGATTACCATTTTACACGTCTGTACCAATTTTCGTTGAGATCGGACCATTTTTACGGATTCTATCGTGTTAACATTGAAAAACCTCTTTGCCGCCATTTTTCCAATATGGCGGCATTCGCCCAAGGGTGCCAAAGTTGCACCCGGCAGATTCGTAATCAGCGCAAAAAACTGAGTCAGAATCAGCAAAAAAATCGTTGTCCACCCAAATTTCCAGGTCATCGTAACTTACAATGGGTTGGCACCCTGACTAAAATATGTTGTTTTGCACTTGAAATTCGCTGAGTATGCAGATCTGCTGCAACGGGGGTATTTTATGTTTATTCCTGACAGCTGGTTTTTCAATCTACAAAATTTCTTGCTTTTAACATATGTTTATATATAAACATTTTATCACTTTATATTCTGCTAAAGGGAATATAATATGCGATCTTTGAGGGGGGTTCAGATCAGGATGAAAACCATTTAGTTGTCCTATTTTACGTCTACAGAATGAGTGTACAAAATTTCAGCTTTCTAGGTGCATGGGTAGTTGGAGAATTAGCGATGGGAGATTGAGTGAGTGAGGGCTCACTCTTCTTTATAAGTATAAGATGAGAAGAAACGTGAGTGAATGGATAATAAACATGGAAACTAAAGATAGATTAAATGCCACTAACATTTAATACTAAATTCAATGTTACTTTTATACAGTACATGTCAATAAAAAGAAATATTAGAAACCAAAACATAAAATTGACTGAAATCACAAAACATCTGTACTGATGAATCCATCAGTGAACGTAACTACCATCTGCTTAGAACACTGAAAAAGTAAACAAAACATCATCCACTTGAATTATATGGGTAAATTAAAAACAAAAATTGGTCAAAATCAAATAAAATTTGGTTTTTTAAAGCTTGCTGTTTAATTTCAAAAAGACTTACGCTAGTTTTAATCCGTCTTAATCCTTCTAGTATGTGCATACAATACAGAAAATAAGTTTCAGCCAAATATTAGTACTCTAGTTTTTGCGTGAAAAGCGGTCTAAGGTGAGATGTTAATGGTTACCAACAGGCAGAGTGACAGAAATTGAGATAAGGCTTGATTCGGATTCTCTGACCTTCAAAACGCCAAAATAACCAATAATTTAATCATTATAAGCAATATACAGACAAAGCTCTTATTTTATTTATATACATAGATTAACTTGTCTACATAAATAAAAATCAATTCAATGAGTGGTAAACACAGTACGTTGTTCCATCTTACCTAAATAAATAAAAACAATTCTATTTCTTTGTACCTCTACAACTTTTTTATTTGTGCACCAAACTGGATAATTCTTTTTTGGTTTTCTTCGTATTTTTTAGGACAAGGTATGTGTGAAATAAAATTTTTAATTCAACCTTAGGGCTCTGTCCTACAGGCCTATAAGGTCACTTGACCATGTATGCATTCTGGTGGAGTAACTTGAGAACTATTTCAAATCATAACCATATGTTGACATGTAAACAAATGTGAATCTGAAATATGTGTTTGTTTATTTACACTTGGATTATTTACTTTTGTAGTTCAAGGATTTTGTGAAACTAAAAAGTCTAATCTAAAGTTAATTTATGTATCTGAAGAATTCTGATTACATGACACGTGAATCTACCTTTTTATCTAACTAACCTTTTAGAATGTACAGAAATGAAGATAAATCCTCATAGTTTTGTTTGGTTTTAGAAAAATTCATATTGCAAGCCTTATATGAGTGTGTGAAAAACTGCAGTTTTTTATTTGACCAGAGAGGTTGAGAAGTGTTTGAATTCATAGTTCACCAAAATCATGACTATATTTTAAGTTTAATATAACATTGATTCAGTATTATTCTGATTCTTGAAAATGCCACGTTACCCTCGACGCAACAACCTGGGCCGTAGAGAACGCAGTGCTATGAGTGTAGGACACTTTCAGGCAAGTCAAAATGACAAGCAAAACAAGTCTCGAAATGAAGACGAATGTGCTTTATTTAATCTAAACCATCAACGAGGATATCTTGTATTCAATCCCCATTGAGCTGCGTTCAATTATAATGCGAAGATCGATTGCAGTTTATTGGCTCAATGAACATTGTGTGTCAACAGTTGCAATGATTATAGGTTTAAAAATGAAGCCCCTGTGGCAGCTCATGAGTTTACGTACTGGGGGTTCACGGTTAAAAATGTATACATGATATCAATGTATTATACCAGAGTTATTGTCTTAAACTAATCGGTATTTAAGTATGTTAAACGCTTAAAAGACCGCAGGGCCTGCATTTATTGAGATAACTGTTGTTATACACGAGTGTAATGCTTCAAGTATTAAATTTAATAAGGCACTACCCTACCTTTTACGATTATGAATCGTATTTTGATAATATTACACATTGATATGATATTCTCCCAAAATTAAACATTAGATAATAAATAAAAATATAACCATTATATTATTTTAAAAGACAATTTTTAATAGTAAACAAATACGTAAATAAGGCTTACACAGTTAATGTTGAACATTAATAAATGACTGAATCCAATTTCATTATTAGTCTGTAATCCTGAAATATACTGAGATAATTAATATCATAACGATAAATAAGAAAACCGAATGTTTTTTAAATAACTAACTGGGAACTGAGTCCTACAGTTATTACCTTCCACAATTAATTAATTAATGCTCTTCTTGATTAATCCTTGAAAATAAAAATCATTAACCTACAATGAAATACGACTATACCTTGATTACCGAAAGAAAACGCGGCCGCGGGCACGCAGAACTTCGATTTCATACTGTTGAACTAAAATATTTCGTTACAAGTCTTATTAAATTTTATTCGTTTAAGAAGTATAATAGAAGTTTTTAGTAGGTTTTAAATAACTGTAAACGTTTTTAGTAAATTCTATTTGTGTAAATAGTAACGTAAGTCTTTAAACAATTTATAATTAATTCCAACCACAAAAAATATAATTTTACATAGCCAGGTGTGTTTTGACACGAATGACAATACATTTGCAATAAATTAAATATGCCATTACCACTAGTCAGGAGTGTAATAAATATTCTTGCATAGAGTCAGCTATCGCGCGGCCACTACGCCAATTGTTTTCTTTAGATAATCAGAGTATATCTCAAAACACCAAACTACATCACTGAAATAAACATCCTATTTATCACTAAAAACAACATTAAAACACATAATATTTATATTAATAAACTTTAACATCATCCGAACCAAAAAACAAGTGTCAGACCTCGTTAAAACGCACATGGGCACACTCGTCTATAGTAGTCGCAGAGCTGTGCTCCAAACTCAGTATCGCCTCACTGGCTGTAGTGACAACGTCGAGTGCGACGCGCGCTCTTCGCTGTTGCTTATTACTGTCATTTTTATTGTTTGGGATATTCTGCGATTATATAGAAGTATTTTACTAAATAACATTATTTTTGGTTTTTCATAGGGGGTTCACGTGCTCATGTGCTCCGATGCACGAACCGCCACTGCCTGTAATGTGCTGCACCAGTGGCCAACTACAATTGACACGATTGGCATATCAGGTTGAACCAGGCAAAACTCCGTTCCGTGGAATACGTACATCTTGGGGATTCTACCAATATTGATTGAAATGCATTTAAAGATGGAAGAGTGACTATTCTCCCAGCAACATACGTCGAAAGTCCGCGACATATGAGCATGAGTGCGCTCATGATGCTAAGTTGGATGTACGTCATTATGGTACACCAGATTTGTTTATTACATTCACGTGCAGTTCAAATTGGTCAGAAATTCTACAAGAATTATTTCCTGGCCAATCTCCCATTGATATTAACACAAGAGGTTTTAAAAGAAAATGAAGTTACTCATGGATTTTATTGCTAAGCATTGCATGTTCGGTAAGACGCATTGTGGGATGTATTCAGTAGAATGGCAAAAACATGGGTTGCAACACACACAAATCCTTATTTGGTTGGTTGAGAGAATAAAACCGCATGAAATTGATTATGTGATTATCAGCTTATATAATGAAGAATATCCATTCAGCTAAAAGTCGGTTCAGTAATTATTGTGTTGCGAAGCATTAACTCACTATGGTTTTGAAATGGAACTCAGCTGACGGTGAAAAAATTAATTAACAACATAATTGAGGGAACGATTTCGCAAAAAAAAAACTTCAAAGGTGAAGACGTTTTTATTCCACGTATCCAAATAATTCAAAACGCAAAACGATACGCCCTTTGATTTTAAGCGGCAACAATTTCCAGCAGCTTGCATTTGCAATGTCTGAATGAAATGGACAGTCGTTGAATGTTTGTGGAAACAACCTTGAAAATCCATGATTTTCATATGGCCAATTGTATGTCGACTGTTCCCGTGTCGGAACACTGAAAAAATAATTTTTGCGCCAGAAAACAAAACTAACGATGTTGCATATTAAAAAAGTTTTAGAATAAAAGCTATGTTGTTGGTGTGACTATTTTGATATTTATTCAAACTAAAACAAATTACAGTAGAGCGCTGATTGTCCGAACGTCGGTCATCCGAACCGTCGGTTAACCGAACGCCGTAATAATTCATATTTTGGACATGATTCTCAAGCAATTCAAATTCGCGAAACTCCCGTTGTGCCGGGATATCAATGTATTTTGATAGATTTCATAATAAAATTACGTGAATAATTTTTGTTTGATCATTTTTTAGCCTTTTTACTACTAAGAATTACGTTACATATATAATTTTAAAATGTTTTCTTTTCATGTTCGATTATCCGAATATTCAGTTATCCGAACACCCCTTGTCCCCAATTAGTTCGGATAATCGGCGCTCTACTGTATTCATAAAGAAGGCAGGACAACATCTGTTAGGTCATCTAGTAAGAAATAAAATTCTGCAGTGAAAAATTGAAATTTTAACTTTAACATTTGTATTTCAACAATATTCCAGTACATTATTAGAAATTCCAGTATAATAATTCCAGTATTTCCAGTATCAAAATAAAATTCCAGTATTTCCAGGATTTTCAGTATCAGTAGACACCCTGCTTTTCAGAACACTTTAAAACTCACAACTAATCAACACACCACAACTAATCAACACACTGCAACGTATTCAGATGTTTATAAACCTCAGCATAATGTAGAGAATCTTCTGTCACCTACAGGCTCGTTCTCGTTGGAGCTACTCTTGCTACTGACGCTCCGCGATCGTCGCTGTCGCGGGGAGCCGTTTTCGCTGGAGCGACTGGTTTTCAGCTGCTCCAAGATTTTTCTTCCGCTGTTGATGCCACGCCACACCAGCGTCCAATTCTTTATTCCACTATGAGTCGTAGGAGCATTGGAATTTTGTAGTTTGTGTTTGTAATCCTACTAGCTAATATTATAAATATAAATATTATAAATCAGTGGTTTCTAAGCTTTTTGGCTGGCGACCCACCAATGAACCTAAAGATTTTTTGCGACCCAACATTGTTATTTATTTGTGTATACATTAAACCCAACGATAAATAGACCATGGAAAAACAATAAAATTTATAAGATTTAGCCTATAACATCATAGTCAAATACAAATGTTACTTTAATGTATCACAAGAAAATATAACTCGAATTTTGGACGAAACAATGTGCTCTGTAGAAAATGAGGTGAAACTTTAACAAGGATTGAGTTTGAAATATATCAAAAAAGCTTACTATTGCAGTTTTTTCATGTGTGTTTTTTAATTGCAAAATATGAAATTTTATTTCATAAAACCTGTAAGTGGATACTATAAAAAGAAATAGCTTGCTAGAAGGAAAAATAATGTAATGAGATTTTATTATTTACATGTTACTAAAGAATGACCCTCAAGGAAGAAAATTCTGATCTTTTCTACTGCAGGTGATTTTTATGTTCAGTTTTAAAATAATTGAAAGTTAAGAAGAATCTTTAATGGATTTGCGCCATAATGTATCCAAAAGGACATTAGCCTTTGGTTGCCCTCTTTTACATACTAAGGACTTTCATAACTTCTCCGCAAGATAGTTCTAAAAGCACTTCTTTAAATAAAGCTTAAAGTCAATTACTCCGGACAACTTAAAATTTACGATGTTTCCAGTAAAAAAATATATCTTTCAAGATCTGGAGGGTTCAGATACAACGAATAAAACCAAAACGAACTTTATACTGTAATTAGAACCGGTGATACATAATAAAAAAAATATAAAAACAGTTTAGTTTGGAAACACCCATAAGAAATGAACAGAGAAGAATTTTTATTTGAGAACATCACTAGAACAAAACAATGTTTTCAAAAACGGATTGCGATGTTGTAATCAGCGTGAAAATCTCACGCTGAACATAAACATCTCACAAACGTGTTGAATTATGAATTATAATTCTCTAGAGTATCTCAAGGAATCGTTTCTCTTAACACCCTGGAATAGCGTTTTGAATTCATGTAATGTGAATGAAGCATATGATAATGTAGTGCTGTATTGGTGTGTTACAGCACTACATTCATATCTAAAAAACTACCTTATTTCCAAGTTGGTGGCTGAAAATTAATACCTGATTCAAGGTTCATGCCCATTTCTTATTCCTTCTTATTAGATGCCTGGACTGCCTCTATCCTTTGCGTTTGTTTCGGGATTAGTAAATATCCAAAACAAAGATAACTAAATTTACACAAAACCCAAATCTGTTCCAATTAACAACCTATGCGAAATTTCGCGACAAAACATAAAATTGTCACGATTCCTCAGGATTTTCAAACGATTAGTTTCCCTCGAAAGTTCAGGTTCGGTGTTTGGCCCTCGTCAAAAGTGAACGAAACCCCATCAAAATTTCTTTCATAGTGTAGAATAAAACTCTTAAAGACAAACCGATCTTCAAAAACCAAAGAAACGGCATGGATCGGCTCTGAATCATACTTCAGGGCTTGGACTGGTTGTTGTAAAAGTAGGGGAACCGATAACGGTAAGATGACTCCTTTGTTAAGGAAAAAATGTATATTTCTGAAAAATTTGCTCAAGTAGCTGGAGTTTTAGATACCTACTGATGCCGTTTTGATTCTGTTTTCTAAAACCTAAAAATACAAGGTTCTTCTATTTACTATGATTATTTTTGTTGAAACCTCGTCGCGACCCACCTAAAGCCCTTCCGCGACCCACACTTTGGGAACCGCTGTATATAAATAATAATTTATAAATAATAATAATATTTATAATAATAAATCTTTATTATTATAAAGAAGAGGTGGTTTCTGTATGTATGTATTTATGTGTGTATGTATGGGACAAGTGAACTCGAAAAATACTGAACCGACTTGGTTGAAATTTCACACAAAGGTAGATCTTGAACCTGAGAAACATATAGGCCTATTCACTTCCTTAACCCTCGAGGGGACGCTAAGCGGAAGAATCCTCCGGGTTAATTTTTGTTGTAGTGGGAAATATTTATCTTGGGGTTGGCAGCGCTGTCCTTTTGTGTAGCTGTTGCCCCTCCCTCCTAAAACATTTGACCGCCCTGCCCTCCAATTTTACCGACTCAGGTCAGTTTGGTGAGCGATGTCCTGAGTTTCCGGAGGATTCCTCCGTGAGCGTTTTCGATCGATACCTTGAGGAAACCTCCGTGAGCGTTACAATGTGTTTTATACTAATAGTTACATTGTTATACTAACTTTACAATTTTCACTCATTTTTTGCAGAGATATAGCATGAAAACTATTTTTTCTCATATTCTATTTTTATTTCAAACAATTTAAGTATTTAGAATACATTTTGTGCATTATTTAAAACCCGGACGAAACCTCCTTGAGCGAGAGACGACGTTTATAATTTTAAGCGACCTCTGGAGGGTTAAAATCCCTTCGGGCTACGCCCCGTGAACGTCCTTAGCTTCAATATTTACATTTTATAAGGATGTAAACATTCAAATACCGAAATGTAAACAGCTGTGAATACTACAATTTGACAGTTAAAATAGCAGAAGTAAGATCAGCTGTAATTTTTATCGTGAGCGAAGCCACGGGCAACTGCTAGTATAATTATAAGTATTATAAACGTTCGTAAACTTATTTATTTCGTTATTTGTTTGTTTAGGATTCCATCATGCCTAAATTACCGATAAATTTACAATTCGCGCAATTTATCTCCGGCTATGGTTAGGGCAGCTTGGACAAAAAAATTACAGTTCAATCACTGTTTTAAAGTAAAAATAAATAACTTTTAACATATACAGGATGTTTTCAAAAAACCCTTCAGGACTTTTTTCTACAATCCCAGTTACCAAGAATGATGATGCAAAAATGCTTAAAAATGAATGGTTAGGGTCACTGACCATTCTACATCAAAATGTGGATAGAGTGAGCATTAAAATAGAAAGGCTTAATCATCTTTTAGATCTTACATCGCCTGATTTCTAAGTAATAACTGAGCATGGTCAACATCCAGATGTCATTCTAAATACAAGACTTGTAGGGTATACCCTTGTTTCAGCATACAGTAGAAAACACAATTTAAAAGGAGTAGCTATATACAAAAAAGACGATTTTCAACGTGAGGTTACGAACCTAGAAGTAGAATCCTTTAGTATTCCCCTTGTCTGTGAAGTTAGTGCCATATCTATAAAACTAAGTCGCAAGAAACTCATTGAAATTATTGGAGTATATCGACCTCCAAATAAAAAGGAAGAACTAACAACACAGGCTCTAAATATGATTCACAATGTTCTGCTTTCAATAAAAACAGATGTCCATGATTTTATTTTAGTAGGTGATATTAATATTGACAACCTCGTACCTTCTAGGGAAAGATGTTCTTTTAATGGTCTACTTGCAGCTCATAATGCCGAAAGAATCTTGTTACCGGCAACTAGAATAACCAAAGATTCGAAAACTTCTATTTACACAGTTTGTAGTAATCTTAACATTGAAGAAATCGAGGTGGATATTATAAGAACTGGCATCGGAGATCATACTAGACAGCTCTGCCATGTCCCAGTTCCAAATTGGAGAAATAAAAACATCTCACAAACGTGTTGAATTATGAATTATAATTCTCTAGAGTATCTCAAGGAATCGTTTCTCTTAACACCCTGGAATAGCGTTTTGAATTCATGTAATGTGAATGAAGCATATGATAACTTTCAGACCATATTTAAACTACATTTGGAACACCATTGTCCATTACGGACATTCAAAATAAATACAAAACTTAAAACATTTATAAAATATGACAAAGAAGCCCAAAATCTGAAAACCAATTACCTTGAAGCTAATGATAGATTTTGCATTACTGGAAAAGAAGAGGATAAACAGTCAGCCACAAATCTAAAAAAACGTTATGATCAAAAACTAAAAACTTCGAGGAAAGAAGTAAAACTAATTAATAATGCCACCTTAAAAATAAAGCAGTATGGAATATAATAAACAGTGAAAGGAAAACTAAAAAAGTCCACTCAAACTTTGATTACCTTATTTACAATGGCAAGAAAGTTGATCAACCCAAAGAGATTGCAGATTCCTTTAATGAATATTATTCATCAATAGCTGAAATTACACTAAGAAATAACCAACAAATGTATAACAAAATAAATCATCCTCTAACTAAGTCATCTGTAAAAAACCCATTAACAATATTTAAACCTCCCTCCGCTGAGGAAATTGACAGATTAACAGATAATCTCAAACCAAAGACATCATCCGGTCTTGATGAAATATCTGGAAAAATACTCAAGTACTGCAAGAAGGAACTAATCCTACCAATACGACACATTTGTACTGCAAGAAGGAACTAATCCTACCAATACGACACATTTGCAAATTATCACTGGAACAGGGAGTTTTCCCTTCACAGTTGAAAGTGGCTAAGGTTATCCCAATCTAAAAAACTGGAGACAAACACGAAATTGGAAACTATAGACCAGTCTCACTTATATCCACTATTTCAAAAGTAATTGAAAAGGTTATACTTAGTAGGTTACTCAATCATATAGTTTCTAATAACCTAATTACAGAAAGACAACATGGATTCATCAGTGGGAAATCGACATTAACATCCATCACAGATTTATGTGAGAATATTATAGATTGTGTTGAAAATGGGAACAATGTGATAGGAATTTTCCTAGACCTTAGCAAAGCTTTTGATTGCATAAGCCATTCAATGTTACTTGAGAAACTTAAAGGTTTAGGCATTCATGATTTAGCTCTGAAGTGGCTCTCCACTAATTTAAGTGAAAGGAGTCAAGTTGTTGAAATAAAACAATGTATTGGTGGAAAAACAACTACTGAAAAATCAAAGATATTACCAGTAAAAAGAGGAGTGCCCCAAGGGTCTATTTTAGGACCTATCTTTTTTATTCTCTTTTGTAACGACTTCCAAGAATACCTTGACCAATACAGTCACACTGTTATGTATGCAGATGACACTGTCATACTTACTTCAAAGGAAACAGTTAAAGAAATCGAAATAAATGCATACATTGCTTTATCTATGGCGATGGATTATTGTTCATCAAATGATTTAGTATTCAATGGGAATAAAACAAAACAAATAAATTTTGGAATAAGAAAAAGTGATATCTCAGATCTCCCATTAGTTAAATCAACAGAGAGCACAAAATATTTGGGTATCATTATTGATGATCAACTCTCATGGGATGAACATGTTGAAAATCTGAGTCTAAAGTTAAATTCAGCATTGTTTGCAATTAGAAGAACTAAAGCCATAGCCACCGAACAAGCTACTAAAGCGACATACCATGCAATTTTTGAAAGTTGTGCTAGATATGCTATTGCTGTTTGGGGCGGAGCATCTAAAAAACATCTAGACAAGATTTTAATACTACAAAAGAAAGCAATCAGAATAATGGCCGGTTTGGAAGCAAGAAAAAGTTGTAGGGAAGTTTTCAAAGAAAGGAAGTTACTGACTGCAGTCAACATGTATATAATGGATAACATTTTATTGGCTGTAAACAACAGCATTACAAAAATAACAACGTACACCATTATAACACAAGACATGCTGACAACTACAACCTTCCACCGCACCACTCCAAATTATTCGAAACCAAGCCAACATATGCCCGATCCAAATTTTACAATGTTTTACCAGAAATCGTCAAAGATCCAAATCCTAGAAAATTCAAGAAGTTGCAGAAATGGCTATTGGATAGACCTTTTTATGATGTTAAAGAATTCTTAAATTGGAAAGAAGGCTAAAGAAGACTAAATTAATATTAACTATTTTCAATCTTAATGATCGTTAATAAAGAATTTCTCTCTCTCTCTCTCTCTCTCTCTCTCTCTCTCTCTATCTCTCTTCGGGATATGGTTACTTAAATCAAAACTAAGAAAAAAGTTTCTGTAAAGATGGGCCCTAAAATGCTCAGTTATCTGTCTATCGGTATGTATGTGTTTTAAACATGATTTTGCATAACTTTGGAACCACTGAAGATATCAACTTAAAAATTGGTGCGTATTTTTTTATTAATAGGACCTATTTTGGTGTGGAGTATCAAGTTTCTACTTTGAACCATTTAAAAAAAGCAGTCATTTTTATATTTTAAAACTTAATATCTCAAAAATCGTAGATTTTACGAAAATTGTACAAGGGACAAAAAAGTAGCGCAGTTTTATTTCCTAAAAAGCCATATAAAGATTATTAATATCGAACCACAATTATTGGAGTTACAGTATTACAATTTTTATGCGAAAACTTGCTGTAACTGTTATAACAAGCATGACATTTTGTTAGAACAAGTTCAATTACTCCGTTAAATGTGGGTTGATCTTAATAATCTTTATATGGCTCTTTAATAGGGAAATAAAATAGGAAATAAAATATTTTTTGTCTTTGGTACAATTTTTGTAAAATTTATTTTTTAAGATATTAAGTTTTAAAATATAAAAATGGCTGCTATTTTTAAATGGTACAAATTAGAGAGTTGATACTCCACACCAAAATAGGTCCTATTAGTCAACATAAACACACCAAGTTTGAAGTTGATAGTCTTTAGTGGTTCCAAAGTTTTGCAAAATCATGCTAAAAACACATTCATGCCGACAGACGGATATTCGAGCATTTTAGGACCCTACTTCATGGAACTTTTTTCTTAGTTTTGATGTGTGTAACCATATCCCGAAGAAGGATTTTTGTGAACACTTTTTATATAACTTAGCAAACAAGAACATTCACAAAGAGGTAATAAAATAACACATAGTAAAGAATTTTTCAAAATATTAATTGGAAGGGAAATAGTCTGCAAATAATCATTAAATCATTTGCAAACTCACAATCTCATGTCAACTTTTTTCTAATTTAAAATTCATTTCTTTAGAATTCCCAACAATCATAGTGAACTATCATTAATTGGATTGTGCACATCTTCAAGAAAGTAGGACACTTTTCTAACTGGGTGCGCAGTTTTTCCTACATAACATTCAATCTGAGGAAAAAGGATTAGGCCTACAAAAATCATCCTTGCCTATTAATATGTAAATTACCAAGATAGTCACAGTTCAATCAGATGAACAGCATGTTTGGAATTAACCAAAACTTTATAGGTTGTTAATGGCACAATGACGCAAAAACGCCCAACGCACGCGATATATGCTACTGCACACGCTTCTGCCCATACAGTCACAGCGGCTGAGAGTCGCTACACTGGTCCCCCGAGCAGTGTAGCGATTGCAGCCGCAGTGACTCTTGCAAAACGTGGCGTGTCAGTCACAAGAGCCGCTGCAACGAAAACGGCCCTTACCACAATCATGCAGTGTTTCCACACTGCGCAAATACACGGAAAATCACATGTAATCATCCTACATTTCATCATAAGTTAACCAAATGTTTAACCCTTAGTAGAGTGATCCTTTAACACAAATTTCTTATCAGAAAGACAATTATTGCAATCTATTTTTGGAAACGTTATCTATTTTTGGACTTGTTAAACCGAAAGAGCATTCCTTTCCCACAAAAAAATACACAAAAAATATTTCCTGAAGTGATAAGAAAAGGACATTGACAGGCAACAAGAAATATTACCTCCAATTAGATGAAAATCGGAGAGCCTCAGCTATATTTAGTTGAATTTGGAGTACCAAAATACCGCATTATAAAGTATATTGTTTGATCATGGTTCTTTTTTCAGGAGAAGTTTCATAAGTTTCATTTTAGGCTCATTTGATTTATAAAAATAAGATGAAAAATATGAGCTGAAATTTGTAGTTGTATGACAAGTAGTTTGTATTTGTTACATTTTGTAGTAGAGCCTCTTCATCTCCTAATTATCTCAAACACTCAGATGTGCATGTGCAGTCAGACAACAATGAGCTGGTGTTGATGAGTAAACCAACTCCCGCCCCCCCCCCCCCCCCCCCACCCACAGCGACAAGGAGACTGAGAAAGGTAGCTGTTTTTCTTTTGCTCTATCTCCCACACTAGTTTTGGTTTTCATCTCTATCTTCATGCATTTAAAAAAATTTTGATTATTTTCTTCAACTCAAGTTTTAAAATACAACAAATTTTTTGTTTTAAATAAGTAATTTTTTGTATTGTTCTTATAAAATATCAAATATAATTTCATTCATACATTATACTGAAAATTTCAGAGGTTAAATTAAGCAGGTTTTCAATTTTCAATTTTCTCGAAAATGTCAGTATAATGTATGAATGAAATTATATTTGATATTCATGAATATAAAAATATTCATGAATAAAAAATAGTAGTCCCAATTTTGGCATAATATTCATAATTAAATTATGAATACTATGCCATAATTGGGACTACTATTTTTGTATTCATCCTCAGTTCATGAACTTCGAGAAGAAAAACGATTTTGCATTTGACTTAGTGGAAATATGTAAATGTTTAATAAGCATAACAATTTAAAAATTGTATCATTTAAACAACTACTTTCAACACTTGAAATCAATATTATTAGCACATGTTACTGATATAGTTATGTAATTTTAGTTGTTTCTTTTTAACTGCAAGTATTGGGACTCCGGGAAACTAGAAATGAATGCAGATTGTAGATTGATTATTGTTCTAAATAAATTATTTTGATTTCACGCCAGTTTTCTTAATTTTATATAACATACTGATACACCTATCAAATCATTTATTTATTTAGGGGAGAAACTTTTTTATTATGAGCTGATGTTCACTTTACTTAGGTACATAAAAATTAGTCTACTGTAGGCCTATGTACTGTTTTAAACATTAAATCAAGCTTAAATTTACATAATTTCTGATTGATAAAAACTGGGCAAAGCTCGAGCTAAAAAATTTTGAAAAAGCTCGGCTTGGCTCAAAAAATTACTATTCGCATACCCCTACAAAATAACCTACTTGTTAAAACGTTATTAATATATTATAACACTAAATTCTTCCTTATAAACTCAGGAAGCTTTAAAAACACTTGTTCAACAACTTACTATTTTAACTGAAATGTAATGAGCAAACATTTTGATTCAAATCCCTTACCTTGAACTTCTTTTTATTAATATTATGCCGTAAAACCTGTAATATAAAATAAAGCTTTACTGACCAACACTGTTTATAACTAAAACTATAATCAGAATTACAAATGTTGGCTATGTGAATTATAGATAACATGGACTCATCTTAACTAATAACTTCAATTTTTTAAACTAAACTTAGATTACCATGAAAACTTTGCAACCCAAATTCCAACAATAAAATGTTCTAAAATATCTAATACCTAATCGAGTTTTACTTACCCTATCACATTTGTAGAAAGATGAAAAGCATTTTCTTAAATTTACCCATTTCTTCCCAAAATGTGGATAGTCAACCTCTGACAACTGGAAGGAAATAAACAAATGTTAGTTGTTTTAACAAACTGTTTGTGAAAGGAATATGTAATCAGGACTACTTCCAACTTGGCAATGGTATTTTTTCACAACTGCCATTCCTTGCAGACTATACACGAGACTTTGGTTGTCATTAAGGCCAATCAAACTTGTTTTTCTTCATGATAGTAAAGGCAATGACTGTAAGGGGCGACCTGATGATCAACAACCCCTGCCCTCACCAGACCACCCATAAACATACGGTTTGAGTAAACAAAAACCTTAACAACCACAATTTGTTTCAGTTTGCATGACCAAAATAGTAATGCATCAGCATTTCAGCAACTTAAATAAACTTGCCTTTTTGGACCTAAAGTACTGAAGATGGCGATTGACATGAAATGGGCTGAATATTTTTATTTTCGGTGAACGGCTTATTGAGGCTCATCTTTTTCCTTATGACACTGTTTTTTAAATAATTTTTGAACAACTAATTTTAAAGATTTTCTTGTTTCCGTGTTCACTTTTTTCCCGGATAAATAAATAATTAATAACTTGACCTTTTTGCCTGAAAATTATTACAAAATTAGTAACCACTGGAATAAAGTAAAACAACTGTAACTTGATTAACCAGGAGTAATGATTGATTAACAACTGTGTAGTAATGGCCAATTCCGATTCTTCATTCCACTGTAACGTATTTATTTTAGAACCGATTATTTTATGAGTTGTCACAGCAGGGTAGTTTGTTTTGTGGTCGCCCTGCAGGTCAAGTTTGAATTTCCCGCGGCCGGCTAGGTCGGCGGCCGCTATTGGTGCGCCAGCCGAGGCTCACGCGCATGCCCGGCTGGACCTGCGCACTAGCACTTTCTCCCACTCCTCGCCGCCCGTACTGTTCCCCGAGACAGAACTCGGTTTCATTCGATCGCCGACGCTTGACGCAGCCGCACGCCTACGCCTAAGGTAGGGATCGCCCTTCCTATTACGCCTACGTTACACGATTTAAACTTTATTATACGATCGCTTCTATTTTACGCCTTTACTTTATACGTTGTGGTGTAAATCTTTGTGACCACGAACATATTTTTTTTTCCTTTGGAACTTGGAGTTTTCGCCTTTACAGTCTGACTTAGCTTTCTCTTAAGAAGTTTGACCAATCTTTTATGTTGGGACTTAAGTTTTTCTAGTTCGATTCAAGAAAACATTTTTAGTTCTTTTACCAACATTACTAATAGAAGTCTTTTGTTGCTTTACTGCTTAAAGTCAGACTAAATATTTTATAACCGATTGAAATACACACACTCTGTTGCATATGCATTTGTTTGATCGATTTGCTCTAGATTTTGCTACCCTCTATAGGTTATAGTGTACTGTATACTAACCTTTTTTTCAGCTACACTTATATTTAGTTTTGCTTCGCTATTTTATTATTGATATTTGCTTTTGTCTGGATATAAACTATGTTTACTATGTGCTTGTATGGTTTGAGGGTGGCATTTGAGTTTTGAGTGGTGTATGTTGTGAGTGCTATAGGTAGGGTTAGTGGTAGTTTCCTTCCTACCTGTGGTACGCCCACAGCCCCGTGGTACGCCCACGGCCCTGTGGTTCGCCCGCAGCCGGTGGTTCGCCCACAGCTTCCTTCCCCCTGTGGTACGCCCACAGCCCCGTGGTACGCCCACGGCCCTGTGGTTCGCCCGCAGCCTGTGGTTCGCCCACAGCTTCCTTACCCCTGTGGTACGCCCACAGCCCCGTGGTACGCCCACGGCCCTGTGGTTCGCCCGCAGCCGGTGGTTCGCCCACAGCTTCCTTCCCCCTGTGGTACGCCCACAGCCCCGTGGTACGCCCACGGCCCTGTGGTTCGCCCGCAGCCTGTGGTTCGCCCACAGCTTCCTTCCCCCGGTGGTTCGCCCGCGGCTTCCTTAGTTGTAGTAGCTGTGGAGTGTAGGCTGTGTGTGTGTGCGTAGGCTAGGGAGTGAGTAATAATATTGTTATTGTAAAATAGCTTCTACCCTGTGACCGACGTGACGTTATCCCTCCCGTCTGTGGTTTGCCCTCAGAATTTCCTTTTTCGAAACGCCGGAGCCGACCACCTCGCAAAACAGGAACATCCGAGAACACTTATGGCTATGATGATTGTGGCATAACTAAGGAACGATTCCTTACACGCCTAGCCCTGAGCCATCGGTTCTCACTTTGACGTTCGACTGATTCGACTCGCAAAATTTGACCCCTGGAACGAACCCAGCTCGACGACTACCCGGACAACGCTTTGGCGCAAACTGTGACGCTATTTAGAAAAATACGTCATAGATTTTGGCGCCCTGGAACAGGGACACGAGCAAAAATTCGATTGTGGAGTAGAATTCTACGATTGATTGTTGCAACATTTAAGTTGCTGGCGCCCGAATATGACAAACGGTTCTGAAACAACCTCTGCCGGTTCCAAGCCGAAAGTTTCATCAACTAAAACGACCGCTCCGTCTACGAAAGTTTCCATAACTAGTATCACCACGACTGGTAATCAAGGTGCGTCCTCTAGTGTAACGACAACTGTGCCTGACATTGTAACTGCTGCACCTGTTACGGTCACAGTTCCGTCCTCCTTAAGTTTCTCGTTGCCAGTGACTACCATGGGTCAAGAATTATTGGATACTTCGCCCTCCTTTGAATCTGATGTGAGAGTCGGTTGGATATATAAACTATCAAAAGAATCTCTCAAACAGGTTCTCCGAGATTACCAGTTATCCGACGAAGGAGTGACAGACGAATTAAGGAAACGATTGATCAAGGCGGTTCGAAGCAGCCCAACTGAAGAAAAGGACCCTAAGTCTTTATATAGTGAGGTTTTGAGCTCTAGCTCAGCCGTAACTATGACTTCTCAACCACTGTTTACTAGTTCTAGTACGCTTAATTTGGGTCTTCCAACCATGACCGCTAGGACTGTAACAACGCCCCTTTCTGATCCTAGAGTGAGTTGGATATTTGACTTAAATAGAAATGACCTTATTACTGAAATGAAGAAATACGGACTTCCGACCTCAGGTCACGCAGTTGAGTTGAGGAAGAGATTTGTAGATTTTTGGAGTTATCACAGACCGATGGCTGGTCTTACTACGTCTAGCGACAAGAACTCAAAGTCTTTTGAGAACATTGTATCTACAAGCGGAATTTATGATCCATCAAAGTTAATAGTGGGAGGTCAAAAACCGATCTATCGTACGGTTGAAGAAAGTAACTGGTTGGGAGCGGCTAATAACCTACCAACAGAAAATACTAGGGTTACTTTCACCAATAATAAGGCACTCGCTTCTACTCATACGGCCGATACTCAAAGTTATGAAAGCATTGGAATACGAGAGATTTTAGGTTTAACCCCAACGGCTGATTACCGTACCGTACAGGAACGCTTGATAGCACTGCAGTCTGAGAAAGTAAAGCAGCGTAATGTAGAGGCTCAGGCTGAAACTTTCGATGAACATTCATACGTATTTGATCCCCCCAAAAGAGCTACATCGGACTATGAGTTACCGAGTGCGAAAACTTTGTTTGAAAGCAAAACAAGTAAGACGAAAAGTTTGAACATTGTGGCCGAGGTTTGTAACCAAGTTAGAAAATGGAATATAAGATTTGACGGGGAGCACAACCCAGTGTCATTTATTGAAAGATTGAATGAGCTGGCCGACTCTTATGAAATACCCTCCGAACTACTTTTGAAAGCCCTTCCAGAATTATTGAAGGGTGACGCACTATTGTGGTTCAGAAATAACAAATCTCAGTGGCACACCTATCGAGACTTTGTATCCAGTTTTGCGGAGAATTATTTCCCGCCTGATTATCGCCGAAGGCTGGATGAAGAAATCGAACGAAGAACCCAAGGAGACCACGAGCCTATAAGGAAATTCGTTGTCGCTCTCACGACTTTAATACGGCGTAGAGGTGGATACTCTCAAGAGGACATACTCAACAGACTATTTTCAAACATGCGCCCCGAATATAAATTGTCAGTGAGACGGAATCAGTTTCACAATACCGAGGAATTAATACGGCTGGCAGAGGGCTATGAAACCTACCTAAGGGATCGCCAGTACTTCCGTCCTCCTCCTAATCCGGCTCAGTCACTTGTGCCTGAAACGGCGTACGATTCAAGAAATAAAGGATATAAACCTTTTAAAGTGGGGGCAATCGGAGGCATACCGGATTTCGATGTGGATACTCTTAAAACAACAAACTCAGTTCAACAGAATCACTTTACGCCTGAAAGTGCAAAATACGGTCGGCCGTCTCGTATATTTAATCGCAAGTCATCTGATCAAGGCACTCAGACATCTAGAGATTTTGAAATCCCTAAAGCTAATACGAGGGTTGAAAAAGGTCGCCCCAAGGTACATTACCCTGGAAATAAAAATGTTCCACAGGTAAATAGAGCTGATAATCAAAATACGAGAGCCCAGACCAAAATTCCAATTTGTTGGAACTGCGGCAAAAATGGACACGTGTTTCGAGATTGTAGACAGCCGAAAGTCATAAGGTGCTTTTATTGCAAAAAGGAAGGTGTCTTGACCACGACCTGTCAATGTCGAACGGAAAACTTAGATCGAGACCCGGAAACAGGAGGTGGGCCGAGTCTCGAAGAGGAAACACCACCTCTGTAGAGTGGCAAGAGTGGCTCAGGAAAGTAAAGGAGTTTAACCTTACTACCTGTGCTAATGAGCAGATAACCGAAAGCCGTCCGTTTACGAAAATCAAAATATTAAATGAATATTTTGACGCCCTTATTGATACTGGTTCTATGATAACACTCATTGGAAGTGATGTAGCTCGCCATTTGCAAAGCCAAAATGTGGTACCACTTGAAGTAGAAACCAAAATTAGTCTAGCTGATCAAACGACCAGACCGATTAACAGAGTTTATGAATTTGATTGCGATATCATTGGTACCGAAACGACTGTTAAGGCATTATTGGTACCTAACCTTTCGACATCCGTTATAATTGGGATGGACCTTATACAGCCATTAGGGTTGATAGCTGTCCATAAGAATATTTTAAATGATCAGACACCCAACACAAATGATCTAAATTATTTTCCAGCCAGCGCTATTACCCCTCTAACTGAAGACGAGAACAATCAGTTAGAAAATTTCCTACAAACAGAACTTGAACTTTTTAAAAATGCACCTGGTCGAACAACACTAGTTGAACATCGTATTCGATTGAAAACCGATATACCCATCAAGCAAAGATATTACCCGCGGAATCCGGCCATGCAGGCTGTCATTGACAAAGAAATCGATCAAATGTTAGCTGATGATATCATCGAGCCCTCAAATAGTGCTTGGAGCAGCCCTTTAGTGGTAATAAAGAAACCTGGAGGCAAAGTAAGGATTTGCGTCGACTTTCGGAAAGTCAACCAAGTTAGCGAACGTGATGCTTATCCCTTGCCCCAAATTGGAGCAATTTTAGATAAACTGAGAGATGCTAAGTACATCAGTACACTCGATTTGAAGTCTGGATATTGGCAGATCCCATTAGAAGTAAATAGTCGTCCTATAACGGCCTTTACGATCCCAGGACGTGGTTTATTTCAATTTAAAGTCATGCCTTTTGGACTCAGTGCAGCTCCAGCCACGTTCCAACGATTATTAGACAGCATAATTGGTCCCGAATTTGAGCCGCATGCATTCGCCTATTTAGACGATTTAGTGTTGGTCTCAAGAACCTTCCAAGAACATTTATCTTTATTACGTGAGGTGTTCAAACGACTTAGAGAAGCAGGCCTAGTCTTGAACGTAGAAAAGTGTAAATTTTGTATGAAAGAGTTAAAATATCTCGGCCATATTATTAATGAGCACGGCATTCAGACGGACCCAGAAAAGGTTAAAGCCATTGTTGAGTTTCCGACTCCAAAGTGCCCAAAAGACGTTCGAAGCTTCATTGGATTGGCTTCTTGGTACAGACGGTTTGTAGAGGATTTCGCTAGAATTTCTTCACCACTTACGAAGCTAACCAAGAAAAATATAAGGTGGGAATGGGGTCCCCAACAGAAGACTGCATTTGCTACACTAAAAGACAAACTCACGCAAACTCCTGTTTTGTCGTGCCCGGATTTTAATCAACCATTTGTTGTACAAGTCGATGCCTCGGATAATGGATTAGGCGCTTCTTTGACTCAACAAGTTGACAACCAGGAAAAGGTGATAGCGTACGCCAGCCGTCTCTTGACAGACAACGAAAGAAAGTTTACCACCACGGAGAAGGAATGTTTAGCCCTACTTTTTGCGGTAAAAAAGTTTAGACCTTACCTAGAAGGATATAAATTTACTGCTATTACGGACCACCAAGCCTTGAAATGGCTTATGAGTCTAGAGAAGCCGTCAGGAAGATTAGCCAGATGGGTCCTGGAATTGCAACAATTTGATTTTACCGTTCAGTACCGGAAGGGAGCTTTAAATAGAGTTGCCGATGCCCTTTCGAGGCATCCAGTAAGTAACAGTAAACTGGAAGCGAATAGAGAAGTCCCAAATTTGAATACGTGCGCGATCAAGCAACAGAGAAAAGGTCCTGACCGAAGGCGTAAAATCAACTCCCAAGACGAGGATCTATCAAGTTTGGGTACATGGTATCAGAAAATGTTTAATATGGTTTCAAAAGACCCTTCAAAGTATAGAAACTATGTCATCAAGGACGGACAGTTATATCGAAAATTTCGCTTAAAGAAAAACGAGTTAGATAAAACGAAGGAATGGAAATTGTGTGTTCCGGAAAATAGAGTTGATCAAGTCCTAAACGAATGTCACGATCAACCCACTGCTGGACACTTGGGAGTGAACAAAACCATTAAGAAAGTTGCCGACTACTACTTTTGGCCGGGTTTCAGAAAAGACATTTTAAATTATATTCGAGGCTGCGACAGTTGCCAGCGATATAAAGTTGAGCAACGAAAAGTTATTGGGAAAATGTACTTTAGGCGTCCCCAAGGCCCTTGGTACGTCGTTGCAAGTGACGTAATTGGTCCTCTACCACGAAGTCGGAAAGGCAACCGCTTCATCGTCGTTTTCCAAGATACGTTCAGTAAATGGATTGAAATCGCTCCGTTAAGAAATGCTACGGCAGTACAAATATCTAAGAAATTTGTCGAGCTAGTATTGCTACGTTACGGAGCACCCGCTTGTGTACTTACGGATAATGGGACACCGTACATGTCAAAGATATTTCAGAAACTTACTCGAGAATGGGGCATTGAGCACAGGACCACAGCGCCCTATACACCCCAGGCGAACCCTGTAGAGAGAGCGAACAGAGTTATAAAAACCATGATATCACAATATGTTAAAGAGGACCATCGTTCATGGGACGACCATCTTGATGAGTTTCGTTTCGCATTGAATACAGTACAGCATGACTCAACCCAGTATTCACCGGCAATGCTCAATTACGGCCGTGAATTAAACACACCGCAATCTCTCTCTTCGCCCATCATCGAAACTACTTCCCAGGAAACGCCCTCTACTAACCAACTTCACGAGTTACGAGCAGACACGATAAAACAATTGCAAGCAAAATGTGCTGAGAATCTCAAGAAAGCGTTTCATAAGCAGGCCCGGTATTACAACCTCCGCAGACGTGAAAACCCCTTTCAAGTGGGACAAACTGTGTTGCGACGCACCCACACTTTATCCTCAGCTGCGGATTACACTGCGGGAAAATTAGCTCCTAAGTTTGACGGCCCCTTCGTAATTTCTAGAACTGAAGGCAAGAATGTCTTTATATTGCGAGACACTCAAGGTCGGCTAGTAGGCAGGGTCCACACGAAGGACCTGAAACCCTACTCCCAATACCCGTAAACCCGTCCAACCCTTCTCCTGGCACAATTATTTTGATTGAATACTAACGCTTGGCAGGCTTTAATGTTTGTTTTTGCTTTCAGAACAATGGCTTCCACTTCATCATCTGCTCCTCCACCGATCCCGCTCCTTCCCGAAAAAGATTTGGCTCGCCTGGATCCGGGAAACAAATTAAATGATTTGATTATAAATCCATACATAAACTTACTGGAAAAAAGGTCCGCCAACACTAACATAAAAGTTATCGGGTTGGACACTTTCTTTTATGCCAGCCTAAAATTAAAACGGTACGAGGTAGCGGCGAGTCGCTTTAAAGTAAAAAACCCGTTTGAAGTTGATGTGGTGCTCGTCCCTATTTTCTTAGCAGAAGAAGAACATTGGTCACTCATCGCAGTTTTTCCAAAACTTAAAAAAATTCATACGTACGACTCCGTACGCTTTGTTTCCCGGAAAAAGGAGATGTATGACATTTTCAATGCCCTCCGAAGGGAGGCGAAACTTAGGGGAAGGGAATTGGTATCTTCGGCATGGCATTTACAAGAGCCATTGGCTAGCTGCCCTAAGCAAGCAAATAACGTTGACTGCGGGGTATATATTCTCTGGTTCGCGGAACGACTGGCGCGGGGAGATGAGATCCAAGACCTTCACCCACCCTTCAATCCCGATTATTGGAGACGACACATCAAGGATGTTCTAATCCAAGGAAGAATCGCCCTTGAAGAGGGTTTCCTCGCAGAACGAGGAGTTTTAAAAACTAAAGAGGCCCCTCGAAGCTTATTCGACACGTCTACGCAAACGGAATCGACCTCGACTGACGAGAAGAGCACCGTAACGGAACAAGTGCTATATAGCGACCAGGCTACACTGACAGAAGAGCCAAGGCATCGAAATAGCTCTTCCAACGATAGCATGGACGACCTACTTGATTGGGTGTACGTTCCTACCTCGTCCCTCAACACAACTGGAAGTTGTTCCATCAATGAAGAAAACCAGGAGTTTTTGAAGACCCATTTTGGAAGCCAAAATACTCAAGTAGCAGACGCTTATGAAACTTCCCCGTCGCCTTGGTTGTCAATCGGGGTAGAACCAGAACTCGAAAAGGAGATTGAGGAGGCAACCAGGGAGGAACCTCTGCCTTCCACACCATCCATTCAGCCATCTGTACCTCGCCTGGATACTTTGTGTTTAACCTCTCATGTAGGTAACATTTCTTTTGCCAGTAACACAGCGTCACCAACCACTGTCGTACCTTCCCAAGACATGGCTCCCGTGTTCACTCCATTGGCGAGCACTGACTCTGGTGCCAGCTCCACCGTGTCCCAAACCGAATTAATGACTCTCCGACCCGATACTGCAAGCTTCGCTCCACGGGTAGACAGCGTCCCTTTTGCCTGTCTCACAACAACACAAGCTCAAGTTCAGCAAAATCAGTATCCCGCATCGATTTTCACACCATATCTGAGCAACACTGCCTTTGCCAGTTCCTCAACGTCAAAAACCGAAGTTGTTACTGCCCAACCCGTCGCTCTAGCTCTCCAGCCTTATATGGCAAACACTGCATATTCAGTAAGCGCAAATGAGCCACGAACACGAATCGACAACCGGAACAAAAAGCCGGGAAGGAATCCCAACAAGAGGTACCGCAGACCCAAGCAAAAGAAGCAGGTGGTACAACTTCCCTGGGGAGAAGTGAAAATGAGCGCTAATCTAGCTAAAATGATTCGACCGGAGTTATTCAAAGAATAAGCCGGAAAGTTTAGTTTATTTTCATGCGCTATCGTTGACAATGTAAAATTGTATATATCCTTAGTAATTTAGAGAGTTTTAGCTGTGTTTCTGTGATAATTGCTTTATAAAGGATTTTTTTTTCTACTTCACATTGAAGAATGTTTAAGTTTTGCCAAATATAGTTTTCTACTTCACATTGAAGAATGTTTAAGTTTTGCCAAATATAGTTTCCTACTCACATTGAAGAATGTTTAAGTTTTAACCAATGTAGCACTAATATCAGCTCGACTATCTGTGATAGAGGCTCAAAGATGTTTTTTTTTTCGTCCCAGGGTGGACAAAGTTGTTATATTAAATACAAAAAGAAGGCTGTTACATTAAACAAAACTCTAGTCGAGTGAATAAGGAAAATATTAAGTTTGTTTGTTCTCCCATCCTTTAATCTTCCTCAATTGTGGTAAGCTCGCAACTAGCTTATTAGGTAAACCATATGACAAAGAAAGAGGTCTTTTCTTTTTTCTCTTTTTTTGAAGTAGAGGGAGGGTGTAACGTATTTATTTTAGAACCGATTATTTTATGAGTTGTCACAGCAGGGTAGTTTGTTTTGTGGTCGCCCTGCAGGTCAAGTTTGAATTTCCCGCGGCCGGCTAGGTCGGCGGCCGCTATTGGTGCGCCAGCCGAGGCTCACGCGCATGCCCGGCTGGACCTGCGCACTAGCACTTTCTCCCACTCCTCGCCGCCCGTACTGTTCCCCGAGACAGAACTCGGTTTCATTCGATCGCCGACGCTTGACGCAGCCGCACGCCTACGCCTAAGGTAGGGATCGCCCTTCCTATTACGCCTACGTTACACGATTTAAACTTTATTATACGATCGCTTCTATTTTACGCCTTTACTTTATACGTTGTGGTGTAAATCTTTGTGACCACGAACATATTTTTTTTTCCTTTGGAACTTGGAGTTTTCGCCTTTACAGTCTGACTTAGCTTTCTCTTAAGAAGTTTGACCAATCTTTTATGTTGGGACTTAAGTTTTTCTAGTTCGATTCAAGAAAACATTTTTAGTTCTTTTACCAACATTACTAATAGAAGTCTTTTGTTGCTTTACTGCTTAAAGTCAGACTAAATATTTTATAACCGATTGAAATACACACACTCTGTTGCATATGCATTTGTTTGATCGATTTGCTCTAGATTTTGCTACCCTCTATAGGTTATAGTGTACTGTATACTAACCTTTTTTTCAGCTACACTTATATTTAGTTTTGCTTCGCTATTTTATTATTGATATTTGCTTTTGTCTGGATATAAACTATGTTTACTATGTGCTTGTATGGTTTGAGGGTGGCATTTGAGTTTTGAGTGGTGTATGTTGTGAGTGCTATAGGTTGGGTTAGTGGTAGTTTCCTTCCTACCTGTGGTACGCCCACAGCCCCGTGGTACGCCCACGGCCCTGTGGTTCGCCCGCAGCCTGTGGTTCGCCCACAGCTTCCTTACCCCTGTGGTACGCCCACAGCCCCGTGGTACGCCCACGGCCCTGTGGTTCGCCCGCAGCCTGTGGTTCGCCCACAGCTTCCTTACCCCTGTGGTACGCCCACAGCCCCGTGGTACGCCCACGGCCCTGTGGTTCGCCCGCAGCCGGTGGTTCGCCCACAGCTTCCTTCCCCCTGTGGTACGCCCACAGCCCCGTGGTACGCCCACGGCCCTGTGGTTCGCCCGCAGCCTGTGGTTCGCCCACAGCTTCCTTCCCCCGGTGGTTCGCCCGCGGCTTCCTTAGTTGTAGTAGCTGTGGAGTGTAGGCTGTGTGTGTGTGCGTAGGCTAGGGAGTGAGTAATAATATTGTTATTGTAAAATAGCTTCTACCCTGTGACCGACGTGACGTTATCCCTCCCGTCTGTGGTTTGCCCTCAGAATTTCCTTTTTCGAAACGCCGGAGCCGACCACCTCGCAAAACAGGAACATCCGAGAACACTTATGGCTATGATGATTGTGGCATAACTAAGGAACGATTCCTTACACGCCTAGCCCTGAGCCATCGGTTCTCACTTTGACGTTCGACTGATTCGACTCGCAAAATTTGACCCCTGGAACGAACCCAGCTCGACGACTACCCGGACAACGCTTTGGCGCAAACTGTGACGCTATTTAGAAAAATACGTCATACCACGATACACTCTATTCCAGCGGTTTCGAGGAATTGACGATACTCGATACTTTGTACTCGGTACCGATTCTGAAATAAAAAGTATAAGATTGTATATTTATGTGATGTGATCATGTGATTATGTGTGTGATGTAAATATGTGTGTTTATGTTTATGTGATCTTAAAAATTCCAGGCAAATATAAAAAAAATTATATCGTAAATAACACATTAACCAAAATATAAATTAGGCTATCACCA
The DNA here is from genome assembly GCA_035578135.1 of Flexamia atlantica. Lineage (NCBI taxonomy): Eukaryota > Metazoa > Arthropoda > Insecta > Hemiptera > Cicadellidae > Flexamia > Flexamia atlantica. The sequence continues at coordinate 180,707,597 of JAQJVK010000001.1, forward strand.
AAGTTCCGAAGTTCCTCTTGCAGGTGACGCAATATGTCAAGTTTGCTTTTTTTGCCATTCTGCTAACAGGCATTCCTTCAGGAGTAGTCAGGCCCTCAGGGGTAGTTGACTTCAACTACACGGGTGTGGCGGCCCCGAGGTTCCCTAGCCAACCCCAGTTCCCTTCTCTTCTGTTCTGGGTTCTATGACCAGCATTCTTCTTCTTTTTGCTGGTTGTCTTTTCTCTTCTCTTTCCTATTGAAGAACTCTTCTTCCCTCTTCCTTTCCGTTTGTTTCTTCTGTTTCAGCCTAACCCCAGTAGTGTCAAGCGACCCGTGCTGAAGGGGTGAATGCCACCGGGCTCTGCAATCAGGTGGTGCTAACGGAGCCTCCAGGATAACGGGCGACCTCCTGGAGTATGCAGCCTTACCTGGGCATGCGGGGCTCAGCCCGGGCGGACCCTCACTTCCCTAGCTTCTCGTGAGAATCACATGGAGACTTTTGGAAACAACACACCAGAACCACAACCCGAAGTAACCCTTGAGGTTACTTCGCCAAACAATCCCATCCCGGCCCCATCAGGGCTGGACCAAGCTCTCTCTGCGGGTGCCCCAAGAACTCAGGAAGTTCCGGAGCATTTCGTGGAGGAGGCAGAGGACTCCGCCCTCCAATTTCAGGAGGATATGGAGGACTAGCTGCTGCTGAGCCCCAAAACACCGGCTTCAACAGGGAATCTTGACGAAGAGTTCAACAAGCTCAAAGTCAAGCGTCCCAATCTTTCAACCAAGCAAAGAAGAGAAGCCTTGAAGGCGAAACTTCTTGCTAGGGGAGAAACCTTCGACCCAGCCAAATGGCGAAGGGGAAAGAAGGGCAAGAAATCAAAGAAACCTGTCGCTGGCTCTGCCGTCACCCCTGAGGTGAGTCAAACTGCCGATGCGAGGGGGGCTAAGTGCCCTAGAGGCGAAACAGCTACTCCTCCTTCGGCAGAGGCTCCCTCTAAGAAGGTCAAGGGCAGGACCAGCATCAATGAAGATAAGCAGGCTCCTGAGGCATCTTCTAAAGGTGACTCCTACAGGGACAGGAGCGCAATCAAAGTAGCCATTGTCCCACATGGCTACCCTGAGGCTAAGCTCACAGCAGAGCAAGGGGAAGCCATAGAGGACGCGGTTCTCGACCTCATCGAGCCTTTCGAGGACGGCTCCGCTCCTGTGTTTGCTGGAAGCTACATGGAGAGGGGTGCCCTCATCATTGCCTGCATCAACGACGCTACTAAGTGTTGGCTTGAGGCACTAACACCCACTCTACATCTCTTCGGGGATGAAATGTCACTCAAGGCTGGGTTACGCAAGGACATCCTGAGGTCCGGATCTTCTTCAGAGCTCACCCTAAGCTCTTAAAGAAGACTCCAGAAAAGGTTCTCGAGATGTTAGCCAAGCAGAACCCGGCCCTCAAGGTCAGTGAATGGAAAGTGCTGCCAGTCAAGCCGGACCCGAAGGGATATGGATTCGTCTGTTTCCTGGATGAGGTCTGCTATGACGCTGTGCGGGCAGCAAACCACAGAGCCCACCTAGGATTCTGGCAAATCTCTTTCGTTACCTCTAAAGCGAAGGATAATGGCCAGGATCCTACAAATCAACCTCCAACACAATAAAGCAGCTTCGGCTGCTTTATGCCAGGTCTTCCTTCAAGAAGGGATTGACCTGGCCCTCATACAAGAACCATGGCTTCATCAAGGCAAAGTCGCAGGCCTAGGAGAATCCAGAGGTAAGTTGATCTACTGCACATCTCTTAACAATGTCAGAACTTGTATTCTGGTAAGGAAAGAGGTGCAATTTCTAACCCTGCACGAATTTTGCTCTAGAGATATCACCGCTATATTGACTACGTGGAGAGCTGGGGGCAGGGAATGGAGCATCATTGCAGGCTCTGTCTACATGCCCTATGACTCCAGGGAACCCCCTCCATCAAGAGAGCTCAACCTCCTGGTGGAAACAGCAAGCACTGGCAGTCATCAACTTCTAGGTTGTGATGCCAATGCCCACAATTCTTGCGGCTGGGGGAGCAGCGACACCAACGTCAGAGGTGAGGCTCTTCTCCAGTGTCTCATTTCCAAGAATTTATACATATGTAATGTAGGCAATAATCCGATGTTTGTCACAAAAAACAGAAAGGAGGTTATTGACATTACGGTCTGTACTGAAGGAATTGCTGGAGTTGTGAGTGACTGGCACGTCAGCCAAGAGGCCTCTCTCTCAGACCACAGGTATATACGATTTCACGTCCAAGGCAATCACGACTCTCCCTGCTACCGAAACCCTAGAGGGGCTGACTGGGAGGGCTACAAGTCCGACCTTCAGCCCCAGTTGAGGTCTGTTAGCAGGAGGGTCACCTGCTTTGCTGACATAGACCAGATCGCTTCTGATCTACAGGAAGCTATGGTCTGTTGCTTCCATGACAATTGTCCTCTTCGGCGTAGGAGCGGCAGCGCCAACACCAGGTGGTGGACTGCTGCGCTCAGTCGGCAGAGAGCCAAGGTCAGGAAGCTCCTAAACCAATGCAAACGGACTCGTATCTGGGAGCCATATTACAAGGCACTCACGGAATACAGTCTGTCAATTAAAAAAGCCAAACAGAATTCCTGGAGGCAGTTTACTCAAGAGGTAGATAGACTCAGTGCAGCAGCCAGACTGCAGCGAGTGTTAGCCTCCAAACCAACTGGTCTCCTAGGATCCCTGAAGGATGCCGCAGGAAACTATACTTCTGGAAGTAGCGGAAGTCTCAAACTTCTCCTTGAGACTCACTTTCCAGGCTGTATCTTTGAGGGTGACACATCCAGACCTCTCTTTAGCGCCGAAAACAGCTCTTGGCCGAGGGCTGATCGTGAAAGCTGGAGGGTGGCAAGGAAAGTTGTTACTCTCTCCAAAGTGAAATGGGCAATCAACAAGTTTGGCCCTTTCAAGTCCCCGGGGGGGGACGGTATTCTACCTGCGATGATTGAACGCGGGCCAGATGCCCTCTTAAGCCTCCTTTGTGAATTATTCAGAGCCAGTGTGGCGTACAGGTACGTTCCCAAGACCTGGCGCCTAAGCAGGGTGGTCTTCATTCCCAAAAGAGGAAAGACAGATTACTCTGTGCCAAAATCCTTTCGCCCTATATGTCTCTCCTCATTTCTCTTGAAGACACTGGAGAGACTGGTCGAAAGACACATAAGAAAGGGAGTGCTTTCTGATACTCCCCTTCACCGCAACCAACATGCATACCAGCCTGGAAAGTCTTGTGATTCTGCTTTGCACCAACTGGTCAGCAGGGTCGAGGACAGCCTGGCATGTAAAGAAATTGCCCTATGCACCTTCATGGACATTGAAGGGGCATTTGACAATGTAACATTTTCGGCCATGGTGCGAGGTGTGCGTGAGCGTGGACTTGAGCCTGCTCTTTGTGAGTGGATCGAGTCGATGCTCCGCTCCAGACGCACCAGGGCTGAACTCCTTGGGAGCTCTGTGGTGATCGCTCCCACGAGGGGTTGCCCGCAGGGAGGTGTACTCTCACCTATACTGTGGAACTTTGTGGTTGACGGTCTCCTTCATGAGCTTTCCCACCAAGGTGTCTTTGCCCAAGGATATGCGGACGACATTGTCCTCATGGTGCAAGGAAAATTTACCAGCACTGTAGCTGACGTCATGAACGTCAATCTCAGACACGTACTTGCATGGTGTCACAGGGAGGGTCTCAACATCAATCCCTCCAAGACAGTCGTAGTCCCTTTCACTAGAAAAAAGAACTTAAAGTCTCTTTCTAGGCTTACATTAGGAGGAACCAAGTTGGAGGTGTCTGGCTCAGTCAAGTACTTAGGACTGACGCTGGATTCCAAACTCACTTGGAATGAACACTTGAGCAACATACTGCGAAAATCTAAATGGGCACTTCTAGCGTCCAGGCGATTGGCAGGAGCAACTTGGGGCATCAAGCCCAAAATTGCCTTATGGCTGTATGAGGCCGTTGTCAGGCCTCAGGTAACATACGGTTCGCTAGTCTGGTGGACAAAGGTGAACCAAACTACAGTCATCTCCAAACTTGAAAGCCTTCAGAGGCTCGGAACTCTTCTGGCTACTGGTGCGTTCAGGAGCAGTTCATCGGCAAGTCTTGAGGTTGCACTCGGACTTCTACCCCTGGACATTCACATTGAGTCGGTGGCACGCAAGACAGCCTACCGACTTAGGATTGCCAATTTGTGGAGGGAAGGCCACTCCATAACTGGTCATACCTCCATCATCAAACTTGTGGCTAATGACCCCGTGCTCGACATGATCTCGGATGTCATGAGTACAGAGGTTATTTTCCACAAACCTTTTTCTGTGGAATTTCTTTCCAGGAACGACTGGGTGGCCGGAATAATGCCGTATTCAGGCAGAGGGAGACTTGTCTGGTACACAGACGGTTCTCTTCTTCGAGGCTCATCCGGTTTTGGGGTGTATGGTAAAGCTACTGGAACTGCGATTTCAGCAAGTCTGGGGGCTCACTGTACTATTTTTCAAGCAGAAATCTTTGGTATTCTTTCATGCGCCAAGTTAGGCCTCGCAAGGGGCCTTCAGGGCAGACAAATTGTGATCTTGTCAGACAGTCAGGCCGCTTTTAAGGCACTTGACTCTAATGAGATCACCTCAAAACTGGTGTGGGAGTGTTTTAATGCTCTCTGCGACCTAGGTAAACAAAATTTTGTGCTTCTCGGTTGGGTACCAGGCCATATAGGCATTGAGGGCAACGAGAATGCTGACAAACTTGCCAAAGCGGGAGCGGAAATGCCATTCTATGGCCCAGAGCCATGCTGTGGCATTAATAGGGCTACCGCCCACATCGTCATCGACAACTGGGCTAAGGATCAGCACCGCGTTCGGTGGTGCAACTATCCTGGCCAATCACTCGGCAAAAAGCTGCTACCTGAGAGTTCTGCCCTGTTCACCAGCTGGCTGCTGAGTCTGGGTAGGAAACAGGTTAGGCGGGTAATTGCCTTGTTCACTGGACACGGCCATTTCAGGATTCATCTCTTCACTCTGGGTATCACTCACGATGAACTGGAGTGTCGACTTTGCGGCAGCTCTGTTGAGACTGCAAGTCATATCATCTTGGAGTGTGAAAGACTGGGGGTAAGGAGAAGAGCCCTTTTTGGTCTTCAACAACCAGGTGAAGTGAAAGATGCTAGCATTGGTGAGAAGCTCTTAAGCCTCGTTGAAGGCACAGACGTAGGGCTGCCAATCTCGTAGACTAGGGGAGCACAATAAGCTTCGGTTGACGTGCTAGGACCTCTTGAGTCTATCCACACTGCCCAATCAATCAATCAATCAACAGGCATTCCTTAATTCATTGGTATGGCCGTTTGTCAATTCGTCATCCAGTAGGCCTACATAAGAAATCGAAATACCAAACTTGTTTCGGTCTAATAATATTGACCGATTGATTTGTAGTTTATCAAAATATTATGAACATGACTTTAGTACGTACCATTATCGCAAAAATGTACTGCCGTGATTAGTGTATGGTGACATTATTTGTGAGGTGGAAAGCGAAAAGGGACCTCTTGTCAGCAACGAAAAATTTTCAGTACGTCCAATATCAACGATTAGGGTCAAAAATATCAAAATGCGGGTCTCTACCGATTGTTATACCTCATTTATCATAGAACAGGCCTGTATCAGTTAAAATATCGAATCAAAGTTATAAAAGGTCAAAATAAATAATTTTCTTAGCCTCTCCATGGCTTGAGAAAAGGGACCTCTTGTCGCTCAATGTTATTTCGCCATAACGAATAGAGGTCCCATTTCCAACATGCACTTCGTAAGCAGACTTTGGTCCGAAAAATGAACTCTCCTGAATTCTAGCGTAGTTTTAGAGAACTACAACGAAGTGTGGTGTAAAGAGAACAAACTTTCTCACCAATTTCATAAGGTCCCGAAAAGAGATCCCTTTTTATAAACGATATTTTGGCTACTAAACTTTGTCTTTTCAAGAGTATATTTATACGTAGGGTAGTAATAGTTATTTTTATTGTAATAAATGAGCAATTAATTATATATTACTGCTCTTTGAATGCCTCAAAGATGGGCAAAATTAAATATAAACAGGGTAATTTGATTACAAAAGGAGGTGTTGGGATTTTTTGTTTTTGTGGCTGCAGCACTAATAGCGATGCAGCCTGTCAGGTGAACCAGTGTTATCGCCGTAGGTGATGTTTTATCAGTTTTTGATGATAAAAAACTTTATAAAACAATGAGATAACATTAAAATATTCAGTTTTAAAAAGGGACCTCTTGTCGTCATGGAGAACAAGATAGGGCCGTCAAGAAGTCCCTTTTCTGGAATACGACTTTTTACAACATGCTTCGATAAAAATTAGGGGTGTGTGAGAATTCGACCGATCGAGATTTTTGGTCAAGCTTTTCAGTATTCGGCTCGGCTCGACTTTTTTCAAAAAAGCTTGACACTCGAGCCGAGCTTTTTATAAGAGAGTTCTTATCCGAAAGATAATTACTGAGATCTATTTTTGGACACGTTAAGCCGGAAGATCGTTTCCCTCGCACGAAAAACAAGCAAAAAATATTCTCTAGTGATAAGGAAAGGACATTGACAGGTAACAAGAAATATTATCTCCATTTAGACGGAAATCGGAGCTATATTTAGTTGACCTTGGAGAACACGAAACACAGTATTTAAGTAATTTAAGTCAATTGTTTTATGAAGGCTTATCTTTTAAATGGTATATCGTACAAGTTTCATTTTGGTCTCATTTGATTTATAAAAATAAGACAAAAAATATGAGCCGTCATTTATAGTTGTATGATAAGTAGTTTGTATTTTTGCGTTTTGTAGTAAGAATTCCTTATCTCCTAATTAACTCACGCTCTCTGGCATAAGCACTGAGTCCAATGAGAAAAAACAGGGACAGGGGCTTGGAGTAAACGACCTCCACCCCCCTCCTCCCTGGCCACTGATAAGGAGAGAGAGAGAGGTAGCTTTATGATCTTTCTTCTTCCTAATTTTATTAAACTGTCCATTATTTTCTTCAAAAAAGTTTAGAAATGCAACTAATTGTAGGATTACAATAAATTATTCATATATTATACTCTGAAATAATAAGTTAGGCTAAGCCATGAATATTATGCCACAATTGGGACTGCTATTAAATTTTTAATCATCTTTACTTTGTGAACATAAAAAATCATTCTTGTGTTTGAATAAGTGTATAATTTTTTTACTATGATATAACCATTTCAATACCTTTCCATCTACAGTAGGCACCCTCTAGTTTGGCTTCGGTTGGATCGGCCGCCGGATGGTCCGGCCGGTCCTAGGATGGTGAATCATATCCGTTATATCACCACGCCGCACCGCGAGGGAATGACCTTCGACAGTATTTATCCTGAATCTTTAGCTTCCGGCCGAAGAAGTAAACTATTTATGTCAGTTTAGATTACGGACAAGCTTGTAATTGTTGGACACACTTGACCTCAACTAACAAAAGATGTTATTCTTTCAATATGAGGACTTTATAGTGAGATTTGATCTTGGATTTCACTTGTATACAACAAAAGAAAATAACATGTTTCTTAACATTTTTATAGGTTATGATTCAAGTAATACGTGTAACTTAATTCGGCAAATAAATTTCTAGTGTGTTTTTACAGTAAATAAAGAGTTTTTCTGCTCACTTTATATCCTCAGTACGGTATCGGTAAAACCAGTGACGCAATATGACAGTTCAACATAAGAGACGTCAAAATATTTTCTTTGGCAATTAAATACTGTAAATATGTTTAAATAGCGTGTTTTGTTGATTTTTAAACATAGGTTTCGGGATTTAATAGGGTTATTTTACATTTTGATAGTACATCTGGGTGGTCCGGCCATTTTGTAGTCCGGCCAGGGGTCCGGTCCCGAGGTGGCCGAACTAGAGGGTGTCTACTGTACTCCTTTCAACTCTTGAAATTAATGTTGAATTAATGTTGACCTATATATAACTAGTCTAATTATGTAATTTTAACTATTTATTTTAAAGTAAAGTATTGTTGGATTGGGGAGTCAAATAATAAATGTAGATTTTAAATTTGGTATTTTTCTTCATCAATTATTTTTTGAGACAGTTTGATTAATTTTATGTAACATAATACAAAATATTGATGAACCTATCGGATCATTAACTTGTTTTGGAGGTAAGTTTTGAGCTGGCGTTCACTTAAGGTATGCAAACATTAGTGTATTGTATCTTTTAAAATTAAAATCAAGCTTCATAATTCCTTTTCATAATTTGGTGATTGTAAAAAAGCTCGGCTCGAAAAAGCTCGAGCTCGAAAACTTTTGAAAAAGCTCGGCTCGGCTCGGCTCGAGTTCAAAAATCACACCCCTAATAAAAATATTATTTTCCTAAAAACTATTGTGAGTTAAAACTAAAATTGGTATTCCCTTGAAAGACGACATTATAAGCTTTCTTTTGATACCAAAATCATTTCTTAAATATAAAAAATGTAGGTTTTATGCTTATTTGAAATTTTCAAATAGATTTTTCTCAAAATGACCCTTTTCCCTCACGAAATTTCAAAGTCCTATAACTTTGCCAAAAAAAAAAAAAAAAAACGTAGACTCATGGGACTTGTGCCAAATCGTTAGGAATTAAATGAGGAATTCAAAAATCTTAATAGCTCAAAATCGAAAATTCCCGACAAGAGGTCCCTTTTCGCTTATCGGGGGGTTTACCCACCTCACATTTGTTGAAAACGATAAAATAATTTATCATTCCAGTTCAATCGTCTGCATCAGTGATATTTATTGAGTTTCGATTGTGGCCGGTTGTTTCAATATCGCCAATTTTGAATTATACGATGATTGCCAGTCACATACAATATACGATATTGCCAAACAATCTTCTTTTACGTTGTTCCGTTGTACGGTATTCCATTAGAGGGTTAATAACTTTTCTCTTTGTGGTACAAAATTTAATTTAATACATATTTACTCATTATCTAATTAATGTGTGATTCTATGCTTTAATGAATTTAACAAAAGGTGCACTTTCCAAAGTCCAAAAAAGTTGAAAGATGGAACGATAATTTCACTGTGGCTACGATAATCTTGTGATGTGGAAACACTAAAGGTATTTATTTTCTCTTTTTCGGTTTGAATAATCACCAGTTTTAGTTAGTTTTATTTTTTAAGAAGATTGGTGTGTTATGACTGTGACTGTTGTGAGTCTAGTGTTGAACCGTTAATATCTTTAATTCAATTTAATGTTACATAAACACCTGTTGTAGGCTAGGTGTAAAAATTCTTAATGTTTGCCAGACTAGTTTTGGGATTATATTTTTTTAATCAATAAATTTTCTTGATTTTAGCGAATTTCCCCTATAGGGAAGAAGCTGTTACCGTAGTACTCATGGTAAGACCTAAGCCCGAGACCATGATAACTTTTCGTTTTGGGGCCCCCAGAAGCAAAAAACACTGTTCGTTCATTTTCATAAAAATATATATATTCAAAATTTTTCGATTCAATGATGAGGGCTACTATATGTATTACACAAAAAATAAGAACCGAGTACCCTATGTGCTTATAATTTATTGAAAACCGACATATTTCAGCGACTAAGTCGCCGAAACATGTCGGTTTTCAATAAATTATAACCACATAGGGTACTCTGTTCTTATTCTTTGTGTTGTATAATATATATGTGTCTTTAAGCACGATAACTCGCGTAAAAATGGCCCAATCTTAATGAAATTTGGCAAGGATGTGTAAAGTAGTAATTATTCGGACGAGTTCGTAATCCAGCCCAATCGGACTACCGGAAGGGGGGGGGTAAAGGGGGGTAAACCACCAAAAATGGGTTTTTTGAATTTTTTACATAGAAAAATGAAAATAATCCAATTTTTGTTGGCACCATTGAATTCAGCTCAAAAAAACAAACAATTTAGTATTTTGAATCACTGCTCTATGTCCATTAGTTACCAAGATATTGAAAGTGGTAAACACAGTACGTTGTCCCAATGTTAACCTTATGGGAAATAAGTAAAATTCTATATCTCGGTTATTTCTCAACATATCTTGATAAAACTTGGTAAATGGCTTCTTCTAGTTCAGACCTACTAAATACTGAATTAAAAATACACAGTTTTAATATAACCGTAGCAGCAAACCTGCATACTCATTCCACATGTTATTCTTATGGAGCTTACCAAAACATGTCAAATCTCGCTACGTTGGATTGAAATATTATGTTGTTTTGCACTTGAAATTCGCTGAGTATGCAGGTCTGCTGCATCGGGGGTATTATTGTTTATTATAGGCCTAGGCCTTAAGAATGTACTAAATTATAACTAAAAAATTGTCCATGTTTTTTCATTATCTATATTACTAACTAGCAGAACCTGTGCCTTCGCTCACGATAAAAATTATCGTCTAACCTTGATATGAAGAATCTAGAGGACTGAATAGAAACTATTTATATCAAGGAATATGTCATGTAGAGATATGTTTGTTTTATGGCGGAATGTAGGATAAAATGTAGATACCACAGTAGATAGTGAAGGTTTTATTTTCACCGTTATAACTCGAATACGGCCGGTCCGATTTTAACACCAAATGTGTCGATTTTAAGGTACTTCTTTGTAGATTTACCATTACGTCCCTGGATTGCCTAGTAGGGCATCAATTAAGTACAGTAAAGGGCTGAATGTTCGAAACAGTTATGGTACTATCCGTGGGCAGTATTTCAAATTTGATTCACTTATTTTTTAACTTAAAATATGGGCGGGTAGGAATAATTTAAGATTAACCACTGATTGCAGCATTTATTTTTCCGTGAAAAGCCGGGACACCGTCGAATTAGATGAAAAAGGAATATTGCCAAATTATTGCAACTGGCATGATTGTAATTAAAAACATAAAGGCCGGCCTAAGGAAATAACTATAGCTCCCGCTGCTTAAAAAGATGGTACCACATAAAGAGCTTATGATTAAACGTATAAGTTACGAAACTAAACCAAATGTAATTTTTATATAGTACGAATAACCTAACAAAATCATCAAAACAACCATAAAACTATGATAAAAGGAATCAAATTATAAATCAGCTGTAACAACGTATCCGTTTGTAAAGCTAATATGCTTGATTTAATAAAATTTGAAATTTAAACAAAAGATCATCCATTACATTAACATGGGGCATTTTCAAAGCTTCAGCTCCACCAAAAACCTCGAATTAAAAAAAAAAATCCGTTCTTGGTGAATGCCAATACTCTGTAAGGAACGTCCATGCAAATTTTCAAGGTTCTAGGTTAAGTAGTTTTGGCTGTGCAATGATAGGTCAGTGGTATTTGACAAAAATATAGTAGAAAAGATAGTATAAATATAACTTACAATCAGGGATTTGAATAATTTATCAATTTTTACAAAAACAGATCAAAGAATCATATCATTTCAGCACATTCTGTTTGATAATGTGCTTTTCTCTTTCCATCTTACCGGGATTTAGTCTCAAGACTCAGCCACAAGAGGCAGTATGCTCTTTACGTTTAAAACTGCATACGTTGAAGTATACGAAACACCAAATCATCGGACAGGCATAGATGTAATAAAAAAATTATTATTACGAACGGCTCCAGGAAAAACGATAACTCCCGCTACCAAAATATATAGATGGTGCCACTTAACTAATTAATGGTTGTTTTTTTCTAAACTTAATGTAACCTTTATATTGTACATAATTATGTCCTTGAAACAAATCAACAAAAATCAATGAAGCCATGATCAAAGAAATCAAATTTATTGTCATCTGTATCAACGTATACATTTCCGAAGCAAACTACCAGCTGATTGTTTTATGAACATTAAAAATGTAAACAAAAATCGTCCAACATACTTTTAAATGGGAAAATTTGAAAACTTCGCCCTCGCCAAAAACCCCTTTATACTACGAATTTTGTAAAATCCGTTCTTAGCGGATGCCTACGCCCTAAGAGGAACATCCATGCAAAGTTTCAAGGTTCTAGGTCAAGTAGTTTGGGCTGTACGATGTTTCTACTGAGTGGTATTTGACAAATATATAGTAGATTCTGTAAGCGATTTTTTAAAATCAAATGTGAGAGTTTGACAGCTCGCAGGATGATGGGAGAGGGCTCAAATTAAAGGTCTCGGTCCCAGGGGGTCGGGAAAAATATCAGATTATGTCCAATTCTACCAGAAAATGAGAAATAACGAAAAATATCTTCCATTTAAAATGCATTGTGATTGAAAGACGTCTGCTTTGTTTACATTAAACATGTGGTGCTAATGCTTGATTCAAAGCCATATGGTAGATGTTGACATGTGGGATTTTTTCAAAATGCAGCTAACTATGCACGTTCAATGTACTACAACAAAAAATATTTAAAATTTAAGATTTTCTGATTTTATTAGCGGATTTCCCCTATAGGGAAGACGCTATTACCGTAGGTCTCATGGTAATACCTAAGCCTGAGACCATGATAACTTTTATAATAATTAAGGGTTTGAGTTTTTAATAATTTAAAATTATAAAAAGTTAAGTACGTTTGTTTAGTTTATGTTATAACGGTGCAGATTTAATACCAAATGATCTGTATATATATGTGTATAATAAAATGTTAAAAAAAGGGTACTTAAGGAATTTCTTTCTCTCTTTAATTACAATAGTAGCCCTAGAAGTGAACATTAAAATAATATATATATATATATATATATATATATAATTAATAATTAACATTCCTGTCTAAGGAACATGCCAAACTTAGTAACAAGGCTACAAGATCGCGCCACTATCATCATGATCATCACACTCATCCTTCACTCATATTCAGGGTAACGTCCTCCATGAGGTACCTGTCTTATTAAGAATGATGATGATGATTAAGAATGGTTACGTAAGGGAAATTTTTGCACCGAAATTTTGAGCGTTCGGAAGGTCGCAGGATGATGGGAGGGGGCTGAAATTGAAGGTCTCCATCTCAGGGACTCGGAGAAAATACTGAAATTGCTTTGAGCTTACTATAAAATGAGAAATAACGTAAAATAGCTGTCATTTAAAAACCATTGGGATGTAAAAAATGTCTGCTTGGGGGTATCCATACTTAATCTCGCAGGCCCATCTCAAAATTTAAAATGGCTGCCATTCTGGTTAGGGTTGAGATATCGACCTCGGGTTTGCGCCATTGTATTTCTTTTGACAAACCCTTCAAAATGAGGGGTCACTGAATAGGGTTTGCTATTTGAAAAAATAAAGTTACCCCCTACCCCCCATGCTGTTAGGGGGGTGGAATAATATTCTCGATGTAAAAAAGTCCGGGACCTTTGTTAACAATCAATGCCACATATAAAATATTTCTATTTATTTTGGTTTCAAAATTACAGATTTGTTTCCATACTTAATTTACACACTGTATATATCTATGTGTCTGCTTGCAAAAATGGTCCGATCGGAATGAAATTTGGCACAGGCGTGTAAAGTAGTAATTGTTTGGATGAGTTCAAAAACCAGCCCGATCGGACCACTGGAAGGGGGGGTAAAGGGGGATAAACCCCCCCCAAAAATGGGTTTTTGGGTTTTTCACATAGAAAAATAAAATAAATAAAATTTTGGTTAGCACCATTGAATTCAGCTCGAAAAAACAAACAATTTAGTATTTTGAATCATTGTTCTATGTCTGAGATATTGAAAGTGGTAAACACAGTACGTTGTCCCTATATTAACCTTATGGGAAATAAGTGAAATTCTATATCTCGCTTATTTCTCAACATATATTAATAAAACTTGGTTTGTGGCTTCATCTAGATGAGATGTAATGTATTTTGATCTAAAATCCCCAAAATTTCCATTTTTGTGGCAGCAAACCTGCATACTCATTCCCCATGTTATTCTTATGGAGATTACACAAACATGTCATATGTTGTTGTGTTGGTTCGAAATTTTGTTTTACATTTGAAATTCGCTGAGGATGCAGGTCTGCTGCAATGGGGGTATTTTTATTTTAAAGGGTATTTACCCCATAAAACCCATAAAAAACGACAAAAATCCAAATTTCTCAAAACCGGCTCTAACGATTTTGATAACAATTTCACGGTGTCTAGCGCTTTAGATGACTAATAAAATTAAACCACCCACATGTCTGTAAAAATTCAGGGTCAGAAGTTATGGGGGTTTAAGTGTAAAAAAATTCTTATTTTTCAATTTCACGAAATCTGTAACTTTAAAAGAAAATACACTTACTACCATTAAATTTGGCTTGATAAAATAAACAATCCAATACTTTGAATTATTATTCTACGTAAACTGGTTGCGGAGATAATTAATTGATATTTTCGTTTGGTGGTTAACGCAGTACCTTGTCTTATGTTATTCTTATGGCAAATATTCAAAATCCAATATCTCCGTTAATTGCTAACCGATTTTGATTAAAATTTGGTATGTATTTGTGGGATGATTGTGAATTTATTGTATTTTATTGTAGATTTTCTCACTTTAAGGGAGAAAGTATGTGTCAGTTTGCTGATCATACCATTTATTTTGACCTGTTAACATGAAAAAAAGATTTTCATGATCTCTTTGTTTTATCTAAAACAGGTCTAATATTGTAATGCTTGTTCTTGCTATCTATATAAATACATGCAAGGGAAATTTTTGCTCCTATATTGTGGGCGTTTGGCAAGTCGCAGGATGATGGGAAAGGTCAAAAATTGAAGGTCTTGATCCAAGGGATTCGGGAAAATACTGAAATTGCTAGAAATTCGAGAAATAACATAAAATATTTGCCATTTAAAAAGCATTGGGATTTTAAAACATCTGCTTTGTTTACATTAAACTTGTAGATGTTGACTTATGGTTTTTTTTCAAAAGGCAGCTAACTATGCTTGTTCAATGTACTATGACAAATAAATATCTTAAATAAGACTTTCCATTTTTATAATTAGGGGTTTGAGTATATTCATAATTTAAAATTATAAAGAGTCAAGTTAATTTGTTTCGTTTAAGTTATACCGATGCAGATTTAATGCCAAATGATCTATATCTATATGTGATGCGGAAAGTGAAAAGGGACCTCAAGTCGCTGGAGTAAATTTTACAGTATGGGCATTTTAGTCGAATCGGGTCAAAAATATCTATTTTTAGGTTTCAATTGGATACGATTCCTTAATCTTTTCTGTATACATTCATTCGGTTATTTTAGCGATAAGAATTCGATAAATATTTATAAAAAATCGATTTAGTAGCATATGTCATGCAAACGAAAAGGGACCTCAAGTCGCTTATATGGGAAATAACATGGCGGGCGACTTCAGGTCCCATTTCCCAAATGTGCAGGCCTGTACTGACAGTTTCGTCAGAGGCATTACAAAACTAGTCTCTCCTGACATCTATCGGCGGATAAGTGAACTACTTCAAGTTTTTCGCCGTAGAAGAACATTGTCTGAGTCCAAAAATCACCATCTTGACAGTGTACTTCTCTTTTATTTCTCAGTATTCTGCCCTCTGACTTGAGGTCCCTTTTCAAACTTCTCAATATCCCATTTTTTTAACAATGAAAGCATGAGTATATCTCGTCTGTTTCAGTTTAGATTTAAAGATCTAGTTTTCAGCTTTATTTTGATACCAAATTCATGTCTTAAATATCAATAATAAGTTTTCTGTGAACGTTTAAAGTTTTGGGCCTTGATTTCCCATAATGCTCGTTTTGACTTTTTAAAATTCAAACGCCAATAATTCAAAGACGAAAAATCATAGCACTATAAGTTATATGTCAAAATGTTCGCAATTTAATGCAGAATTTCAGGATGTTATAACTCAAAACCCGAAAATTCCGACTTGAGGTCCCTTTTCACTTTCCGCATCACATATAAGAGAAATTTTTGCACTGAAACTTTTGGCATTTGGCATTTGGCAAGTCGCAGGACCCACAGGATGATGGAAGAGGACTAAAATTGAATGTCTTGATGCCAGGAACTTGGGAAAAATACTTAAAGTTTATCAGAAAATAAGATATAACGTAAAATATCTGCCGGTAAAAAGCATTGTAATCCAAAAAGTCTGTTTTGTTTAAACAGATGTTTTTTGTTAAAACATTAAAACATGTGTTACTTGTTCTTGATTCAAAACCACATGCTAGATGTAGATAAATAGTTTATTCAAAAAACAGCAATATAGATTGAACGTACTATAGCAAATAACGGGTTTTTAATTTTGAATTTAACTTTTTTTATAATTTAGGGCCTTAACCTTCTTACCATTTAAAAAGCAAGAGGAATTAAATATGTATATTTTCCTTACATTATGTCATGTAGTAGCAGCTGATGCTGATTTAAAGCCAAGTGATTCGTAATATAAACACAATCGAATAAGTGCAGACGATAAGGACAGAGAGACTTCATTCATCATTTTTAAGGCCTAGCTCTGCCAGTTTTATGTGCAATCGGAAATGGTCATAGTTTTGACCCCACAATAACTGAGTGTGCTGCACTAACAGTGATTGAGTACAACATTAATTTTCATGCTACCAAAAAGGTTCATCTTTAAATTTGGCCAATAAAAGTAGATTTAATCTTGAATCTACCGAGACAAAGCAGTATTTACTTACGGGCAACCATAAAACGTGTTGAATGTAGGGTAAAATCCTCAATATTAACTAATAACTAAGCTCGTGACATAACATAGCTCCCGTATGAAGTGGAGCCAGAGGCTCCAACATGGAGCGTTACCTCTTACCTATTTGCCTACTGGGTAAAAATGTAGTCTCCATTGGAGGTTTCTACGATAAGTACCCTTGAACTGTCCAATATGTTCTTTTGAACCAGGCGGAGGCTGCACTCAACATTTGTTTTCATTTCCATGTTAAATGTCACAACATTCCTTGGGAAATAAATTAAGTGCTGCAATCTGTCGTTAACCTTAAGAACCTCTTCAAACCGTGCCCATATGTTTGATTGTAAACCAAGTGAACTGAGTTTGTTTTAAGATGGTGAATAGTGCCACTGTTCCAAATATTCAGCCTTTTATCATTCTGAAGTATCGCCCTTTCTTAAAATTCTGTTAAGTACTAACAAATGTCAAAATATCTTTGGCATTACATTTTGAACGTTTAATCCGTAAATTTGTTACGATTTATGAGTGTGAAGGAAACATGAAATATTCAGCGCTTGTATTCGATTTTTAGGGGCTTTAGTCCCTGCATGCCACTCGTCTTTATATTGCCTTTTCTGTGTTTTACCTTGGCCTAATGATGTTGGTATTTGATACATTTTACCATTTTCTTCTAATTGTGTTATCTGTCACAGGCTTTAGATTAGCACAGTGCAATTTAAATTATTTGATAAAGATACTTTGTTAATTATTTTAATTGTGATTTCTTCCCTATACACTGAGCTATCATTGGAATCGGTATTGAATGCAGAATCGAGAATCATGAAACCAATTTTAGGATCGGAATCGGAATAGAGAAAATTTTGAAATCGGCCCATCACTACTATTGTGATGCAATGATTAAGACATAAACATAAAGCAATATGATTGGGGTGTATGTTGTGATTTTTTATATATAAAAGAACAAAGCATTGAGAACTTTTGTTCATTTCATTGGACGCTCTTTTTAACAATCAAAATGGTATCTGGGAACCCGAAGATGCACCATTACTTATATGCAGTGTTTGATTTGCTGTGGAACACACCAGAACGGTGTCCCTCTTTCTTCAGGTAAAGACGATCACGCATAATCGGAAGTAGTAACTTTGCCACACAAGACATCTGCGTGTCATCAGCCGGGGTAATTTTGCCGTGTAAGACAATCGTGTGCAATGAGCGAAAATAAATTTTCACAAATAACTGTGATACTGATATCTTAAATGCCGATTATACGATAAAGACCTTGGCATGTAATCGGCGGAAGTAAATTAGCCGTAAGTGAAGATTACATAGAAATTACGCGCCAAGTTTCAACCTGAAAGTCGCACCCTTTTTTTCCATCTCGAGCTAAGCCGAATTATAAAAATGCTTGAGAGACCCGAATACCAGCATAAGGCTAACCATAAAAATCAACAATTTATTTAAAACATTATTTTTTTACTAAGTTTTGTTCATTTTCAGTTTATTCATTAAAGTTTGAGTACGAAAAAGAGGTTTTTTAAAGCTTGCAAAATATTCGCATAGACAAATAATTTTTTGACAAAAATATGAATGGAGGTGGGACATGTATCTCTTGGTAAATTATAGTTTTGGTACCTCAATTTTTACAAATCAAGCAATGCTTATATGTAAAGTGTTGGTAAAGCAAATAATATTACTGCTCTATTAATTACAGTTAGAAGCTTTCAACATGTTTCCTTTGTCTATACCACACACATGCCATATTGTAATGTGAAATTAAGATGATTAATACTCGTAACCTATATAAATCAACTTTATGTGCAATTTTACTGCTGATTGAATTTTTATTGCTTCACTCCAGGGTATGTTGGTATTGAACTTGTAATACGAGGAATATATTATACAACTGCTACTAGGCCTGACTCTCACAAAAACCATTGAGTATAAGGGTCATACGAACTACAATAATACATTTTTTTTGGAGTATTTGTCGAAAAATAAAACTTGTCTTTTCATTATTAAAAAAATAAACATACACAAACATGAATACTTTTTACAACAAGGATATTTCTGCTGATCACTTCTTTGCCTTGGAATAATTTTGGTTTGTAAGTTACACATCATACCTTTCCTCGACATTTTTAAGTTTTTATGGTTTCATGACTAGATTCATAGCTTTTTGAAGGCTTTCCATGGCTTATTCATGTATGACGTTTTAGAGGCCAAACTAAAGAGTGTATCAAGATTTTGTATGAAAAGTGTGCGGTAAACAATAATAAAAGAACACCACCTTTTCACCATAGTTGCTAAGACTACCATTGTTATACTTACAATGCACTGCCCATAGAGGAAGCGCCCCATGTCCCATGGGCCGTCTGTCACCATTGCAAACTTGTTTTTTGTACCGAGCTTGTGTTTACTAAGCCATTGCTCGAACTGTGCCAGTACTTCAGGAAACTCAGGCGCATTGTCAACCTGCTCCTTTAAACAACCGAGGCATATAAAATAATTTTAATAGGTGTTAAAAAAATTAAAGTAACTTATCTAGCATGATATAATGTGTTGAATTATAAATGCAGGTAAATTAAACCCTTGTTGCAGCAGTCCTGCATACTCAGAGAATTTCAAATGCTTGAATAAATCATTTATTCATAGCCTCTCATCAAGTATAATCAATGGTCGTCCGTAAATAAGCAAGCAAAAATATTCTCCATAACATGGGAGGTGAGTATGCAGGTTTGCTGCCACGGAAACTTAAAAATGAAGGATTTCTGGCTATAATCTAGTAGACCTCCAATAGATGAAGAAACATTCCAAGTTTTATCAATATATGATAAAAAATAATACCCCCGTTGCAGCAGACCTGCATACTCAGCGAATTTCAAGTGTAAAACAACATATTTCAATCCAACATAGCGAGATTTGACATGTTTTTGTAAGCTCCATAAGAATAACATGGGGAATGAGTATGCAGGTTTGCTGCTACAGGTATGTTTAAACTGGTTGGTTTTAATTCAATATTTAGTAGATCTGAACTAGAAGAAGCCATTTACCAAGATTTATCAAGATATGTTGAGAAATAAGCGAAATATAGAATTTTACTTATTTCCCATAAGGTTAACATTGAGACAACGTACTGTGTTTACCACTTTCAATATCTCGGTAACCAATGGACATAGAGCAGTAATTCAAAATACTAAATTTTTGTTTTTTTGAGCTGAATTCAATGGTTCTAACAAAAATTCGATAAATTTTATTTTTCTATGTGAAAAACTCAAAAAACCCATTTTTGGGGGGGTTTATCCCCCTTTACCCCCCCTTACGGTGGTCCGATTGGGCTGGATCACGAACTCGTCCGAGTGATTACTACTTTACACGTCTGTACCAAATTTCATTAAGATCGGACCATATTTACGGCCGCTATTGTGTTAACAGACATATATATAGATATATATATATATATATATATAAAAATTCGAACGAATGGTATTTTTTGCTTCTGGGGACCCCAAAATGAAAAGTTAACATGGTCTCGGACTTAGGTCTTACCATGAGTACTACCGTAATAGCTTATTCCTTTAAGGAAATTCGCTAAAATTCAAACTAATGGTGTTTTTTGCTTCTGGGGGGCCCAAAATGAAAAGTTAACATGGTCTCGGACTTAGGTCTTACCATGAGTACTACCGTAATAGCTTATTCCTTTAAGGAAATTCGCTAAAAATAAGCAAGCTATGTAATTTTATTTATGTCTTATTAATGTTAACATTGGGGAGGTGAGTACTTATGTTGCTGCCTCAGGAATCTAAATATTTAGGTATTTTAGGCCATAGTCAAGTAGATCTTAACTAGATGAAGCCACATACCAATTCTTAGAAATATGTTCAGATATGTCCAAGATATGTTCAGAAATAAGCAAACTTCACTACTATTTTTATTTCACCTAAAGTTCCCAAGGGAAATGAGTATACAGGTTTGCTGCCACAAAAGTGGAAAAATCTATGATTTTAGACAAATAATACCCGTAGTAAATATGATTGTGGCTTCATCTAGATGAAGCCACAAACCAAGGAGCGCAATATAAAATTTTATTTATTCTCCATAAGGTTAATATTGGGACAACATACTGTGTTTACCACTCTTGTACCTAGCTAACCAATGGACATGGAACCGATTCAACATACCTAATTATTAGTTGTTACTAGCGGATTTCAACGGTATAAAAAAAATGAGGTTATTTTGATTTTTCTAAGTAAAAGATATAAAAAAAACACATTTTTGGAGGAGTTTTCCCTGCTTAGCCACCTTTCTGATATTCTAATTGGGCTGGTTTTCTAACTTATCTGAATAATAACTACTTTACACACCTATGCCAAATTTCTTTCCAATAGGACCTTTTTTGTGAGCGCTATTGTGTTTACAGAGACATAGATATGTATTAAACATGGAAATTTGAACAAATGGTATTTTTGGTATCTTGGGCCCCAAAACAAAATGTTGTGGTTGTCCTGGGCTTTGATCTTACCATGAGACTAGTGGTAATGGCTTCTTCTCTATAGGAGAAATTCACTAAAAACTAGATGCTCATAGCAGCTTTTATAGCGAATTTCCCCTGTGGGGAACAAGCTATTACCAAAGGTCTCAGGTAGGACTTAACTCTCAGACCTTGATAACCTTTTGTTTTCTCCCAGATAACAAAAATACAACATTCGTTCATTTTCATATAGATACATAATACCCCCGTTGCAGCAGACCAGCATTCTCAATGAATTTCAAATGGAAAAAAATATTTCCATCCAACACAGCAAGATATGACATGTTTTTGAAATCTCCATAAACAAATTTTAAAACTGCTGCTAAAATTCCTGTAATATAAGTTGGTATATGCAGAAATATACAGAGGTAATTTATTTTATTTCTACTTGAAAAACCGGTACCTAAAAACTAATATTGTAAAAAGTGTGGGAAAATTACGTCCTCACAAACGGCAAATACGTATTGAGTGTTCCTCCTGAGAAGCTGAGTTATCCGTGACAACATTAAAACAACAATGAACGGAACCGTTCCGGAACGTCACCAGCTCTTGGTGCTGTGCCACCTTGACGTTCCAGAAAGTCTATGGCAGCGAACATGTTAAATCCAAAATCCAAGGAAGTTCTGTTTTTTATGGGTGATACCAGTTTGATCAGCTAGTCTGAATAAAAATATTGGAGAAATTCTGTTATGAAATCTGCAATAAAGTCTTACCAAAATAAGTCTTAAGTACGTACCTGTTCTATGCCAGTTAGCGTTTTGCAGAAAGGAGTCAATATTGGATTGATGACAGGTTTAACAAATGCTTGGAAGTGGTCAACAATTGCAAGTTTTTCCGTGTTGACTAGCACAGCTGGAAATTCTATTATTTCATGGCTGAAAAAATGGAAATACTTGTATTTATTTGATTGAAATACTTGTTGCAAAAAGAAAAACAAAATAAGCTTACTTAACATATTTATATGGCTACCGAAAATTATAAAAAGAAATATATGTCCAGTAAATGGTTGTTAAAGGCTTGATAAAAGTTGACATTGAAGACCGCATCAAACAATATCTTGTAGGATGTGTTTTCGGGCGTAAGGCTTTACCGTAGTTTTTGTGGTAGCTCATCATTGCTTGGGAATACATCCTGATGTTATATTCATCGAAGTAAAGAAATATATTTCAAATGGAAACAAATACATGTTTTCCAATAAGATTTTCTAGATGAAAACAAATGAGTTATCAGGGACAGAGGGATCAAATTTGAGGGATCAAAATTCAAATACAAAGAGGATTTTACAAATCTAAAAATTATTTATGAATCTATTATAAGGTGCACCAAATAAGGCAGGCAGAAAACTGTAAACTCATCAAATTGTCCTCTAAACCTTAGCTGAAATGAGTAAATTAAATGTTTTTGTTGAACTACCAAAACTTTATTTATATTTTCAGGGCCTTTTACGTGTAATTTGTGTTTACTTTAACATATGATACTCCCAGGCACGGCCCTAGGGACTTTGCCGCCCTGGGCGAAATCGGCGGCCGCCGCCCCTTCCCCCCCCATATATCCAGGGGCGTACTCAGGGGGGGATATCGGGATACATCCTCCCCCCCGAAATTTTTGGGGATTTTGGAAATATTTTGGGAAGAATAATATATCGTTCATAATGAAGTGGTGGCATCACTAAACTTGCCGTGAAATAGAGAACACTGTACAAGAATCACTCACTAAACCTTTATAAGGTTTTTAAATAGTTAAAGTCTTTTATTTTAAAGACAATCGATTTGGAAGGGGACTGAATATTGGATTATTAGGGTGGCCAATGGCAAGCAAGCGAAAACTCCTGATAACAATATTGGTAATTAATGGTGTCCGCTATCTTGCCGCCATTGCCATCGTCGTCACATGTGGCAAAAAAACTCATCATATGTACTATGTACATGTATTAGGACTACGTGGAATATTCACGGTAAAAAAGTCACGATGATAAAATGAGGCATACAAACATTGCCGTCTTCTCAAGGCCGTTTACTTAACACTATTCGTCTGTCGGACAATCTCGTAGCATCGCGACAGGCAGACGACTCTCGTCTGCCTACGTTGCGTGAAAATCACGCAAGTCTCGCCGTCAAATCTGACGGCATTTCAATCGTGAGAAAACAGCATTTTCTAATTCTATTCATCAACCTCGGTTGGATAATGTAGGATCCGCATACTTCAGGTCCAGAAGGTCCGAGCCGTGCAATATTGTGTGAGATATATTTTTAACTTTGAAATCAACAGAAAAAATTATGTTTACCAACGTATAATTCTTGAATACTTTCTCATTTGTCCTTTAGTGTTGGGCCTATTACATAAATATGCTTTTTATTTATTGTGAAAAAATAATTCTCTAAAATTCCAATGTGATCTACAATTTTCAGAATCTAATCTGCGAGCAGCCTCAAATTAGTTCAAATTTCGGGAGTTATGCTGTTTGTTATGCCTCTAGATTGCCTAAAAACGTGAATTTTCAGTTGTAATTTATGAAAATTTCCGGGGGGAAATCCCCGGACCCCCCTCCGACTGGGGGATATTCCATACCCTCCTGGCCCCCGGTGTATTCCCCCCCACCCGAAAATAAATCCTGCGTACGCCACTGCATATAACCCGTCTAATTGTTTACTCCCAGGCTCCACCCCTTCCTTGAGTGATCACCGTAGTTACAGTGTCTCCACTGTGATGCAATCGCACCACAGTGTCTCCCTGAACTCTTAAACAATTATGTACTAGGGGTCCTAACTGTGAATTGCACATTTTAAAATTATTTTCATTCCATAAGCTGGTTCATGTTTACAGTTGCAGAGACCTATTTTTGTTTTTTTTTTGTTTATAATCTGACTTAAAAATTTACCCGAAAGTAATCAGCTGTTAAGTTACAGTTGACATTTAAAACTCTTATAATGAAAGTTGGTCAACATTTTAAAACGCCCTCTAGAAATAAATCAAAGGCTAGGGGGGGCCCAAACGAAATATCCTTTTTAATTATTAACCGTCCACCGTGCACTATTTTATTGATCATAAGTTTTAAAATGACACCTCAATCGTGAAAATCGGTTGAGTAGGTCGGGAGGAAAGGGACGTAACAGAGAAAACCCTTATGGAATTTGTAGATGTTAGATGTATATATGCTTAACTATTCAATTTAATATGATATTAAAAACGAGTTCATTTGTAATATTCCCTTGCTTGAAAAAGTTCGCAGTGTTAAGAAAAAAACTGAAGTAACGGTACCGTACCATTCTTATAGCTCAACCACAACTAATTATTCTTAAGCCTTAAAATCACTTAACAGCTCTTTCCTTAAGTAGGCCTAGAGGTAGGTGATCTGCTTCTGCTAGTTTTATGACGCCCGAGTAGGTTATAGTACATAATTTATTTCGTGGCATAAATTCAAATAACTTTTGTTTTAGGTTTAAACTATTTAAAGGCTTTGGCAAATGTAAATCTTATTGCTACGACAATAATTAACTCAACGTCGGGGTAGAAGAGTGGATTCCGTCAAGGTCACTTCCGACTCCCAACCGCTGCGCTGTTCCTTTGACGCTGTCTCTGTTCTGCGCAGCGCGGCGGCGACGGTTGGTTGTTCGATACAAGCCAAGTGGATTGTTTTTCTATTTTGACTTGAGTTATAATTGTAAATCGATGCTTGCATTGCCGTATATTTTCTTAGGCTTGTTCTTTGGTTAAAATGTGATACAGAAAATGTTACTCTTCACATTCATATCATAAAATTATTATATTATTCATATTTTAAAATTTGCCGTCCCTTAAAATTTGCCGCCCCCAAAAATCTGCCGCCCTGGGCGGCCGCCCGGTCCGCCCACCCCTGGGGCCGGCCCTGGATACTCCAACCAACTAAAAGAAACTAAGATTATTGTTTCTTGGTTCTAAAAGGAATTAAGATTATTGTTTATTATTTGTTTGTTGTAACTACCCAAACAAATAATAAACAATAATTTCACCAGCAGCACACTCACTCCCCTGCTCCAAAATTATACAGTCGAATCTCAAATCTGCCAATCTTTGAAACAAATTGAGATGGCGAGACTCATTTTTAACACAAAGTGTGCAATGTAGACTACAGTTGTCTGCCTGCAGGATCGCCAAGCAGATGAATTGTGTCATGCATTATGAGAAGACAGCAATACTGTACTAAAATGTCAAGCAGTACAATCAAGTGATTTCGCTACTATGTTAAGGCCATCTCACAAAATATTTTAATGAGCTTTTACAACATCTTCACTGAAAACTTCCATCTGCACGCACTGATTCACTATTTGTGGGGCACGTGTCCTACAAACAGAAAAAAGTGTGTGCAGACAGAAGTTTTCTGTGAAGATGTTGTAGAGGATTCATCCAGTGTCGCACGGATACCAGAGACCATCCCTCCAAATTTTAACAGACATCAACTACCATTAATTGAGAATGAAGACAGTATCGGAGACTCAATAATTAAATGTGCATTAGGGATTGGTAAAAAATGTAGTAATGATATTGACAAAATCTGTTTTAGTAATAGTTTAGAACAAGATCCGACCAGAATAGCATCAAGTTTCAATGATTATTTCATAAATATCACAGAATCATTGGATACCAAACCTTCTATTGAGGCAGCAGCTAATTTAGTAAAAAATTGCAATAGAAGATCAGATAAAAATTTCAAAATGAACTATACAAACAAAATGTCATAAAAAAAGTTATAAAATCTTTGAAAAATAAACACTCATCAGGGTGGCATGAGGTACCAACCTTTATCCTTAAGGATTGTGTAGAACACATTGCAGAGCTATTAAGCAAAATAATAAATCAATCGAGACTGGAATTTTTTCAGACAAATTTAAATTTGCAATCGTCAAATAGTGCAGGAAAATAGTGACGGATTCTGGAATTTTAATTTAGCAGGCTGAAAATTGGTGGAAAGGTCGCAAATAAAGCTGGGATCATCATACTAAAATTCCCAAAAAATCCCACTTGGGCAACATGCCGCCATCTTGAAAAAACCATTTACGGTCCGCGTTTCTCTGAACATTTTGTTGATTAACACGAAAACCATAAGAGATATGAAAAAGTGTAAACGACGTTTTTTGTAGGAAATAGAATTTCCAATAAAATGAGTATAAATATGTATAGGAAATATTGATTATAACTGTTGATACTGTTCATTTTCTAAAATGTTGTAATTCAGATACCACTGCCATAAGGAATACATGTAAAATTTGATGTAAAATACATTCCCTAGGGGACGAATCCATTTAACCTCAATGAATAATAAATTATATCTGTAGAATCCTGATGAAAATTCCAGCTATTTGCCACCTCAATCATCAAAATTGGTTCACTATAAAAGCGTGAGTAAGCTCACAAAAAATGATTCCTTTGATAACATTTGTAAAAATTCCTTAAGGAATTTCCTTTGTGCGAGCTTACTAACGCCTTTATAGTGAACCGATTTTGATGATTGAGGTGTCAAATAACTGAAATTTTTATCAGGATTCTATGGGTATAGTTTATTATTTGTTGAGGTTAAATGGATTCGTCCCCTAGGGAATGTATTTTACATCAAATTTTACATGTATTCCTTATGGCAGTGGTATCTGAATCACAAAATTTTAGAAAATGAACAGTATCAACAGTTATAATCAATATTTTCTATACATATGTATACTCATTTTATTGCAAATTTTATTTTCTACAAAAAACGTCATTTACACTTTTTCCATATCTCTTATAGTTTTCGTGTTAATCAACAAAATGTTCAGAAAAACACGGACCGGAAATGGTTTTTTCAAGATGGCGGCATGTTGCCCAAGTGGGATTTTTTGGGAATTTTAGTATGATGATCCCAGCTTTATTTGCGACCTTTCTACCAATTTTCAGCCTGCTAAATTAAAATTCCGCTATCACGCTAAATTTTGCATAATTTTCCTGCACTAAAACCAATTTATAAAAAAGGAGAAAAAAGTCAAAAAGAAAACTACCGACCTGTTTCAATATTATCAAGTTTCTCTAAAATCTTTGAGATGGTTATAAAAAATCAAGTTAAAGATTATTTAACAGTTAAAGGACTACTATCTGATAGTCAACATGGCTTCCGTAAGGGCCATTCAACATCATCTGCTTTAACTTCCATTTCAAAGGAGCTTTACTGGGCTTTGGACAGATTACAAAGTGCTGTTTCAATAAGCTGTGATCTGTCCAAAGCCTTTGATTGTGTGGAACACCAAATCATGTTACGAAAGCTGGAGAAATACGGTGTAGTTGGTTCTGAATTGAATTGGTTTAAAACATACTTATTGAACAGAAAACAACAAGTGGAAATTAGCAGGGATGAAATTAAGTTTAGTTCAAATTTTAATCTTATTAAATCAAGAGTACCTCAAGGTTCAATCTTGGGACCTATTGTTTTCAATATTTACATTAATGACTTACCTTTTAATGTCCAGACTAAAACAGTATTATATGCCGATGATACAACTTCCATTATTTTTGAAAATAATTTAATTGATCTCAAAATTAAAGCCACAGAGGCCATTTTTGAATTAGATAATTGGTTTAGAGCAAATGGTATGGCCCTTAATGAGTCAAAAACTAACATTATTCATTTCCATACAAAACAATCACAAGCCTAACCGTTAGAATTTGTAATAAATAACAAGAAAATTAACTACCGGGAGAATGCAAACATATTAGGGGTCCACATAGATGAACACATTACATGGACTGAACATGTAAATTGACTGTCAAAAAAACTAAATTCTGTTTGTTTTAATATGAGTTGTCTGACAAGCATTATTAGTATGGAGACTAAATTAACATTGTACTATGGCTATTTCCAGTCTTTACTTAACTACATGGAATATCTGTTTGGGGAGGGTCAAGTTCAATGGAAAAAATCTTAAAGGTGCAAAAAAAGATAGATAGAATAATGACAATGTCGTCACCTAGAAGTTCATGCAAACAATCTTCCAAACAATTAAAAATTTTAACTGCCCCTTCACTATACATTTACATCATTCTGCTACAAGTTATCAAAAATAAGGAAAAATATTTGTCAACTAATATTAACCATAAATATGAGACAAGAAACAAAAACAAAATATGAAACTGTCCTTTACATAAAACAACACTTTTGGAGAGAAGTACATTCTATATGGAAATTAAGCTTTTTCACAAAATTCCAAACACCTGGAAAGAATTTACGTTTGTGAAATTTTCAAAATTATTAAAATCCTTTCTAATAAACAAGTCGTACTATTCAGTCAATGAATTTTTAAATGACAATTTTGAGATACTGTAAATTTGTACATAGATTAATTGAATTACTTTTTTGTTTTGTTAATCTTCTAGATTAAGTTCTTTACGTAAAAACATGACTAGTCACCTGTTTGAGCAGGTATCTGCCTGTACTGTATCAAATGTTATGTGACATTAAAATAAATGAAATGAAATGTAACGGTATGGTAACTTCCGAACTGCCCGAGATGGTCTATAAAACCAAAATACAGAAGGGCCTACTTGTCAAATACTAAGCTAAAAACCATGACCTTAACCAGCCATGACCTGAATAAATAATAAACTATAATATGAAATGGAGGAACTTGTGCAATGGATAAAACATGCCTTAAGATATGATTTCTCTATACTGCTCAGACAACTAACCGCTTATGTATTGATTTTGATTTTAACCATCTTGGATGTAAGCCAAGCTAATAACAACTTAATATAATTAGCGTGGCTAAGTCCCAAAACAGATTTTTTATTTTTCTTCACTTGCCAATTCAAAAAATACTTACGGAAAATCAGGAGGATTGACTTCATTACATGTAGCTTCAAAGTCCAAGACAACATAATATGGAAACAAAGTCTTAACATCATTACCACAATATATATTGGATGCTGCCAATTTCTTTTTCCTTAAATAACTCTTTAAACGTTTCTTTAGACATTCAACAGATCCATTTGGGTTCTGATTATACTTCTTAAGATGTTTAATCAAATGAGGTCTATCCAAAGTATCAATCCAGCCAAATATACATTGAATTTCTTGATAAACTTTATCCGTTTCTTCTTGTTCTCTCTTACTATTTTGATTTCCCTCGGCCTGGAAAATCAAAAATACAAAATTTAACAATGAAAAGTAACACCACAGTGCCTGATTTACATAGGGACACCGTCACAGCACCAAGGTGAATCTTGCAAATATTAAATACCCCCATTGCTGCAGACCTACATACTCAGCAAATTTAAAAAGCATGAAAACATATTTTAATCCAACATAAAAAGTTTTTGTAATTTCTATTGATATAACATGGGAAATGAGTATGCAGGTCTGCTGCAACAGATGTATAAAAATTGGATGGTTTTAAATCAAGTTCCAGACTATTCAGTAGATATGAACTATAAGTATCAAGATATAAAAAAAGGCTACAGTTCTATATGCGGTCTACATTTTAATGATTGAAAATATTAAACTGAAACTCCAATACATAAATAACCGAAATCAAGATTATTCTGTTGAATCATGAACACAAAATATCAATATCTATTATTACTATTTGGTTATGACCAAACTGTATAACAACTGATTAAAAAAACAAACTTTACAATAAATATAATGATACATATCTTAAACAACCATTATTAAATTAAAACATAGATAACAATGCATACCTTATTTCATATTGTCCGCCATTTTGTGCTAGTTTTCATTTTTGGGATTTAGGTGTATACATTGCCATGGCACTGATTGAAAATGGCGAGCTATGTGAAGTTTGATTCTAGTTAAGTTAGTTATCATCATAGTATCAGAAGTTAAATCAATGTATCTATATACTTCATACAATAAGGGTTTTCTCTGTTACATCACTTTTTCACCTGTCCTACTTAACCGATCTTTATGACTGAAGTGTCATTTAGCTTATTATGTAGCGCACCGGCGACTGATGATTAAAATGGGCATTGCTTTTACGGCTTTGACCCCGAAGCCTTTGATTTAGAGGGTGATTTCAATGCTTCAGTGGTAAACAACTTGCGTTGTAACAGTTTTAAAATGTGTTTGTAATTTAACAGCTGATTACCTTCAGATGGATTTTTAACCTAAGTCTAATTATAAACAAAAATTGATTGCCTTTTTTTAATCTGCAACTGTAAACAACATTTGATACATTATATGGAAATTAATCCTTAAAGAGTCAACTTTTTTGGTAATGGGATTAGGGAAAAACATACGTACCTTCGACAAGAACAGAGAATTCCGAAAGACAGAGACTGATAGAACGTTAGAGGGACACTACATGTAACCTTCGACAAGCACAGAGAACTGCCGAGATACAGAGTCTGATAGAACATCAGAAGGACACTACACATAACCTTCGACAAGCACAGAGAACTGCCGAGATACAGAGACTGATAGAACATTAGAGGGACACTATACGTAACCTTCGACAAGAACAGAGAACTGTTCAGAGACAGAGACTGACACTGCAATCTACGTGCAGTGACTTTAAAGTGATTAGGACATGAATACGCGAAGAAAGTTTTCTGGTATCCTACTGTTGTCAAGAAGACAGAAAAATGCAAATAAATACATAGTGTTGGGGTGATGAACAATGTGTGTGTGCCAAGCTTTTTTTTACTTAGAAGGTGAGACCTTTAAATCTCACTTCGGTGAGTTTAAGACTATACAATTTCTTTTGATTGTTGTTGAGTTTCTCACAAACAGAAATAATATTAAAATGCGCAATTTGCACATGGGCCCCCTAGACAGTACAAAAAAGAGTTGTGCGTTGGTATATTTCGGGCTACAGCCAAAACTACATGTCGTAGATAT
This sequence comes from Flexamia atlantica, assembly GCA_035578135.1. Lineage (NCBI taxonomy): Eukaryota > Metazoa > Arthropoda > Insecta > Hemiptera > Cicadellidae > Flexamia > Flexamia atlantica. The sequence continues at coordinate 180,738,591 of JAQJVK010000001.1, forward strand.
CTGATCTTGGTGTCAAATTATATCTTGAAATCTCATGATTTGCACTATGGTGGTTTGGTTTTGATATCTTTAAGGACTTAGGCACACAGGATCATCCAAAAGGGAACCATGTCAAGGGTTTTGGAAGTTTTTTAACAGTTATTATGGTTACCATTTGAAGTAGCTACTATGTATGGTTACTAACAGAATTTAGCACTAAGAAACAACAAGAAGAAAATAATCTACCGGGCAAAGCCAGGGTTATCAGCTAGTTATTAGGCCTACTGTAATTTAACTTAACTTATTTTGTTCATCAGTTTTCAGTTTTGTTAAGGTATAGCCTACATTTTAATGGTTAATTTAATCAAACCAAACATTAAAACACCAAATCATTTAAATAGGCTCGGTGGGCTACATTAAAATTGGAACTAAACCTGATTATTTCATGAACACAAAAAAGTTAGCCGACTCGATATAATACGAGGTACATTCAAAAAGTTCCCGGAATGAATTTTTGTAAACCTTTAGCGCGATCGCCAGCGGGACATTCGCCATGAAGTAGTTGGTACGACTCCTGGGGAGGGCATATCGGTAGTGGGGGTATAGCTGACTTGCCGTAATGAAGCATTGGAAAGCGGGCAATTCCACGGTGTCGGACGTAAAAATCAGACAAGAATTTTCACTTTTCAAAATTATTATTAACTTTAATAAGTTTTTAACTCTTGTTCAATAGTTTTAAATGAAAGGCCTGGCTTTTGTGAACATTTTTGCATATAAAACATGTTTATAGACATTGTTTTTTAGTGTAAAAAAAAATATTTGTATGGTGTCGGATGTAAAATGTTAAAATAACAAATTCTAACTTTGCTACACTTATGTTGAAAACTCTGTGAATTGTATTAAGATAGCTTCAAAATTTTTTTTTTACTTAAAAAAGAGATAATTTTCTTTGAAATAACTCCAATCACAAATTTATAGAATGTTTACTTTTTATTATTTTAATTTTTATGTTTGGTGTCGGACGTAAATTTTTTGGTGTCGGACGTAAAACGTCCAAAGTTATCTTCAATTGGGGGCTAAAATAATAAGATACAACATTGTAAAAGACAAAAACCATTTCTTTTAATGATTTAAAACTAAAAAAATACAAAAATAGCCCAAATTTACCATTACAGTTACAGTAGGTAACAGAAGTATATAGGCCTAGGCCCTACTTGCAAAAAAACTTCAAGGAATGTTTACAGAAAACTTAAAGTGGCCCCTGGTACCACCACATGGGATTGGACCTTCAATTTTCTTAATTACATGTTGCTGGATATAGGAAATGCAGTCCTCTTCTTTAGGCCAGTAGTAATAGGCACCAGTTTTTGAACTATGCATAACTTTGACTTGCACTTCGTTTTGTCCCACTACTTTAACTTCTCCAGGGTAGTACACGTTGTCGTAACAGACAACTACCCAGTCACTTGGTTTTAGATTATTTATTTGGATTTGAGGATAAGCAATAGGAATACTTGCATCATCACAACCATCACTTTCATCCGATGAGGAGTTAATGTTTCTTGGAAGGATCCTAATCTTTCGTTTATTCGTGTCATCACTTGTGTCTCCAACTACAATGTAATTGTTATTGTTAGTTAAAGATACACAATGAACAGAATGGGTGTCTGGAACAGCAAGGGCTGAAGACCACAACGACTCAACTTCCAACGACAACGACTTACCACGACGACTTACCTTCTTGTCTACTTCATCTTTCGTAACAAAAGCTACCATGACATTTGGATTCTTTTCTGCAGCAACACGTGCAAACTCATTTGCTGTGTTTATAACTATGTGAGGTGTTGTTTTCACATAGTTCCAAACACTCCTTTTAACAGTGCCACCTATCCCATCTACAACCCCTTTGCCGTGGGAGGTGGCAAAAAAGTTCCAAGTCAGCTTAATGTTGAAGTTCTGTTCAAGCATATGTAAACAAGAAAACATAAATCTGTTTTTAAACTGTGCCGATGTTCCATCAGAGAACACACTTACGTTAGCAATGTCTGGATAAGTTTGTTTCAAGTAGTTGAGCAAGTAGTTTATATAGCAGTATATCTGAGTTTTGGTGTGTTCTAAGTCATCGGAAACGATGACACAGCTTTCACGCACACTGTTAGAAATCCATGCATGTGCCGTAAATACGGTAGCTTGGGAGTGACTCCAGTGTGCAGACTGGATTTCATTTTGTGCCAACAGGCTTGCATTTTCTGAGAAATCTAGTTGAATGAGGATGTTGGATCCATCAACAGCAGACTTCAGATTGTTAAAAGTATCAGCCTGAGCCCTTTTTACAAAGGTATGAATCAAGAAGTACTTAAGCTGTGCTTTTAGTTCATCAAAAACCCCTTGAACTGTGCTCAGAATTTAAACTTTCTGAGATTTGTTGTCAACCTTTTGCCACTGCAAGTATTTAAGGGGTTCTTCAAGATTTTCGGGTGTGTAAAAATCAATCTTGTTGCGGCAAATAAGACAGCTTTGTGTCATACAATCTTTTGACTTAGAATTGCAAACTATCTTGTCAATAAATGGTTTGAATTCTACTGGAAGTTCACTGTGGGGTTTCAGAGCACTTAGTATTAGGCGAATGTTTTCATGGTATACACAAACGCATACATTGTGAGGAAGATTTGCAAAACACAATACATGTTTAGGTTTTGCGCTGCAGAATTTTGATTTTCCAATTTTGGAATCTGGGTTTTTCTCTTTAAAGAGTCTGTAAGCCTCTCCTAGGGACATTAAATGATAACGTGACTGTATATACTCCTTTTCAGTTCTTCCTTGGTCGTTTTTCTTTCTATAGATAACTCTATCCTTTTTGCCAGGTGCTTGCCATGACACTTCATCAGAATTGTAGAATTCTGACACTTTTTCTACGATTTCTGGACTTAGGCTTAACCCGTGATGGTCTTTAGACAGATCGTTAGAAGATTTTATGCCACATTTGCGCATTAAGCACTTAACAACAAATTTTTTTTTCCTTGGTGAGCAAGGAAGACTATTAGTGACTTGCTTCATGGCTTTGCCAAGAGACTGCCTTGATTGGAAAGGTGATTTTTTTGGTGTTTTTTGTACTTCTTCTGACCCTTCATTCTTTTCTGACTTCTTTTTGTAATAATAGCTAAAAACTCGCTTACTTTCTTTGCGTCGAAATTCTCTAATATCTTCTTCTGTAGCAAATTCCTTTACTTTATCTCGCTGAGCTTTTTTCCTATTTCGCTCTTTTTCCAAATAAATTGCATTTTGATCTGGGTTTTCTTTAAGCCTTGCTCTCCGTCGAGCCATCTTCTCCTTATTTGTCATCGGCATATCCTAAAAAATAACAAAAAAGTGCTTAGTGACAGTCTTGAAACACAATCCATGTTTGTATTAGTAATAAGGTCAAATGAGTAAGATTAAACCTGTTTTACAGAAACAACCCTAGGTTAGCTTACAACCAAAAGCCTTCTAGGTAAGCTACAATTTACCATTTACCATCCTCTACATTGTTGACCCCCTGGTGAAGGGAATAGATAACGTCAAGTTAAACGAAAACACATGCAGCAAAACAGCATACAATAATAAGCTAACTCCAACAAGCCTAGGCCTAGGCCTAGGTAGGTTACTCTGTGTAGCAAGCTATTGCAATCATTTTTTACTGGTAAACAATCTAAACATGTAACAAGGGAGGTAAAAACTCTTAAACTTAACAATTTATTACCTACTTTTAAAGTTTCAAAGTTTTTAAATGCAAGTTTTCACTATTCAAACAAGTTTTTGAGGTTAGGTTTAGTGCTATTGCATATGACATTGTAGAATAGGTACAAAATGTTTTTCAATGCATTTTTACTATCCATATTAACCTACTTAAAATAATGTTTTAACTTACCTTTCAATATGTAAGTTGAGACTGAAGAGTTGAAAATAGTTAAGAGTACAAAACCTCAATCAATCAAATAATAACTGTCAAAGCAATCAGACAACTGAGAAATAAAAAAAAACCAAGATCAGCTGTAAAAAAAATCACATTGAAACAACCAGGGCAGTATTTAAGTGATTCCCTATCCTTCTTGCTGGGAAAACAATAGTATTAGTGTATGTTTCTTTAAACTAAATATTCTTAGAAAGCTACCTAAGTTTTTCACAATTAAATTATTTTATTGTAATATAAGTTGGAAATTGAAAGGTTTTAAATTATTTTTATGCCTTAACTAGGCTTACATTTTGAGACAGCTAATTTGAATCCAATGTAGATGCAAAGCCAACTATGTTAAATAAGATGTGTTTGATAATTTCCTTCTAGTAAACTAGTTGGCTACATAAAACTATACCAGGGGTCAGACGTAAAAAAAAGATTTACGTCCGACACCATGTTTTTAAAAAAAGTAAGGAAGCTAATTTTTTGAAACTTTATATTGACAAAGTACATAATAAACTCGCTTTGGAAACCAAGTTTCACATTTCTAAAAAAATCATAGGACTTGTGGTAAAACTAAATGTACATTTTTGGTGTCGGACGTAAAATTAAAATTTTGCCAAAACTATAAATTCCTAAAAAAGGTTGGTGCTATATTTTTTTAAGTTATCATATATTAAAATGTTCCTTGGTTCACTGGCAATCTAACCACAACAAATTTAAGTATAAATTCCTCATGGTATCTTTTTTTTTATTAGTTTGGTTAACGCCCGCAATGTGAAGAAATAAAACGGTAAAAAAGTATCTAATTTGGCCTTGAATACATTTTTTATTAAAGTTTTTTTTAGTTAAGAGTTGTATTTTCTAATTTGGGGGTTTATTGGCTTTTCAAAAATGTATAGTTGTTTAAGGTTATGAAAAGTTTTTATTTTACATCAGAAGGTGACATTTCTATGGAAATGCCCAGCGCTTTTCGTGTAGGCCTACCTGCAAGTCTAAGTTATCGATTTTGTTTGTTGAGCGAACAAATTTGATGCATGTTCAAATGATCATGAAGGAGGGTGTGAACACTTCCATGTAATAAATTTACCTGAAATGCTATTTCATCGATTGTTAATTTCCGATTTTCATGCACAACTTGTCGTACTCGCTCAATGGTTTTGTCAATGACAGATGTTGAAGGTCGTCCACTACAACGATCATCCTCAATGCTTTCACGGCCTTCACGGAACCGTTTGTGACATTCATAAACTTGACTTTTCTTCATCGCCTTTTCTCCATAAGCTTGAACTCAAGAATCTCACTAGGTGATTTTTAAGTAAAACTCAGAACTTTATATTTGCTCTGCTCATGAAATGCCATTTTTCAAAAAACGACGATGTAGTCTTGCAGGAATGTGAAAAGCGCTTTCCAATGCTGCACTAATCTTACGGCAATTCAGCTATACCCCCACTACCAATATGCCCTCCCCAGGAGTCTTACTAACTACTGCAAGACGAATTTCCCGCTGGCGATCACATTAAAAGTCTACAAAAACTCATTCCGGGAACTTTTAGCGAATTTCCCCTATAGGGAAGAAGCTATTACCGTAGGTCTCATGGTAAGACCTAAGCCCGAGACCATGATAACTTTTTGTTTTGGGGCCACCAGAAGCAGAAAACACCATTCGTTCAAATTTATATATATATATATATATATATATATGTGTGTCTGTCAGCACGATAGCGGCCGTAAAAATGGTCCGATCTTAATGAAAGGTACAGACATGTAAAGTGGTAATCCCTCGGACGAGTTTGTGAACCAGTCCGATCGGACCACCGGAAGGGGGGGTAAAGGGGGATAAACCCCCCAAAAAATGGGGTTTTTAAGTTTTTTACATAGAAAAATAAAATTTATCGAATTTTTGTTGGCACCATTGAATTCAGCTCAAAACAACAAAAAATTTAGTATCTTGAATCACTGCTCTATGTCCATTGGTTACCGAGATATTGAAAGTGGTAAACACAGTACTTGTCGCAATGTTAACCTTATGGGAAATAGGTAAAATTCTACATCTCGGTTATTTCTCAACATATCTTGATAAAACTTGGTAAATAGCTTCTTCTAGTTCAGATCTATTGAATATTGAACTAAAATAACCCAGTTTTAATATACCTGTAGCAGCAAACCTGCATACTCATTCCCCATGTTATTCTTATGGAGCTTACCAAAACATGTCAAATCTCACTATGTTGGATTAAAATAAGTTGTTTTGCATTTGAAATTCGCTGAGTATGCAGGTCTGCTGCAACGGGGGTATTTGATTGTACCTCGTACATATCCCCAGCTATAGCCTACACAGTCTAACATATATATGCTGTGCATGTATATGCAGTCTAGTTGACAGTGTGTGTCTAATAGATTTCACATATGAAATTCCCCACTTTTCCCGACCATTTTCAGAAATGTTCATGGCTAATGGAAACATAGCCATGGCCTCCTAAAATGAATACTTGAGCACAATCTTCCTAAATTAGTAGGTATAGGCTAGACTATTATTTGATGGCTGCAATGCAAAAACAATTTATGGCTGCAATCCAAAAAAAATTTGATGGCCACGATACGCAATGTCGCAATGTGACCGAAAGCTTTAGTGGTCAAGAAAAGAGAAAAAGATTTTTTGGCCGCAATGTATTCAAGATACGATCGGCCGCAAAAAAATGTGATCGGGCCTTTTTATGCGTAAATATAGGCTCAGCATATTTACTTTTACATTTTTACTTTCTTTAAAGGTTTTAGAAAAGCCTTTGGTCTTTTCTAAAATCATTTCCTTTTGGGCTAAAATCTAAGCCTAGCATAACCTTAAAAAATGAAATAGGCCTAGTTGCTAAAATAACACTCTAAAGCAAGGCAGACAATGGGTAAGTTAAATTATAAATGATTAATTGGCAGGCCAGAAATCTTAAGCCCATCAAGCCATCATTAAACTCGGTCTAATAATGGTGATAATAAATTAAGCATGTACCATGTCCCTCTAACCATGTTACATCTCAATAACTTTAAACATCAAGTTACTCATCGTCTAAGTAAGTAGTTTTCACAAACTCACCTTGTCTCCCATGCTGTAGACTAAATATGCAATTTGATTTAAAAAATCCCGAAATTTAATCAACACCGACAAAATAAACAATTTGAACATTCAAATCCCTAAACTAAACAAATAGCCAGAAGTTGTTTTGATGAAGTTGCTCAAAATCCTCCTCCATGACTTAATACAAAACATATGATGACATCATGACATCACCTCAGTAGTCAATGAGTACTGTATCTAAAAAAAACACTAATCACTGTTCAGAAAATGACACTAACACTATATGAAGTGTAACGTTTCCTTTCTTAATGTTTCTGTGTCCCATCAAGATGCGCAAATTGATACAACAGCTACCATTCTCCAACAAAATCTTAATTTACAATTGAGTCATAAAATACAGATGTTTCCCTTTGCGCTCGGGAGGCCAATACACCGGTCTGACACTTAAATGGAGCCAAGTGGTAAGCTTATTGGAGCGGGTTAGTTCGATGCACTTTATTTAGATGTCGTTGTAAAAACATGGTTTTCTTCTTCTTCACTGAATCAGCCAATCAAAACCACGATAACGATCTGCTAACTTCCTATTCCGTTTCCCCTGATTTCTGTCACGACGCGACGTGTACATAACCATAACGAGTTGGAATTAATTTGAGTGTGGGAAAATACCTAAAGTACGTTTGCAGAAAGTTGTTCTAGTGTAAGTTGTTTCGCGAAATACTGTACTGCGTGATTCATATTGTGCTTAAAGCTATTGATGGAAGATAAATACGTAGATATTTACATAAAAGAACTTAATAAAAATGAAATAAGTTAATTTTTATTAATTATTATTTTTTATCTACGCATTTATGTTCTATCAATCGCTTTAAGCACAATAAGAATCACTCAGTACAGTGTTTCGCGAAACAACTTGCACTAGCGGCAAACGTACTTAATCTAATGAAATCAGTAAAGTCATTAAAATTGAAAGTCTAGCAAACAAAACAAGAAAACGAAAATATAAACAAAGCAGACGACGACGATCGATATGTCGCATCGCCGACTATTTTTTATATCGATCTTTTTAGATCGTAGCACTTTAATCAGACAGCGCTGCTGTTCCCTTACCACCGAGTTAACATGGAAGTGCCAACTCTTTACGAAGTTCTTTATTACTCTATGGCCAATATCAGTGCCCATGACGTAGTCACAGACAGCTGGGAATTAAATACGTACCCTCTCTCCCTCCCGCTTGGATGGCCACCAATTGTGGTCGCTCATATATGACTCTTCCAACTCGGCAGCCATATTGCCAACTGAGCTTGAGCAGCTTTGAATTATTTTCCCGAGTTGTTCCCCAATAATAAAGAAATAAATAATTATGAGTTCGTTAAGTTTACTTTTGGTTATCAAAAACGTAATTTAATAACCTAAAAACATTTTTGAACTATAATTTGAGGATCACAATTATAGATAAATTAAGCAATAATTAACTAAAAATAGCATACAGTACTAGGCTATCAGGGTCGAGACTTTTTATTTGTGAAAATTATGCTATTTTGACCAAATCTTCGGCTTCACTAAAAGTCTGATATTCCTACCTTTAATGAGAGAAAAAATTTAATTTAGATAAAATGTAAAATGTGCTAAAAATATCAAATTTTTTATCACTGTACACACACTGCACAGAAACGATGTGTTATGTTCAATCTTCTCCATTGATTAGGTAAATAAGAAACAAAACAAAATAATGTATATTTAAAACATTTTATTGCGAAAAACAAGTATTTTAAATGTCTAAAAAATACTAAATGACATTTACTATTTTGTTGTTTTGGAAACATACTAATATTTACCAAATTACACGTATCTAAAACTGTGTAACCATTATAACTAATTAAAAAGATATTCTATAATAGTTAATAACGAAAAACGCAGTAAAAGGCTATAAATACGACTTCAATCCAACTTTATAAACATTGAAACGACAACAGGTGATTCAGTGGTAACAGGTCGTGTTACATAGCAACGAATCAACGAGTATTTTTCTTCTTCTTGGCGGTAAAAACGCGGGATTTGCATTCGCTAATGAAGATTAAGAGTTACTCAATATAGGTTGCAGCACTCACCAGACATCCTAGGCCTACTATACGTATTATTAAATAAATAAAAAACATGTTGGCACGGACACAGGCCATCCGAGCGGAAGTCGGATTTTATTATGGGCACTATTTGTGGCCATCCGAGCTGTGAGACACAATGTTGCCATAATAAATCTGAGCTGACGCAATAATGGCGATGGCCACCATATGTGGACATCCGACTGCGTAGGACAGTTAAAAAACCTATCCGAGCGCAAAGGTTTTTAATAACTTATAAATTGGGTTTCTAGGACTATTATGCCTTTTAAAAGGCAAGCTTAATAGATCACCATATATCCGCATAAATGGGATTGGTATACAATACGTCCCAAAGGCGCCTTACTTAGGAGTAATCCTTGACACAGGATTGACTTTGCTTCATCATGTGAAGATGGTAACGGAAAAGGCTGAAGTCGCTGAAATCGCCAGGCTTATTACGATCAAATACGAAGTCAAGTCAAGTAAACTTCCGTTTCTTTACAAAACTGTATACGCAGGGGCGTACCCAGGGGGGATATCGGGATATATCCCCCCCGAAATTTTTGGGGATTTTGGGAAATTTTCGGGAAGGATTAATACCTTGTTCATAATGAAGGTAGTGGTATCACTGTTGCCGTAAAACAGAGAACACTACACATTAATTACTCTCTAAACTTTTATAAGGGTTTAAAATAGTTAAATTCTACTATTTTAAAGATGATTGATTCGGGCAGTGGGGCAGTATATATTGGATTAAGGTATTTTTGCCTAGTGCGGTTATCGTGAGGAATTGGCGAGAGTATGCCTATAAGGCAAGCAAATACTCCTGATGACAAGAGTGGCCATTAATGGTGTCCGCGATATTGCTACCATATCGCCATCGTCGTCAAGGATCTTTTCCGTTATACGTTTACCACCATTCCAAATTTACCCTTCAAGCTTGATATTTGACAGAGCACCATAAACTAGGTCAAATAATTATTATTAATCGTTTTAAAGTGGAAATTCCTTGAAAGAATATTTTACCTGCGGTTTCGTTATCTTATCTACCGTTATCTCTGTCTAGACACAAGAGCCCAGCGTCTGCTCGTCTAGCGGTCCCACTTCCAGTTTCTTAGGTTAGGTTAGGTAAAGTTACGTTAGGTTAGGTTAGATTAGATTAGGTTACATTACCTAACCTAACCTAACCTATCCTAACCAAACTAACCACCTACGGTACCTTGTACCTTGTACCTATTGATGCCTCCGTCTGGGCGTCTGGCCGCTGCGGCGTTGGAGTTGTCAAGTGCCCGGTGCAACTAGGACACTATATTTATGATTTGATGATAGATGGTTGATGGTAGAATTGATGGAATCCGGTTGTTAGTGGTGATTGACATGTTACCAAAACCAAGCTTGAAAAACAAACCTGAAACAGTGGTATACGTATAACGGAAAAGATCCGTCGTCGAATATGTGGCAAAAGACTCATCATATTACAAGAAATATTCATGGTAAAAAACCACGATGTTAAAATGGGACAAACGAATATTGTCGTCCTCTCCCGATCGTGTATACTTTACACTATTCGTCTGTCGGACGATCTCGTAGCAGCATCGCGGCAGACGTTTCGTCTGCCTACGTTGCGTGAAGACCAAGTCTCGCCGTCAAATCTAGGCAGGTTTGTGATAGCCTAAGTCTGTCAAATTCGACGTACCTCTAACTATTATGTAATTATTATCAGCCTTCGATGCTTTTATGTACGCATCATAGCTTTGTGGTTGCGTTCTGGGACTTGAGAAACACTACAGAAGTGAGACAACCTGCATTTTCAAATTTTATTCATCAACCTCGCTCAGATAATCTAGGATCCGAGTACTTCAGGTCCAGAAGGTCCGGGGCGTGCAATAAATGAGAACGTGAGATATAGTTTATACTTTGAAATTAAATAGTAATTTTTTCCAAGGTTTTAAGAACGTATAATTCCTGAATTACGTTCTTATATGTCTTTTAATGTTAGGCCTACTATATAAATATGCTGTTTCTTTGTTTGTGTAAAAAACATTTTGCTAGAATTCCTGTTTGATCTAAAATTTTCAGAATTTAATCTGTGAGCAGCCTCAAATTAGTTCAAATTTCGGGAGTTATTTTGTTTGTTTTTACTCCTCCAGATTGTCTAAAAACGCGAATTTACAGTTGTAATTTATGAAAATTTCCCAGGGGAGGTCCCCCGAACCCCCCTCCCTTGGAGGGTACCCCCCGGCCCCCTGGTGTATCCCCCCCGAAAATAAATCCTGCGTACGCCACTGGGTATACGTTCCCATTATTAGTTATTTAGTTATGCCTTCAGGGTGTGGTAGGACAGATTGGGACACTCACACATTCTCCTAAAGGTGCGAGAATCGCAAAGACAAGTTTTACGAAATGTAAGCGGTGCCTACTGCACGACATCGGTCAAATTCCGTTATCTGCCCACCTGTATATTTTCAATATAACAAAGTAATATAAAATTTGGCAGTATATAAAAAATAAATAGGCTGTGTAGAGGTAATTGGATATGTAAAAGACAAATTAGACACAAATTTTATTCATACGCGGCTTGATTTTATACCCGAGAGTTCTTATGAGCCGTTATCTTATCTCATGTCGCCGTTACCTGTAGTAGAGGCGACACAAGAGGAGAGGTTAGGTTAGGGTCAAATCTAATCTAATATTTAATACTGTATTTTATATAAATTAACCTAACCTAGCCAAACCCAACCCAACCAGCGGCCGGCGCGCCGATGCGTCGTCGACGTTACCGTTGCCTGAATGTTCGACATATAAGGTATGAACTACAACAATACCGACCAAATTATTTAGAAATGATTTCGATATGCTTGGTTAACTATCCAACAACCAAAAGACTTAGCCATAAAACGTATACATCCAATAGGAAAAAGTTTTTCAGTTGTGGGCAGATTACGGAATTTGATCCACGACATCCCTTCAGGCTCTATGTTCCCTGACAGGAGCCATGCCTATTTACTTAAAGCTAAAAATGGACCTGTAGCTCCAGAAAGTCTGCAGAGGGGAAGAACAAACACCAAAAAGAGACATTATAGCAGAATTCAACCGACAGTGGCAAGAGGAGTGGACGGCCGCAAGTACGGGAAGATATACGTACACCACCTACTCCCGGACCTGGAGGAGCTGGCCGAGATGAATCACCTGCGAGACCTAGGACACCTGGAAATTCAACTCCTGACTGGACACGGCGCCTTTGGAGTGTATCTGCACAAGCACCCCTTCTGTGAAGACTGCGGGGAGAGAGACGATCCGGTGCACGCCATCACAGACTGCCCAGCCCACCAAGATCTGCGGGACGAACTGGCCAACCAACTCATCAGGATGGGAGAGACGCAACCATGGTGTCTCGGTTCAGCCCTGAGGAACGGAGATTCAGCGACCTTACTGCTTGCAACGTGGAGAGAAATTCACAAGAGAAGAAACCTATAAACATCTTCGGACTCTAGCCAACATCTTCGAGAGCCGCCGGCGAAATGGAAGTAGCCGGTGCGATAGGGCGTTCAACATCTTCATCACAGTGGACTTCAAGTCGTGGGTTCCCCGGAAGATAACTTCCGGAAATGGAAACAAAACGGTACTAACCTAGAGACTCTATGCCTAGAGCTAGAGAAAGAGGAAGTAGGAGGAAGAAGGGAGAGTATGATAGATAGAGAGAGGAAAAGAGATACTAACTACAAAAAAATATATACAGTACACTCTCGATTACCCGAGCCCCGGTTATCCGAGGCATCTCTAAGCTTAAATATACGTTTTCAATTTCTTACTAAGCGTTATAATAATGCGTGAAAAAAGTGTCTTTCTTGAAAAGTCTATTATTTGCAGCTCGAAAGGACTTTCATTTTCGTATTTATTGGTAAATACTAGTCAATATCTAATAAAGCATTTTGAAGTGGTCTTATTACAGTCCAACCTAAAAACACTCTTAAACTATGTATTATCCGAGGTTCGTGTCATCCGAGGTAGCCTAGGTCCCGAAGACCTCGGATAACCGGGAGTGTACTGTACATATATTCAATAATTAACAATAGAAGGAATGAGAAACACAGAAGGAAAGAGAAAGAGAGAAGGACAAGAAACATCTCTGTGTTTGCTGAGAAGTAGGTAACAGAGGAAAGAACCCCACATGAAAAAGACAGTTCAGACCTGATCAGATCTGATTCAGTTTCGGTCAGGATTAATCAGGATGTATCAGACCTGATCAGTCATGGAATTTGTTTCTGAATCAACCTGATTCAGGTTTGAATTCAGAGCCTCAGTGTCTGATCAGGTCTGAAGTCAGGAGTTTTGCATCTGAATCAGTCTGATTCAGGACAGAATTCAGAGCCTCAGTGTCTGATCAGAACTGAACAGTTCCGAAGTCAGTTATATTGTTCAGTAATAGTCTGATTTCAGGGCCTCATTGTCTGATCAGAACTGATAGTATCTGAAATGAGGAGTGTTGAGTTCAGATGTTATTGAATTCAGGATGCATGTAATAACTGGTAAACAAAAAATCATTACAATGTTCGATTATCATCAGTGATTACAAGATGATTTTTGACGATGATGATGATGGTGTTGATAGTTTTTTTTGAGGGAGAGGCAGGAAAAATGCTATTACGCACACAGGTGGCCAGCCTGTAGTGTGGGACTCCCCTAAAAACGGGTATACCCGCTAAAAAATCTCCTCTACTCTTTAGGATTCTGACCTGGAATTGTTTGTCACATTACATCAGGCTAGGCCTAAATTTTGCTTATGCCCTTGGGGCTCGCTCCTTAACTGGCCGCACGCTCATGGGATCTGCGCTGCTTCGCGGTCCAGATCGTATTTCTTTGTGAGGAGGAGACCCCGGACGTACTGCGACAAGCAATCCCAGTAGCCCTCATCCTCCATGATCTTATGACAGACCGTGTCCACCGAAAATACACCCAGTGTTTGGGTTGCCTCCAGGCGGGGCCTTTCCAGTGGCGGCCGGCCCATAAGGACTCTCGGACACCGCCCCCCCAGAAGATTTTCAAATATACTGAATTAAATTAATATATATATGTATCCGATAAAATGTGTAAAAACCACTAATTTTTATTATACTGACCATTAATAATAAATTCATTTCAACTATAAGCATCGAAATATTTTGCAAAAGTATTTAGGAGTCAACTGCTGTTGCGCGTTTATCTCGCGGACTCTGGACAGAGCGTCCCAATCCAAACGCATGCTATCTTATGGCAAATCCAGCAGACAGTGGATAGGGTGCTCTGACGTCATTGCCGTGTTGTGTTATACGCCGCCTGGGACAGCGTCCGAAGATGCGCGCGCACATCAGTAATCAGTGCAGCCACCACAAACTGTTTAGGGCATTAAGAAGCTGAACCTTTGCTGCCGTTATGATTGCACGATTCATGTTGGTGCAACTGTTGTTTATTCGTTTTAGTAACCATAGCAACCAATCTCTCTAACCTATAAACCGTAACCTAAACGGTGAGGGATGGGAGCTAAAGTGAGGTTATTTGTTTACATTCTGTGTTTTATGTGTCTCTTTTATTCCAATTGGCGCGTTCAGCCGCAGTCACCGGTGGGCAATCTACTAACCTATAATAAGTGAACGGTAGTGGTGGACGTACCATCTACCGATCATTGTTGTGCATCCACCGATGGTGTGTTTACGGTGGATTCGGTAAGTAACCGGGCATTGTTGATTGTCAAGATGCGGTGGATTTGCCTATTAGTGACTATGGTAACCGGTTAGCTACCGGTGACTGCGGCTGAACGCGCCCATTGAGTCGGTAACCAGGGTTGGTGGATAAGTGATTGTTATTATTATAATAGTGAATTCAGCGGATATTGGTAATATTGTAGACCATGAAATTGTGAATAGCAATCAAAGGTAGGTGTAATACACAAAATCCTTAATGCTCTTTTAGTAGTTAGTAGTAAGTGAGTCCTCCCGTTCATTTATCCCACCAGCCGCCACTGGGCCTTTCCCAACGAGAACAGCGGAAGAATGTGTGTTCCGCATCGTCGGGAACGCCCGGGCAATAGATGCAATCCGGTGAACCGGTCTTGTCCATCCGGTGCAGGTACGACCTAAAATAGCCGTGGCCTGACAGAAATTGAGTGAGGTAAAGGCCGTCTCAATATAAAATGAGGCAGGCTACCTGACCGAGGGGTTAACCAGGACAACGGCCGGGCTGGCCCGGCGAGTAAATCCCATTGTTCCGGGCGGCCCGGCCATTGATCTGGTCAACCCCTCGGTCAGGTAGCCTGCCTCAACTTACGTTGAGACGGCCTTTAGTAGTCCACCTCCCCATGCCACCGTTCCACCCATGGTTGGACCTGCTTGATCAGTCGCGCAGTCCATCGTCCACGAGTGTCGTTCTCCCGCTGTGTTGCAACTGCTGGAAGGTTCGGGAGCGCTCTTCAGATCGTGCAGCATCCTTGCCGATATCGCCTTGTCTCTGGTAAATCGCCTTCCTCTCCCCTGCCAAGTGTTTGACAGGGATGACTCCGGCAATCACCAGGACGGCAGGCTCGGATACTGTCCTGTAGGCGGAACACACCCGGAGCGCAGCTTGACGCTGTACCCGGGCGATTCGCAACCTGTAAAAGTTCTTGTCAAGAGCGTCTGCCCACACTTCTGCCCCGTAAAGGAGCACGGACTGGACTGCGGACATCAACAAACGTCTTCTGCTGGACCTAGGACCTCCGACATTGGCCATAAGCCTGCTAAGGTAAGAGACCACCTTAGCGGCCTTGTCCGCCGTACGAAAGATCTGGTCCCTCCAACTTAACTTGTTGTCCACCATGACTCCGAGGTACTTGGCGGCCCGGGTTGACCGGACAACTTCCCTCCCCACTCGCAGCGGGACGACGGTGTCGATCCTCTTCTTCGTGAGGATCACGATCTCCGTCTTGCTGAGGGCAAGCGAGAGGCCGTGATCAGACATCCAGGCGTTGACCACGCGCATAACCTGGTTTAACTTTAGCTGGGCCAGCTCAACGTTGCGTGGGCGATGAGAGCCGCAACGTCATCGGCGTACCCAACCAAAGTGGTTTCCCCAGGCGTCTCGGATCTCAGGAGGCTGTCATAGGCAACATTTCAAAGATCCGGGCCGAGTATTGAACCCTGCGCGGCGCCAGAGGTGACTTCCATCGTCCGCGCTCCCTCTCTAGTGTCGTACGTAAGACGTCTAGAGCGGAGGTAGTCGTCGATGAGCCGCAACAGATACACTGGGATGCGAAAGGTGTTGCGAAGCGCATCCAGCATATTCACCCACCTCGCCGAGTTGAAGGAATTCTTGACATCAAGCGTAACAAGAAGCACATCTCGGCGGGAGAAATGGTTGTAGCTCTCAGCCCTCTCCACAGCTCTCCGGACTTCGGCGATAGCGTCGATCGTTGACCGTCCCTTTCTGAATCCGTACTGACGGGGGCATAAGTCCCCGGCAGCTACCACGGCGGAAGTCAGGCGGGAACGGATCAACTTCTCAAAAAGTTTCCCAGCCGTGTCCAGCATGCAGAGAGGTCTGTAGGACGACGGCAGCTCAGGATCACCTTTCCCCTTGCTGATCAGTACATGCCTGGCGGTTTTCCAAGGAGACGGAAAAACCCCATCAACCAAGCAGGCATTGTACATTTTCAGCAATAACCCGGGATTGATATCGTAAATCTTCTTAAGAGCCTCGCTGGGAATCCCATCCGGGCCAGGAGCTTTGTTGCTCTTCAGGGAGAGAACAGACGTTTCCAACTCTTCCATGGTGAAGAGCGGTACATCATCTACCCGTCTGAAGTCAACCAGCGGTCGCTGTGGATGTTCGGGAAACAGCGTAGAGACGATCTTCTCCATGGTGGCGCCCTCCATGATAGAAGGTAGTAGGATGATGTTGATAGTAGTAATAATAATATCAATAATAATAATTATAATTATATTTTTTTACTCATAATTACTAATATGATATTTTTTATTTTTTTAACCATAGGTCTAAGGCCAATTAAATAACGAATGGAATAAACAAATATATATGTCAATGTGTTTCTAAAAAAATCCTCTAAAAAGAAAAAAGTGTTTGTATATGGCCAGTTGGAAAATTTACGGCTCTTAATATATTAAAAGTTTAACTTTTAAAATCAGCATGCTGATTAAACTAAAGGGAACTAAGGTTTATATCTCACAGTTTTAATACTCTATTATCTCATAACTTTGACCATTAAGACAATCCTTTTTGTATGCCAAGTTTATCACAGCCTCTGGTATAAGTGAAGAAAATTAGATTCTTTTGACAAATTTGCTAGTATGCATCTAAAACTCAGTAAAACTGCAAAAATGTAAATACCGTATTGCTGATAAATGTATCTGGATTTACCCCTGAGCACTCGCAGCGACGCGACGGTGCCTGGGCGTCTTTGCCCAGGAAATTAAAGCACAACAGGTCCCACATAACAGGTTGTTTTTCGGCAAATTTGCCATCGGTTTGAAAAAGAAACTTTGTACTAGCAACTTTGACATTCATTTGCCGTTGGTCTGAAAAAGTAACTTTTCACCAGCAAATTTGTCACACTTTTGCAGTTCTTTGTCTAGGCAAAGCTGTTTCCTGATAGTTCGCCATTTCTCATATCCACCGTAGGTTGTGTTCACATAGAAAAATAATAATTATTATAATATTTTGGTTGGCACCATTGTATTCAGCTAAAAAAAAACAAATAATTTTGTACCTGAATCAATGCCCTAAGTCCATTGGTTACTGAGATACTGAAAGTGGTAAACACATTACGTTACCCCAATGTTAACCTTATGGGAAATAAGAAAAATTCTATTCCTCGCTTATTTCTCAACATAATAAAACTTGGTTTGTGGCTTCATATAGATGTGATTTAATATCAAAATCAAGTCAAATCTCGCTATGTTCGAATGAACTATTCTTTTACATTAGAAATTAGTTGAGTATGCAGGTTTGCTGCAACGGGGGTATTTCACTTTCGCACGTTATTTTAAAATTTCACCTACACTTACCACATAACTCTTTTATTAAATAACTTATCGTATGGAGCTTATAATTAATTTTACATCCATTTGAGTAGAATAATATTTAAACAATTAGACGTGGTAAATTTTAAGTAAAAAGTTTCTGTCATTACACTTTTTAAAATAGCTGTTTACTGAAAAAAAATATAATTATATTGTGAATGGGGAAAAAGTGATTGGAGGCACTTTATAACTCGTTCTCGGTCTTCTCGGTCATCTCTGCACTGTATTTGGATCCTAATGTTTACCATCAAAGCAGTAGTTAAGATGACATTTTGCCCTGTGAATATTCTCAGGTCCGGTGGTGTAGTGGATAAAGGCTCCGCTAATGAAGTCAAGGAACCTGGGTTAAAATCCCAACATAGGTCAATCGAATTTGCATAGTGGTAAAGTGAGTAGAAATGCATTCCCTCGGTTGGATTTTTTTATTACAGTTTTTGGATTTTTTACATCAGGAATAAGTTCAGGTCTGATCGGAAGGTTCAGACCTGACATCAGGAATTGGAACATTTTCCATTCAGTCTTGAATCAGGGGTGATCAGAACTATTCAGAACTGAATGGATCCTGATATCAGAACTGAATGGAAAATGTTCCATTTCCTGATTTCAGGTCTGAACCTTTTTTTGTTCAGACCTGAACTAAAATTTTCATGTGGGACTAAATGAAAAAAGTTGTATTTGATTAAAAAAAATGTCTATATCATTGCCACCGTAAAAGGTTAATCTTTTTTCATACCGTGCACTCACCTTAATCCTGTGGGCTAATAATTTAGTACTTACGTGAATATTAAGTTAACTCGGGATATAAACTAGCGACGTTCCAAAACGTCCAGATTCATTTTAGCGAATTCCCCCTGTAGGGAAAAAGCTATTGCCGTAAGTCTCATGGTAAGACCATTAACTATGAATGTATAAGTATAACTTATAGCAAGTATAACTTATACATTCATAGTCAGTGGTAAGACCTAAGCCCAAGCCCATGATAACTTTTCGTTTTGGGGCCCCCAGAAACAAAAAACACAATTCGTTCAAATTTCTTTACATGTGTCTGTAAACACGATAGCGCTCGCAAAAATGGTTCGATTAGAATGAAACTTGGCACAGACGTGTAAAGTAGGAATTATTCGATTCGGACCAGTTCGAAAATCAGTGCTATCCTAGGAGGATTATTGTAGAAGAGGACACACACGGGTTGCGTTGAAGCCAACGCAGCGGCTGACCGGCCGACCGACCGTACCGCGCGGCGGCTATGGCGGGAAACAGCTCGCTTATTGCTCATCACCACAGACCTGAATTAACACTACTGGTGAATATTTCATAAATGATTTTGGTTAAAATATTTAATGCGGTTTAATGACGAAAAACAGTTAAACACAATCATTAGGCTGTTAGGAAGCAGGAAATGTAAGTTTCCATTGATTATTGGAAGTTTGTATATTTTTTCTGAACATATTCTACCCAAATATGGCCCATATGGTATTAAATGTTCGAGCATTTGAATGGGATTAAACTTCTTATCTTTTATTATTTTTAGCGAATTTCCCCCTATAGGGAAGTAGCTATTACCGTTGGCGGCATGGTGAGACTTAAGCCCGGGACCATGTTATTTTTTCGTTTTGAGGTCCATAGAGCCCAAAAACATCGTTCGTTCATTTTCATATATATGTATGTGTATATATATATATATAGTGTGTGTGTGTGTGTGTGTGTGTGTGTGTGTGTGTGTGTGTGTCCGTAGACACAATAACCCTCGTAAAAAAAGTCCGATCTTAATGAAATTTGGAACAAACATTTGTAGCGATAATCATGAATATTAAGTTCGAAAGCCAGCAAGATCGGTACACTCTAGGGCAGTTTTTTTGACTTAATAACATTTATTTTCAAGATTTAATATATTTCTATTAATTTTATGTAAATTTAATAGTCAGAATTGAATTCAGCTTAAAAAAATAAACGATATAGCATTTTGAATTATTACTCTACGTCAATCGGTTACTGAGATATTGGATCTGCAAAATGCAGTACATTGTCTTTTGATTTTCCCTGAAGGGACATAAACTGTCCAAATTCTGGTATGAAATACCCAAATTTTTCATTCAATTTCCCTAGGGATTTAAAAAAATAATAATACAAACCACATGATTGAATTTAATTTGTTCATGTGATGGTTTGATTTGTTTTTATTTCTTGGATCTGAGTAGATTGATAATATGTTTGCTGACATTTATGTACTATAACAATTGTACATTTATTAAAAATTATCAGAATATGAATGATTTTTGAGAAATAAGATCATGAATGATAAAATTTACTTTATTTAGATTAATATTTACACAAAATATTCAATACAACAACTTCCCTAACTTATGTAGAATATGCCCACATATAAAAAATAAATCTTTTAGAAATTAACCAAGTATACAAGTTTGCTAACAAATTTTTTTTTTATTTTTTATTCTTTATTACGGCTTAGGGTTTACCCAAGAAAGGCCCACAACAATTTACAATAATGATTACAATTAATTTTAAGTCACAATTTCACATTGATCAAATTGAAATATTGTTATTAACTATAAAGTCAAAAATCAAGTCCAAAACTGTTTCATCCATTTCTTCCAATAATGTTAATACGTTCACTGGAAATTTCACTTTTAATTTCGTAAGCTTCTTGAATAAAGTATTTGTTGATTCTTCGTCATTCAGAGGGCATGCAAAAATTAAATGATCTAGACTGGCCGAATCGTTATTACAATCACACGTAGAATTTTGAAGCACATGAATTTTGGAAAGATGGAGGTTTGTATATGTATGGCCGATTCTCATTCTGCAAATTGAGGTTATAAATCTTCTATTTTTTGAGCAGGAACTAAACCATGGCGGGGTAGAAACATATTTTTTCAGTTGGTAAAGTCGATTTCCATTAAATTTTGAAGTTAAGTCCCAGGTAATTTGCCAATTTTTGTAAGCTTTTGATGTAAACAGGTTTTTTATGTCGAAAAATGAAGGGATATATGACAGATTTTGGGCAGAAGCTGTTTTCGCTGCTCTATCGACCACTTCGTTTCCATGTATCCCAATATGTGATGGGACCCATGCAAATGCAATTGAGAATCCTTTCAAAGACAAATCGTAATATTTTTTCCTAATTTGAAGAATAATAGGAGACGTTTTAAGACCAACATTGCTCATTAAAGACAATAATACACTCTTGGAATCCGAAAATATGACAAACAATATCTTATTCAAGGTTTCAATGTAAAATAATGAATGAAGGATAGCAATGGCTTCGGCAGAAAAAATTGAGAAAATGTCATTAATCTTAAAAGATTGAATGAGGTTACGTTGATAGTGAAAAATTGCACTTGCAGTGAAAGAGGGTTATTGTGATTTTGAAGCATCAGTGTAGATCATTTCGTGATCTGGCCACCTTGAAGTTATTAAATGATTAAATTCGTCATTTAAAGCCAAGCAATTATTAACGAAATTCTGCTTGCAGGAATCAAAGGAAACAAATTCTATCTTGTTCATAAAGTAGTTTAAGCTCATCTGAAAACAAGTTGGATAAAAGTAATTGTGATCGTTTGTATTGATAGCAAGGTCATTAAGCATATGTTGATAACTAACTAGAAGTAAAGGAGTTTTTTGTTTTCCCAGTATGAAGATCGTTGGTAAATATAATCCAATTTCTGTAGATTTCTTTTTAGAGGATGGTACTTCTGGAGAAGTAAACATTTAGACAGGTATCTGTCACTCAACATTTGCCTTCTTATTTCCAGGGGCATAACTCGAGCTTCAACTTCCATCTCATTACATGGGGAAGATTTCATCAATCCCAGGCATGTCCTTAAGGCACTGTACTGTATCCTGTCTAGAGCCATCCTATTAACAGTGTTGGCATTACCAAAAATAAAGCAAGCATAATCCAGAACTGAACGGATTAGTGATTTATATAATGTTAGCAATAATAATGGGTCGGCTCCCCATTGCATGCTAGACACAGACCTCAGTATATTCATTCTTCTGAAACAGGATTGAGAAATTTGATTAATGTGTAGTTTCCAATTAATTTTCCTATCAAAAGTAACCCCTAGGAATTTATGTTGCTCTTTACATGGGATTTCTTGATGGTTATATTCAATTCGAACATTTTGAGGGTTGTGTTTACGAGTGAAAACACAAACTGCTGATTTTGAAGAAGAAACCTCCAACCCGTTATTCAATCCCCAATCATACATATCACGAAGAGCATTGTTTAAAATAGTTTCACAATTTACAAGAGTCTTGTTAGTTGTGTAAAGGACAATGTCATCAGCAAATTCAAGTATATTCACTTGATGGGATAGTATCACATTAAGATTACCACAATAAAGCGAGTATAGTATTGGACTTAACACCGAGCCCTGTGGAATTCCTTTGCTGGTAATTCTGGATTCAGATAGTCCACACACTGATTTTAATCGCAGTGATCTGTTAGAAAAAAGTAGGGAAATTAAGTTCACAATTTGTGCGGAAATGTTTATGGAGGATAATCTTTTTGACAACATATTAAGATTCACGTTATCATATGCACCATTGATATCCAAAAATGCAGCCACTAAGAAATTTGATTCGGTAAATGCAATTTGGATTTCTGGTTGATAAAATGGCCAGATTGTCTGCACAGCTTCTTCCAGAGCGAAATCCAAACTGGGTTCGAGAAAATAAGTGATTTCTTTCCGCCCACCATTGCAATCTATGTTTGAGTAATCTTTCGAACAATTTCCCTATGGACGATGATATTGCAATGGGACGATATCCTTCAGCTAGACGAGGATTTTTGTTTGGTTTTGGAATAGGAACGATTAAATATTCCTTCCAGGTGCTTGGAATCAGATTTGCGTTCCAAAGGCGGTTGAAAATGTTCAAAAGCAGTTGAACCGCTTATTGGGATAAATTTTTCAAAAATGAGTTATGAATGTTGTCCAGGCCAGGACAAACATCCTTTAAATTGGAAAGAGCAAGGTTAATTTCATCCAGGCAAAAATCATTTATTAATTCCAAATTTTGAGTGGTAGCATGGTCTTCATGAACAGGAACAGGCAATTCTGCGGATAGTGGTGAATATTTCACAAAAAACTCCTCAGAACATTCCGAAAAGTACTTTATATTTCTTGACTTAGCATTATGTGTTATATACTTACTCTTGAGAGTCTTCACTACTTTCCACACCTCAGATATGTCTGTATTTCGGTTGATTTTGTTACAAAATTGAATCCAGTAATCCTTCTTACAGGATTTAATATATCGTTTCGTAATTGAAGCGACTTTCTTATAATTAAAATAGTTCTCTCGAGTCTGGTGCTGCCTATATTTAACGAAAGCAGCTCTCCTCTCTGAAATATGTCTGGAACATTCAGTTGACCACCATGGACAGGGTACAAATTTTTTTTCTTGATGGTTTAGACCTAGGAATTGATGCATTTGCCGCAGTAAATAAACAGTCACAAAAGTTATCGTATATTTTTAAAGGATCATCATCGAAATTGATAGTGTCATTCAAAGTGTCAACGGTAGCTGAATACAATTTCCAATCTGCCCTCTTGAAGCTCCAATAAGATTCACTGGATGGAGGAAGACTAGAAGAGGATGGATCCGTGATGTTAGGCAGGCCTACGATGGAATTGTAACAGAAATTAATTAATATAGGAATATGTTGCGTGCCACTCCATCCACCTAAAATGTCCCAGTCACAAGATGCTGCCAATGACGAAGAAACAATAGATAAATCAATTGCGCTTTTTCGTAATGGGAATCCAGAATAATAAGTATATGCGCCAGAGTTCAAAACTACTAAATTATTATCTTCAACAAATGTATGTAATTCGTTTCCCTTGAAATCATTGAAATCATTTCCCGAGGACATGTGATGGGTATTGAAATCCCCAAAAACCATGAATGGCAAATTAAAGCTAGAAAATAATTGTGTCAACATTGTATTGTCAACCTTATGGGGTGGTGGAGCATACACAGAAAATATGTTTACAGTTTTACTTCGTAGTTTCACCTGAATTCCAGTTACATTAATCTCATTGATCATGAAGTCATTTGATAAATCTATATTAAGTTCTGTGTATTCTATACTATTATGAACAAGGATCGCAGAACCCCCACCACCCCTAGCGATTCTGTCATCCCTTATAATTGAATAGTTATTAAAAGTAACATCATGAAATGGATTAAACCGTGTCTCTGAAAGAGCAGCAATGTTGATGCAATGCTCTTTTAATAGAAATTCAATTTCACCTTTATGGCAGAGTGCAGAATTACTATTCCAATGCAATATTTTCAGATTTGCGGTATTCATAGCTGCCAGATCAGAAATTAGTGTCATAAAAACAAAAATACAGGTGAAATATGGAAATTTACAAAAAAAGATGTATTTTTTCTGGAATCCATCATTGATAAGGTAAATAAGAGTGAAAGTGTTAAAACGAGTCATCGGACGAGACATCAGGAGCTGGGATGCTTGTCAAAAATTGGTTTAAATCAATATTTAAAACAGGTTGAAGCTTAGATAATAAGTGTTCAACGCTGATTTTACTATCTTTGTATAGAGGAAGAGAGTTTAAGACAAGTGTTGATACATTATCAGACTGACTGGAGTCAATTTTTCTAACAAGTGTATTTAAATTTTAAGATAAATCATATGTTTGGATTTAATTTTTTCATGTGACCATTTTATTTGTTTTTATTTTGACTGATTTTAAATCATTTATTGTATGTTTGCTTACATTTTTATACTATAACAAGGATACACTTAAAAAAAAATTAGACTGATAATTATAAGAATGAAAAAAAGAGTATTGCTGGAATGGATACCGATGTGATTCCCATGATCATTTCCTTTATATATCTAAAGCTCTTGAATTGATGTGTAATATACTTTTTGCATTAATTACATAAAATGTTTGAAACATGTTCCTGTACATAAATTAAATAAGCTCCCATATAAAAATTAATTCTTTAGAAATTCGCTGACTACGCAGGTTTGCTGCGAAGGGGGTTTAATTCTATTCTAACGGTCATAATTGTAATTATTGCGAGCGTAATTTAGAATTTTTCCTTGAGTTTTCCTACGTTTAGTTGCTTGTCTAACTCATAGATTTCTTAAAAGTAGCATAAAATGGTATTAAAAGTTCAAGAATATAGTAAGGAATGCGAATTAAGCATTTGTTTCGACATCCAATATGTACTTTAACTACTAGCTAAATTTTAGTGAACCCTTCATAAACAAATTGAAAAATAAATATTTTTTATTATAATTTTTATTACAAAAAATATGACTGATTATGGTAAAGTTTAGTATTGATACGTCGAGTACCTCTTACGAAACAAGAATAAAACGTTTATTTTGATGAAAACTTAATATTTTAGCCTATCCAAACACGTTATTAAAGTAATCGCAAGTTCATAGTCCGGTGTAGTTATTCTAACTTTGACCTTCTATAATAAATAATAAACAATTATATTCATGAAAATGAATTGCACCATTCGATAGCAAATTTAATTTACTTTAAAAATGCCACCGGCGAACATCATAAGTGTCCAAGTTTGGCGGCAAATTTTAATTCGAAGTAGCGCGCAGGGGTGCCCATCCTAGCGAGCACAGAAAAATAAATCCCCCCCATGCTTACAGCCCATTTCCCCCTAAAAACAGCCAGCAACCCCCCCTCTCGACTAAAATCTACTAACTAAACTCGAAACTAGTACTAAAGTGGAGGGAGTAACTACAATGAATTGCTACGCTAATAATATAATATATGTTGAACATTGTCCTTGATCTTTCAACTACCGGAGCTTTTTTACCACAACGCTTTATTTATATTAACAAATTCCATATCTCAAGATAATTTCTTCAAATGTAAATGTGGTGTTGTGACCGATCATTTATTTCAAGCTAGATTTTTCACTGATTACAATGGCGCAATCCGTTTTTTAATATCTTGATTGGTTCTCAAGATAAGAGTACTTGTAATTAATTCATTTTCAACCAATTTTAACATTATAAATTGATAAAATAGGCTCATAACCACAAAATAATGCTAGAGAGTGACGAATAGCCACCATAAGTAATTGTTGAGCCATTTCCACTTAACTTTCACCAATGTTTTAGATAAAAAGAAGGATTCCTTTACATTCCGAGACCATGTTAACTTTTCATTTTGGGGTCCCCCGAAGCAAAAAACACCATTTGTTCAAATTTATATATATATATATATATATACTAGTGGCTTGAAGGGGCAAAAGCCCCTAAAAATAAAATGTCAATGCTGAATATTTAATGTAAGATATTTAATAATCTATACCGGTTGTATTTATTAAATATTTGATGCGTAATGTTAAAGGGATTTTGACATTTGCTAGTACGTTTCAGACTTTTAAGAAAGGACACAACTTCAGTATAGTAAAGGCATTGACTTTGTAAAGAGCTGAATCCCTGGAACAGTGGCACTATTCGTCGACCTCAAAACAAACCCAGTTCACTTTGTTTCCAATTAAACATATGAAAATTGTTTGAAGAACTTCTAAATGTTAACCACAGATTGTAGCACTTAATTTATATCTCCAGCAAAGTCATGAGATTTAACACAAAATACCAACAAATTGTGACGTCATCATTGCTCTGGTTGATCGTCATCTAGCTCGTATGTATCCTCTAGCTATTCCAAAGTATATTGGACGGTTAGAGGGTACTTATTATGGAAACTTCCAATTGAAGCTTCATTTTTACCCAATAGGCAAATATGTAGGGATGAAATCAGAAAATGGTCTCTCATTCACGATTCCACACTCCACGTTAGAGCCTCTGTCTCCACCCCATACGCGGGAGTTTGGAGACCACCTCCTTGGTGAATAGTTAATATTGAGGATTTTTACCTTATGCCCCACACTTTACTTGCACAGCACAGCACAGCATTTACTTGGTTGCCCGGGAGTAAATGCTGCGTTGTGTTTGTAGATTCAAGATTCAGTGTACTTTTATTGGCCAAATTTCAAGTTGATGTTGCACTCAATCGCTGATAATGTAGCACACTCTGGTTGCTCATCCAAAAGTTTGACCATTTCCGACAGCTCATAAAACTGGCAGAGTTATAGGCCTTAAAAATTCTAAGTTTTCTCTATACCTACAGTCAGCAATAGGTGTTAATATTAATGCTTCAAATCAGTATCATCTACTACTAATCTAAACAAAACAGAAGTATGTAATTCCTAATGTTTTTAAAATGGTGAGAATGTTGAAGCCCCTAAATTATAAAATAAGAAAACTAAAAAGCAAAAAAACAGTTATTTCTTATAGTAGGTTTAACCTACAATTAAAGCGAAATTTTAAATAAACTATGTTATATTAACATCTGTCATGTGGTTTTAAACCAAGCATAAGCAACACATGTTTTAATGTAAACAAAGCAGACGTTTTTAGATTCTAATGCTTTTTAAATGGCAAATATTATATGTTACATATAATTTTCTGGCGAATTTCAAGCAATTTTAGTATTTTTCCCGCCATCACGGGATAGAGACCTTTAATTTGAGCCCTCTCTCATCTTTCTACGACTTGCCTGACGCCCACAATTTTGACGCAAAGAAATGCCTTACGAAATTAAATATATGATGATATATCTATATATATATATATGACTGTTAACACGATAGCGGCCGTAAATATGGTCCGATCTTAATGAAATTTGGTACAGACGTGTAAAGTGGTAATCACTCGGATGAGTTCGTGAACCAGCCCGATCGGACCACCGGAAGGGGGGGTAAAGGGGGATAAACCCCCCCAAAAATGGGGTTTTTGAGCTGTTCACATAGAAAAATAAAATTTATCAAATTTTTGTTGGTACCATTGAATTCAGCTCAAAAAAACAAACAATTTAGTATTGAATCACTGCTCTATGTCCATTGGTTACCGAGATATGAAAGTGGTAAACACAGTACGTTGTCTCAATGTTAACCTTATGGGAAATAAGTAAAATTATATATCTCGCTTATTTCTCAACATATCTTGAAAAACATTGGTAAATGGCTTCTTCTAGTTCAGATCTACTAAATATTAAATTAAAGCCAACAAGTTAAACACACCTGTAGCAGCAAACCTGCATACTCATTCCCCATGTTATTCTTATGGAGCTTACAAAAACATGTCAAATCTCGCTATGTTGGATTAAAATATGTTGTTTTGCATTTGAAATTCGCTGAGTATGCAGGTCTGCTGTAACGGGGGTATTTTACATGGCGATAGTTCATCAGAGCAAGATATAGAAAGTGTTGCTGATGCCTTAAATGATTATTATGTAAGCGTTGAGCCAACCAGGCCCGTGCCGTTTCCTCTGTGGCAGAAAAAATAATTGAAGATTCGAATTTCTGTGCGCGCTCCACTTTTCAGATGTCTCCTGTTTCTGAAAATGAGCTATACATAGGGTAGTTAAGGACCTTAAAGGTGGTTCTGCCCCCGGCAGGGCCGTACTCAGACCGGCATAGCCGGTACAAATAATACCTCATCATTGGTCAAACGTAATAAATGACTGATTGATGGAGGAATAAAGGTACAGTTTGAAGGAAGGATAAGAATATGTTTAACCCATAGTTCTATATCTCCATCAGTTAATTCATACCAGCAGTGTTTCCCCTTATGTATTTTTTTATCTGCTTTTCTTGAGTCTTCCTTCCCCATGAGTTCTTTATGGTTTGGATTATACATCTTTTCGTTTTTATGACTTCCTTTTATATGAGCTTCAAGTCTTTTAACAGTTTTCTTATAAATGAGACACTCATATAATGTCATTCCCTTATCATTAATACGGGTTGGAAACTTGTTTATATCATACTCTATTTTATATTCAGGCCCAGGGTTTTCTTCAATATCCCACACAGAATAATAAAAGAAACTAATAATATATATTCTATCAATATGTTTAAGTTTTCACAAAACCTTTTTCTTTTATATAGTTTTTTATGAACTTTATACTTTATTCGTTCGATAAATATATTATTTTTATGACAGTTCTTAGATATGTCTACTGCTAGGAAATTTATAAATTCATTTTTCTTATTGTAGCTAAATATATTATATGTTTTGTTTGTTGAGATATTCAATAAGGTACATACAATTTTTACTGTTACTAGTAGTTTGAGAACGATGACAATGAGTTTAGTCTTTCGCCTTTTCATAATTTCTTTGTATCAGACTTTAAAAAACATAAAAAGAACTATATGTAAACAAATTATTCCAATTTAAAAACTAACCTCCAACATATGAAGATTTTCCTAGGATTTGTTCTTTACTTCAATAAACATAATATTCAAAACTTTTCAACTATATGCAATATTATATATTTTAGTTCAGTAATTTAAAACAATATTTAAAATTCTATTTAAATATTTTAAATTTAAACTGAAAATTACAGCATTAAAAATTGAGCACTTATTATTTACATTCACCACCAGCTGATTAGGTATCTATCTATCTATATATATATATATGTGTGTGTATGTGTGTGTGTGTGTGTGTGTGTGTGTGTGTGTGTGTGTGTGTGTGTGTGTCTGTCAGCACGATAGCGGCCGTAAATATGGTCCGATCTTAATGACATTTGGTACAGACATCAGACATACAAAGTGGTAATCGATTGGACGAGTTCGTGAACCATCCCGATCGGACCATCGGAAGGGGGGGTAAAGGGGAATAAACCCCCCAAAAATGGGTTTTTTGAGTTGTTTACATAGAAAAATAAAAATAATCAAATTTTTGTTGGCACCATCGAATTCAGCTCAAAAAAACAAACAATTTAGAATCTTGAATCATTGCTCTATATCCATTGGTTACCGAGATATTGAAAGTGGTAAACACAGTACGTTGTCCCAATGTTAACCTTATGGGGAATAAGTAAAATTCTATATCTCGCTTATTTCTCAACATATCTTAATAATACCCCCGTTGCAGCAGACCTGCATACTCAGCGAATTTCAAATGTCAAAAAAATACTTCCATCCAATGTAGTGAGATAGTGACGTGTTTTCGTAATCTCCATAAGAATAACATGGGGAATGAGTATGCAGGTTTGCCGCCACAAAAATGGAAATTGCGGTGATTTTAGACTAAAATACATTAAATCTCATCTAGATGAAGCCACAAACCAAGTTTTATTAAGATATGTTGAGAAATAAACGAGATATATAATTTTACTTATTCTCCATAAGGTTAACATTGGGTCAACGTACTGTGTTTACCACTTTCAGTATCTCGGTAACCAATGGGCATAGAGCAATGGTTGAAAATATCAAATTGTTTGTTTTTTTGAGCTGAATTCAATGGTGCTTACCAAAATTGGATTATTTTTATTTTTCTATGTGAAAACCCCAAAAATTCGATTGGGGGGGAAACCCCCCCCAAAATACCCATTTTTGGGGGGGGTTTATCCCCCTTTACCCCCCCTTCCAGTGGTCCGATCGGGATGGTTTTCGAACTCATCCGAATAATTACTACTTTACACCCCTGTGCCAAATTTCATTCCGATCGGACCATTTTTGCGAGCGCTATCGTGCTTACAGACACACACACACACATATATATATATATACCCCCGTTGCAGCAGCAGACCTGCATACTCAGCGAATTTCAAGTGCAAAACAACATATATTTCGATCAAACATAGCGAGATTTGACATGTTTTTGTAAGCTCCATAAGAATAACATGGGGAATGAGTATGCAGGTTTGCTGCTACAGGTATATTAAAACTGGGTGGTTTTAATTCAATATTTAGTAGATCTGAACTAGAAGAAGCCATTTACCAAGTTTTATCAAGATATGTTCAGGAATAAGCGAAATATAGAATTTTACTTATTTCCCATAAGGTTAACATTGGGACAACGTACTGTGTTTACCACTTTCAATATCTCGGTAACCAATGGACATAGAGCAGTGATTCAAAATACTAAATTGTTTGTTTTTTTGGGCTGAATTCAATGGTGCCAATAAAACTTTGCTTATTTTTATTTTTCTATGTAAAAATCTCAAAAAACCCATTTTTGGGGGGGTTTACCCCCCTTAACCCCCCCTTCCGGTGGTCCGATCGGGCTGGTTTACGAACTCGTCCGAATAATTACTACTTTACACGTCTATGCCAAATTTCATTCCGATTGGACCATTTTTGCGCAAGTTATCGTGCTTAAAGACACACACACACATATATATATATATATATATATATATATATATATATATATATTTATGAAAGTGAACGAATGGTGTTTTTGGCATCTGAGGACCTCAAAAAGAAAAGTTATGATGGCTTTAGGCTTAGGTCTTAGCATGAGACCTACGGTAACAGCTTCTTCCCTATAGGGGAAATTCGCTAATAGATATATATATATACAAATTTGAACGAATGGTGTTTTTTGCTTCTGGGGGCCCCAAAACGAAAAGTTAACATGGTCTCGGGCTTAGGTCTTACCATGAGACCTACGGTAATAGCTTCTTCCCTATAGGGGAAATTCGCTAAAACTTGGTTTGTGGCTTCATCTAGGTGAGATCTAATGTATTTTAGTCTAAAACCCCCGAAATTTCCATTTTTGAAGCAGCAAACCTGCATAATCATTCCCCATGTTATCCTTACGGGAAATAAAAAAATTCTATATCTTCCTTATTTTTTAACATTTCTTGATAAAACTTGGTATATGGTTTCTTCTAGTCAAGATCTACTAAATAATGAATTAAAACCAACCAGTTTTAACACACCTGATGCAGCAAACCTGCATACTCATTCCCCATGTTATTCTTATAGAGATTACAAAAACATGTCAAATTTCGCTATGTTGCATTGAATTATGTTCTTTTGCACTTGAAATTCGCTTAGGATGCAGGTCTGCTGCAACGGGTATATTTTATTTTATTTTTATATTTCAAGTTATTTAGCTCAAAATATCAACTAGCTAAAACCCACTTTTAGAACTCTAACGCAAACTACTCTTGTATTTATCATGATATCGAAAAAATAAAAAAGGCATAATTGAAAGGAATTTATTTCTTTTCATTTTTATACGTAGCTTATTGTCGTACGTTGAAAAATAACGTCAGGATGCGGTGTTGCGCGGTGTTGTAACCCGCGAAAATCATGAAATACCCTTGTGTGCGGGAACGCATTCCGACTATAATTTTCGATCGAAAATCAAAACAGTACATATAAAATTAAAGTGGAGAAAAACCCCTACGAAATAATACCATTTGGTTCCACGATTTTAAGAAAGGTAAATGAGTAATTACACCTAAATTTCAGCCGATGATTTTTAATTAATTGTTATTTAGGTAAATTCGACTATGCCCATTCAGAGGCTGATTACTCCTATACTTTTTCGTATAATCGTAATTAAAGTGGTACTGTTTTGTAGGATTCGTTCTCCTCTTCGATTTGATATATTTCGTTTTGATTTTCGATCGAAAATTATAGTCGGAAAGCTTTCCCAAACACAAGGATGTTGCAATGATATTCGCTGGTTACAACATAGCGCGAAACCATATCCTGACGTTATTTTTCAACGTACGACAATAAGCTACGTATCAAAATGAAAAGAAATAAATTCCTCACGATAAGCATTTTTTCATTTTTACAATATCATAACAAATACAAGAGTATTTGGCGTTAGATTTCAAATAGTGGGTTTTAGCTAGTTGATAATTTGAGCTAAAATAACTCGAAACGTAAAAAGAAAATGAAAAAATGTACTTCACGAACCTAGTATTGAATTTATTTGTCTTCAAGTTGCAACAAAATTATTTTCTCTAAATCAAAATATGTCGCCGGAAAATGCGACCGCGAGAACGTTTACACGCGCTGATCGCTGACCCCGCGGAGGAATATTTACTGCATTCATTACTGTTAGAACACTTATATAAATGAGCGACGACATTATATCAGTCTCTGAAGCTATATTTTGGACTTAAAGGTGGAAAAGAGTACTTTATATTCCAGTTAAGACCATAATTTTAGAATAACTGGTTATATTTACTACATCACACTACTTTTTCTGATTATCATCGCGGAGTAATTTTAGTACGTATCTCGACCACGAGGGCGACACCGAATTGCCTTTAGCCTCCTCTTAACTACATAACTGTGATTAACTAACTGTTCCTGTAACAACAATCAGTAGCAACAACAACAGTAAGAAATGACTACATCACCCACTACCGCGTCCCGAATCCCGACTCAAGTCTCGACCAGTGGTGCCATTCAGGATTAGGCATTTTACTTGCAAATTGCATAAACAATTCCCGCTTTTACCCGGGTTTTCGACAATAATCCCCGCAAGTACCAAAACCCGGGTAATTATCCGAAAAACCACCTAATGACTTTCAAAACACCCAAAACCAGGTAGTTTCCTCAAAATTACTAGGTAAGGAGGGAAATCTTACATCACTAAACTGGTCACTATATACCAAAATATATCTGTTTACTTCAAGACTTGTCCTCAAAACCATGAAAACAAATTATTTTTTCATCTCACATGAACAATGGATATTTGCAAAACAAGTCATAATTCAAAAATCCCCGGGTTTAATTATTTTTCTTGTATTTAGGATGCCGGGTAAACTCAAGTCTAGAATCCCCGGTTTTACCCGATTTTTCTTAACTGTCTCAAAATCCCCGAATAGTCTTCAAAGTACCCGAGAAACCGGGCAGATACCCGGTTTCTGGTACCACTGAAACAAATAAAATCATACCGAATACATATTACTAACCAAAAAAACTAGAGTTAAAACAATTGTAGCTCGTCCAAAATACCCGGTTTTACCTTTTTTTTTTATATTCAGGTTGTTGGGTAAATCCCCGTAGCCCAAGTCTAAAACTCCCGGTTTTTTCTTAATCCCCGCCAAATCACCGACGGCCTTCAAAATACCCGAAAACCGGATAAATACCCGGCAACACTGGTCTCGACAAGTTTGACAGCGACAGACGATTGGATGTGCGCGCAACTTGAATAGTACCGACACTGTTATTATTTCATAGTTCATACCATTGACTATGAATGTATAGGGTTCATACTATATTTTCATGAATGATACCTATAGTGTTAAGAACAATTTCTAGCTACAGCCTCATTTTTCAGATTCGTATTCCTATTTATTAACACGCCATACCCTCACAATTCATGCAAATCTAGAAAATTGCAAACGACATTGCCGCGGCACGGCGCCCCCTCAGCCGCGGCGCCCGGGGCAGCTTGCCCCGGTTGCCCCCCCCCCCTTCAACGGCTCTGAATAAAGGCATCCAAAATTTGCCTCGAAATAAAAAATGTGAAAAACTCCGTTTTCAATGTATTTCTTATGGAAAACGTGTTTTTACTTTTCCTCCATGAATCTTAACAAAAACAAACTTTCATAATTATTTGATAATCTACAGGGATGGGCGGGGACCCATTAATTAATAAAATCGACCCGGTAGAACTGGAGTTTTAGTTGTCTGAAGATTGGACTAATCTTTATATTAATAGACAAGCATTTTTCCCATAAGGTTTTTGTGCTCCTTTTTTCTCAGCCAGAGTGCATCGTAGCGAAAATCTAAGCACACACTGAAAAAACTCTATGGTAATAGGAATATGTAAGATGGGTAAAATCAACCAAACACTACGGTCACTATTTGACCAACCAAACTACAGTTGTTTTTACCAATAACTTAAGGTTGAATTTTTTATGGTAGTAATAACTGTAATAAAGTACCTGTTACCTTAGTATAGTTATTTTAGTTTACCATATCAGTCCCCTAAGGCAATGGTTACCTTACTTAAGGTTACCTTTAAGGTTGATTTTACCTATTTTGAGGTTAAGTTATGGTTTCAATTACCTTACATACTATTACATATTTTGGCATGTTTAACCATAAAAGGAATCATTTAACTGTCAAAACTCGTCAAAAAATTAATAAATTTATAAATAAATATATAATATTAGCCTTACATTTGATTTTCATGAATAAAAAATTTGGCGACCCCGCTGGGACTCGAACCCTGGACCTCTCACTCTATCAACCCTGCGCCTACATCCTAACCTAACCTAACCTAACCTAGCCTACGCCTTTAACCACTCGGCCAATTCGACTTGAGGGTGACACGGCATAACTCGGGATGTAAAACTGATTGGGAACGCTGTTACTCTTAATCAATGATATTAGTGGTTTTACTGTCCAGTCAATAATATAACCCACGGGTACTAGAAAAAAAATCATTAACTATGGTATTCATAATCAAACCTGAAATAATTGAACTTAGAGTGTTAAACGTGTTTCATTATTACAAGTTTAAAGTGGTCAATACTGTAACTTACAAATAAATAAAGTACGGTAGTTATATTCACTGAGCTCTAATCTGGAGTCGCCAGTCTGTGTTTAAAAAACGTGCCGCTGACTCCGCTGTGTTTTTAATTGTTTTGTTGGTGGGACAGTGATAATACGGTAGAGCGCCGATAGTCCAAAGTAATTGGGGACAAGGGGTGTTCGGATAACTGAATATTCGGATAATCGAACATGAAAAGACAAAATTTAAAAATTATATATGTAATGTAATTTTTACTAGTAAAAAGGCTAAAAAATGATCAAACAAAAATTATTCATATAATTTATTATGAAATCGATCAGAATACATGGGTATAAATTTTTAAAAAACAATTTATCACACATAGATACAGTACAGATTGATTCTCAGTGCCTGGCGTGTAGGGAGGGAAGTGTGCGAGAGAGATGGAGAATCCCCCACCACTTTTCCCCTACAACGAATGCGTACAGTCAACACTAAAATAATCAGCTGTCTTTTGAAGAAAATTTGAATGATTTCAAATTTCACAGACCAACGAAAACATATCCATAAACAACAAAATTTATAAAGAATGTGTTATATGTTTAAGGATTGTTTTTTATTCGATGTAAGTTTTTTTAAATATAGAATTATAATTAAAATACATATGTTATTTACTGTTACAAAAAATGCAATCTATAAATATTAGAATAGTAAATAAACCACTAGCAACGTTTTAAAAATCATAAACCTATCCAGAAGCCAAAAAGGCCATGTCACACTGCGTCCATCTCGTCCGTGGACGTCGACCGAGAGTCGCGGCTTGAGCGACTCTTGAGAAACGTCGCCGGTTGGACGGTGGATCGCGCATGCGCATATACCACCTCCCCAGGTACTGAACTCCCTCCGTTTCCTAGAGATATGCGTCGAGGCCTACTGACGCGCATCTGGCAGTGTGATGGGGTCTGAGACAGACATTCGCGGCGGACGTGGATGGAAGGACGGACGCGACACAACGGTTGTTTGGCATGACCTTTAGGTGACCATTCGCGTACGTGCATTGCACGTCGTGTCGTCTACAGTGACGGATCTACACTTACTGTCGCCTGGAGCAAAATCGGAGTTTGGCGCCGCCTCCACCGAAAGCTGTACTGATAGAAAGAATGGCAGATGCTACTGATAGGTTTGCCGGCCGCGAGACGAAAAATTTGACTTTAAATAAATGTTTTCGATTTTTAATTAAGTTCGAAATTAATTAAAAATTAATTCGAACCTGGCCGCTGGCGCCCTATACTGGCCGGCGCCCGGGGCAGGTGCCCCCGCTGCCCCCCACCCTAGATCCGTCACTGGTCATCTACAACATTGGCCTTATGAGCCTGCCGTTACGTGTTTAGGCTTCATCGTGCTGGTGTCGCTTTATGGCGATGCCGCACTGTGGCGTCGTCCGTGTCGTGTGATCTTTACTCACATTTACCACCGATAAAATCATGCCTTTACTCGCTGGTGAGATTGAAAATTCAATAGCTCAAAGTATTTTTACGAGGTGGCGATTAGTCTGGGTGGCACCTACAACGACTTTAGGCACCTACAGTCTATGTTAGGCTGGAAGCGCCGCCGAGCCCAACGCGGGCGCCGCGCGCCGCCTACGTGCTGCATAGTATTCAATTTAAAAAAAATCTAATACAAGCAGATATACTATGTATTACAATGTAAACCTAACAGATTTATACTAAGAAAAACAAAGAGTTTTTGTAAAAAACGCTATTAATTAACACAGTATAAAAACATACATTGTTTGGAACATTGTTTATGGTTGCTGTATCACATTAAAACTCCTCATTTGTCTCAAGATTATTAAAAATATATGTTCAGGTAATTGTAATAACACATACGATGAAACAGTTCAGACTGCAAAGCAATACTTCAATCGTTACCGTTATCTCCATTCTATCTTCCTAATGTCACTATGGTAAAGAAGAAATCTTGATATAGGCTAGCCTCACCCTCTTTATTCGCGCCAATATAGGCCTAAATTGTGTACGATTGCAAGGCTTCTCAAGCAAATTTTTATGTTTCTACGTATTTTCTGTTTTTTAACAACATCGCACGGCACAAATATTGCGTAATCAAACCATATTTGCAAAGTAACTCCTAAAATACAGGAGCAAAACGTTTATTCTTTTTTACTGTCTATACTTCATAATATTTTCGTTAGTGTCTTCCAATTAATATTCCTTTCCTTGAACTTAAACATGATAGGTATCACTTCGGGTGGGCGTCTCTTCGGGTGTTCGCTTTTTCGTTTAGGTTAGGGAACTAAAACAAAAAAAAACTAATGAAGGATGCAAAGTAATTAAATTTACAAGCATTTTGCACCAAAAGAAGTTATTAAAATGTTGGAAACATTTTCGTTAAAAAATCTCGTTGCTATATTTACACATCAACAAAATAACATAACCTAAACAGTCACAATAATAAAAACATTATGTTTTGACAGATCATGTTTTGACAGATGACAGACAAATGACAGTTTCTTGAGCTGACTGTATTAGGTCCCGTGGTGGGGGAAAGTCATCACTGCGCATGCGCAGACGAGGCGCCCAGCACCTTGAATCAATCTGTACATTGTATACTTATTGATGGAGCGAAAGCGAACATCTCTGGATGTGATCGGGGATTTCATTGTGTGTGGGTGTGTGCGCTCCGTATAAAATAACGGTAGAATTTCATGCCTTGAAACGTTCACCATCTTATTATTTTCCTTTCGGATAGGTAATAAAGTATAAATTAGATTTTTTAAAGCTTTACATTTAAAATATTACTTTCAGTAGTGACTTGACTTTTAAACCCTCAATTGACTCAAGTAATTGTTTTGAAAAGCGGCTGCATTTGTTTACATTCAGTTTTACAAAGTAAATAAAAATGCTTAATATCTCTCGTTCAATTTTTTGGAAGCTGGAAGACGAATTTAAGGAAAAGATTTTTGGGAATGATAGCAAAAAAACGTTTTTTGTATTTCACCCAAGTGAACTGTTTAAGGTTTTCAAGAATTATTAATGTAAAAAAAATTGTTGCACTGTAAGTAGACGAGTGAACTATATATTGGTTTTCAAAATTGGCTAAAGCATTTTAATAATGCGCATTAATAACTTCAAGATCAAGAATATGTGTTATTTGTGCAGTGTGTAGCAGAGAAGGTTCCCAGTTAATTACCTATGTCAAGACCAATACATTTTTTGGAAGGCTAAACAGGTAAGAAAAACTTGGCGAAAATCTTTCTGAATCATGCAAGTTAAAAATAGTATTACCAATATGATAAACAGACTCGAATAAATATGTTGTTAGGCAAATTGTGAAAGTTGAAAGTAAGCTTAAGTTATGCAACAATTTTAAATTGACCATATGTTAGTTCTCACCATTTATCACATCATATAATTTAGTTTTAATTACATGACAATTGATGAAATATTATTGAGAGAAATTATTCACCCTATTTTTTAGGTTAAAGGCCTTTCTAACCATCAAGGTTAGGCCTGTTACATTTTAATCTATTCTTAAGGTTAAATTTGTTTCTCTGTTTTAGGTTATGTTTGGCGCTTGGATCAGTTTTGTTACCTAGGCTACCAAACACAAGTTACCAGTATGACATTGACGCTCAACCTATTCTCGAAAAATTTGGATGAAGACCAATAATTTAAAGTAAGTTCAAGTTAAGGCAGGTGAACTTGTTTAATAAATGCTAACTTATTTATAAAATTAATAAATTCATGACTGATTTTGTGCAGGTCTACACTCAGCAATAGCTCAATCAAATACAATAACTTTATATTCTATGTAGGCCTATACTCAGTATAAGCACAATCCCATATGTGAAGATTATCTTAATAAACACAATCCTCACTTTGTGATCTGATGCTTATCATTATTTCGACATGTGAACTTATAGGTATTTGCTATCATTCTCAAATAGGCCCTACAGTTACAGTAAAATATGAACAACACCCAAAAATTATCGAAGTTTGACCATCGAAAAATTATTTGGTTTTCGTCCCATGACCTTCAATTCAAACTGGGTCAAAGAGCAGATAGTAAAAATACAATGTAGGCTAACCTAATCCTCTTAATAATTAGTTGTGAAAATTCAAATATGGAAATGGTAAATTTTACCCTTATATTAAAAATGATAGTGTTATTGAATGTACCTATGATGCTTATTGAACTAATTTTTTTTAAAAAAGGGTGGCGGCCTCTTTACCTTGCATTTTCCCCCTGCACTAAAGCATTAGGCCTGTGCGAGGAAGTAATCAAGAAAAGCAATGAGAGAGCGGGCACAGTACAAGGGTGAACAGTTATGACAAAATTTAACTTGTGATAATAAGCCTACAGATTGCATTACTAAATTATTAAATGTTGAAGGTATCAATTATGGTCGCATAGTCCTGAAATATTAGAAATATTATTTAAAAGTTGTGTTCAAGACAGAAATGATATTAAGTTAGTTACAAAGAAAATTTATTAAATCATTTAATAATATGCCTATATAGACAAAAATAAAATCTAAGAGGAA
Organism: Flexamia atlantica; assembly: GCA_035578135.1. NCBI lineage: Eukaryota > Metazoa > Arthropoda > Insecta > Hemiptera > Cicadellidae > Flexamia > Flexamia atlantica. The sequence goes on from JAQJVK010000001.1 coordinate 180,778,610, forward strand.
TGTTCATGACACATTTACATTTTATAGTTAGGAAATGTTAAATACAAGCAAACAGGTTAAAGGCGTTAGTTTATAAATTATCGAAAGGCCTACATAACTTAAATTTCATACTTTATACCATTCTTGAAATGGTGACCTACCCACACCCAGATAAGTATTTTAAGCCAAGTATGAATGTCAGATGACTGAAGGATGATTGTGGCGCGATCTTGTAGTCTTGTTACTGACTAAGGGCGATATGTCCCTTGGGCAGGACTGTTAATTAATAGCCCAGTAGCCAATGGCAACTAAGGGACTTATATTTTAATGTGGGATCCGACCGATAATTTTGTCTGGTTTAGAAATTACGAACTGGTCTAATTATGAACGTCCTACGAACATAGTATTTAATATTTCGGACGTTAATCCCCATTAGGGAACACCGCGTCCACAAGTCATCGCTCACAACTATCCACAATTCGTTAGAATCTAAGTAGCTGGATTACTGGACATGCTACCATCCCAGTCGTCCATTTGATGATTTAATAGCCCAACAGCCAATGGCAACTAAGGGACCTACATTTTAACTTGGAATCCAAGCCATAATTTTGCCTGGTTTACAAATTACGAACTGGTCTGATTACGGAGACAGTCCTATGAACTTAGTATTCAATATTGCGGACATTAATCCCCACTAGGAAACACCGCATCCACAAGCCATCGCCTACAACTATCCATAATTCGTTAGAACTCTAAAGTACCGAAGCATGATTACAGGACACGCTATGATTTACTAGATATTAGTACATATTGAAATTTGTTTTAATTTTTTATTGTTAAAATGTCTTTTATGAAGTTTACAATTCTTTGAATTAAAATAAATACCGTTATTTTTTTCTTTCAGCAAAGAAATAAGCGTTACAATAATTAAAATCTTATTAGAAGTGATTATTTGCATTTACCATCCTACCATTTTATGGTAAATTGCAATAAAAATAATATAGGTAATTTAAAATGTGTGTGATTTTTTAAATTATATTTAATTTATTTTGGCATTAGTAAGTATTTTGGTAATTTCTTTGTTTCAGATGTCTGAAACCAATGGATAATCTGTTTATACTGACCAAGAGATAATGGGCGTACCAGCTACACTCACCTAACTAACTGGTTTCCTCCGTAGTTCTTAGTAGGCGAAGCCATACATCTTGACATTCATCAATGTCTGGACCGACCATAAAAATGTTTCGGTGTATGCACAACAATGCATGGTAAGCCCAGCTGATAGTAAATCCATCTCTTAACTAGGGCCTATGGTAGTTACTCACTTGTGAGCAACTGAACGCGCTTAATATATAATTCATGAGTAATGACTAAGGAACTTAAGTAGGCTACAATAAGATATTTTGGTCTTAACTAATATTTTAACATAATGCCAAGCTGGCTAGGTATGTTTTATTCCCATTATTTTTTATATCAATTTTAAGATGTGTCATTGTCATGAGTCATTGTTTACATTGCATCTTGCATGTTGTGATTAACTTTATGATTCTTTTAACACTACAGTACACTCTCAATTATCCGAGCCCCGGTTATACGAGACTCCAGGTTATCTGAGGCAGCTATGAGCTTAAATAAATATTTTTATTGTCTTACTAATCGTTTTATTGATGCATAAAATAAGTGTCTTTATTTAAAATTTTATTATTTGTAACTCGAAAGGACTTTCATTGTCGAATTTATTCGTAAATACTATATAGTAAAAACATTTTGAAGTGGTCTTATTACAGCCCAACCTCAAAACACACGTAAACTCTGTATTACCCGAGATTTGTGTTATCCGAGGTAGCCTTGGTTCTGAAGACTGCGAGAATCGGTAGTGTACTGTGTACCTACATACTATATTATTTATGCCTAACTCAAGGCATATACTCATTTCTTATTGGTCTTCCCAACCTGGATGTTGTCTATGAACAGTGGCAAGCACTTAACAAGTAGTTAATGACTTGATTGGCAATTACATACACTTATGGAATCCCTAGGATTATTTAACATATAGGGACGTTTTTGGGCCAGGTTGACAATTAGTTGCTTAGGGCCACAGACACCCCTGGATAGAAAGGTCCTGATTTTGTTTACCAAAATATTGTTTTAAAATTAAAAATTAAGGAAAAATTATTCATCTATCAAATAAATTATGTCCTTTAAAAATATTCAGTGTTAAAATTATTTCAAAATATGAAGTTTTATTTTCTTCTTTGTAATATTAATATAAATGAAACAATTAGAGTCTATTTCAGATTTAAAAGATTAATCTAATTATTCATCGTTTCATAAATTTCTTTCATGTCAGAAGCAGTGGTTGTAAAAATAAAAAATCCGGAAAATACCCCCGTTGCAGCAGACCTGCATACTCAGCGAATTTCAAATGCAAAACAACATATTTCAATCCAACATAGTCAGATTTGACATGATTTGGTAAGCTCCATAAGAATAACATGGGGAATGAGTATGCAGGTTTGCTGCTACAGGTATATTAAAACTTGGTGGTTTTAACTCAATATTTAGTAGATCTAAACTAGAAGAAGCCACTTACCAAGTTTTATCAAGATATGTTGAGAAATAAGTGAGATATAGAATTTTACTTATTTCCCATAAGGTTAACATTGAGACAACGTACTGTGTTTACCACTTTCAATATCTCGGTAACCAGTGGACATAGAGCAGTGATTTTAAATACTAAATTGTTTGTTTTTTTGAGCTGAATTCAATGGTGCCAACAAAAATTTGATAAATTTTATTTTTCTATGTGAAAAACTCAAAAAACCCATTTTTGGGGGTTTATCCCCCTTTACCCCCCCTTCCGGTGGCCCGATCGGGCTGGTTCACGAACTCCTCCGAATAATTACCACTTTACAGGTTTGTACCAAATTTCATTAAGATCGGACCATATTTACAGCCGCTATCGTGTTAACAGGCATATATATATATAAATTAAACGAATGGTGTTTTTTTCTTCTGGGGACCCCAAAATGAAAAATTAACATGGTCTCGGACTTAGGTCTTACCATGAGTACTACCGTAATAGCTTATTCCTTTAAGGAAATTCGCTAAAACAGTATAGGCCCTACATTTGGAAAGGAATTAAGGATTGGTAGGCTAAAGATTATTGCAAAGACAATTAAAATGAAAATAAAATCATATGAATTGAGGATTAAACAACTTTTCAAATGTTAATACCATGTAATTTATAGTTATAAATTATATAATTTATAGGCTCATTAAATTTGACTTATTTGCACTGATATATTAGTTTACCGCTATTTGTATTTTAATAATACCATTTAGTGAAAAGAATAGTCAGGCAGCATGCTGACATGACGATGAAATCGTTCGGTTTTTGGGTACTTTAAGGGTATTAAGAAAACCTTGATCAAACCGGGGATTTTAGACTAGGGCAGCGGGGATTCACTCAACACTCTCAATATTAAAAAAAAAAAACCGGGAAATGCCGGGATTTTTTTAGCCCCACTTAAACATGATGTCACTGAAAGTTTTGAAAAAATTGTTTTCATGGCAATAGAGCAGTAAGTATGATAAATCTTTTTTTTAATAGGGTGCTAGATATTAATGTAAAATTTACTTTTTTTGTCAGATATAGGTTATGACAGGATACTATGCCCGCTTTTTGGATGTTTTGAAACACTTGCTGTGATATTTTTGGGTAATTCCTGGATTTTGGTACCTTGAAGGTTTTGCAGGGATTATTGCTGTCTTACCGGCTATAAGCAGGAATTTTTCAATGAATTTGAGGGTAAAATGCTAGATTCAGTCTGACAGTAGGATACTGCAGACTACCACATCACATGTACTGTTTGCAGGATGCGGATGCCCGTTTCCATTTCAAAAAGTAATCTTATGCCCATTTTTGTGATTTTTATTGTGGAAAAATTATAAATCGTATTGAATTAATCTTTACTAAAACTTGAGACGTGCAAAATTATTTTTTGATAAGAACAGTATTGTTTTTTGTAAGTATTGTCAACCTTTAGTGGTGGGTCTCTTAGCAATCACTAGCGGATGCCATCTGCAATCAATTACTGCTTAAATCCATGATTTGATCAAGTCATCTTATGAGTGCTCATCACGCACATGTGCAGACCAGAAATGAGGCTATAAAAATTTGATAAAATTAATATTTCTTTACACAAAAATTATTTTCTGTCTGAATACCACTTCAAAAGTGTAGTGATTATGTACGGTATAAAAAATGTTTAGCAACTAGGGTAGGTACCCAAGAGCCCTTACTTCAGCAGTGAATGTGTTAAGGAATATCCACATTTTTTATGAGTCATAGCTTATATGATGTTGATAATGGTAAGCAATAGTATATTTCACTACTAGTCACAAAAGTAACTCATTTCGGGGCAAGATAGTGTTTTACTTGCGAGGCGTAAGCCGAGCATTAAAACATTATTGAGCTCTAAAGTGGGACTATTGTGATGAGTTGTGAACAATACTTTTCATCACAATGCAAATAAGTAACCAAACTTGTAAAAAAATCAAAGTCAAAATCATTTTATTCAAGCAAATTATTATATTAATTACAGGCTCCCATGCGCCTAACATGGCGCGTGCGGGAGAGGAAAAATTACAATATTAATTTACATTCACACATTATGACAGCCAGCAGTGAGCAAATGAGTTTGGTCTTATCAGTCCATGTAGATAATCACTGACATTTCAAACATTTCAAAAAATCATCCAACATTTCATGATTGAATCATTTTTCTACAAGCAAACACAATACGGCTGAACTGTCTGTTTTAGTTTAGAGTCAGCTGGTTGAACTGTCAAAATAGGAAAACCATTTGTTTGGGTACGGCAGAATTTTGTTTTGGTACGGAAATGGTTTGTTTGGGTACAGGAATGAAATGTTTGGGTACCGAAAAAGCATCTTATCATTATTTGTTTTGACGTAAGGAAATCGAGAGTTTTCGTAGATCTCAGCTGTGCGATAACGGGCAATTTTCGTATACAGATTGATGAAAACTAATTTTCACCACACTACGATGAAATCACATGTTTTACAAACGTCAAACGTGGACCGAAACCCACTGTTTGCCGCGACAGGACCAAAAACGTTGGGAGCCCTAGGGCCAATGTCAGCTAATCGTTTATTTGCTTGAAACAACGTCAGAACATCACATATATGGCATTCAATAGGTTCAATGATAAAGAAGTTGTATCGTTGCTCATAACCTTAAAGTTTTGTTTTCAAGTGAGTCAAATAATAATCAGTTTTTTAAAATTATTTAGGGTATATTTCATTGTGTAGTGTGGTGAAAAATAGCGTTCGCATCTCGACCAAAAGGGTTTTGCAGCTCTCGATCGCTTCAAATTCTCGACTTCGTCTCGAATTTGAAACATGATCACGAGCCTGCAAAACCTAATTTTCAGCCCTTATACTATTTTTTATGACATGATTACCAATTTTCAAAAACTATGTAAACCAGTCTTTAAATGAACAACTTTAACGATCAGAGGCTGTCATGACAGGTATCGACTGTTCGGCAATCAAAGAATACAATAAGTTGGTTCTTTTTCTAATCCTGACACAACAAATGGGAGGCTACACTTTTTACGAAGGCAATGAAAAGTGTCCTTCCGTATTTATTGTCAATGATAAAAGCTGGTAGTCCTTGGAAATTAAAAGTGTACTCCGCGGTTAACCTTTATAACTAACTATTCCAAGCCATGTCCAAATGTTTAGTTGTAAACCAAATTATTTGGGTTTGATTAGCTGTTGATGGATAAGGCCACTTCTCTGGAAATTAAACTATTATGTAAACAAGTGATGATACTTCTTTAAATTCTGAGATGTATTGTCAAATTTTTATAAAAATACCCCTAAACATTAGAATTGACTCAGCTGTTTTCAAATTATGAACCAAAAAATAAAGTGTATTACAGATTTAAAAAATGCTTTAATTAATTATCTGCCACTTATGATTATTTTTGTTTCAGGCTAAGAAGAAATTATTCAACACATTTTAGAGACGGTGGTTGACATCAGTTTTTAAAGTAGGCTATCTGTAGGTCTGAATATGTTATGTTTATTTTATTCTTTTTTTAAATTTTCCACATAATATTAACTATTTAGAATTCTCTTAGATTTTTTATGAAGTGAATAATTCCGTAAAAATAATAAATCCTATTCAGAAGTCATTTAAGACATCGTTTAGCTACATTAAATATTTAAATATAATGTATTTCATTAATTGTAGTTGTATTTTATATGTAACATTAATAAATCAGTTATGTGCAGTCTTAGTGATTTATTTCCTCTGAAATAACAGTAAAATGTTTTTTGTTATCTTGGGTGTGTGCTTGCTTGCTTGCACAATTATTTCAAAAAAACAGGTCTGAGAATTTCCTTAAAAGCCTAGAAATAAGTATTTTTTGGCCCAAAAATGTGTTCTGTGCAGAGTACTTGGCCAGTGAAAATCTAATAACTTAATTAAAATAATGTAAAAGTTGAAAAATGTTAACATTGGTCTTATGAGTTGCCATGATAGCAACGAAATAAACAAGGAACATTGTTTTTTCTCCTATGTTTGGGGGGTGAGGCCTCGGCTTTGTCTTTTGGCAATCATGTAAGTAACTCACAGTGTTGTAGAGCAAGTTATACTTTACCAAAATTAAAAAAAAAAATTGAACCATCACAGTTATGTTAACTACACCCTGCATATGTAGTTCAAAATCGGGTTATTGTAAATAGAAGCAACAAACGTATAATTTGTTTCAAGCGAAGCCAACCAAGCCTATTTCAAATACATATTTTTGAGGGCTATTACGTTTTTTGGAAACTGCTTTAGTCATAAAGGGAGTGCTTAGTAAACAAATTAAATATAAAGTACAGTATATCATGAGATAAAATAATCATATTTTCAATGTAATAATGAGATTAACGTTACTGTTCTTTCCTCATAGGTTTAAATTCATTAGCAGGGTAAAGGCAGGGTGTGGGGGGGCGAAGCCCCCCATGTCTTTTGGCAATCATATAAGTTGCTCACTGTTTTGTAGGTATACTTTACCAAAATTAAAAAAAAAACTTTGAATCATCATGGTTTCGTTAACTATATAGTGCATGTGTAGTTTAAAATCAGGTTGAATTGAAGCAAATGTATAATTTGTTTAAAGCGTAGCCAACCAAACCTTTTTTCAAATACATGTTTTTGAGGGCTGTTATTTTTTTTTTTTGAGACTGTGCTTTAGTCATAAAGGGAGCGCTCAGTAGACAAATTAAATGTAAAGTACCGTATATTATGAGATAAAATACAAAAACATTCTTTTAACGTAATAAAGAGACAACAACGTTAGTTTTTTCTCACAAGTTTAAATTCATAGGCAGAGGTAAGGAAGGGGATGTGAGGGGGCTAGCCCTTTCACATCTTTTGGCAATCATATAAGTTGCTCACGGTTTTGTAGAGCAAGGTATATATACTTTACCAAAATTAAAAAACCTCTGAACCATCATGGTTATGTTAACTACATAGTGCATATGTTGTTTAAAATCAGGTTGATGTGAAGCAAACTTTGATTCGTCTAAAGTGAAGCCAACCAAACCTTATTTAAACACATATTTATTTATTTTTGGCTATTATTTATTTTTGGAGACTGTGCTATAATCATAAATGAATCGCTTAGTAAACAAATTAAATATAAAATACAGTATATTTTGAGATGAAATACAAGAAGATATTTTTAAGGTAATAAAGAGATAATAACGTTAATGTTTTTAAATTTAAATTCTTTGTCAGTGGTAAGGGGGGGTGTGGGGGGGCGAAGCCCCCCATGTCTTTTGGCAATCATATAAGCCCCTCATGGTTTTGTAGATTTAGGTATACATTACCAAAAGTCAAAGAAAGCTTTGAACCATCATGGTTGTTTAATTACATACTGCATAGGCAGTTTGAAATGAGGTTAAATTGAAGTAAACGTATAATTCATTTAAAGTAACGTTATAATTCATTGGGGGGGGTGTGGGGGGGCGAAGCCCCCCCCATGTCTTTTAGCAATCTAATAAGTCGCTCACGGTTTTGTAGAGCAAGGTATATATACTTTACCAAAATTAAAAAACCTCTGAACTATAATGGTCATGTTAACTACATAGTGCATATGTAGTTTAAAATCAGGTTGATTTGAAGCAATCGTATGAATTGTTTAAAGTGAAGCCAACCAAACCTTTTTTAAATATGTACATGTTTATTTATTTTTGCTATTATTTATCTATGGAGACTGTGCTATAGTAAAAAATGAAGCACTTAGTATACAAATTAAATATAAAGTACAGTATATTTTGAGATGAAATATAAAAAAGGTATTTTAAGGTAACAAAGAGACATTAACGTTAATTTTTTTTATTTAAATCCTTTGGTAGTGGTAGTAAGGGGGGTGTGGGGGGCGAAGCCCCCCATGTCTTTAGCAATCATATAAGCCCCTCATGGTTTTATAGAGCTAGGTATACGTTACCAAAAGTCAAAGAAAGCTTTGAACTATCATGGTTGTTTAATTACATACTGCATAGGCAGTTTGAAATGAGGTTAAATTGAAGTAAACGTATAATTCATTTAAAGCGAAGCCCACTACACTTTTTTTTCAAATTTATATTTTTTATCGCTATTAATTTTTTTTGGAGACTGCTTTAGTAAAAAAGGGAGCGCTCAGTTAAGAAATAAAATATAAAGTACAGTATATTTTGATATCAAATACAAAACCTTTTTTAATATAAAAAAGAGACAATAAAGTTATTGTTTTTTCTCATAACCGAAATTCATTGGCAGTGTTAAGGGGGGGAGGGCGAAGCCCCCCCATGTCTTTTAGCAATCTAATAAGTCGCTCACGGTTTTGTAGAGCAAGGTATATGTACTTTACCAAAATTAAAAAACCTCTGAAGTATAACCGTTATGTTAACTACATAGTGCATATGTAGTTTAAAATCAGGTTGATTTGAAGCAATCGTTTGAATCCTATACTCTTATACGAGCAGTGTTATCTTGTATGTATGTATGTATGCTTGCTTGCTTGCTTGCTTGCTTGCTTGCTTGCACAACGATCTCAAAAACGGCTCCGAGGATTTGCTTCAAAGTCTGGAAATAAGTAATTTATGACTCAAAAACGTCTTTTATGCAGATTACTTGGCCAGAGAAAATCTAATATCGTAATAAATCGAATTTTAAAGTTGTAAAATTTTAACATTGGCCTTATGGGTTGCCGTGATAGCAACGAAAATAAACAAGGAAAGTGTAAACAAATGAAGTAATCATAACAGCTGTTTGGAATCTACAGCCATTAAGGGAAAATACAGCAAGTGGGATGAAGAGTCCATGGAGCAATAAAAAAGGTTTCTATTTATCAATTTTATGACATTGAAATATTTTATAGTAACTGGATGAACTGGTAAACATGAAATAACACCGAGCAAGGCTCGGTCCACCAGGTACTTGTTTAAAGTGAAGCCAACCAAACCTTTTTTAAATATGTACACATTTATTTATTTTTGGCTATTATTTATTTTTGGAGACTCTGCTATAGTAAAAAATGAAGCACTTGGTAAACAAATTAAATATAAAGTACAGTTAGTCTTTTATCAATCTAATAAGTCGCTCACGGTTTTGTAGAGCAAGGTATATATACTTTACCAAAATTAAAAAACCTCTGAACTATAATGGTCATGTTAACTACATAGTGCGTATGTAGTTTAAAATCAGGTTGATTTGAAGCAATCGTATGAATTGTTTAAAGTGAAGCCAACCAAACCTTTTTTTTAAAATATGTACATATTTATTTATTTTTGGCTATTATTTATTTTTGGAGACTGTGCTATAGTCAAAAATGAAGCACTTAGTAAACAAATTATATATAAAGTTCATTATATTTTTAGATGAAATACAAAAAGATATTTTCAAGGTTATAAAGAGATAATAACTTTAATTTTTTAAATTTAAATTCTTTAGCAGTGGTAAGGGGGGTTGTGGGGGGCGAAGCCCCCCCATGTCTTTTAACAATCAATAAGCCCCTCATGGTTTTGAAGAGCTAGGTATACGTTACCAAAAGTCAAAGAAAGCTTTGAACCATCATGGTTTTTTAATTACATACTGCATAGGTAGTTTATATTGAGGTTAAATTGAAGCAAACGTGTAATTTGTTTAATGTGAAGCCCACTAAACCTTTTTTTTAGTGTACCCTTAAACCTTGTTCGCAAATATATATTTTAAATTGCTATTAGTTTGTTTCAGAAATTGAGCTTTTTGTCACAGACGGGGTGCTTAGTATAAAAATTTAATATAAAGCACAGTATAACACGTGGCAAAATACAAAATCTTATTTTAATGTGCTAAAAAGATATTTATATTTTTCTTTCGCATGAGTAAATTCATGTAGAGTGCAAAGGAGCAAAGGTGGGGGTGTTACTCAACCCTTTTTTATGTTGAAAATATATATTTTCAATCGCTATTATTTTTTCGAAAATAAATGACCTTTAATTTGTCATAAAGGGCAAACTCAGTACACAAATTTAATATAAAGTACCGTGATAAAGAGAGATTTACATTGTTGTTTTTTGTATGTGCAAATTCATGGACCGAGCTTAGAGGGGGGGTGTGGGGCAATCCCCCCCCCATGTCTTTTAGCAATTATATTTCATTAGTCGCTTATACTCTTGTAGAGCGAGGTTTACCAAGTCAAAAAGCTTTTAAATCATCATGGTTTGTTGATTGTATATTGCTTAGATAGTTCAAAAACAGGTTATTAAGTTAAGATTTTTGAGCTGATTTGAGATTTATAAATATTGGTAGCCCCGAAGACAGTAAACTCATCTTCGCTCCATCCTCTTACGTGACATCGGAGCGTATTCCTAGTTATTTAGAAAAAAAGTCCAATATTTGTGTTTGGTTTAGCCCTGACACTTTTTTTGGCGCGCAAATTTGGATTGCTTGAGAATCATGTTCAAAATATGAATTTATGGCGTTCGGTTAACCGACGGTTCGGATGACCGACGTTCGGATAATCGGCGCTCTACTGTATTCATAATTTAAGTCAATGTTAATTTTGAGAGATTTCCTTTTCAGTTCTATTATCATTGTTTTAAAGTACATTACAAGTTAAAACCAGGTGTCAAACGTAACTTTTAAATCTTGGGTGATGTTTTTATGAGAAGTAACTATTTTTTTAAGTGGTATAGAAAAAAGGGCTAAATGTCATTAAAGATAAATTTGGTTATTTAATAATTATGGTATAATTCCGTCGCATTGTGTGGAACGAAATCGTTGCTACAAACGTGAATCATAAAACACGATTGCAACACTGAAAAGAGTCACTTTCGCTCCTAGTGATGAATTGAATAGGTACTACTAATGAATCAATAATGAAATTTATTATAAACCATTTAAAGTCTTTGTAATTAATTTTTCAAGCTTAAAGTAGTCTATACTTGAACATACAAATAAAGTAGTAATTACTATATTACTTTCCATTAATATCATGGAATTTGTAAAAACAACCTTAAGTGTTTGGTTATCAATACCACAATTTCATTCTACAGTAGTCATTACCTTATTACGGTACTTATTACCTTATTAAATTAACTTTAAGGAATGTGTAAAAACAACCGTAACTTTGTGGTAACATGTACAGGTATTTCATTGTTATTGTACAAATAACTTTAGTAAGGTTGAAAATAAGGTTAACCTTAAAAATATTGTAAAATCAACCATAGAGTTTTTTCCGTGCACCGATAGAATTGTATTTTCCTGTAGATGTGCAGAATCCCATTGAAATTTATATTAGTGTTTTAGACAAGTAGAAAGTTTAATTTAAAATTTCAACAAAATTAACATTGGTCTTATGAGTTGCTGTTTTGGTGATAGAAAAACAAAACAGAACTGTGCTTTTGTCATCATATGTAGCTGTTATCACATGCTATTTTTCGTAGAGTAAAGATTAGATGTAGAAATATTATGTGAGGGCGAAAAGTGGGCAAACATTTACGCTGTTTTTTTTCTGTCATCTGATGAGATATACCCAAACAATAATAAGTTTTTATCAAGCAATAAACAAATGTAAGGAATTCATTAATGACACGAGTAGTATCATAGCCATCTCTTTTGTCCAGTAAAACATCCAAATTATTATTATTTTTAAACAATTTCAAGCCACATGTTTTATTGGGGCATGGAGTAATAATAAAGTATTTGATTGAAATCCAGGGCTATTTAGAGAAGATTGAATGGGTTTGAAATAAAGTTTGCTCACTTCAATAAGATTAAGAGATAAAAATTAGCTGATAAAAAGGGAAGAAAACAGAACATGAAGTTGAGTCTCCACCATCTGATGTACTGTTGTGCAACTGCAGTACAGATGGACATTGAACATTCAAATTGTGTGTTTTATTGGTAGAGAATGCGTAAAATATGTGTAATATTTTAGTGATAATGTTAGGGAGAGAGGAGAGGAGGGGAAAATGTCCTAAGGGTAAGGAAGGAGAGAAAAACCTTTGAAGGGGGGTTTTAGGTCTCAAATAATAACTAGGCAGATAAATGTTAGGTGTTATTATTTCAAACCTAAAAGGTAGGAAAGGAGGGACGAGAGATGGTAAGAAGAGGATGAAGGAGAAAAGGGGTGAAAAGTAGAAAGAAGGTCGAAAGGATGGAAGTACATAGAGAGTAAGGGAAGGAATTAATGGAGGGAGTGAGGGAGAGAACTGTAGTAAGGGGTGTATGGGATAAACTGATTTGATGACTGAATTTTTACCGTCCTCTGAATCAATAACCAGCTCAGTGTTAAAGAAATAAACATGGAATCTTAATATTGTACAATACTAATTACTAAAACCCATTTCGTAGATATGTGCCAGTGGCGAGGCAAGATAATTAGTCAAAGATTGAGTCTTTCTCTTTTGCTTTTGGTTCCCGTTTGGTTCTATTATGTGTTTACGTGGAAAATGTGTACTATATGAAATGTATTGTGAAACACATTGGTGTATGCAAAGTTCAAAATTAGCTATCCCTATTTCTTGATTTAAAAATTGGTCGAATTTTCGACCACTGGCGATCTCTAGTCTGAATTATTATAAGAGTAGATAGATGTTTTTGTTGTTCCAACCAATATATTTTTTTTCTGTGTTTACTGTAAGTGCTATAACAGATGTTCGTTGACAATGTTTTCAGCACAGCTGGATTTTATGGTTAAGTTCGAAAGAAAATAATAGTTTGTTTACTTTCGTTTTGGCCAACTTAGGTGACTGCTAATTCATCACCTGTTATTATTTCTTACTCCTCCTCTAAAAATCCTAATTCATCCGGTTCTGTCTGGAAACACCCAAGCTTCTTCGTGTTCCTCACCACCTATTTTATTCCGTAACCAACATGACAACTCATAAAGCACTTATTCTGGGTGAAAATGTAGACAAAGGAATCTACCAACATTTTTTTATGTAGGAAAATTTGAAAACTTCGACCCTCACTGAAAACCCCTCAAAACTATGAATTTTGGAAAATCCGTTATTAGAGGATGAATACGCCCTAAAAGGATCAGGTTCCAGGTCGTTTGGGCTTTCGATTTAAGGTGGTATTTGACAAATAATATTTTTTTAAGATTCGAACAAATTGTCTTTTTGACATCTAGGGCCCCCAAAACGAAAAGTAATCATGGTCTTAGGCTTCAGGTCTTACCATGAGATCTACAATAAGACCTATAAGAGAAATTTGATAAAAATAAGTTGATTTTGGTATCTTGAAATAAATACTATATGTTTGTTTGAACGAAGAAAAGGAAATAATAAATTATTCCCAATGGGAAAATATACATGGACATAAGAAAACAGATTTTGTTAAAAAAAATTAACTTTATTTATCTTCTTTCGGGCCGCGCCACATTTGTCGAGTAACTCGGCAGGGTTGCTATGGGATCAGCAGATTCCTATATAGTTGAGTAATGTCAACTCGGCTCGCCCATTTAAAAGATTGTTTTGGGCCGCGTCACATTGGTCGAGTAACTCGGCCGAGTCAACTCGGCCAAGTTGCTACAAAAGGATCAGCTGATTTCTATAGTTTAGAATTATCAATTCAACGCGCCCATATAGGGCCGTATTTTCCTAACAGCGCACACAGCGGGCGCCGAAGCCCTCGGGCTCTACAGGGGAAAAAGGCCCCAGGAGGGAAAAGGCAGACGAGAACAGCCGGCGGGCGGGAAAGTTCCGTATCGCGTAGGGCCGTAATCAAGGAATTTGGAGTCGTGGACCTAAAAAGGCCTCCGGGGCCCAAAATGCGGCCCTGGACTCGCCCATTTAATAAACGTCGGTTTACATTGGTCGTCTTGACGGTCGAGTGTAACTCGCCCGTCTAGCTTGCTCTTTACTCGACTAATGTGACGCGGCCTTTTACATTGGTGAGTCAATGTTCTGTACATTGGTCGAGTTGACGGTCTAGTCTAACTTGTCTAGCTCGCCCTTCTACAAGACCAATGTGACGCGGCCTGCACAACAAATTAAACATGGGCCTACCGACATTAAAAAAAAGACGACAAGCGGGCGAAACGATTTTTTACCGTATAAAGAGAAATATATCACAAGTTGTTATAAGGGGGAGTCATTACTGACGGCGACGCCAGCTATGGAAACCGATAGTTCTGTGATCACTATTTTTAGTATTGCTGTTTTATAATAACTTCTAGCATAGTAAGTATATACTCTTAGAACTATACCCAAATGAGATGATCAGCCATTGGAAATTGATTTCACAATGCACTCGTGTGGAAAAAATAAACACAGCAAGCACTCTCACATTACAGTTTATTTTACGCTGCGAAACCCTAAATGTTCATCATGAAACTATAGTACAGTGTCATATGTTGTTTTTATGTCTCGAAGTGACGCGGGCTGCATGCATTCATTAAATAAATGTAGGTTTGTACGTCGTTGTGTACCTATTTTAAATGTAAGTAATAAGTTTATAATGTTTATATATTTACATAATATTGGATTCACTTAATTTATTCATAACTGTACAAAACTCAAACGGTGTGCATTCAAACGAATCAGTCGAGTTATGCACTCTAACAGTTTTCGTAATCATTTATACGTAGTAAAATCATTTCAATTGTGTTATTTTGTAAGTTGTAAAATAAAATAACAGGCGGAAATCGTTTGAATCATAGCGGCTTCACTCAATTTATTCGCGTTAGTACAACATCTCAAACGGTGTGTATTTAAATGCAAGAAACGAGACGATACACTTCAAAAACCGAGTGCATCGATCAATACGTGGCGAATAAATATAACACTTGTTCAGTAACGTCGCTGTAAAAACACCAAGAAGGTGACAATCTTATCATCTGCAGGAAACATTAACTTCGAATATAGGGCGTAAAACTCGATATCGGTTCTGCCAACTGATATGGAATATTAAATTCTAAAACCGAAATTCAATTTCCCCGATTCGCTCGATAAACGGCGAGCCATTGTTAGCGGCGGGGCGGGCGTGGGGAGCGCCGCGCTCGACCGCGCTTCCAATCACTACGGCATTATGGCCTATTATGTACTTAGGCTCGTTGGCTGTTAACGTATTTATTGCTCATTGGCTGACGATCGCTCGTTTGTTCCGTCGTGGCAGTCGTCACGCTCGCCGGCGCGCGTCTTACTGCCGGTGTATCGCGGCCCGCTCATCAACCACCGAATATCACTCATAACTCACGGTCCTAATTGAACCATGTTGAAATTACATCTGATTATGAGACCGGGTTTCGAAAGACGGCGAAGCTAAGAAAATTACTATTTATATATTAATGCGATAGCTCGCCGCATAACTCGAGGACCACCGGATTGATCTAGAAGAAAATCTGAGAACTTAGAAGGTTCAGTAATGGTTTTCCGAGGACGAAGGAGATCTTCCCTTCAGGTACGACGTGCAGCTGACGCCATAGCACTATTTGGCCTCCGGTAGTATTATGTATCAGGTTCAGTTACGGCGTGCAGCTGACGTCATAGCGGCCTCCCATAGTATCATTTATCAGGTTCAGTTACGGCGTGCAGCTGACGTCATAGCACTATTTGGCCTCCGGTAGTATCACGTATCAGGTTCAGTTACGGCGTGCAGATGACGTCATAGCGGCCTCCCATAGTATCATTTATCAGGTTCAGTTACGGCGTGCAGCTGACGTCATAGCACTATTTGGCCTCCCGTAGTATCATGTATCAGCTTCAGTTACGGCGTGCAGCTGACGCAATAGCACTATTTGGCCTCCGGTAGTATCATGTATCAGGTTCAGTTACGGCGTGCAGCTGACGCAATAGCACTATTTGGCCTCCGGTTGTATCATGTATCAGGTTCAGTTACGGCGTGCAGCTGACGTCATAGCACTATTTGGTCTCCGGTAGTATCATGTATCAGGTTCAGTTACGGCGTGCAGCTGACGTCATAGCACTATTTGGCCTCCAGTAGTATCATGTGTTAGGTTCAGTTACGGCGTGCAGCTGACGTCAAAGCTATTTGGCCTCCGGTAGTATCATGTATCAGGTTCAGTTTTGGCGTGCAGCTGACGTCATAGCACTATTTGGTCTCCGGTAGTATCATGTATCAGGTTCAGTTACGGCGTGCAGCTGACGTCATTGCACTATTTGGCCTCCGGTAGTATAATGTATCAGGTTCAGTTACGGCGTGCAGCTGACGCCATAGCACTATTTGGCCTCCGGTTGTATCATGTATCAGGTTCAGTTACGGCGTGCAGCTGACGTCATAGCACTAATTGGCCTCCCGTAGTATCATGTATCAGGTTCAGTTACGGCGTGCAGCTGACGTCATAGCACTATTTGGCCTCCCGTAGTATCATGTATCAGGTTCAGTTACGGCGTGCAGCTGACGTCATAGCACTATTTGGCCTCCGGTAGTATCATGTATCAGGTTCAGTTACGGCGTGCAGCTGACGTCATAGCACTATTTGGCCTCCCGTAGTATCATGTATCAGGTTCAGTTACGGCGTGCAGCTGACGTCATAGCACTAATTGGCCTCCCGTAGTATCATGTATCAGGTTCAGTTACGGCGTGCAGCTGACGTCATAGCACTATTTGGCCTCCGATAGTATCATGTATCAGGTTCAGTTACGGCGTGCAGCTGACGTCATAGCACTATTTGGCCTCCGGTAGTATCATGTGTTAGGTTCACCGTCCGCTCCATTTTTGCACCCGCCCTGCGATTAATAAGGTAATCAATATCCCCCGCCAAGAAAACAACAAGCCGCTTCACTTTCGGAAAATCTAAACCCGATCCTGTTATTCTCCTTCTTCTTGAAAACAAAAGTCTCCCTATTCGTCTTGACAACACAGAAATCCCCCAAAGTAACACCGTTCGTTACTTAAGAGACTACATTTTTACCGAAGACTCACATGGGCTCATTGTATAAAATTCAAGAGACTACAACTCAGCTCCCGGCTGAAATTACTATACCGACTATACTTAACTCCAAAAATCTTCAATTTCTACAAAACATTAACTTATAATGTATGGAAGCCTCCTAAGGGCAATCTGGGTATATGAAATTCAATTCGGTACGGCAAAGAACATAAGCCTCATTTCCAACACAATTACACAGGAACTTCCTCTACAGAACATTTCACCACAAGAGCTCTCCCACTGAAACTCTCCACGCAAAACGACAAGACTCAGACGGAGGTTAAAGTCTAACCCGAGAAAAGCTAGTAGCTTTTTGAAGGGTTGTTTCTGGAGCCAGCTGCCATTAATTGTTGGGCTATTAATTAACAGTCCTGTCTAAGAAACGTGCCAACCTTACTCAGTAACAAGGCTACAAGATCGCGCCACTATCATCACGATCCTCACACCAATGTATACAGAACCCTCTGTATACAGAGTGTTCTGTATTCATTGCCTCACACTCCCTTCACTCATATTCAGGATAACGTCCTCCATGAGGTACCTGCCTCAAAAATAATGATTAAGAATTAATGAATGATTAATGATTAAGAGCAGAGAATCTTATACCATTTCCCTCTATTTACATCTTCCCATCTTTGAATCAATCAATTATTTAAAATATAAACCAGAAATCCAAGACAAAACAAATTCAACGAATCACTATTATAAATTAAGAAACTCCACCAATACATCACTCGAGAGACACAACACTAAATTTTATATTAATCAAATCGGTGGCTGAGAATGTAACTGTTCTATCTCTATACTTTTCGTAGTTTTGAGTTATCGCACAAAGAAACTTTGGATCTGTTTTTGAAGAACATGTTATCATTTTTGGTCCAATCTAAAGGTTTATAAGTGTCAAGAATGTATTTGAGATTCAAAATAGCCTTTTAGTATAACACTTATAACATTATATTAAATGTAAGAAAAACTGCTTTTTTAAAGCAATTAGTACTGGAGATAGAATAGTTGCATCGGGAATCTCTTTTTGGTCAACTGTTCCATATCCATGCAAACCTTAATACCCCCGTTGCAGCAGACCTGCATACTCAGCGAATTTCAAATGCAAAACAACATATTTCAATCCAACATAGCGAGATTTGACATGTTTTGGTAAGCTCCATAAGAATAACATGGGGAATGAGTATGCAGGTTTGCTGCTTCAGGTATATTAAAACTGGGTGGTTTTAATTCATTATTTAGTAGATCTGAACTAGAAGAAGTTACTTACCAAATTTTATCAAGATATGTTGAGAAATAACCGAGATATAGAATTTTACTTATTTCCCATAAGGTTAACATAGGGACAACGTACTGTGTTTACCACTTTCAATATCTCGGTAACCAATGGACATACAGCAGTGATTCAAAATATTAAATTGTTTGTTTTTTTAGCTGAATCCAATGGTGCCCATAAAAATTCGATAAATTTTATTTTTCTATGTAAAAAATTCAAAAACCCATTTTTGGGGGTTTATTCCCCTTTTACCCCCCCTTCCGATGGTCCGATCGGGCTGGTTCACGAACTCGTCCGAGTGATTACCACTTTACACGTATGTACCAATTTTCATTAAGATTGGACCATTTTTACGGCCGCTATCGTGCATATGGACCGATCGTGATGAAATTTGGTACAGACATGTAAAGTGGTAATCAATTGGACGAGTTCGTAAACCAGCCCGATCGGACCACCGGAAGGGGGGGTAAAGGTTATCCCCCTTTACCCCCCCTTCCCTTCCAGAAGCAGAAAACACCATTCGTTCAAATTTATATATATATATGTGTGTCTGTCAGCACGATAGCGGCCGTAAAAATGGTCCGATCTTAATGAAAGGTACAGACATGTAAAGTGGTAATCCCTCGGACGAGTTTGTGAACCAGTCCGATCGGACCACCGGAAGGGGGGGTAAAGGGGGATAAACCCCTCCAAAAATGGGTTTTTTGAGTTTTTTACATGCTAAAATGTAAATTATCGAATTTTTGTTGGCACCATTGAACTCAGCTCAAAAAAACAAACAATTTAGTATTTTGAATCATTGCTCTATGTCTAATGGTTACCGAGATATTGAAAGTGGTAAACAGAGTACGTTGTCCCAATATTAACCTTATGGGGAATAAGTAAAATTTTGTATCTCGCTTATTTCTCAACATATCTTAATAAAACTTGGTTTGTGGCTTCATCTAGATGAGATCTAATGTTTAATAGTCTAAAATCCCCAATACTTCCTTTTTCGTGGCAGCAAACCTGCATACTCATTCCCCATGTTATCCTTATGGGAAATAAAAACAACTCTACCTTCCTTATTTCTTTACATATCTTAATAAAACTTGGTGTATGGCTTTTTCTAGTTAAGATCTATTAAATATTGAAGTAAAACCAACCAGTTTTAACATACCTGTTGCAGCAAACCTGCATACTCATTCCCCATGTTATTTTTATGGAGATTACCAAAACATGTCAAATCTCTATGTTGGATTGAAATATCTTCTTTTGCATTTGAAATTCGCTGAGTATGCAGGTCTGCTGCAACGGGGTCATTATATATATATCTATGTATATATGTGTCCGTCAGCACGATAGCGGCCGTATAATATGGACCGATTTTGATGAAATTTGGTACAGCCATGTAAAGGGGTAATCAATTGGACGAGTTCGTAAACCAGCCCGATAGGACCAACGGGAGGGGGGGTAAAGGGGGATAAACCCCTCCAAAAATGGGTTTTTTGAGTTTTTTACATGCTAAAATGTAAATTATCTAATTTTTGTTGGCACCATTGAACTCAGCTCAAAAAAAAAACAATTTAGTACTTTGAATCATTGCTTTATGTCTAATGGTTACCGAGATATTGAAAGTGGTAAACACATTACGTTGTCCCAATGTTAACCTAATGGGGAATAAGTAAAATTCTGTATCTCGCTTATTTCTCAACATATCTTAATAAAACTTGGTTTGTGGCTTCATCTAGATGAGATCTAATGTTTAATAATCTAAAATCCCTGATACTTCCTTTTTCCTGGAAGCAAACCTACATACTCATTCCCCATGTTATCCTTATGGGAAATAAAAACGATTCTACCTTCCTTATTTCTTAACATATCTTAATAAAACTTGGTGTATGGCTTATTCTAGTTAAGATCTATTAAATATTGAAGTAAAACCAACCAGTTTTAACATACCTGTTGCAGCAAACCTGCATACTCATTCCCCATGTTATTCTTATGGAGATTACAAAAACATGTCAAACCTCGCTATGTTGGATTGAAATATGTTGTTTTGCATTTGAAATTCGCTGAGTATGCAGGTTTGCTGCAACGGAGGTATTATTGGTATTTCTTTGAGGTAATTTAAATTGATAACCTGTTAAATTTTAGTCATGTATTTTTTGCATTCTAACATCTTGTCAATACTTTAGCCAATTTTCCATTTTTAAATAGGAAATAATTTCAATACAATGACCATGTAAACAATAATAATTTACCTTGCTGATTTAAAGGACACTCAGCTGAGTCTAACAGTTCAAAAATCGAATAACAGTTAAATGATGTGAACAGAATACTGTTATTGCAAAAAAAAGGCAATTAGAATTATTACATCATCCAGCTACAGGGCACATTGCAAACCTCTTTTCAAGAGTGAAAACATTATTACTGTAATCTATTTATTTTTAGATGTCTGTTAAATGTAAAACTTAATTTAGGATCTTCAGCTTTATTAAGGAGTGATACCCATGCGCATTTAACAAGGAGTAGGAATAAATTAGACTTACCACAATAGGCTCGTGAAAACTCAGGAATCCTACTCTTATGTTGGTATCAAAATGTTTATCAGGCTAACCTCGAAATCTCATAATGTTAGTATAAAATAATTTCAATCTTGTTTGCTGGAGTGGTTATATGAGAATCCTTTTTACAGTATAGATGAATACTTCAGCTGTACAAAAATTGATCTAAGCTTTAAATAATTTTGGCTAAGCACCCTGCTTGTAATTAACGCCATATATTCAATTGTTAACTTTTAAATTTTTATATTCAGTAGATCACTGTACACTCTGTTAATTTTTTAGATTGTTATACGAGAATTTCATTAATGTTAACATTTTAGCGAATTTCCTTAAAGGAATAAGCTATTACCGTGGGTCTCATGCTAAGACCTAAGCCCGAGACCATGTTAACTTTTCATTTTGGGGCCCCCAGAAGCAAAAAACACTATTCGTTCGAATATATACAGGGTGACAAAAAAGTATGGAAACGGCTTAATATCTTTTTAACTAAATCCGTTAGAAAGTTCAAACCTTTCATATCAACTTATATGTATGAAAACTACTTTTTGCAAGCATTACCATTTTTTGACCTCCATCAGGGGACGACCCATGAGGAGTAGGTACATAATCTTTAATGTAAGCATAGGTTGATATGCACATCATTTTAAAGGGCTGGTCAAGTGGAGTTCACTGCCGGAAACCGCGTCTCAAAAGCTTCATCCGTTACAAAATGGCGGCTGATTAAAAATCTATAGGGAATACACTTTGCTCCCTTAAAGATTGTTTAAAAATTGTTTACGCTCTATGTGTGAAGGCTCTAAACTCCGGCATTGTATGTCAGACCTAAAGACCTATCTTTTAGGGTGCCATAGAGGATATTACCTCCGAGGGGGGATGGCCCACAAGGAGTCGGTAAAAAATTGTACGTGTAAGCATAGGTCGATATATGCGCACATCATCTTGAAGAGCTAATCAAGTAGAGTTCAATACCACAAACCACCCTTCAAAAGGTTAATTTGTTAAAAATTGCGGCTGATTCAAGTTTTCATCAAAAATTCATAGAATTAGTTTTGTTGGGGGGGGGGGAATAAAAGTTAGAATAAATCAAATTGTTTATCAAACCTAAGCTTATGTGATTTTGTTGAAAACTTTAATCACCCGCCATTTTGTAACCAATAATCCTTTTGAAATGCGGTTTGTGGCATTGAATTTTATTTGATTAGACCTTTGAAATAATGTGCATATGGACCCATGCTTACATTTAAGATTTTGCACTGACTCCTTGTGGGTCGTCCCCCATTGGAGCTAATATCCTCTTCGGAATCCTAAAAAAATTGTTTTTAGGTCTGGCATTCAATTACGGAGTTTTGATTCTACAGACATAGGCTGTGAACAATATTTATATGATATTTAGGCAAACACTTTGTAATTCTATCAGATTTTTGACCAGCCGCCATTTTGTAACGGATGAACCTTTTGAGACGCGGTTTCCGGCAATGAACTCCTCTTGACTAGCCCTTTAATGATGTGCATATCAACCTATGCTTACATTAAAGATTATGTACCTACTCCTCATGGGTCGTCCCCTGTTGGACGTAAAAAAATGGTAAAGCTTGCAAAAAGTAGTTTTCATACATATAAGTTGATGTGAAAGGTTTGAATTTTCTAACGGATTTAGTTAAAAAGATATTAAGCCGTTTCCAGACTTTTTTGTCACCCTGTATATATACAGGGTGTTCAACTTAACTGTGCCACCATTGGTACACTTCATAAACTATTGGATTTAGAGAAAACTTTAAATGGGGGGCTTCACCTACTTTTTAAAGACATTTAAAAATATGAATTCCATTATCTTATAAATGGCCGCCATTTTCCAATATGGCGAACAACTTTGATTTTTCTTATGGAACACCCTGTATTTTATGGCGTATTTGGATTGTACGCTTAAATTAAGAACTTTTTATTCCTTGACATTTTTTCCTAAGGCCAATGGTTAATGAGATATAGCAGTTAAAGTTTGATTTTTCCCCATTTGAAATGCATTGTGTCCATTTTAACTGTGCCATCCCATGCCATCCTTATGGAGCAAAAAATATTCAAAATTCTTCATTTCCATGAGTGAATCTTAACTGAAAACTATTTATATGATTGCATTTTAACTAAAATCACATTTTTAAAGCACTTTAGCTAGTAATAAACCCAACCGTTATCGATATACAAAGTACTGACAACAACGCAATGTATTTCTTAAGGGGAAAAATAAAATGTTAACGGCTTATATCTCATTAAATATTGGGTCTAGGAAAAAATTTCAAAGAGTAAAAAGTTCTTAAAATTAAGTGTAAAATTCAGATTCGCCATAAAATACATACAGGGTGTTCCATAAGAAAAATCAAAGTTGGTCGCCATATTGGAAAATGGCGGCCATTTAGAAGAAAATGGAATTCATATTTTTAAATGTCTTAAAAAAGTAGGTGAAGTCCCCCATTTAAAGCATTTAAAGTTTTCTCTAAATCCAATAGTTTCTGAAATCCCAATGTTGGTACAGGTAAGTTGGACACCCTGTATGTATATATATATATATATATATATATACATATATATATGGATGTCTGTATGTCTGTTAACACAATAGCGGCCGTAAATATGGTCCGATCTTAATGAAATTTGGTACAGACGTGTAAAGTGGTAATCTCTCAAACGAGTTCGTAAACCAGCATGATCGGACCACCGGAAGGGGGGTAAGGGGGGTAAACCCCCCCAAAAATGGGGTTTTTGAGTTTTTTACATCGACAAATTATAAATCGAATTTTTGTTGCCACCATTGAATTCAGCTCAAAAAAACAAACAATTTAGTATTTTGAATTTAGTATTCTAGTATTTCGGTATTGGTTACCGAGATATTGAAAGTGGTAAACACAGTACGTTGTCCCAATATTAACCTTATGGGAAATAAGTAAAATTCTATATCTCGCTTATTTCTCAACATATCTTGATAAAACTTAATAAATCAAACTAAATTAACTATCTTAACTTTCTAGTTCAGATCTATTAAATATTGAATTGAAACCACACAGTTTTAGTATAGCTGTAGCAGCATACCTGCATACTCATTCCCCATGTTATTCTTATGAAGCTTACAAAAACATGTCAAATCTTGCTATGTTGGATTGAACTATGTTGATTTGCATTTGAATTTCGCTGAGTATGCAGGTCTGCTGCAACGGGGGTATTTATCTGTTGATTTTATTAATTTTATTGGATTTAAACTCAACCCACATAGTGTTTTAGCCTAAGTCATTTATCAATTAGTTTATTTATCATTTAATTAATTGTTACACATGTTTATGACGAAAACTGTACATTATGCCTTCTGTCTTGTTTTGTTTGATAAAGTTTTGAGTCTTGGAACTTGGAATGCAACTGTTCTAAATCCAGGTATCCCTGAATTATCATTGGCAAATCAGTAAATTAAAAATGCAAGTGTTCCAACTCCTCTCTGTAAGTGGAGGTGGAACAGTCACTTTGTTGTTTTTTTCATGGATATGGAACACTAGATTGGTTTTAAGAGGAAAAAATATATTTTGTACAAAATGATGACTTCAACATAGTGTAAACAATACAAGGATCTCAAAAAACTATATAGGCCTAACTCATTTTCGACTAAAACTGGAGATAGGACAGTTGCATTCTCAGCCAGCGATATGTTACACACCTCAAGAACACTATATAAAAAACTACCAGAGCACCTCAAAACTATACAAGATGTTAGGAAATTCAAAAAAGAAACTTAAAAAATTCTGCAAGAAAAATGTCACCTCACTCTAAATGAATTTCTACTAAACAAATTCTAATTTTTTGTTTTTATTATTACTAAGCATTGTCCTTTACAATATTTAGACTGATATTGTCAATGAATACTGTATTAAATAAATAATAAAAAAAATTTTGATCCTAAGATCTAAGGTCTACGAGTATAAACAGCGTGATTTAAAATTATTATACTTTATATTTTATTCCTCATAGCTGCTAATTGATAGTAAAAATTTTCTTTACCTCTACAAATATTATATTAGTAGTTTTATACAGGTTTCGTATGGTATTTGGTTTTTGTTTTTGTAAAATACCTACAGCAGGCTTAACGTTTACACGTGATTACGGTATTTTAACTAGTTATTTTCATCAAGTATGTTTAAAGTAGGTTTTGCTTAGAACTTCTTGGTTCTTGACATCTTGACTTAAGCGTTAAGATTTTCAACTTCGGGCTTACCAGATATTGTGACTATATGCGTGCTTGGTCTCGTAATTGTTCAGATTTCCGTTAACGTGAGCAAAAGAAGTAGTAACAGACTAGTAAATGAATTTGATGAATACTGTGACTAAGATGCTTAAAATGATCTACACGATGCAAATATTTTGCTTCGTGTTAGGATTCTTTAGAATTAAGTCCAAAGCGTGAGTGAGTTGAATAGGTCGGCTGCTAATGAAAATATATCATTGTAAAAATGTATATGTATATGAAGTAAAAGTATACGAAATATAAATACCCTCGTTGCAGCAGACCTGCATACTCAGCGAATTTCAAATGCAAAACAACATATTTCAATCCAACATAGCGAGATTCAACATGTTTTTGTAAGCTCCATAAGAATAACATTAGGAATTAGTATGCAGGTTTGCTGCTAAAAGTATATCAAAACTGGGTGGTTTTAATTCAATATTTAGTTGATCTGAACTAGAAGAAGCCATATACCAAGTTTTATCAAGATATGTTGAGAAATAAGCGAGACATAGAATTTTCTTTATTTCCCATAAGGTTAACATTGGGACAACGTACTATGTTTACTACTTTCAATATCTTGGAAACCAATGGACATAGAGCAATGATTCAAGATACTAAATTGTTTGTTTTTTTGAGCTGAATTCAATAATGCTAGCGAAAATTAGATAACTTTTAATTTTCTATGTAAAAAACTCAAAAAACACATTTATGGGGGGGTTTACCCCCTTTACGGGGAGTAAAGGGGGTAAACCCCCCCGGGTTACCCCCCGGGGTAAACCTTCCGGTGGTCCGATCGGGCTGGTTCACGAACTCGTCCGAGTGATTACCACTTTACACGTCTGAACCAAATTTCATTAAGATCGGACCATATTTACGGCCGCTATCGTGTTAACAGACATATATATTCGAACGAATAGGGTTTTTTGCTTCTGGGGGCCCTGAAATGAAAAGTTAACATGGTCTCGGGCTTAAGACTTACCATGACACCTACGGTAATAGCTTATTCCTTTAAGGAAATTCGCTAAAAAGTATATGGCGCGGCGCAGTGAGGTGATACGGGTACTCCGCTGTGTAGCGGATTTTATATCCAGGCGTTACAGTAAACGAAAGTAACAAAGTGTACGGCGCAGTGACGTGGTATGGGTTCTCCTCTGTGTTGCGGGTTTGATATCCAGGCGTTCCAGTAAACGAAACTAACAAAGTGTACGGCGCAATGACGTGATACGGGTACTCCGCTGTATTGCGGGTTTTATATCCAGGCGTTCCAGTAAACGAAACTAACAAAGTGTACGGCGCAGTGACGTGATATGGGTACTCCGCTGTGTTGCGGGTTTTATATCCAGGCGTTCCAGTAAACAAAACTAACAAAGTGTACGGCGCAGTGACGTGATATGGGTACTCCGCTGTGTTGTGGGTTTTATATCCAGGCGTTACAGTAAACGAAACTAACAAAGTGTACGGCGGAGTGACGTGATATGGGTACTCGGCTGTGTTGCGGGTTTTATATCCAGGCGTTACAGTAAACAAAACTAACAAAGTGTACGGTGGAGTGACGTGGTATGGGTACTCCGCTGTGTTGTGGGTTTTATATCCAGGCGTTACAGTAAACGAAACTAACAAAGTGTACGGCGGAGTGACGTGATATGGGTACTCGGCTGTGTTGCGGATTTTATATCCAGGCGTTACAGTAAACAAAACTAACAAAGTGTACGGTGGAGTGACGTGGTATGGGTACTCCGCTGTGTTGCGGGTTTTATATCCAGGCGTTACAGTAAACGAAACTAACAAAGTGTACGGCGGAGTGACGTGATATGGGCACTCCGCTATGTTGCGGGTTTTAAATCCAGGCGTTCCAGTAAACGAAACTAACAAAGTGTACGGCGCAGTGACGTGATATATCGGTACTCCGCTGTGTTGCGGGTTTTATATCCAGGCGTTCCAGTAAACGAAACTAACAAAGTGTACAGCGCAGTGACGTGATATGGGTACTCCTCTGTGTTGCGGGTCTTATATCCAGGCGTTATAGTAAACGAAACTAACAAAGTGTACGGCGGAATGACGTGATATGGGTACTCGGCTGTGTTGCGGGTTTTATATCCAGGCGTTCCAGTAAACGAAACTAACAAAGTGTACGGCGCAGTGACGTGATATGGGTACTCCGCTGTGTTGCGGGTTTTATATCCAGGCGTTACAGTAAACAAAACTAACAAAGTGTTCAGCGGAGTGACGTGGTATGGGTACTCCGCTGTGTTGCGGGTTTTATATCCAGGCGTTACAGTAAACGAAACTAACAAAGTGTACGGCGGAGTGACGTGATATGGGTACTCCGCTGTGTTGCGGGTTTTATATCCAGGCGTTACAGTAAACGAAACTAACAAAGGTACGGCGGAGTGACGTGATATGGGTACTCCGCTGTGTTGCGGGTTTTATATCCAGGCGTTACAGTAAACGAAACTAACAAAGTGTACGGCGCAGTACCGTGATATGGGTACTCCGCTGTGTTGCGGGTTTTATATCCAGGCGTTACTGCACACAAAACTAACAAAGTGTACGGCGGAGTGACGTGGTATGGGTACTCCGCTGTGTTGCAGGTTTTATATCCAGGCGTTACGGTAAACGAAACTAACAAAGTGTACGGCGGAGTGACGTGGTATGGGTACTCCGCTGTGTTGCGCGTTTTATATCCAGGCGTTCTAGTAAACGAAACTAACAAAGTGTACGGCGCAGTGACGTGATATGGGTACTCCGCTGTGTTGCGGGTTTTATATCCAGGCGTTCCAGTAAACGAAACTAACAAGTGTACGGCGGAGTGACGTGATATGGGTACTCCGCTGTGTTGCGGGTTTTATATCCATGCGTTCCAGTAAACGAAACTAACAAAGTGTACGGAACAGTGACGGGATATTGGTACTCCGCTGAGTTGCGGGTTTCATATCCGGGCGTTAAAGTAAACGAAACTGACAAAGTGTACGGCGGAGTGACGTGGTATGGGTACTCCACTGTGTTGCGGGTTTTATACCAGGCGTTTCAGTAAACGAAACTAACAATGTGTACGGCGGAGTGACGTGATATGGGCACTCCGCTGAGTTGCGGGTTTCATATCCGGGCGTTAAAGTAAACGAAACTAACAAAGTGTACGGCGGAGTGACGTGATATAGGTACTCCGCTGAGTTGCGGGTTTCATATCCGGGCGTTAAAGTAAACGAAACTAACAAAGTGTACGGAACAGTGACGTGATATGGGTACTCCGCTGAGTTGCGGGTTTCATATCCGGGCGTTCCAGTAAACGAAACTAACAAGTGTACGGCGGAGTGACGTGATATGGGTACTCCGCTGTGTTGCGGGTTTTATATCCAGGCGTTACAGTAAACGAAACTAACAAATCGTACAGCGCAGTGACGTGATATGGGTACTACGTAGTGTTGCGGGTTTTATATCCAGGCGTTCCAGTAAACGAAACTAACAAGTGTACGGCGGAGTGACGTGATATGGGTACTCCGCTGTGTTGCGGGTTTTATATCCAGGCGTTACAGTAAA
Organism: Flexamia atlantica; assembly: GCA_035578135.1. Lineage (NCBI taxonomy): Eukaryota > Metazoa > Arthropoda > Insecta > Hemiptera > Cicadellidae > Flexamia > Flexamia atlantica. The sequence continues at coordinate 180,807,657 of JAQJVK010000001.1, forward strand.
CGAAACTAACAAAGTGTACGGCGCAGTGACGTGATATGGGTACTCCGTAGTGTTGCGGGTTTTATATCCAGGCGTTCCAGTAAACGAAACTAACAATTGTACGGCGCAGTGACGTGATATGGGTACTCCTTTGTGTTGCGGGTTTTATAACCAGGCGTTACAGTAAACAAAACTAACAAAGTGTACGGCGGAGTGACGTGGTATGGGTACTCCGCTGTGTTGCGGGTTTTATATCCAGGCGTTACAGTAATCGAAACTAACAAAGTGTACGGCGGAGTGACGTGATATGGGTACTCCGCTGTGTTGCGGGTTTTATATCCAGGCGTTACAGTAAACGAAACTAACAAAAGTACGGCGGAGTGACGTGATATGCGTACTCCGCTGTGTTGCGGGTTTTATATCCAGGCGTTACAGTAAACGAAACTAACAAAGTGTACGGCGCAGTGACGTGATATGGGTACTGCCCTGTGTTAAACGAAACTAACAAAGTGTACGGCGCAGTGACGTGGTATGGGTACTCTGCTGTGTTGCGGGTTTTATACCAGGCGTTTCAGTAAACGAAACTAACAATGTGTACGGCGCAGTGATGTGATATGGGTACTCCGCTGGTTTGCGGGTTTTATATCCATGCGTTCCAGTAAACGAAACGAACAAAGTGTACGGAACAGTGACGTGATATGGGTACTCCGCTGAGTTGCGGTTTTCATATCCGGGCGTTAAAGTAAACGAAACTAACAAAGTGTACGGCGGAGTGACGTGATATGGGTACTCGGCTGTGTTGCGGGTTTCATATCCGGGCGTTAAAGTAAACGAAACTAACAAAGTGTACGGCGGAGTGACGTGATATGGTTACTCCGCTGAGTTGCGGGTTTCATATCCGGGCGTTAAAGTAAACGAAACTAACAAAGTGTACGGCGGAGTGACGTGGTATGGGTACTCCGCTGTGTTGCGGGTTTTATACCAGGCGTTTCATTAAACGAAACTAACAATGTGTACGGCGGAGTGACGTGATATGGGTACTCCGCTGAGTTGCGGGTTTCATATCCGGGCGTTAAAGTAAACGAAACTAACAAAGTGTACGGAACAGTGACGTGATATGGGTACTCCGCTGAGTTGCGGGTTTCATATCCGGGTGTTAAAGTAAACGAAACTAACAAAGTGTACGGCGGAGTGACGTGATATGGGTACTCGGCTGTGTTGCGGGTTTCATATCCGGGCGTTAAAGTAAACGAAACTAACAAAGTGTACGGCGGAGTGACGTGATATGGGTACTCGGCTGAGTTGCGGGTTTCATATCCGGGCGTTAAAGTAAACGAAACTAACAAAGTGTACGGCGGAGTGACGTGGTATGGGTACTCCGCTGTGTTGCGGGTTTTATACCAGGCGTTTCAGTAAACGAAACTAACAATGTGTACGGCGCAGTGATGTGATATGGGTTCTCCGCTGTGTTGCGGGTTTTATATCCAGGCGTTCCAGTAAACGAAACTAACAAAGTGTACGGAACAGTGACGTGATATGGGTACTCCGCTGAGTTGCGGGTTTCATATCCGGGCGTTAAAGTAAACGAAACTAACAAAGTGTACGGCGGAGTGACGTGATATGGGTACTCCGCTGAGTTGCGGGTTTCATATCCGGGCGTTAAAGTAAACAAAACTAACAAAGTGTACGGCGGAGTGACGTGATATGGGTACTCGGCTGTGTTGCGGGTTTCATATCCGGGCGTTAAAGTAAACGAAACTAACAAAGTGTTCGGCGGAGTGACGTGATATGGGTACTCCGCTGAGTTGCGGGTTTCATATCCGGGCGTTAAAGTAAACGAAACTAGCAAAGTGTACGGCGGAGTGACGTGATATGTGTACTCCGCTGAGTTGCGGGTTTCATATCCGGGCGTTAAAGTAAACAAAACTAACAAAGTGTACGGCGCAAATACGTGATATGGGTACTCCGCTGTGTTGCGGGTTTTATACCAGGCGTTTCAGTAAACGAAACTAAAAAAGTGTACGGAACAGTGACGTGATATGGGTACTCCGCTGTGTTGCTCGTTTTATATCCAGATGTTACAGTAAACGAAACTAACAAAGTGTACGGTACAGTGACGTGATATGGGTACTCCGCTGTGTTGCGGGTTTCATATCCGGGCGTTAAAGTAAACGAAACTAACAAAGTGTACGGCGGAGTGACGTGATATGGGTACTCCGCTGTGTTGCGGGTTTTATACCAGGCGTTTCAGTAAACGAAACTAAAAAAGTGTACGGAACAGTGACGTGATATGGGTACTCCGCTGTGTTGCTCGTTTTATATCCAGATGTTACAGTAAACGAAATTAACAAAGTGTACGGTACAGTGACGTGATATGGGTACTCCGCTGTGTTGCGGGTTTTATATCCAGGCGTTCCAGTAATGGAAATCAACAGAGTATACGGCGCAGTGACGTGATATGGGTACTCGGCTGTGTTGCGGATTTTATATCCAGGCGTTACAGTAAACGAAACTAACAAAGTGTACGGCGCAAATACGTGATATGGGTACTCCGCTGTGTTGCGGGTTTTATATCCAGGCGTTATAGTAAACGAAACCTATAAAGTGTACGGCGCAGTGACGTGATATGGGTACTCGGCTGTGTTGCGGGTTTTATATCCAGGCGTTACAGTAAACGAAACTAACAAAGTGTACGGCGGAGTGACGTGATATGGGTACTCCGCTGTGTTGCGGGTTTTATCTCCAGGCGTTACAGTATACGAAACTAACAAAGTGTACGGCGGAGTGACGTGATATGGGTACTCGGCTGTGTTGCGGGTTTTATCTCCAGGCGTTACAGTAAACGAAACTAACAAAGTGTACGGTGGAGTGACGTGATATGGGTACTCCACTGTGTTGCGTGTTTTATATCCAGGCGTTACAGTAAACGAAACTAACAAAGTGTACGGAGCAGTGACGTGATATGGGTTATCCGCTGTGTTGTGGGTTTTATATCCAGGCGTTCTAGTAAAGGAAATTAACAGAGTATACGGCGCAGTGACGTGATATGGGTACTCGGCTGTGTTGCGGGTTTTATATCCAGGCGTTACAGTAAACGAAACTAACAAAGTGTACGGCGGAGTGACGTGGTATGGGTACTCCGCTGTGTTGCGGGTTTTATATCCAGGCGTTACAGTAAACGAAACTAACAAAAGTACGGCGGAGTGACGTGATATGGGTACTCCGCTGTGTTGCGGGTTTTATATCCAGGCGTTATAGTAAACGCAACCTATAAAGTGCACGGCGCAGTGACGTGATATGGGTACTCCGCTGTGTTGCGGGTTTTATATCCAGGCGTTACAGTAAACGAAACTAACAATGTGTACGGAGCAGTGACGTGATATGGTTACTCCGCTGTGTTGCGGGTTTTATATCCAGGCGTTCCAGAAGTAAAACAGCAATACGTTGTCTATCTCAATTAAAGTTTCACAGGATTTTAAAAGATTAATCACCGATGTTAATTAAATGCCTCCATCAATATTTATTATTGGAATACGAAGTTCAGTTATCTTTTTGTTTTTACGGATTAAGAGAATTGCTATTTCTTTTAATAAAGTTTCACAGGATTTTAAAAGATTAATCACCAATGTTAATTAAATGCCTCCATCAATATTTATTATTGGAATACGATGTTCGTTTATCTCTTTCTTTTACGGATTAAGAGAATTGCTATGCTGTTTCTTCTGGATAGCCGAGTGGATAAAGCGCTCACCTCATAACCTGAGGGTCACTGGTTTGATTCCTGACAGGATTAAAACTGGGCCCAGCTGCCATTTATCATTGGGCTATGAATTATTGATGCTATTTGACAGTATACATTGCAAATGTTTAAATATTTATAACAGTTAGAAGATTTTATAGTGAAATCAAAAGCTATGATTACCCAGTCACAAACAAATAAATGATCAAAAGAATCAATTATTAATGTAGGAGTTCCACAAGGAACAATGCTTGGGCCTCTACTTTTTATCATTTATATCGGTCAAGGTGAAATTATATTATTTGCAAATGGCACAACATTTTATAACTCAAAACTGGAAGGCTCTGATCTAGAAATTTCAAATCATATTCAAATTTCCAATATCCTTGGTTGGTCTCAGGATAATAATTTAAACGTAAATAACACTAATTAAAATTTGTATGACATTTAACAAGGGTTCATCAGAAGACATCCACTTGATGTTGGATGAAACTATTGTTTCTCCATGCAGCAATGTCAAAATTTCTTGGACTCACTACATCAAACAACTTGTCCTGGGTCGTGAAGGTCATGAAGAGGAACCAAAGAACATGGCTTGAAATTTTATTCTTAAAGAAAGATAATTTTCTTAAGTTTTAGGGTCTACCTTGAACAAAAAAATTACAATGCCACTCCAGAAATTATTAAAAATTGCTGTCTTACGTTTTTTAGGTTCTATATTGAATAAAAAGATTGAATGAGCCATCCCAGCAATTTTTTAAAATGCTGTAGATAAAATTAATAATTTACAGTAGCACACACTTCCTCTTTAAATAGCTGTTAGTTGTCATAAAAAAGAAGTTCATCAAGTACTTTGATATATGTAATTTTAATAACATGCCACTTTGCTGGTTCAGATATCTTGATATTGTGTTTTGTATATGGGAAGATAGTAGCCTACCGGAATTGTTCTTAAATAACCTAAATAGTCTAAGACCAACAATTAAATTCACCATTATGCCCTAACTATTTTGGATGTTTTGGTTTTTAAAGACAGCAACAGTTTGCATACAAAAGTATATAGGAAGCCTACAAGCACAGTTCAATATTTGAACTATATGTCTAATCATGCTGGAAGCGTTAAATTAACCTTTAGCACAGGGTATTGTTCAGTAGAGCTTTGAATTATACGACCAGAGAAGAAGACTAATACTAAAGTTGAGGCGATGTTTGAAGAACTGCTTGGTAATGGCTATCCGGAAAAAGGCCATAACTCCATAACATTTATAAGGAATTAGAAAAAGCAAAAAAACTCTCTCGTCCGTGACAAATTTGAGGATAAACCCATAACAACTGTGGTGGTCCCTTACATTAAAGGGTTATTAGAAAAAAATGAGAACAGTAAACAGATAGTTTGGTGTAAAAACGGCCTTTAAAATAATAAAAATATCAGAAGTATGGTGACCAGGGTAAATTCTGATAGCGGTGAATTTATGACGAAAAATGCAGTTTATAAGTTGGGTGTGGTTGCGGGCGGAATTATTACGGACAAACCTCAAGACCTGTGGCTGTAAGAATTAATGAGCATAAAAAACCGCTTGCTCATGGAATTCAAAAAACTCCAAGTTAGTTGGACATAGCATGTCTGAAAACCACAGGGTTGATTGGTCCTCGGCGGATGTTATTTTTAATGAGCCGAGGTGAAAGCAACGTACCTAATATTCCGGAAGCGGCGCGGCGTGATGCATGGTTGTGGATGACGGCTGTATTTCTCAGCCTAGTGCCTCACTCCATCCAATGTTTGTCCCGTTGGTGGCTAATGAAATTAAAGACAAAATAAACAGAGCCAGGACAATTGATCCCCCGCCCCCTTCTGCTGATAAGAACGATAACCCGTCAGTCAGGTCAGTAGTGGTAAGACGGTGGGAGCGGATACGCACAAAACATCTCATCCGAAGTGCAACAAAAATGCACCCGAAGAGGCGTAATGTTTTTTGTTTGCGCGAAACGTCGGGACAATTCGTGTGAGATCCGGGTTTGTTTATGTATATAAGAAGAGTGACCAAAGGATCTACGTCAATTCATAAAGGTGGGTGTTGCCGAATAATTTTGAAAAATTAATAGATATTCCCCACCAAAGAAAGTCATGTCATTTCGATCAAGATTCCTTTAACCATCAAAAATCAAAAGAATCGAAATCAATTATACATGTGTCTTTGGAGTAGAACGTCCAAATTAAATTACAGAAAGTGATAAAAAGATAACTACGAACGTTACAGGATGAAGACAACTAGCAATAATTTCGTGGTAAGCTCTACATCTTCAAGGCACACAGACCTGACTGACGGTCATGCGGAAAAGGTCCACTGCTATTGCTACAGAAGGTCTATTCCAAGGGTGGTGGTGTCTCAGCCTTAAGTAGGTACATGTTCGTGAATATTCTGACTAGCTTGAACTTCGCTGCAGTATATGTAAAAGATTTTGGTCCCTACCGATTAAGGACAATGAATATCAAGTCTTGACAAGCCAGGACAAAGCATGTATTATGGAGATGTATATATAAGACAATGTTTTTAGCATCGCCATAATCTATTTTTTGACTGGTTGAGAGGGTTAGAAGACCAAGTTGAAAGCGTAGATCCTCTATGGGACTTATAAAATGATTCAAGCGCCAGAGCAACAAATATAACAAAGGGTCTTGGCACGGTTTCAAATCGTTCGATTTTACCTATGAGTTAAAGGGGCTCAAATGGAAGAGATGTACTCGGGGATGGATAAAACAATGATGATGACTGATGTTTGCACAGTCCAAGGTGAAAACCCGTTTGACTATAGACTCGTCTACAAATGGCTTGAGGGATCTGGTGAGTTTAAATTTGAGATCATAAGGCATAAGAATCATTGGGAAAGTGTAATGGCTTTGTTAGGTTATTTGTCTTCATGTGAACGAGACTACTTGAACGACTAATATTGTCATGAATTTAGAATTTCAGGTTATACAATAGGTTCATTGGCTTGGGCAGTGGACAACGCACTGTTCAGACCACTTCGCAGTCCAATGAGCACTGTCCATGCGAAGTGATTACATTACCGACGCATTATCCTTAGATTTTGGCAGCACCTGCAAACATCATCAAGCCCAACCTCCAGAAGACCTTGAAAGGGAAAGAACAGCATTGGACCCAACTTGGGCCTATGATGTGGAATGCCCGGCAAAAGGCACAGACATTTCTCCCCTGAATCTTACGATCAAAGAACGACCCACTAGGTAGACTAACTCTCGATCCGCCCGAGTATCGATCCAATCGCTAACTGACTTGGTATTAGATCAAAATCAGAATCAGAATCTTACTTAATGCAATAAGTTTTTTTCTGTCAAATCCCTTTTTCAGGCGTCCTACTGAACCGATTTTTACGATTGAGGTGTCATTTTAAAGCTTACAATGTAGCGCACCTGCGACAGATAGTTCAAATAGGCATTTCTTTTTCGGCTTCGACCCCCAAGGCTTTAATTTATTTATAGAGGGCAGCGCTTTCAACGCTCCAGTGCTGACCAACTTGCGTTATAACGGTTTTAAAATGTGATTGTAATTTAACAGCTGATTATCTTGAGACGAATTTCTATAGCCAGTCACATTGTAAACAAAAAAAGATTGAATGCTGATGTAAACAAAATCCAATGCAGCTTAGAAAAATGAATTTGGGCCACTTTCATTGACAATTTTAGCCAAATTGAGGCAGGTAAATAATTTTTTATGGTGAAGATCCATGATCGTTAAATTATAAAATATTGCAAACTGAACCCTGAAACATAAAGTAGAAGAGGGCATAGAAAAAAACGACTCGATGTGATTAAGGAAAATATGCGTAACCTTCGGCAAGAACGCAGAACTCCTGGGAGAAAAAGACTATAATTGAACACCAGAGAAAATATTAAAATGAGCAATTTGCACATGGGCTTCCTAGAAAAACTTCCGTTATCCTACTGTTGTGCGAGAAGACAACCAAAATAAAAAACAGTGCAAGGGCGATAAATAAACATTGTTTGTGTTTTGTTCAGTTAGGCCTTTGTTTACTTAGATGAGGTCTTTAAATTTCAATTGAAAAGGTTAATTTGGTTAATAAAGGTGAGTTTGAAGCCATACAATTTATTTTAAATGTATAGACGAGTTTCCCATAGCACAAAACAGAAATAATATAAAAATGCGCAATTTGCGCATGGGGCCCCAATTCTTTATTGCTGTAAAAACATATTTACCCGCACTGGAAAGCGTCAGAAATACAGATATTTCCTAAAAACATATTCTCTCACCTTATTTACACTATGAATAAAATAAAAAATTCTTTACTGGCTAAGATAATCCTGGACACTGTAAAAGATCATTTCGGAAAGAAATTGTTTTAGTTTCTGTTTAAATTTGACAAAAAGCATTTCAATTTTCAGGCAAGAACAGTGCATTGAAGAGTCTAATGCTGTGGTATATATGATAAGTGATGCTGAAAAAATGATGAACTGTGTCTCTGAACTGGGATCTCTAAAAGTGGGCGGAGTAAATATCCAGAGGAGGAATTGTTATTTTGGTAATAGCCTAGAGGATGAATTGTGTTTGAAAAACAAAATGGGTCTAGATGTAAAGGCACAAGAAAGTTAGAATCTTATTAGTCCGATGAAAAAAAATTTGTCCTATACATGATTCTCTCCTTCCAAGTCCAAAAATTATGCGGATTGCCTTTTTTTGGAGGCGAAAAATTGACATAGTTCTTGAATTCTCATATCCTCAAATGGGAACAGCATATCTTTAAGATGTGGGTAAAAACATGCAGCCAAAATAAAGAGTAAATAGAACATAAAAGTTGGTAAACTGCTCCAAATTTCGAAGAGCGAACAGACAGGAGCTAAGCTTCCCTGCAACTTTTTTGATGTGATCTTGAAAATTGAGATGTGCATCAAGTTTTAATCCAAGAAAGTTAACGGAATCGGCAGCGGTAATTTCTCTTTCATCTAGAAGAAGCTGGGAAATCTCAGTGCCGCTATCCCTAATTGAAAAGTTGAAAATATGAGTTTTATCCGTATTCACAACAAGGCCGTTTTCCTTAAACCACTGAAAAATACAATTTGAATCTACGAAACCACTAATTTCCAAATCAGCCAAATTCGGAGCACGGTAAAGAAGTGACGTATCATCTGCGAAAAGACAGAGTTCACCCATCACCCTTACAATGGTTTGTATGTTATTTATGAAAACAAGGAACAGAACCACCGTATTCAAGGTATTAGAGATGGCCTTGATTGAGTTGAACAACGTTTATTGAGCTACCCAAACATTAGAATGAAACCGAATCAATTGTTCTTCTCGCTCGCTCCCAAACCCAGTAGAGCCTCGTTAGCATAATCGCTCATCGAGTAAAAGCGATCAAATGACCCGAGCAGGTAGTAATGAGCTGGTGAGAGGCCGCTGAGAATGACCCGGGACGGAATTAATTAGGCCGAAAATATTCAGCAGCCCGGCGGCAGCGCCGGGCGATTTAGAGGATTGTGTAGCGGGCTAATGGGGTAGGGAGGTTCCACCATGATGCGGACGACTGGCTGGTGGCTATTGGCTGCGACGAGGCGTGCCGTGATTGGCACGGGCGCCATGTTGGGGGCGGGGCTACGGCCACGGCTGGCTTGATATCTTCAGTCAATTAGCCGCTGCACGCCTGGTCTCACCCCACAGCCACCGCCACCGCCACCGCTCGCAGCTTCCGTTTCCTCACCTGCAGTTTGTGTCGGATACCTCAGCACCCATGGACGCCGCCGGTGAGTCGAGCTCCGTTTCAGTTAGTTTAGTGTGGAATTGTAATTGGCGGAAAGGTGCCACTGTGAAATTGGTCACGACTCGTCTGAATCACTGTCGACGATTTGCTAGTTGAAAGAGAGGAAGGTGAATCTCAAAGTACATTAACCCTAACTTAGTTGATTGGTTAATGAGATATTTTTTCAAATTACTTTCGTAAAATGAATAAAATATTATTTTATCGAGTGTTGCTAATGATCACAGAATATGAGAGCAGACTAAATACGATTTTTTCACTTTAAAATTATAAGCAAAGATTACATGTATTTTCTTCATCTTTTTAATCCGAAATGTCAATGTGATATGTTTGTTTTCAACGTAAATAGCAAGAATATCACCATATTTAAAACAAAATATTAACGAAACATGAAATCAGAAATCAATCATTTATTTTCCGTTGACAACGGTATAGTTACAATGTATTGACAATTGTCAAAGTGTGTGGCAGCAATTTAGGGCAATTAGCTGCGGTCAAGATTGAGAGACAGGAATGACATGTCCTGGGGATCTCTGTGAAACAAGGATATAACCTAACTTAATTGAAGGTCAAAATTAGATAATGGATATAACAACAATGATAACTATTTAATATCAACAAGTAATAGAATGAAAAATCCAAATGGTAGCCCTTACCATTGAATTTATCAACAACAATGTTAAGTTATATCGCCTATGGAATGAACAACAAAGATTAATATGAAAAAAAATAAATAAATATAAAACTAAAAAAATAATAAATAAATAAACATAAAATTAGAAAATAATAAATAAATAAATATAAAATTATGTAATATGTATAAAATTCATGTAATAGAAATTTATTATTTGATTTTTTTCAATTAACGCATTACTATTTCATCAAACCATTATTTAATTATTATTATTTTAATATTATTATTTAATTAACCCATTATTATTTAATTTATTTTTTAAGTAAACATCGAACAAAATGAAGTTTGATCGTTTACTGAGGACATATAAATTGTTAGCCAACAATATAATTTTAAAGTAAGTGGATGTATATAGGCTACTTGTTTTAAATGTAATAATAGTCTAATATCCTAAATAACCACCAGCCCACGAATGAGTAGGCCTATTCGTATCTCTAATCGGATACATAGTCTACACGAATTTCTTCATGCATTTGCTTAGTCGGTCGGCAGCTCGAGGTAGGGATTTTAACTATCAAGCAAATGATTGAAAATATTTACATTTTGAGTTATATTTTTAATTCCACAAAGTCGTCGAATAAATCTATATGATCTGCATCAAAGTACGGTATTTCAAATCCACTCGTATCACGTTGATCTCTCTTATTTCAACCCAAGAAAACTAACCAAATCATAGATTTTTAAATAACAATATCTTAATATAATTTTATATAAATGTAATACAGTTTGCAAACTTTATACTCTAGAAAGTATTACGAAATTATGTCCAAATACCCCATGTTACAATTAATGAATGAATTGTTCTTCTATAACACCAGTTCGCATTTATGTATTAAATATATTAATTGAAATTTTTTGCAAAAAATTCAATGTTATTGATATTTTAATCGGTGAGTGTACGTTATACCCTCCATCATTCAACGATAAATAAGAGAGGTGAGGTAGATTAGTCCTCAGTCAAACTAACTCAGCAAGAAATAGGCCTAATATTTAGTAATAATTATAATAAAATACAATAATAATAACAACTTATTTATCTTAACAACATAATTTTTCAAATTGAAAAAGCTTATGAATCCAAAAACTATGTTCACGTTTTATTAAATTCATAAATTCTAATATTTTTCTTCATGTCCTATTCCGACCCTTAATTTGTGGTGCTATCTTTCACGAAGCTAAGTTTTCCATTTTATAATGAGCTTCATTAATGAGGATAAATGAAGTTTATTTCCTGATCTTTTAGATCCAGCGATCCAGCTCTTTAAGATTTGATTTTTATTGTTATATAAATAAATTATGGAATTTATATATAATGTTATAAAAGAAATGAATGTTAAAAAAAGTTGTATTTCGACTATGGATTTTTAAGTTAAGGTCTATACCAAATATTAAGTGATTATTTTTTGGCTTAGACTCAGACGAATTATACTTCATCTGTGGCTTGGATAAAGGAAGATTTGTTTCACAAACATTAATTTAAAAAAAATAAAAATGTTAACTATGTATTAACTTAGAATGCTAAATTCTCATTAATGAATAGTTCAAATGAGAATGAACTATTTTAAATTAGTAAAAATATATTAATACTCATCAAAGGTTAATGAATAGTATTAATGAATAGTTTTGTAACTTTGTTAAAAATCATTTTGCTTGTGTTTATTAATTTTTTTTGCATGACGATGAATTATTTCATATCCAGTACTTCATATGGGTTTACTATTTGTAAAAATAAAAGCTTCAAACAGAATGTATATGTAGCAATACAAATATTGGGTACTGTGAGATTACTTAACAGCAGAACATGCAGAGGCCAAATCAATATTTTTACAAAAAATAAAAAGAATAATTGGTGTAAATCCAGATGTAATTTGTAGTGGCATATACGAATAGGCCATATCCTATACTCTAAAACAAGCAAAGTTTGTACGGGCAAATTTTTATTCCGTCCTAGGATTTTTGATTTTATCGTTTAATTTGGGGTTTTAGACCACCAGAAATCGATTGGAACTGGTCTCAAGTCTGGGAAAAATCCGGTTTCCGCCTTACAGCACTTCTAAATGCCCATTCAAAGTGCCCATCGTCATGGGCATTTTTCGTAGCTGCAATTAAAACCAGAACAGCTGATTCAGATTGTTTTTATTTTCATTTGAATTGTAAACAACAAATTTTATTTTTTTACAGGTTATTTTGAATTAAACATTTTAGTTTGCCTTATTTTTGTTCAGTGTTAAATATTTTTAAGGAACTGATTTAGATTATAGAAATTTTAGGAATAAAAATGAAACGCGTAAGACCTCTAAAACGAATCTGTATTCAGAATTTGCAAGGGAGAGGAGCTTCAAACAATCCTCAGGACCTTTAACGAGCCTCTACATCTTCATTTGTAATCGAGCCGGATTCAACAAGTTCCTTCGTCTCACAAAGTATATCCGAACCACGGCTAATACGCGCGTCGAAGAATAAAAGTAAAGAAAGTATATCAGATATCACGGTCCAGCTCAATTATGAAGAACGGGCCGATCATCATGAGCAAGAACGGCAACGAATCGCTGCCCGACGTTTTGAAGAATCCGAAAATGAAACGATTCACCGAATTGACCAAGTTCGTCAGCAATTTGAACGTCAGCGCACTACAGTTCCTCAAAGCTATAAGGTCGCCATGTCAGCGGGGATGTTGAGTATTCAAGAATGGGGCTGTTTAACGTCGCATGCATGCATCGTGGAGCCATATTTTCCCCTGAGGAACGAGTGCAGAGCAGACAGACAGAGATTCATTTGGCGATTGTTGTCTCCACGGAAAATACCCCTACAATGCTTCACGATTCCCAAGCGAACTTGCGCTGCTGTTCGCCCGCCAACACAGACTATCGAAATATTTTGCGGCTGGCATACGTAGGATCGACGCCATCTTCGCTTTTGCGTCATTCAATGTAAAAGATGACCGAACGAGCAACACCCGAGGCATCTACTGTTTCACCGCCTGGAGCCAAGTGTATCATCGTATGAATATCGGAATATCGCTGCCCGTCCAACGCAAGATGGAACAAGGAGAATCCGAAAGATCGCGCAATGGGCAGATGTTTTTTCTCGACCCAAACTACGCCGTTGACGAACGAATTGCTGCGAACGCCGACATGGACCTTGAATTGATCCAGTTACTAGAGAGGATCCTGCGAAACAATAACCCTTTCGCCCAAGAGTTCATGATGATGCGCGAGGTCATTGAAGAAGAAAACGCTCGAGCCGCCGCTCAAGCCATTCATATATATCCTCTCTTCTACTTACAAGGAGACTTGGCGTTTCCGACCAACATAGTGTCAACTGCTTCCAATCGTCGCTCTAAGATATCAAAACTTCAATTCGTGAATAATCCACATAGTGTTCCGAGTTCCGACCCAGTTACCGTGGTTCCGACCACAGAGAAGGTAGAGAACCATTCGTTTTCTCTACCTTCTCTGTGTTCCGACCGGCAATCGCAAGACCGCTGCACTCCAACGAACTGACAGAAAATATAACGACCAACTTCAACGGGACTTCCCTTCTGTGGGCATTTATTACAAAAGTACGTCGTTTATCAGTGTTGAACGAAACCAAATCAACTCATTTTTACTGGAACAGAAGAAGCTGAAGGCACAGCTCTATAAAGGCGTTGATACTATGCTCAAACAGTGTTATAGTTATCAGTGCTCATGTTATAGTTGTGGAATTTTTAACTAAAATAGCTGAATCAGCCGGCTGTTTTTATTTAATCCGAGCAAAGCTCGGTCCCCGGTACTTTATTTTAATTTCACTAAATAATGATTTAAGAGTGTTTCCCAACATCTGGAAATCCTTTGTACATATGTCATATATTAAATGCTGTATACAGAAACATTTTCATACCGCTTTCATATTACTGTATATAATTTTAATCTGATGCCTCTCCTTTTTTTTAATCCTGTAGTCTGTCATATATAAGAAACCAATAAAGTAATGGAATTGAAATCCAATTTAAACATGAACAGGCTGAATTGGCATTAAATTTTCCATTTCCATCTGAAACCATAAAAATAATTTATATTAAAGCTATAATTTGTAAAGCTATAACAACATGTATTTTTAATTTATAAAGATAATGAAAAATAATATATTTAAGGCAAACTTTATGTAATAAAGTTTTTTTCAAACGCTCACCTGCTAGGGAAATTAATTTAGGCCTGTTGAAAAAGTAGCCTACTACATGTGAATTGGCCAAACAACCTTGTCTTTGAATTTTAAACATGGATATTGGTTGACCTATACATTTTTATAAACTTTAGAGTACTTTATTTTCAAAACGCTCGTGCATGATGCAATTCGTTGTAGGTTGAAGATTTTTTTACTGGACAATATACATCGAAAAATAATATACACCTTAATCTGAATACTATGCACTTTTTATTAATGGTACACCTAACAGGAAAGAATGTGATTTTGATGTTTAGGAATGACCAAGTTGAATGATCCGGCCCTGTATTTAGATTTAAAAATAAATAAAACGAAGTATTTATTAAGTTGTTGTATACAAAATTATTACATAAAAAGCGTCTGGGCAGAACACAAGACAAAGACATTACACACCTTCCCCCGTTAGAGAAGTACGATGGTTGTTTGTGCAACTCAGTCCGGTGTCCATGTAGTCCGAATTTATTCAAGCTATCAAGCTGTATGTCTCGTCTGTATTACCTACCGTAATCTGTATGCCTTCTTCTTAGCTGGTCTGCGTGTACTGTCATTTATTAATTTAAGTCAAACACCTGTTTTGAAAAATATGTTTGTTTACATAATGTTTACAGTTTTTGTTACAATACTGACACAAATAAAATGGTTATTAATTTTAAATTTTTAAATTATAAAATCACTAACTAATATAATATAAAAATGTAAAATTAATAACCATTTTATTTGTGTCAGTATTGTAACAAAAACTGTAAACATTATTTAAAAAAACATATTTTTCAAAACAAGTGTTTGACTTAAATTAATAAATGAGTACACAAGACAAAGACATTACAATAACAAAAAAATATTAAGAATTAGATTATGATAATGAAGGTGACTGTTTTAGAGAATTTCCCCAAAAGGGTCATGGTAGCAACTAAGCCCAAGACCATAACTTTTCGTTTTGGCTCCCCCAGAAGCAGAAAACACCATTCATTCGGATATATATAAATATATATGTCTATTGACACTTTAGCGGCCGTAAATATGGCCCGATCTTAATTAAATTTCGTACAGGCGTGTAAAGTGGTAATCCCTCGGACGAGTTCGTAAATCGATCGGACCATCGGAAGGGGGGTAAAGGGATAAACCCCCCCAACGAAAATGCGAGGTTTTAGAGTTTTTTTTTACATACAGTAAAAAAATAGAATTAATCCAATTTTCATTAGCACCATTGAATTTAGCTCGAAAAAAAAACAAAAAATTTAGTATTTTTAATCACTGGTTACCGAGATATTGAAAGTGGTAAACACAGTACGTTGTCCCAATGTTAACCTTACGGGAAATAGTTAAAATTCTATATCTTGCTTATTCCTCAACATATCTTAGTAAAACTTCGTTTGTGTCTTCACCTAAATGAGATCTAATGTATATTAGTCTAAAATCTCCAATATGTCCATTTTCGTGGCAGCAGACCTGCATACTCATTCCCCATGTTCTCACTCGTACAGAATAGGTACTCGCTGTACGTAAATAAGGACTTGGCTCACATACAGTTCTGTTGTGTCTGGATCTGGCTCAAAGTCTGAGTAGAGTAGGGCCTAATGGCTATTAGTACAGACGCAGGACTCGAAAGTCCTTCTTTCCGATATTTCACCCTGCAATTATGCTTAAACCGACGTATTTGCACATAATCAGAGGTTTTACGTCATGATTGTTAGCACACGCCACAAAACACGTCACAAGTTTATCCATGATTAATTTCTGCCTGAAGCCCACTGCATTGAAGAAAGGCGTATGGATGAGATCTTCGAATTAAGGGGGCGGTCTACCTTGACAGAAAAATCTGCGTCACAGAGCGAAATAACATTGTAAAGTTAGGGCTAAAGCGCGCTGAAGTAAGCTTGCAGACGTTTCGTATCTGGGCGACAAAAGCTTTATTTTTTGAGATTTAATAAAAATGAGAGTGGGTTCACGTTCTTCAGAATATGATATAGGTCTCTACAATTTTTATTTTTCTATAAAGCGTTTCTGTCGTGAGTTATGTGACTTTAAAATCTAACAAAAAACTACCTTTTTTTGAAAGATTTACACAATTCCTGTAAATAAACGGCGATAAAATCAAAAATTCTAAAATTATAGCGACCTTCAAAAACATATACTTTTTAAAATGACACCAAAATATTGGAAATCATATGAAAATCCAGCTATCAATGAATAAGATACAAAACCCTGTTTTAGCGCTCGGAACTTGAGGTAGACCGCCCCTTTAATTCTATGTGATTTCGGTAAAAGCATCAGTCAGTCTTTACCGTGTTTTAGTTCGCACTATCATCAAACCTTGTATTTTAATCAAATAAATATTTTTTAACCAAATCTTGATTGTTTTTTTTTAAGTCCGTTGTGTTAGTTTTATAAATTTGAAATTAAAAAAAACATGTATGTATTTACAAACGTGATATACTGTATAAGTTTCAATAATAACCTATGGTTTCTATAATACATATTTTATTAATGTTTTATCGAAGTACTTAATGTAGTAGAAAAGTCAATGGTAGTACCTAAAACACCTACGTCTAAAGAATGAAATTCCTATTTTTAAAGCTAAAGCTAACCCTCATCAAAAATCTGACAAGATAGCTCAGTTGGAGTATCCCCGATGGAGATATAAATGACAAAAATCAGCTGATTGTTCAATTAATCAATATATATATATATATATATATATATATATAT
This sequence comes from Flexamia atlantica, assembly GCA_035578135.1. Lineage (NCBI taxonomy): Eukaryota > Metazoa > Arthropoda > Insecta > Hemiptera > Cicadellidae > Flexamia > Flexamia atlantica. Next base: position 180,824,777 of record JAQJVK010000001.1, read on the forward strand.
ATATATATATATATATATATATATATATAAAGAGAGTTGTGTGTTGGTATATTTAGTGCTACAGCCAAAAACTACACGTCGTAGACCCTTGATCTTGGTATCAAATTAAAGCTTGGAATCTCATGATGTGCACTATGATGGTTGGGTTTCGATATTGTATGGGGTTTAGGTACAGGATCGTCCGAAAGGGACCTATGTCAAGGATTTTGTGAGTACTTTAGGTTTTATTTGTTTATATCAACTCGCCTTACGGCTCGCTGGGGGCTCCGCCCCCAGACCCCGATGATGTCTCCCGGCAAATGAAGAGTTTTTTTATTATTGAAGGACTAAATTGTATTCCAAAATAATCTCCACCAGAAAAATGTTTGGTACTGGGGTTTTATTGTTGAAAAAGATTGGTCTAAAGTTTAGGACGGAAAGTGACGTAAATGCTCAAATTAATTTGACTTAAACTGGGGCAGTATTTGTAAATTTGTATTAATGTTGTCATTGCGTTGTAGGCCCTAAGCTGGTGATGAGATTTATTTCGAAGGTAGTATGTTTGAAGTTAATTAACATTGAAAGTAGGTAGATATATGTTTAGTTGAATTTAAATTAAAGTAGGTATGATTAAACATTTATGGAATTAGTATTAAAAAATATATTAGTTAAAATGAAGTTGTACGAACACGATGTATGAAAGTTATAGTGAGTATTAAATTTTGAGTAATTCAATAGTTAATGTTCCCCTGTCAGTTAACCGGTGCTTTAAGTTGCATCGCGGCATATCCAGTTCCGCCAACGGGGAGGCCGGGAAACGCAGGAACCATATTTACAAACTTAATAATAACAAAGAATTGGGGAGTTTGTCAAGGCAGTCCCCCTTGCCTCTGCTATCTTAAACTAATAAAAAATAATTTCACACCGAAGAGTTTGTTAAGGCAGTCCTCCTCGCCTCTGCCGTCGAATAAATATATATATAACATACAAATATGTACAACACCGGGGAGTTTTTACTATGCAGATCCCCTAGCCTACTGCTCGTCATGATCGGTTTCATTGAAGGAGTTCGCCATACACAATGTTTTTTGCATAGGCGACTCCTTCATTAATCCTGTCAGGGTGGACAAGTACGGCATTGTGATCTGGATGTCTGACCCTAACAAGCAACACGTACAGCTGTGCATGAGTGAAGCAGTCTGTGCGCAGATCAACACCAACTGAATCTATTGTCTAACCCTGGCTCTTGTGGCCAGTCATACAATAGGCCAACATCAGTGGGAACTGACGTCGGCGGACCCGAAGCGGCGATCCCTCGACAAACGGAAACGTAAATGTTATTCTAGGAATTCATATAGGCTCCCGTTTGTCCAGGAAGTCTGACAGTAATTAACCGATTGGTAATTGCTGTCACAATGACTTTGGTGCCGTTCACGAGTCCTTCAGCGATGTTGAGATTCCTCATTATGAGGCACACAGAACCGATCTCCAAACGCAGAATATGATCTGGCACACCCTTGCCAGTAGCCTGGTTCAGCAACTGAACGTCGACATCCAGACCGTCATCATTTTCCTTGTCGACAGAGTCGGCGCTTCTCAACTCATAAAGGTGGCCGTCAAGTAAGTGCAATATGTCATTGACCTCCTTGACATTCAAAACTAGAGTTGAGAGAATCACCCGCCGAGAATACAAATCGGGATTCATTAAGACATCACGAGGAAAGACGGAGGAAATCAAATCAGTCAAAGACGTCACGTGCCTAACACCGTGCAGTGGTATTAGACTTTGATTGTCCCGCCCCTCCCCCAGAGACATTGAAGGAATAGTCCCATTGCCGACTGCAAGCAGAAATTCGGAATAGTCAGTAGAACCACTCGTCCTATGTGGCGTCGTGAGAGAGAAGATTTTGAAACATTGCCACAGATAAGACGCCCGAAGAGAAACAGAAGCAATGTCGGTTGGCGTACGTGCATTTGCAACGACGGGAGCGATCTGACGGAAGTCCCCAGAGCACAGAAGGATCTTATCACCAAATGGCACAAGGGTATTCATGAGATCTCTCAGAGATCTGTCGAGAATTTCAAAAATGAATCGATGAGCCATCGGTGCCTCATCAAAAACAATGAGCTGGGCAACTCTGATGAGTTCTGCCCTCTGGGAACCGTTGGTGATGTTCCAAAATCCAGTGTCGTCGCCGAGATCGAGTGGTAGGCGGAACATGCTGTGAGCTGCTGTAGTGCCACCGGTCAGGTTTCCGGCAGCGATCCCTGAGCTGGCCACGGCGAGAGCCACTTGATGACAACTCCTCGACAGTTAATTTATATTCGTTAATAAGGTTATTTATGACGCTTAATGCATTTTTGAGTTTCACACTAACCATAAAAATCTGCAGGATGGTAAGGAAGATCTGTAACAACTGATTACTCTATGAGTAGACGTATACTGCGATACCATCAGAACGTAGATCTGTAAAGAATTAATTTAATGGTATGATTCGTGTATTTACTTCTTTACCGGCATAAAGTGGAAGTAAAACGATTTTTTATAGCAATTTGATGGGGTTAAAATTTATAATAGTGAGTTATGACCCCTCTGTTCTAAGCAATAATGAAAGTTCGTGAAATTTTTCAAGTTTCCAGTTTATCAGGAAGTAGATCATGATAGTAGTTTAGGTTGAATAAAATATCTCGAGAAAATCACAGGCATTAGGCAAATTTCGAAAGTTTTTGCTAAACTTATACGCATTTAGATACTAAGAACTTGTTATAGTATTGGATATTTGTAACATATATGCTATAGAGATGATTTAAACCAAATTTCAGCCCTCTACGCATAATATTATGTCAAATGGAGCCAGAAAACCTAGGGCAGATCATCGAAAATTGAAATTTCTAGAGCTACCTAAGGGTGAAGGAGACGAGATAGAGCAAAAAGTCAAAGGACCAAAGTTATAGATCGTGAAAAATCCGTGACACATGGTGCAATCCTTTTTTGGATAGAAACATCTGTTTGGCCACTAGAGCTCAAAATAACAGTTTCTTAAAAAACCCTTTTTATAACGATTTATTTAATTTTTTTTAAGGGGGTCAGAATTTAAAATTGCAAGTTTTTATGATTTCCCTTGTAGGTTTAAGCAATGAAGCAAGTACGTGCCAAATTTCAGGTGTCTAGCTCATCGGGAAGTAGTTTAGAATTCGTATCTCTTAATCAGTGAGTTACACATCGCGCTGTATATATATTAGATGCATATGGTTTAATTTGAAATGGTTAGCGTTGCCAACAGAATGCAGAATTGTACAATGTTTTTGTACCACATGTGAATACTGTCTTATTCAGCAAATGTGTTATTGTTTACGTTTTCAATTATTTAGTAAATTTTTACTGTTAGGTTATGTGAACCAAAAACATAAAGTGCACTAAAATTTAGAGTTACAAATTTTTTGTTTTAAATTCAATGTTAGAACTAAAAATAAGATGCTAAAAAAATAAGACGATAGACTGCTCGAAAAAAATTGAAACAACGAAGAAAAAGAAACACATCTAAAGGTATCATGGGAAAATCCACAGTGACTTCAAGAAACACTATCGAAACAGATTGGAATAGAAAGGGAGACAGACGCCCAAGGTGATGAAAGAAATAATCAGAACAGAGATAATGGAGAACCTTCAAAAAAGGGATCATACAGAAGAAGCTGATTTAAACTAAACAACTTTACAAGCTGTTTGCAGAAGTACAGGGTACTATGATTTAGACCAAGAATGACACATTATTCCAATCAAATATAGATTTTATTGAACACCCGAATGTAGTAATTTTCAAGATGGACAAAATTTGTAGTTATTGCATAGGAAAAAAATTAATTCAAAATGGAAACGCAAATTTTGCGCTGTTTGCAAAGGCAAATAAGACTGCTACCACCAAATATACCACCACCCCCGGCTTTCTCAAATATATGTATGGAGAAACACCAAAATATATTGAATTTATACATTACATTAGACGTTATAATGCTTGCTTCCAAATTACGTCTTCTGGAGCTACCACTATTTATACCTTCATAAGATTTTTCAACCCAGCGAAGCGAGTTACTAACAGCTAGTAACCTTAAAAAAGAAATAAACGAAAACTCGAGGCTGCTGTGCAGCGCCTGCACATTATAGTAAATATAATTCCCCTTAAAATTTGTTTATAGGGATGAACTATGTTTATAGGGATGGACAGCGTAGTGCACACGATCACAGTCCGCCAGTTTTAGCTGTACACACGTAATTAACACTTCATACCGGTAGTTGATGAAATGTTCATTACCGTCTTTGAAGGAGAGAGGGCATGACACCGGACAACATAGCCGATGGATATAATGGCGCTGGAAGGGAGGGGAGGAAGAGGGAAGGTACAAAAGGAGCCGCCGGCTAATTTGACGACAGAACATCCATCTCATGTGTATAATTAGCCGCCAACACATGTGATGCGACACAAAAACAAACTCTTTTAACTCTGATTCTGTCACTCGCCGCCCGAGGTTGCGGCTCTGGAGTAGCCGACCTTCTACCTATGTTTGCGGCGGGAAAGTGCACCTACGTATTGTTGTAAAAACCACATTTGGATTTAAAGTATTCGTTAAAAGAATGTAACATTTTGTGTCCATCATCATATTTAAAAAAATATTATTTGTAAGCAAGGACTAAACATTACTTTTCGGTCGGAGTGCCCTTATTAAGCTAATCCTTTACTCGTATTCCTACACCATATACACACAAGAGCCATGATTTTAAATTCACTTGCTGGCTTATATGCTTGCCCGTTTACGAAGTTATCACAAAAACGTCTCCAAAGATTTCCTTCCATTTTTAGAATAAACTAATTTCTGGCTCAAAAGGGTTTTCTCATGCTGGCCACTTAGCCAGGTAAAATGAGCCTTATGGCTTGTCATGTTAACAGCAAAATAAACAACGTAAACGTACAGAAATAAGGTAATCATCGCATCAGTTTCCAAACCGCAACCATCGGATAGGAGAAATTCCATGAGAGCGTGCGGGATGAAGATTGCTTGCACTACTGTTGGTTGGCCGACTCCTGTGATTCGATCGAAACAACACTCAACAAGGTCCAAGACTATACAAAAACCCTCTAGAATCAGCAGTTTTGCCGGGGCCGGCGAGTGACGCCGCCGCCGGAGTCGCCGTGTTTGCCGACGGTAGCCGGTAGCGGCGTCGCTGCCCAGGACCCCAATATTTGCCTACTACTGCTGCCCCATTAGGCGCGGCAAACAACCTACGCTGTTGTTCTACTTTAAAGCCTTTAATGCGCGCAGGCTGCTGACCCCTGAAGAGTTTTCGCCCACATAGAATGGTTTTCATTCCGACTTCTGGTCAAAGATCTCTAAGGCCAGTAAGATGGGAGAACTTTGGGAAATTCTGACTTTAACTGGAACTTTGCTCAGTTCTCAAGTAGGCCTATGCCTTCTTGATGAAAATGTCAAATGAAAGGTTCCGGCTGTGCTTCAGCCACCATTCTGGCATTTCCTGTGCATTTTTTCAACACACCCTTTAAATTTCCAAAAAAACTGTTAGTGGGATTTTACGTGAAAAATACTTAAAAAGTTAAATCGGATATTTTTAAAGAACACTTTAGTAAGGAATATTAAGTTTCAATTTCGTACGATTTCAAAATGGCAGCCATAATTTTCAAGAGGCAAAACATGCGGAGTTTGATTTCTTTTTCTGAAGTGATTTCTTTTTCTTATGGTTTGTATAAATTCGTTACAAGTAAGTGAGGAAATTAAATAAAAAAATATAACGACTAGTTTATAGGGGGGCATTGGAGTTTCTTCAAATAAAAATCGAATTTTCTCACTTATTTGTGCTATGAACCTATGCAAACTATACATATTTTGAAATTATTGAAAGTATTGGCCCGCATTCACTTATCAAGTTTGAAGTTTAATCTCAAATGGTTTAAAAGTTATAACAAGACATGTAAATATCATACACCGTCAGACGGAAAGCGGTTCGAAATAGACCATATGCTCATTAATATATTTTTTACCTGCCGAATAACATGAGACATTTTCGGAAACTGGGTACCCTGTATAAAATATTTTTAAAACTGTTTTTAATATTGTTACCTGAGTTTTAATTTAATGTTCACTTTGCTAAATAAGAAGAAAATAATACATTCCCAATGGTGCAAAGCCTAATGATTTTAAAATGAAATTAAAACTATAGCTACAGAATTTTAAAAATCTAGTTAATTAGACATCTCATATAAATTGATCCATAACTAAACTAATGATTCTATGAGGAAATAGTAAAGATAAATTAATTATATAACACAAGGTCAGCTACCCTATTTTCATTAGATAAAATTCTTAACTATAGAATGCAGTAAATAAAGTTGTACATATTTAAATAAATCTTAACTAAACTACTTTGATAATACGAATAGCTTTAATTACAAGATTTGTTGGGGGAGGTCCAGTATTTTCCTTCAGTATATATGGGTCTAAAACTAGAGCGCCTTTAATTATGACTTGTTAGATCAAGCTGGAAAGCAATAATTGCTACCCGTACTCGTAGTTAAGGATTTCACGGGTGGAGGGAGCAAGGCGGTTGTATGTCCCTTGTTGTCGAATGGCCATTCCGTCTCCGTGACGCTAAGGAACTAAACCTGTTGTATTGACACGTGTATGTTGCTGATTGATTTATCTAGCCAGTTTTAGTTCGAGACCCATTTCCTTAGTTACAATAGAAGTTGTTGTATTAGTTTAATTTGTAGAATTCCATTATAAAATCAGAAATTAAAATCACCTTATCACAAACTCATCAAAAAAGCACTTACCTACGAAAAACCTTGTACAAACCTTGTAACTTGTACAAAAAAATTAAGAATAGAGATTGTATTGCCTGTTTCATAAAATAATCCAGGCGTTGGGAGTTTTTTTTGTATTTAAAACTATGAAACATGCACTCTTAAATTCTATACGAAACTTATTATCTATAGCTTACTCAAGGGCGGAATTAGGGGGGGGAAGGGGGGCACTTGCCCCGAGCGGCAGATTTTGGGGGGCGGCAAAAAAGACAAATAAATCAAAAAATTAACAATTATTAAAGATTTTTTATGTCCAATATGTCCAACCAAACATATGTCCAATGAACATATGTCCAATCAAAATTTTAAGAAGCCTATATTTTGCGATGGTGAACAGCAAACTTGAATATGGGTTAGTTTTTTGGGGAGGCACCTATATAACTAACTTAAGATCAATAGTCACCCTTCAAAAAATGTTTGTGAGGATTATTTGTAGAAGAAACAAGTATGATGCTTCAGATCCGTGTTTTAAAACATTGAATGTATTTCCTTTAAGAACACTTTTTCTATATAAAGTAATTAAACTCTTTCACGAAAAGTTAAGTTCTGATTGTGGAGGAAGTGACTATAAGCTAAGGCTAAGAAATTCAGGTTTGTGTAATGTGCCGAAACCAAATTCTACCTTTTTTACATGTACATTTTATTTTATTGCACCACGAATTTTTAACAAACTTCCTAGCAGTATTAAAGTGGTACAGAACAAGAAACTTTTTCTCAAGAGAAAAATGATTAGTATCTGTCAATGATGTTGAAGAGCTGATAGGGATAATGCAGTATATTTTGATTAACAGTCACACTACAATTATAATACAAGGGATAGTTTTATGAGCTTATTTATATATTCCTTTGGTTGCTTATGTTGTTTTTTATATTATTTGTAGTATTAGTAATAGTAATAGTAGTAGTGGTAATAGTAGTAGTAGCAGTAGTAGATGTGGTGGTAGTAATAGAATTGTTACTACCACTCCATTCTCCGGTTCATTTCAATAGCCCGGTTGTTTTTTCTAAATCATTCCGGCCTATTTGCCGGGGTGACTCTGTGTTCTTCAGCCTCCATTGCGCTGGAGGTCTAGGACGAGCAGAGGGTACAGCTTAAAAACTGGGTTCTGCACCTCCCAGGCTGCCGGATAGTACAGGGGCCCGGGTCAGCTCAGCCAGCTGACCTGGCTGCCCTATCAGCCGGCGAAAATCCCCTTGGCCGTGGCGGTGCCGGTTGGCGACCGGATAGGGCCCTGCTGCGGTCACGGGGGGGCTCTGCCGAGGCCACTGCTCGTCTAGGACCGCCGGTGTTTTGGAGGCAGTCGAACATCGATGTAGTTGCTCTGGTGATGGGTCGGTTTGACAATCACATTGGGGCACTGTTTTGGGGGGTTACAAACGCCCAGTCTTGGGGGCTAATCCAGACACCATGCCACAAGATATAACGATTCAAAAGGTGCAAGAATCTTCCCGGGGTACCCTAACCCCAACATCAACAAGGGACATCAACAAGGCCGTGCGGGATGGGCAATTTCCAGAGTTGCCCGCCCCCACTAAGAGCCCTTTCGAAAGGAGTAGCAAGGTGTTGAGGTCCCCCGAGCCAAAAACGAGGGGTCAAACCTCTTCTCCTGCGGTCGCGCCGGGTTCCTCGGGTCCACCGGACCCAAAGACTCCGAGGCCAAGCTCGCAGCCAGCTCCTGTACTCTCACCGGACGAAAAGAATGCTGCAATGGCTCAAGAAAAGGTTGAGGAGGAACTGAAGAGGATGAGGAACACTCTCCTCGACATGTCCGCCGCAACCGAGAGGCAGAAGAACGTGTCGATGGGCATCAAGAATGGGATAATCTCCCTGGACGCATCACTTGATGTCCTCGACTCGATGCTTGGTCTCTGGAAGGCATCGCTAAGGCGGCTCAAGCTTCTTGAGGAGAAGCAGCAAGCTCAACGTCCACCTTTGGAACCTGCAGCGCCTGGCGTTGGTGCTAAGAGACCGGCGAGCAGCCCTCCGGCGCGTCCGACGGAGAAGAGGCAGAACACCAAGGCCCAAACTCTGCCGGCTGTTCCTATTGAGGAGACCAGAGAGGGAGCTCCTACTGTACCTGCTGATGGGGAGGGTTTTATCCAGGCCCTTTCCAAGAAGCAGAAGAGGAGGCTCCGGGCAGAGGCCAATGCCCAGAGGAAGCGGGAAGAGGCGAAAAACGCGCCTTCCCAGGCTCCCAGCCAGAAGGAGAAGAAGCCCAAAAATAAGGCCCGGCCTAGGAAGACCAGGAACCAGGTGGTCCTGATCAAGCCGAGCACCGGTAAGACCTACTCTGAGATCCTCGGATTGATGAAGAGGGAGGTCACGCCAGAGGATTCCGGTACTGTTTTCAAGCAGATCCGGAAGACGGCGGCCGGTGGTGTCCTCCTCGAGCTCTCGAAGTGCGACGATCGGGGGAAACTCCAAGAAGCACTTCGGAAAGCGGTAGGGGACAAGGGCGAGGTCCGTTCCATCATCCCGAAGCTGAGGTTAGAGATTCTTGATCTCGACACCCTGACTTCGGAGGCCGATGTTACCACGGCTTTAAAAAGAGACCTTCCTACAATCTCCGGCGAGCCTAAGGTCACCCTGTTCACGCCGAATAAGCGGGAACAGAGGAAGGCCGTCGTTGAGATGGAAGAGAAAGACGGGCAATTTTTCCTTCGGGCTGGGAAGATTAAGATCGGCTGGGTCGTCTGCCGCATTCGGCAGCGCCTCGAGGTGGAACGCTGTTTCCGGTGCCTCGGGTACGGCCACACACGCCGGAGTTGCTCTGGTCCCGACCGCAGCAATAATTGCTGGAAGTGCGGTAGTGGCGATCACAAGGCCACTGCTTGCACTGCGGCAGCTTCTTGCGTCCTCTGTGCCGGTACACCCGGAGTGTCTTCGGATCACTACCCGGGCTCAGGTGCATGCGGGGTTTTCAGAAAAGCCCTGGACGCCAAGAAGGCTCGATCTGCCGCGAAATGATCCGTTTTGTCCAGGCCAATCTGCAGCGGAGTCAAGCGGCTGACGCCATTCTGGAACAGCTTGCTTGCGAGGTCAAAGCCCAGATCGCGATTGTCAGCGAACCCTACCGGATCAAAACCAGTTCATCTTGGTTTTATGACCGGCTTGGTACCGCGGCTCTCTGGATTGCAGACAGTCGCGGGATCCAGGTGTTGGGTCACGGATCCGGTGACGGTTACGTCTGGGTGAGACTTCGGCGCGTCACCGTCTACAGCGTCTACCTATCTCCCAACTATTCCGCCCAGGAGTACCGGGAGAGGTTGGAGGCGCTGGAAGACGATCTTCAAGATGTCTCGGGGGGCGTAATAGTGGCCGGGGACCTCAACGCGCGCGCCGTTGAGTGGGGCATGCCCGTCACTAACGCCCGTGGGAGACAAATCCTGGAGATGGCCTCGAGGCTCGACCTGGAAGTCGCGAACAGAGGGAACACGCCGACTTACCGAAGACCTGGTTTCGGCGATTCCATACCAGACGTCACGCTGGTATCGGCAGGGTTGTTTCCTCTGCTAGCAGAGTGGGGGGTGATGGACGTGTACACTGCCAGTGACCACGACTTCATCTCCTTTCACCTGGAAGAAATCGGGTCGTCTCGTCAGTCCAGTACCCGAAATCCAGTTGGCTGGAACTCGGCCAAACTGGACAGGGGAAAGTTCGTCGAGCGGCTCAGTCGCAGCCCCGAGGCCTGTCAGACGGATCGCTTCGACTCCACTGACCGACAGCAGGTCGAGACTCTGGTTGGCTCCACCATGCAGCTGATCGAGCGTGCATGCGACTCGTCGATGCCTCGGAAAAAACCTGTCCGGGGTCGTCGCCAAGTCTACTGGTGGACGGACGAGATCGCGGAGCTCAGGAGAACGGCGCTGATGCTTCGCAGAAGAGCGCAGAGAGCTCGAAACCGACCGGAGGCTTTAGCCAGGTCGGCAGAGCATAAGGCTGCGAAGAAAGCTCTGGCCAGCGCCATTCGCCTGAGTAAGGCTCGCTGCTGGAAGGAGCTGTGCCGGGAGGTTGACTCCGATCCGTGGGGTAGGGGGTACCAGCTCGTCACGAAGAAGCTCGGGGGAATGGGGGCCAGCAGCGCGACTATGTCTGCAGGAACGGTCACGGCCATCGTCGACGCTCTTTTCCCAAGTCACCCAGTGAGGCGGGAGGAGAGAGTTGTGAGGCCGGTTCCTGATGTTCCTTTGTTCACGGAACAGGAGCTCGTGGCAGCATCGTCTGCCATGCACAACAACAGAGCTCCAGGCCCAGATGGCATCCCGGTTGAGGCTCTGAAGGTTGTGGTGGAAAGTCACCCACACTTGCTGCTACGCATGTTCAACGCGTGTTTGGCGGCGGGTGTGTTTCCGTCACGCTGGAAGATAGCTAGACTGGCGCTCATCAGTAAAGGCAAAGGTGATCCAGAGTCTCCGTCGGCGTACAGACCTCTCTGTATGCTGGACACGGCGGGTAAACTCTTTGAGAGGTTGCTGAAACCCAGGTTGAGGTCGGCCGTCGAAGCCGCCGGGGACTTGTCCCCTCGGCAACACGGCTTTCGGAAAGGCCACTCAACCCTGAATGCCGTAACTGAAGTCCTGGGCGCCGTCCAGCAGGCTGACACAACCTGCCATCTGGCCAGGCCGATCGTGCTGCTGGTCACCCTGGACGTGAGGAACGCGTTCAATTCTGCCCGTTGGGTGGATATGCTCGAGGCGCTGCAGCGTGACTTCAGGGTACCCGACTACCTCTTGGTCGTGGTACAGGACTACCTGAAGGATCGCAAGCTGGTGTACAGCACTGAAGCAGGAGTCCGTTCCAAAGTGGTCACAGCCGGCGCGGCACAAGGGTCGATCCTCGGCCCTGACCTTTGGAATGTGGCATACGACGGGTTGCTTCGCCTCGAGATGCCACCAGGAGTTTTTCTTGTGGGCTACGCAGACGATGTAGCCGCAGTCATCACGGCTCGGGATCCGGAGTTGGCCCAGCTTCGCCTCAACCAGGTGATGTTTCGGGTCAACAGATGGATGAGCGGTCATGGACTTGAGCTGGCGGTCGCCAAGACCGAGATCGTCATGCTCACTCGACGGAGGATCCGCACAGTAATCCCCATGACTGTCGGTGACGTCGAGGTCCAGACGAAGACTGCGGCGAAGTATCTGGGAGTTGTGCTCGACTGCCGTCTCACGTGGTGGGAGCACATCCAGACTGTCTGCGACAAGGCGGCGAGGGTTGTTCTGTCGCTCAGTAGATTGATGGGGAACATCGGAGGTCCGAGGGCTAGCAAGAGGCGACTCCTCATGTCCACCGTCAACGCCATTCTTCTCTACGGCGCAGAAGTGTGGGCGGGTGCCATGGGAGTCAAGAAACACAGCAAGAGAATTCTCTCTGTTCAACGCAGGGCTGCGCTCAGGATCGCCTGTGCGTATCGCACCGTGTCTGGACTGGCTGTCATGGTTGTGGCTGGAGTGATTCCCCTCGATTTGCTCGCCGTTGAGAGGCAGAACATCTTTCGCCGCGCTCCGGATCTCGGCAGAGACCAAGCTGCTGAGGAGGCGAGACTCGTCACTCTGCGGGCCTGGCAGGAGCGGTGGAACGACGGACCGGAAGGGCGATGGACATTTCGACTCATTCGAGACATCAGCCCGTGGTTGAGCCGTACCTTTGGGGAAATTGATTTCTTCTTGTGTCAATTCCTGACGGGTCATGGCTACTTCAGGGATTACCTTTTTCGCATGGGAAAGGTGAGGTCACCTCAGTGTAGGTACTGCCCGGAGGAGGTGGATGATGCTCATCATACCTTTTTCCGGTGCAGACGTTTCGCTGAAGATAGGAGGAGGCTTGTTTCTGCAGTCGGCGATCTATCCCCGGACGTCGTTGTGGGAGCAATGCTTCGCAACGAAGAATCCTGGAGAGCGATTGCGCTTTTCGTGCAATCCGTACTTCGGCGGAAGCGAGATGATGGATGCTTAGGTGACCTCTAAGTATCCTGAAACAGTGACTTGACCCGTCAGGGCGCAAGACACGCGGACCAGTGCTGAAGTTGTCCGATAAGGGTTCCGGCCTGGTTTTCCCCGCGGCTCCGTAGGAGGTTTAGTGGGTACACCTCGACCAACATCTGAGAGGGAGTCCCACACTGTTCCTTGGGTTCGCGCATAAAGCGTTCCTCCTACGTAAAAAAAAAAAAAAAAGTAGATGTGGTGGTAGTAATAGAATTGTAAATCATTGTAATTTGAGCCTTTATTGTTTTTCTTGTTTGAACCTTTGGTGTTGGAAGTGCAGGATAAAAATTTATCGAAGGTATATGTGTTTATTTATTTGATTTAAAGCATGTCTGTTTTCTTTTGCTCTGGACTCTAATTTAACTCTTGTAAATTTTATTCTGTGGTGGAACCCTAAACGGACATTACGTCCTAGGGGCCCTATTTTTTCTGTGCAAATGTAGTAGTATGGTCAGCCTGGTTTCTTTACTATTTAGAAATAATATTATTTGTTGTTGTTATTTATAATATGAAATATGTAATGTGCAGAAAAATAAAGATTTAGTTATTTTTAGCGAATTTCCCCTATAGGGAAGAAGCTATTACCGTAGGTCTCATGGTAAGACCTAAGCCCAAGACCATGATAACTTTTTGAGCTTTTCACATAGAAAAATAAAATTTATCAAATATTTGTTGGCACCATTGAATTCAGCTCAAAAAAACAAACAATTTAGTATTTTGAATCACTGCTCTATGTCCATTGGTTACCGAGATATTGAAAGTGGTAAACACAGTACGTTGTCTCAATGTTAACCTTATGGGAAATAAGTAAAATTCTATATCTCGCTTATTTCTCAACATATCTTGATAAAACTTGGTAAATAGCTTCTTCTAGTTCAGATATACTAAATATTGAATTGAAACCTCCCAGTTTTATTATACCCGTAGCAGCAAACCTGCATACTCATTCCCCATGTTATTCTTATGGAGCTTACCAAAACATGTCAAATCTCGCTATGTTGGATTGAAATATGTTGCTTTTCATTTGAAATTCGCTGAGTTTGCAGGTCTGCTGCAACGGGGGTATTTTATTTATTTATTTCGAAAACTATACAAAGCAATTCCAGAGAAATTGAGTGATGTAGTTTCAGATTGTTCATGATCTTTAACTAATTTTTACTGTAAGAAGAAATGTTTATTATTTGTGGGCCAGATGGAGGTGGATGGAGTGTAAAAATACCCCCGTTGCAGCAGACCTGCATACTCAGCGAATTTCAAAGGCAAAAGAACATGTTTCAATCCAAGAAAGTGAGATTTAACATGTTTTTGTAAGCTCCATAAGAATAACATGGAGAATGAGTGTGCAGGTTTGCTGCAACAGGTCCATTAAAACTGGGTGTTTTCAATTCAATGTTTCGTAGATCTGAACTAGGAGAAACCATATAGCAACTTTTATCAAGATTTGTCAAAAAATAAAGAAGATATAGAATTTTTTATTTCCCATAAGGATAACATGGGGAATGAGTATGCAGGTTTGCTGCCACAAAAATGGAAATTTCGGGGGTTTTAGACGAAAATACATTAGATCTTATTTAGATGAAGCCACAAACCAAGTTTTATTAAGATATTTTGAGAAATAAGCGAGATATAGAATTTTACTTATTTCCCATAAGGTTAACATTGGGACAACGTACTGTGTTTACCACTTACAATATCTCAGTAACCAATGGACATAGAGAAATGATTCAAGATACTAAATTGTTTGTTTTTACGAGCTGAATTCAATGGTGCTAATTAAAATTGGATTATTTTGATTTTTATATGTGTAAACCCCAAAAAACCCATTTTTGGGGGGGTTTATCCCCCTTTACCCCCCCTTCCAGTGGTCCGATCGGGCTGGTTTTCGAACTCATCCGAATAATTGCTACTTTACACGCCTATGCCAAATTTCATTCCAATCGGACCATTTTTGCGAGCGCTATCGTGCTTACAGACACACACACACACACATATATATATATATATATATATATATATATATATATATATATATATAGATATATATACAAATTTGAACGAATGGTGTTTTTGATATCTGGGGGCACCAAAACGAAAAATTATGATGGTCCCGCGCTTAGGTCTTACCATGAGACCTACAGTAATAGCTTCTTCCCTATAGGGGAAATTCGCTAAAAAAAAATTGAAGCCTTCTAGTTTCACGGACCAAATGCGTCTGCATACTCCTTCACTTCCCTTGTTCCCTTATAGGCTTATAGAAAACTTGAAGACTATCCGTTCTAACAGCGTCAATCCAGGCTTCCTTTCAAACAAAATAATATAATGTTTCCAACATTTGTATAGCAACTAATGGTTGCTCATTGTAATTTATAATCTCAAAATATTACTACACCGTATGTTCAGATGGACAAAATTTTACTTTTAGCGAATTTCCCCTATAGGGAAGAAGCTATTACCGTAGGTCTCATGGTAAGACTTAAGCGCGGGACCATCATAACTTTTCATTTTGGTGTCCCCAGATACCAAAAACACCATTCGTTCAAATTTGTAGATATATATATCTATATATATATATATATATATATATATATATATATATATATATATATATATATATGTGTGTGTCTGTAAGCACGATAGCAAAAATTATCCGCAAAAATGGCAAAAATGGTCCGATCGGAATGAAATTTGGCACAGGCGTGTAAAGTAGTAATTATTCGGATGAGTTCGAAAATCAGCCCGATCGGACCATTGGAAGGGGGGGTAAAGGGGGATAACCCCCCAAAAATGGGCTTTTTGGAGTTTTCACATAGAAAAATAAAAATAATCTAATTTTTGTTAGCACCATTGAATTCAGCTCGAAAAACAAACAATTTAGTACTTTGAATCACTGCTCTATGTCCATTGTTACCGAGATATTGAAAATGGTAAACACAGTACGTTGTCCCAATGTTAACCTTATGGGAAATAAATAAAATTCTATACCTCGCTTATTTCTCAAAATATCTTGATAAAACTTGCTAAATGGCTTCTTCTAGTTCAGATATACTAAATATTTAATTAATACCACCCAGTTTTAGTTGAGTAGCTGCAAACCAGCATATTCATTCCCCATGTTATTCTTATGGAGCTTACAAAAACATGTCAAATATCGCTGTGTTGGATTGAAATATGATGTTTTGCATTTGAAATTCGCTGAGTATGCAGGTCTGCTGCAACGGGGGTATTTTTAAGTTTTAATGTTCTAACCTCAAAGATTAAGTATTGACCTCATTGGGCAACTGTCATTGGTTAAGTCAGTCGCTGATTTCAAATTTATATTTACATATTTTTTTATGATTACGATTTTTATATTATTTTATTTTACGCCAAAAATTATTTTAATGTCTGCAGCTGTTAAAACCGAGTGATGTTTAAACTCTGGGAAAATCACAGTAAGCCCCTCGTGAACGGACCGGGACCTATCTTGATGTTTTTGTTTCAACGTTAAAATATTCCAAAATTAATATTGTTTGATTTATTTGAAAGATAAGAGAAAACTAAGACTTCAAATTTATGTTCTCTAAGCTTAGGCCTAATATATTTTCCCCAGATTTCCATTGTAACGTGAAAAACTTTGAATGAATTTTGGAGTCTAATTACATATTATAATTATAAAATGTTATTAGTTTTCTTTCAAACGTATAAATTTCTAATTGTGTATAATTTAAAAGAGAATAATCACAAATTCCAAAAACCTTTCAATAATAATCAATAAAGTTTTGTGCCCATTAACTCTTTACAAAAAATTAAGTTTATTTTTTGAATATTGGGTACCAAGGGGCGGCAAATTTAGCTTTGCCCCCCTGACAAATGTCCTAGTTCCGTCCCTGAGCTCACTTAAAAATACTGGTACCCATCTTTGTTAGGATTCTTTTGCATTAAAAATAGAACATGTTTGTAAAGTATTGACGATCGACATTTTAATTTGGGATGTGTGAGTATTGACCGTATTGGGCAACTGCCTTTGGTTAAGTCAGTCGCTGATTTCAAGTTTATATTGAAATATTTTTTTTGATTACGATTTTTTTATATGATTTGATTTTATGTTAAATCACTTTAATATCAGCAGCTGTTAAAACCGCGTTATGTTTAAACTCTGAGAAAATCATATTATTAACTTATTTTTGAAGTCGAGTTGAGTTTTGACTTTTTTGAGATTGGAGGATTGTATTTTACGTACTTATACAACTATGATATAAACATTTTAATCGTCAATCATATATACAATCAATCATATACAATGAATTTATTTTTAGTTATTCGACTTATAGAGCTATCTTTTAATTAAGAGCAATTATTTGCAATGATACTAATTAAATTATAATAAACAATTGACTTAAACACACCAGTGCA
The DNA here is from genome assembly GCA_035578135.1 of Flexamia atlantica. NCBI lineage: Eukaryota > Metazoa > Arthropoda > Insecta > Hemiptera > Cicadellidae > Flexamia > Flexamia atlantica. Next base: position 180,842,002 of record JAQJVK010000001.1, read on the forward strand.
ATATTTTAGTCATACTCCAGACCTAACTGATTATTGAAACTCCTAAAACTAAGACCATCTTTGATATACCGCATAGCCTAGCTAAATATTTGATTTAAATACCATCCCCATTTGTCTTAGAATTATTCACTCAGCAGGTACATACTTGCATTTACATCCTTTTAGTTTGTAATATATTTTTATTGGCTGAAAAATATAAATAATCTATTAACAAAGAGAAGGGGGGAATAATCTATTAATAGATTATTTTCCTTATTAATAATCTATTCCTATTATTAAAATTAGGAAATGATAATCTCAAATTTTGGAAAGGAATAAAGTGATGCAATAAATTCATTGTAGTTGGGCCATAAAGAAAACAGCCCTTTAATGTAAGTACCAAAATAAACAAGGTTTTACCGGTGACCGAAATTAACCGTATGAAAAACGGCCGTAAAATTCGATCTCGCCGAACAATGGCAGAGGTAACAACTCTAATAGAACTTTCGAGTATTTTATGGATAGGTCTGCTCGAAAAACCCCGAATCTCAAGTACTCGCAGACCCCTAAACTTATTTTAAACATTTTGCTTACAATGTAAAAGACCAAGCCCATAGTCATGTGCCATTCACTTTTAAGAAAATAAATTGGCTTTAACTCTACAAATACACTAACAGTCAATGGAAATATTCTTCCTCACTACGGCAGAGTTAAAAATCTCGGACTTACTATCAACTCAACTCTCACTTGGGATGACGCCCTAGTCGACATCCGAAAGAAAGTCTTTGCCTCGATACGCATTCACTTAAGAAATTGCCCAAAGCTCTACATTATTTTAGTAAATAAGCTTTGAAAACTAAAAATGGTTGAATAAGAATAAGAACTTTATTTCTCCATAAATATACAAATATGTACATAGAGAATGGTCACATATGGAATACCATTACAATGTCATGTCACAACTTAAACTAACTTAGAACTACTGTTAAAAAAATCATTCAAGGAATAAAATGCATTTTCATATAAATATTTTTTAACTTTTTTTAAGCAAAATTTGTTAAAAGCAGTTTTCATTTCCAGCAATAAAAGTTTATTTATTACTTTGCGAACCATATAGTCAGGAGATTTTTCAAATTTTGCTGTAGAGTGAGAGGGATATATTATAAAATTATGTCTCGTGTTGTACACATTTGAGGTATTTTCAAAAATATTTATATTTTTCATGAAAAATTTGCATAATTCATAAATATAAAGGCAAGGCAAAGTTAATAATTTAGATTCTTGGAATAAATGCTGACAGGGCTCATCAACCGCAACATGATGTAAAATTCTTATGGCCCTTTTTTGAATTCGAAATATTCTATTAAAATTTTCAGATGAGGTACTTCCCCAAATAACCAAACCATAAATAAGTCTAGACTGAATAGTTGCAAAATAAACCGTTCTTAAAATACTTTGATTAATTGAGTTTGACAGTACTTTTAGAGCAAAGCAAGATGAATTCAATTTTTTGCTTAAAGTTTCAATGTGTGCAGAATAGTTTAATTTGGCATCTATTGTTATCCCTAAAAATTTGTAAAAAGTGTTTTCAGTTTGAATTGTATTTTGAAAAGGTTCACGAGTTTTAAATTTTATTATTTCCGTTTTGTTTTCATTTAATTTTAATCCATTTTCCTTAAACCAGGCACTTAAATTATCTATACAATCGCCTATATTATGGTCTAGATCATCTTGACTTCCTCCTTGGACTACCATGGTAGTGTCATCTGCATATTGAATTGTATTTGAAAATGTGGAATTTACATTTTTGGGTAAGTCAGCAACATAAATTAAAAAAAGAATCGGTCCTAATATAGATCCTTGTGGGCATCCTGTATAGCCAATTTCCCACTTGGAATCATACATTCCACTTTGGTCATTTATGCGCACTAACTGCAAACGTTTTTCAAAATAGGATTTGATAATATTAATTGCTGGACCTCTAATTCCATAATTTTCCATTTTTTCAATCAGAATATTTCTGTCAATGGTGTCAAATGCTTTTGACAGGTCACAAAAAATTGCTGCTGTAGGGGATTTACCATCCAAGTTTTTAATAACATGATCAATAAATTTTGAAACTGCATCAATAGTTGAAAAATTTTGCCTAAATCCAAACTGTTCTTTGTTAATTATTTGTTGTTTTTCAAGGTAAGGTAAAAGCCTATTTAAAATTATCCTTTCCAACAAATTTGAAAAAACTGATAATAATGAAATCGGTCGATAATCATCTAGACTTTTGCCTTTGTTCTTTTTTATTGGCTTAATAATGGAACGCTTAAGAAGGTCCGGGAATATCCCTAACGTCAAACACTGATTAAATATGTTCGCCAAATGAGGAGCAACAATTTCGCCTACTCGCTTAATTAAAAACATTGGAACCTCATCCCACCCTGAGGATTTTTTATTTTTAAGTTTCCTAATAGCTGATAATATCTCATTTGGCACAACAGGATCTAAGAAAAGCGAACCATTTAGATTACTGCGGTAGTTTTTTGAATAGGTCAAAGCAGCATTTACATTTGGCTTGAGATCCAATTTTTGAGATATATTTAAAAAATGTTTATTTAACAGTGTAGCAGCCTCTGATTGTCGACTTAAAATATTTTTGCCTAAGTCAATCTCAATATTGACAGGTTTTGAATTACATTTTCCTAATTCCTGTTTCACAACATCCCAAGAAGCTTTAGAAATATTGTCAGCATTTCGAATTGAGTTATTGTAAAATTCTAACTTTGCCTTACTAACCTCCTTTTTTAAATAGTGGTTACAATCTTTGTACTGATTTTCGAAATTTTTGTCTCTTGGATTCTGTTTCATTAGTATAAATAATTCACGCTTTTTTGTGCTCATTTGAATTATTTTATCACTAAGCCACTTTTTTTTACTATTTTTGAAACCCATAGTAACATGTTTCTTAGGAAAGTTGGAATGAAAATGGAGCAAAAATGTTTGTAAAAATTCCTTGTAAATAGTGTTTACAAATTCTTTATCATTCCTGTCATAGACAATGCCATACAAACTTAGCCATTCCTCATTTTTTAAATCCTCGTAGAAATTACTTACACTGTCGCCTTTAAATGTCCTAATACTAATTTTTTTCTTTAAGACCTGATCAGAGATAGCTATTTCCACAAGTTGGGCGGTATGATCAGAGAGCCCGGGTTGAAGTATCTTTACATTTTCTATCAAACAATTTGTTATAACATGGTCTATACAGGTTTTTGAATTTTTGGTTACTCTTGTTGGCACATTGAAGCATGGCTGCAATCCATAAGCACTAACAATATCAATAAACTTTTTAGAATACCTGTCATTTACCAATGTATTTACATTCAAGTCTCCACCTAAAATAATATTTTGCTTTACATAATTTCTTTTACTTGCAATTCCATCCAGTAATAAATCCAATTGGGTACAAAAACTTTCAAAATTATTTTTATCTGGAATTCTATAAATACATACAATTATAAAAGTTGAACAATTCAGGTTAAGTTCTATGACACTAAATTCAAAAATATATTTCTTAACAAAATTTCTGTAATCCATAACAATCTTAATTTTATCTAATAATTCTTTGCTAACCAATATGCAAGAGCCTCCTCTCTCCCCTTCCTCTCTAAAATAACCTGATACATACGACAATCCTGAATTATTTAGGAATTCCCTATTATCATCTCCCAGCCAATGCTCAGTTAGTAGTAATATTTTGTATTTACTATTGTATTTGGACAAAAACATATTTTTAGTTGCCATTTTGAATTTTATAATGTACCCTATATCAGCCTTTTGAGAGAATATATTTTAAAATCCGTTCTTAGTACGCATCTAGAGCCTATAATGATTCATTGTGCCAAGTTTCATGGCCCAAAGCCTTAAAGTTTTTGAGAAACGGTGATCAGTGAGTGAGTGAGTGAGTGAGTGAGTGAGTGAGTGAGTGAGTGAGTCAGTCAGTCAGTCAACCGTTTTGGCTTTTATATATAAATAGATATAATAATCTGCTTATTATAATAAACTAGCTCATTATAATATACTACTGCTTGAAAATTTATTAACTCTGTATTCATTAGGAAAGCAGCATTGACTGCAGATGGCGTTCAAACGTGTTTCCCTTTGTTGGAGATTTGTTTGTTTGTTTGTTTGTTGTCTCTCTCGAGGGTAAGGGGCTAATTTCCTGCTCAAACAAAACTTATTTCGACAATCACCTGCCTACCCAAAGCCTTCTGCTTCAAATGTGTTTTTCGCACAAGGCCAATCTATCTTCCAAATAAAGGATAAGGGGCTTAACATGCAAGGAACACTTAAAACTACTTAAAATTTGTGCTCTCCTTGCGTAAGTAATACGGAATAAACTCTAAAAAAGTCCCTATGGTATTACGCCCACCGGTACTTTAAAGTTTATAGGTTAAACTACAGGGGAGATTTTAAAGTTGTCTAGGAACATTTTTATAGAATAATTAAATGCTCTCCGAGTGACACTGGAATAATTATAGCTTATGTGTATATTGCACTGTCTAGTGGAGCCCTACGACGTAAAAGCTAATTTGAAAGTAATGTTCAATTTTTGCAAATTTCCCCTATAGGGGAGAAGCTATTACCGTTGGTATCATGGTAAGAACTTAGCCCGAGATCGTGATAACTTTTGGTTGTGGAGCCCTCGATGTCAACCCCCCCCCCCCCTAGCCGATACATAGTATTGTTTTCGTCAAACTTTCAGAATTTGGGTTGATGGGTGGAAATATTTGTTTTAGTACTCTCTGAATAAAATACCCCCGTCGCAGCAAACCTGCGTACTCAGCGAATTTCTAAAGAATTAATTTTTATATGGGAGCTTATTTACTTATGTACAGGCAAATGTTTCAAACATTTTATGTAATTAATGCAAAAAGTATATTACATATCAATTCAAGAGCAGCTTTAGATATAAGGGAAATGTGATCATGGGAATCACATCGGTATCCATTCCAACAATATTCTTTTTGTTATTCTTATAATTATTAGTCTAATATTTTTTTATAAGTCTACCCTTGTTATAGTATAATAAAAATTTAAGCAAACATACAATCAATGTTTTAAAATCAGTCAAAATAAAAACAAATAAAATAGTCACATGAAAAAATTGAATCCAAACATATGATTTATCTTAAAATTTAAATAAACTTGTTGCAGCAAACTTGCATGCTTAGTTAATTTCTAAAGGATTTATTTTTATATGTTGGCATATTCTACATAAGTTAGGGAAGTTGTTGTTTTGAGAGAATGTAAATATTAATCTAAATTAAGTAAATTTTATCATTCATGATCTTATTTCTCAATAATTATTCATATTCTGATAATTTTTAATAAAGTTACTTGTTATAGTATATAAATGTCAGCAAACATATCATCAATCTACTCAGATCCAAGAAATAAAAACAAATCAAACCATCACATGAACAAATTAAATTCAATCATGTGGTTTGTTTTATTATTTTTTAAATCCCATTTTTGGGAAATTGAATGAAAAATTTGGGTATTTCATACCAGAATTTGGACAGTTTATGCAAGGCGACACTAAAAAAGTTTTTTTAGTGTCGCCTTGGTTTATGTCCCTTCAGGGAAAAACAAAGGACAATGTACTGCATTTTGCAGATCCGATATCTCAGTAACCGATTGATGTAGAGCAATAATTCTAAATGCTATATTGTTTAATTTGTTAAGCTGAATTCAATTCTGACCATTAAACTTACATCAAATTAATAGAAATATGTTAAATCTTGGAAATAAATTTTATTTAGTCAAAAAAACTGCCTTAGAATGTACCGATCTTGCTGGTTTTCGAACTTAAAGTCATGAATATCGCTATAAATGTTTGTTCCAAATTTTATCAAGATCGGACTTTTTTTACGAGAGTTATCGTGCCTACGGACATATATATATATACATATATACCAAAATGAACGAACGTTGTTTTTGGGCTCTAGGGACCTCAAAACGAAAAAATAACATGGTCCCGGGCTTAAGTCTCACCATGCCGCCTACGGTAATAGCTACTTCCCTATAGGGGGAAATTCGCCAAAAGGTGGTTTTCAGAGTTGTGTCCATCCGACCACTGTGTGTTTACGTATGTGTGGATATAAACAGAGCTAGAAACGGAACCAGTGGTCCAGTGCTCTGACTTTCATGAAATTTTACATGTGGGTAATAAACTGTGATATCTCCAGGTACATTTTTCACTTTTTGGAATTTTTTATTCTAAGGATATTTACCCTGTAAACCCCCATAAAACAATCCAAAAATCCAAAAATTGCTCTAACGATTTTAATAAAAATTTTATGGTTTAAGATGCCAAACAAAATAACACAATCGGTCTGTAAAAATTCCGATGCACAAGTTAAAACGTTAAATTGTGATTAGATAAGTTAGATTAAACGTTAGATTGTGATTGTGATAAGTTAAATTGTGATGCAAAATAACATTTTAAAAAACATAATGTTTTTATCATTTAGTAAAAATTGACTTGCAAACATAAAATTTTGATTGAAAAACTACCTTATTTCTCAAAATATCTCAAAATGTTTTCTTGGCATGTGGCTACATCTGTTTATGATTTGTTTTATATTAGTCTCAAACCCCAATTTTTATAATTGTTTGGCAGCGAAACCTCCATGCTCATTCCCTAAGTTTTCTTTTTGGAAAATTAATTCAACTATATTTCTTGACATATTATCTTGTTAAAACTTCACATGGCTTCTTCTAGTTGAGTTATAGTGGATATTGGTTCAAACGCCAATTTTGATATAGGATAGGCCTACCTGCACCTGCAGCAACAAACCTGCATACTCATTTCCCCTGTTATTCTTTTGGAGCAAATTTCAAATTTCAAATACAGCGTTGTTAGTTGGACTATGTTTTTAGTGGATTGAGATTCGCTTAGTATACAGGTCTGCTGCAAGGACGTATTATTTTAAATAATCGTCAATGGCAATTACCCCCGAAAATCCTCTAAAATTCAGTCATAAAATTACATAATTAATTGTAGATAACAGAAGAACGTATGTGTTAGATTTATGATACCGTTTATTATAACTATGAGCGCAATCTTATGAAACTCTTAAACATAATCAAAAAAGCTCCCTCGGCAAAGTTCACATAGTTATTGAAAAATCAGTGAATTATCTAGAATTAATAACGTAGCAAGATTTTAAGATGTTAGCCAAAATTCATAAAAAACACTACAGTTTGATTTATAGCTACTTAAAACCAAGAGGTACTGTGCGAATCCTGAGCCTGTCACATGAGCACCTGTGTCGGCTGCCGCTCTTTGTAACACAAGAAGGTCATTCGGAGACTTCAGGCGGACCAAAGTGCCCGACGACAGAAACCAGCAATCAAAGCTGGCATGGAAATTCGTCAAAATTTGCTAAAATAAATTATGGAAATGATCGCCGAAAGTATGATGGTTGAATGTACCGGCTCTCATATACATCCTTTAGGAATAAATCTGCATATATATTGCAAAATTGTAAGGTAATGTATTAACTTCTTGCGTGAACTAACACATACCTTAATCACCTGTAGGCTTTAATAACATATGTTTTTAAGTCAAATTAGGTGACTTCGATTCTGTATATAAAGGACCAATTTGTTAAAATATTTGTTTAATTTTTTTCTGCTAATTCCCAAATTTAATTATGTATGTATGCAATTTTACCAGTTCAATTTAGAATTGTTGTGCACAATAAATGTAATGCAATCAAGACAGTTGAAATTCATTTCGTAGCTCCTGAATTGTGATCTATAAGTATAAAAGAGGATGTTGGTATATATAGGTATATATATAGTTGGCAGTGATAAACTCAGACAACGCTGGACCGATGGCCACGAAACTTGGTACATACCTACATGTAGACATGTAGAATTTCATGGAGTATCTTTATACACCATCAATTTTGTGATAAATTTCAGGGCTTAGCCTTGAGACCGTCTTAAAGGTAACCATGTCAGGGATTTTGAAAGAATTTTAGTTAGATTTGTTTACTAATAAAACATGTGAAAGTAAAATTTAAAACAGGTGATGTAAATTAATGGTATTTTCCCTTCTGCTATTTAATTGTATTTGTTTATATGAAGATTTGTTACTTGGTGCCAGATGGTTAATGAATTAAGACTTTTGAATATATTTTAAGTGCAACTAGCAGCCCGCGTCACTTCGTGACTTAAAACAATGGTAAAATAGGCTTTAGTTTCATGTTGATTATGTATGGAGTTTTTCAGAGTAAAATACCTTTCAATGAGAAAGTGTGTGAATTTTTGTGTTTTGTTTTAATTTTTCTAGACTCTGCTTTAAAAGTGTCTATGTATACGTTCTACACTTTGAAATTCTGACAGTGCAACAAAATTAATTTTTCATAAAATGGCGGTTAGTTTTCATTGCTTGGCGCATCTCCATGTCTCTGCTGTTTAAGAGTTTTCTTTCAAAAGTATTGACTATTTACGTTAATTCTACATAATATCTACGCGTCAGTTTCTTGCATTCATCTTTGTTAGGCCTTAACAACAAACGATAAGAAGATGGTCAACCTTTGATCTACTGAAGACCTAATTTTTAAATGCATTTATAAAATAGCCATGTTCCGTAAAGAATATCTATTCAATGCTCATAACCGGCTGAAAAATTAAATTTTAAAATTGACCCGCATTTTTGTTTCACATCTTGAATTTTTACTCAAGCAAATATCATAACTTTCAATGAAATGCCCTCATTAAATAGGCATATAGTTATTGGTACATTTCAAAATCGAGTAAAATAGGCAGGCTAACAGTTAACACTTTAATATCCATCGCATTCCAGCAAGTACATTTAAAAAGTACAGGTTTCAAATTTACATTGCATTTCAAAACTTGAATCCTTTTGCTAAATATTCATCTAATATTGATATTTTGGAACACTAAACGTTGAAATATGCATCAATCCGTTGAAACATGTATCAATGTGTATTCACTGTCAACAGTTCGTTAGAAAGTCCCATCTCTAGAGCACTTTCTGATTTACTTATGCTCCTTTTTAAGTTTCCTTTTAAGAAAATAAATACAGTAAATTAAGATGATTACAGACTCTTGGTCTTAGTTTCCATAGGTCAAATACTCTTCCTTATTTTCTGTTGTCTTAAAAAACGTCAATATTTAAGAAATTAAAATCATAATTAATTAAGAATGTTAACTGACTTATGCTAGCCCCGTAACTCTGGAACTATTTCAAATCTTTATCATCTGTTTTGTTACAAATTAATATGAATTATAAAAAGTTCACAGGTTCTCCCACAGATAGTAGCACTTTCGCTGGAATTTGAAAAGCCTCCTGTGTGAAGGCTTTTCATAGGATATTTATTTCCCAAACCCGCAGAAGGAACACCTAGAGATTAATAGCTTTAATTTGATACCAAATATGTGGAGAAAAGTTAATTTCTAGGGGTTGATTTGCTCTGTACAAAATCCCAGAAAGTTTTTTAATAATATAGATACACTATATAAAATGCTGGTATGTAGTATAACATCAAATACATAATTGATATTTTACTGAAGGACTTCTGTGATCACTGATCACTTATACTCGAAGGACTTCTTTTTTATGACAACATACTGCTGTTTAAGGAGGAAGAGTGTGCTACTGTAAAGTATTAATTTTATCTTCAGCACTTTAAAAAAAAATTGCCGGGACGGCTGATTCAATCTTTTTGTTCTATATAGAGTCTAAAAACGTAAGACAACACTTTTTAATAATTCCTGGAGTGGAATTGTAATTTTTTGTTCAAGGTAGACCCTAAAACCTTGAAAAAATGATCTTTTACAGTGAATAAAATTTCAAACCATGTTCTATGGTTCCTCTAACACGTATGCCTTCATGAAGGAAAGAAATAGGATTTCTTATACGCAGGTCTGCTGCGACGGGGGTGCATAATAAAGTTCTAATTAAGGGTAACTATGCTCAAGGCCCCACAGTGTGGCCTTGCTATGCTACATATGCGAGAAGATTCAAAGCCGTCGAAAAAGCCAAGGGTGCTATTCCTTATATCGTGCCCCATGACCATCATCAGGGCAAGCTCAGGTACCGTGCGTTAAGCAGAAACGACCATAAATGCTTCTCGGCGTTTGTCTCGGGTGAGCCAGTCTCTGTAAATTCGCTTCTTGATTGTGTGAGCGCAATCCTCTTCACCTGATAGCAAGATCGACTGGATAGCCGATACAAGCAAACAGCAGTTGCAAGAGGAAGGACCGCCGATATTTGGCATGAGCCTACCCAGGGCAGCAACACCTAAAAACTTTTTTTGTTTTATGGAAGTACATTTGATATGCTTAAGGAAGTAGATTTTTCAACAAGAAAAATAAATGGGAAAGCAAAACTATATAATTGATGGGTGATAGTGTATGTTTATTTTTTATCGTGAGCGAAGCCACGGGTTCTTCTAGTTTAGTCTAAACAAGGATATACACTCGTACACCTTTGACTTTTAGAATGGTGTTCGATTTTGTGTGCGACTCCGCAGTCCGCATTACCGAATGTGTCAGGTAATGTACTATATTAAATGAATATATATAGTGTTTTGAAAGCATACATTTGTCAGTACGTGATATAATACGAGAGCATAAATTTAAAAAAAGCATAAAAATTAAAAATATAAATGTCAATGATTTTGTTTTGTCTGTTGAAAGTTATGAGTATATAATTTGTAATTGTTTTAGTGAATCTTTTGTAAATTTTGTAAATTATTTGAGAAACGAGTCTATTGGCTGTGATATGTTTGTTCTTGGAGCAAAATATTAATGACGTCATTTAGGTAAGTTTTCAATCATCCAGTTTTTTCCATTGTTAGTGTGTCATCGTCACCAGTGTATGTATTAAATGTTCCTGCGGAACTATTGAAATAATTGACTGTGAAGTATGATTGAATGAAGTATATTATATTGTTCGCAAGATCCCTTGAAGTAGGGCCTGTAGGCCTATAACATTCGCTGGAGCATTTTCTTTGATATTGATCTCGATTTCGACTGAATAACCAATTTAGTTTGTTGTTGTTTTGATCTTATTCTAAAAAATGGTTGAATGCCCGGAAGATAAGTGACTCTTAGACTTTGGAATTTTCGTAGATTTCGGGATATCTCGTGTGTTTTCGTCTGCCTTCGTGGGGACGGCCTGTCGCTAGCGAATGATAAGTATAGATACAAATTACCCCCCCCCCCCCACCCCCTCCTAACTTTATGGTTGAATTAATTCTACTAGAGTATATTTTATCGATTGTAACTTAAAATGGGTCAAACACAATGAATAATTCGCTGCAAAATAAAAAATAGCTTTTTATTATACAAGAATCTTTTTGAGGAAAGAGCATACAAAATTACTTTATTTCACAGAGTTTGAAAGTACGGCCCGTCATGGAATGATTAATTTTAATGGTACTTTTCCAATAAATTTAAAACCTATTCCGTTGATTCAAAGATTTGTCATTCTGTCTTACGATTCATTTTATAAATAAAACAGAGAGGATGTCTTGTTCGCAGAAAATAAATTACAGTATTACTAACCAGTTATATCGACTTGTGCATAAAACCTTTGCTGATAACAATACAATAAAACAGTTTGAGTCACTACTCGTGTTTCACATTATATAGAAATCGAAACTGAGATATTTATAAAAGACCTTTGCAAAAGTCACGAAAGGAAACAAAGCGATAAGCACACGTTTAAACACAAGAAAAACCACATTTGAAAATAAACGCAATTGCAACCAATTTAATTGCTTTTTTAAAAACTTTATATTTTGATTTTTTAGGCTTTTACATCAGTGCTATACAGTGCTTAACTTGTAGAAATTAGAGGTACCGGAACTACATAATTTACATGGAGGTATATGACTCCTCCCCTCACCCTCCATTCCTCTCTTCCCCAAAAATTTATTTGGCTTTGTGAACAGCTAGTAAGGTTTTATAATAAGTCCTCCGACCGATTTCATGTGAACGTCTTTTGCGGCAAAGTCAAGTTGGCACCGCTACACCGATCAAGCGCGATTGTCATGGTACAGTTCCCGGAACGCCGCGCATTTTCCACCACGTTACGCCACAAAACAAGCTCTGCTTTTATGTAATACTTACCCTTGCATTTTTTTAAATTCCCCATTGTTGAATCTTTTAAAATTCCAAATGTTATCTAATCTGTGTTAGCTAAATGTTTATGATGCAATCTATTTTTGGAAGTGTTGTATGAGTGTACTTTGCACTGGAAATTCTTGCCTTGAAAAAATATCATTTGCCTGCAAATTTGCAATTATTGAGTTTGTGTAATGTATATTTCTGAATAACTCCATTACACGTCAGGCTCCGAATTTTTGAATGAGCATGTGTTTTCCCAAAATAAAGAGTTTGTCCATTGTCTATTTTCTACTGACAAAAATCTCTTGAAAATGCCAATCCAGCGAAACCTGTAGAGGTGAATGGAATAAAACCACTAAACATCCCAAAATAGTGTATTATACCTGGCGCCAATTCTTGGGGCCCACGCCGTCCATAAGCCCAATGCTAAAATTAACATTAGTCTTATGGACGGCGTGGGCCCCAAGAATTGGCGCCAGTTATACGTTACTAGGCCGGAAAGTACTGTTTCACCGGACGAGCATGATAGTTCCCGCGCGAGCCGCAAGGCGGGTACTACTCAGGAAAAACATATTTTGAATCATAATGTATTCCTTGCATCAACCACTACGTTTCTCAATTCTTCAAACCTAACTTATCATAAACAACGAAACATTTATTACTGCTGCCAGGGCTGCCACTACATTCCTTCAAAAAGTAACCTATAAACATGCTTTGAACGTCGTTTTGCTGCAAATCAGCTGATTGTTTACTTCTGTTTCCTGTAATCGTAGTCCGGAAAACTTCCCGGCCTAGGCCGGTAAGTTTTCTAGACTGGTATCGGCAAAGGGTAAATTTCGAGCCAACAAAAAGGAACAGAAAACATGTGTCTGTGTCAGTATGTTGAACAAGTTTGACATTTAGTAATCAACTTTATACTACGTGTACAATTAATTGAAAGTGAAAATTATACGAGACATGCACTTGTCATTTAAATGAGCTGGTTTACTATAGTAACATTCTACAGAAGGTCCGCACAATAAACAAAACGTGAATATTAATTAAAAGTCTAATTGGGCCGAAAAATGCTAGGCAAGTAAAGAATTCAACTTGAAATTTATTCCTTCTCATTTTAAAATCTGATGTAACATACACCACTGAAAATATGTCACTAATAGAATCCATTAACTCAATCACTTGACAAACTTGAGAGCATGTGTGACTTCTGCACAAGGACTTCGACAGAATATTTTGCAACTCTGCCAAACTTGTTTTCCCTCTGTGTAACTGTCGAAGAAGTAAAGATGACAAATTAATATCCTTCTAGGGATCAAGGTGCGAAAGCTATATACGGCTGTATACGACGTTGTTCCCCAGACCAGCGCCAGCGGCGGCGGCGGCCGGGCAGGCCCTGTACCAATATTTGGCGAGAGAGAGCCGGCCACATTAGCGGTGTTTGCGGGGCCGCTGCGCTGTCCGCAGCCGTCGAGTCTGCTGTCTTTGTAATGGGAATTTCTGTGGAACGTGTTAAAGGCTATCATGGTGCTGTAATCAAACTGTATCAATTACATACAATGTTGAAATGTATAAAGTAAAAAAGAAAGGTTCTTACAATTTATAGTTAGCAGATATGTTTTGTACCAAAGCCGGACCATTTTGATTTAAGGAGTGGTCTTTTCTAGAGGAAAGGAAAACGAACGTTAAAATTAGGCTCTTTTAAGTACCTTCTTCGTAGCAATTTGGATTTTAGAGAGAATTTAAACGTAAATAACAATTTCATTTGTTCATTAAATAAACCAAATAGCAAATTTATGTTGACAAAGAAAGAAAATAACATATATACTTACCGAAACGCTATTGATTAAAACAGAATGTATTTAATATTATTTTATTAAATTTCTGATAAAAAATGCGTTGTAAGTTTTACACGACATGTCTAAAATTTGTAAAGAAATGTCAGTAGAATGCAATGCAGATTTTAGAGCTGTCGAACCGAACTAACTACGGTAAAATAGCTACCGTGGTTAAAAATGAATCTTCATTCAAACCACTTTCACCTTCATGAAATTACATTATCCTGTTATTTCAACAGAATGCAGAATGCATCACGGTTTGCTGACAATGATTTCCTCCTGGAAAAGGAAAGAAGACGTTTCCCTTATTCAGTATATTCTAATTTGGAGAGAAATTAAGAAGTTTCTAAATAATTTATCAAATCAGATCAGTTGAAAACAAAGAGAATCTACGATTAAAACATTAGTACAAGATGTTTACCAAGTCTTATCTACTGTGCATAGTCGTTCAGTTTTTAAACTAAATTTCTAATTTATTGAATTGAATAACAACTATATATTTTGTGATTACCGTTATCGAACAGGATCGAATTAACTAAATGTTGTGATTACAGGATCGAAACAACTGGGTAAAATCATAACATTACGTAGGCAATTGTCCGTCAATCTAAAATACTCGTTTACGATGATGTACCTATAACATAACTCTATAAGGTTATGAGTTTAATAGTATACTAGAGGCTTGAAGGGGCTAATAGCCCCTAAGCATAATCCTTCTTTACTATAGTACAAAATACCTTCTTAGAAAATAGGCTTTTGGATCCACAAAATTATGATTATACCTAGCATTTGGTTTTAAGTAAACAAAGGAGATCTTTTTACATCCAAGTGGTTTTTAAATTACAGTTATTTTACGTTATTTCTCATTTTACAGTAAGCTTAAAGCAATTTCAGTATTTTCCCCAAGTCCCTGGGATGGAAACCTTCAATTTCAGCCCCCTCCCTTCAACCTGCGACCTTCCAAACGCCCAAAATTTCGGCGGAAAGATTTCCCTTACGTAATTATATATATATATAGATCATTTGATATTAAATCTGCATCGTCATAACATAAATTAAACAAACGTACTTTTTATAATTTTTTTATAATAATTTATAAAACGTTACTTAAACTTTTTATAATTTTAAATTATGAAAAACTCAAACCCTTAATTATTATAAAATCTTAAATTTAAAATATTTTTTGTTATAGTACATTGAAGGTGCATAGTTAGCTGCATTTTGAAAAAAAATCCCACATGTCAACATCTACCATATGGCTTTGAATCAAGCATTAGCACCACATGTTAAATGTAAACAAAGTAGACGTTTTTCAAACCCAATGCATTTTAAATGGAAGATATTTTTCGTTATTTCTCATTTTCTGGTATATTTGGACATAATCTGTTATTTTTCCCGACCCCCTAGGACCGAGACCTTGCATTTGATCCATCTCCCATTATCCTGCGAGCTGTCAAACTTTCACAATTTTGATTGAAAAAAAAAATCGCTTGCAGAATTAATAATACTAGAGATCGCCAGTGGTCGACAATTCGACCAATTTTTAAATCAAGACATAGGGATAGCTAATTTTGAACTTTGCATACACCAATGTGTTTCACAATACATTTGATATAGGCCTAGTACACATTTTCCACGTAAACATATAATAGAACCAAATGGGAACCAAAAGCAAAAGAGAAAGACTCAATCTTTGACTAATTATCTTGCCTCGCCACTGGCACATATCTATGACATGGTTTTTAGTAATTAGTATTGTACAATATTAAGATTCCATGTTTATTTCTTTAACCACAGAGTAACCAGATACAGAGGCGCAGCCCCAGCCATTTTTTAACGAGAGTTTTTTGCCGTTATACTCGGACCGCCCCAGTTAGTTCGGGCGGTCCTGGGAGAGAGTGCGCTGTTGTAATAGTAAAATACTGCATTACCGACTTGCAGAGCTTACGGTTCCGAGCGTCGAGCGCGTTGTCATTCACATCCTCCTGTGCCCTTCTAGTTTAATAGGACTAAAATAAAACATATATAACTCTTTTTGGCGTTAATTGCTGAATCCAACTGTATAAATTTTATTTTGGTTAAAATTAGCGCTGTGGCGCGAAAGTATACGTTAATAATATTTAAATTATTATATTGAATTTGTCGTGTTGTTCAACTGTCAGAAAGCTTCTCCAACTTTTAATAGCAATTCTGATTGTGTGACTGAGTTTATTATAAAGGTTTTGAGACCAATGATTGTAGAAGACGCACCCATTTTTTAAACCTTATAATAAAAAATAAGGGTAGGTTTAGAGCGTCTTAAGATGCTTTTAAAATGTGACATTTATTTATAGTTGGTTAATACGCCATTTTTTTAATTTAAGGCTAACAAAATTAAAAGCGACATGTTATCAAAATTGTTAAAACAAATTATTACGATTCACAACTAAGAGGTAAGAAACAAAGTAATATTGATAAGATTTGAAGTTTAACGTCGAAGACGGCATATGTTAAAAATAGTGAGAGTCTTCCACATTTCGACTGCTCTTGTTCAATACTAACAGTGCATACAATTATACAGTTTTTTATATATTTTAAATTAGAGATAAATACTGGAATGAATAAATAAACAAATCATATATATTTTTAAAGACATTATAACGTGTATTTTTAACTACAAAAAATACTCTGATAAAAAGGAAACAACATAGAATTGTATTATTCACAATACCTCCTTTAAACTTAAAAAATCATTACAATTTATTTTAAAACTTTAAAGAATCGGACCTGTGTAAAGGCAGGAGATGGCGTTGTTTACAATTACAATGTTTACTGTACGAGTTAGTTTACAATGCCAGTTAAAACCAAGGCTTTTAACGTCGTTTATCTATTGACTGAAAATACCACGGTAAATACCGGATTGAATTATATCATGTAGGCCTATATAATTGAAAATTATAGTTATTACATAATTATGAAAGAAATAACCAAAGAATACGCAGAATTACGCAGTGATTCTTTTACAAAGAGGCTGAAAACCTTTTACAACTGGCCCTCTAAGACAGATTTCAAAACTATTATTTGCCTACTTAAAAAATCAATTACACAAAAGAATTTACTTGTGTTTCTGCAACACGTAATTAAAACATAACTTAAAATAACAGCAAATTATAAAATGGTCTTTTGTTAAAATTATATAGAAACACACAACTGTTAACACAAATTTACATAGTAAAGCATTTTATACAAACTATTGTTCGATGCGGAAAAGTGGCACGTTCATCGAAATGTATTATTACGTATCACCATATTATCTACTTATTTAATTGTACTCTTAATTAGTTATACTAGAAGTAAAACTACAAAATTAGATGACAAATTTAAATACAACAGATTTGAATACGCAACGCTAGACAATTTATAATACTACAATTACAATTTTTAAAGTTTATTTACATATCAAGTGATTTATTGCGCAACAGCAAACATATATATATATTAATTGGTTGCAATTCAGAAGTCATTCATAACTCATAACATAAGACATTTAATGAGTTTTCGTGTACACTTAATTATAACTTAACTAAAAACTTTAACACAAATTATAAAATGATATTCATCAAATAATACATACTCAACAACTAACAAAACTGTTACTGTTTTCTGTTTTCATTGTCAGATATAGATCATAGTTAGTAAATGACCGATCTCGTTCCAGTGAATGGCCGCTAAGTTTTTCCCCGGTCATTCACTGGTTTTTGCCCTAGTTACGTTCCAATTTATGACCACCCTCAGTAAAAATTAATCTTAACACGCACAGCAATAAAATTGATTTTAAATTGCAGGATAGTATGTCAAATATCATTTAATTGCAACACAATTTTGAAACAATCATATTCCAAGGCTGGTTTTAAGCTTATTTTTAATTAGCTAGCCCAAAGAATATGCTTAATAACGGGTTTTTTAAACAAAACGGTCATTCACTGGGGGGTGGTCATTCACTGGTGCACCCACCCTACGCGTGATATTATTATAAACAATAGTACATTTTATATCATAGCCTTTGTGTATTAACATATGTATTTAAGCATTTAAAACCTACTAAGTATGCAGAGAAGAGGTGTGCTCTGGAAGCAATTATTTATGAACAGTCAAGTAAATAATCACGCCTTACGTTGAAAGCTTATGAGGCTTCCTACATTCGAATATTTTGTACGTTGTAACACTTACCCTAATAGGCCAATAAAATTAAGATTGTGCCTGGACAAAATTCCCGGAAAGCTGAAAATCGTTTTAATCTTTCCGTTTTACATCCAAGTATATGAATTCGAAGTTTGTCCCATTTTTCCTGGTGTGCTTTCGACCTGGGACCACAAAAATATCAGAGTTTTGGGCCATTTTTTATTCTTTTGCAAATAAGTAAAAAACCGTTTATTCTACATAAAAAGATTAAATACATGAATTGTAGAGGACAAAATTCTTCGTTTATTGAGTACCTTCTGATAAAGATACTTTGAATAGTAATTGATTTATGGTAAGTTAAATAAAGGGTTTTGGCGAATTCCTCTTTTAGGGAAAGAGCTATTACTGTAGGTCTCATGGTAAGACCTAAGCCCGAGACCATGATAACTTTTAGTTTTGGGGCCCTCAGAAGCTAAAAACACCATTCGTTCGAATTTTCATAAATATATATATACCTATATACACGTATATAAATATATATATCTATATATTTGTTAGCTCGATAACTCTCGTAAAAATGGTCCAATCTTCTTGAAATTCGGCACAGACTTGTAAAGTAGTAATTATTTTGACGAGTTAAAAATTCAGCCAGATCGGACCATCGGAAGGGGGGGTTATGGGTAATAAATCCCTAAAAATGGAGTTTTTCGGATTTTTCATGTAGAAAAATCGAAATAATCTGATTTTGGTTTACACCATTGGACTCAGCTCGAAAAAACAAATAAATTAGTATTTTGAATCATTGCTCTATGTCCATTGGTTCCCGAGATACTGACAGTGGTAAACGCAGTACGTTGTCCCAATGTTAACCTTATGGGAAATAAATAAAATTGTATATCTCGCTTATTCCTCAACATATCCTAATAAAACTTGGTATATGGCTTCATCTAGTTAAGGTCTAATTGATTATGGCATAAAATCTACAAATTTATGTAATCCTGAGGCAGCAAACCTACGTACTCACTTTCCCAATGTCAACCTTATGGGAAATCGATAAAATTGTATAGTCTGCTTATTTCCCAATATATCTTAATAAAACTAGTTATATGGCTTTATCTAGTTAAGGTCCACTGGATTATAGTCTAAAATCACCAATTTTATAGATTCCTGAGGCAGCAAACCTGCGTACTCATCTCCACAATGTTGGGAGAAAAATAAACGTGTGTAGCTTGTTTGTTTCTCAGCATATCTCGTTGAAACTCAGTACCATGTGGCTCAATATAGTTTGGACATTTTGGATTATACTCTAAAATCTGCTATTTTTACATTTTCCTTGTCAGGAAACCTGCATACTCACTTATACCATGTTATTATGTTGAATATAGTGATGCCAATAATACCAGAAAACGAAATTAAAACATAAAAATCTTACAAGTTTTTACAATTGATGATAAAACATGAAAAATACCCCTGTTGCAGCAGACCTGCATACTCAGCGGATTCAAAATGCTCAAATAAGTGTTTTAGATACAGCCTCGTACCAAATAAAATCAAATTATGTCCGTAAATAAGCATGCAAACATATTTTCCATAAGAATAACATGTTATAAGTGAGTATGCAGGTTTCCTGATGAGGAAAATGTAAAAATAACTGATTTTAGAGTATAATCCAAAATATCCAAACTATATTGAGCCACATGGTACTGAGTTTCAACGAGATATGCTGAGAAACAAACAAGCTACACACGTTTATTTTTCTCCCAACATTGTGGAGATGAGTACGCAGGTTTGCTGCCTCAGGAATCTATAAAATTGGTGATTTTAGACTATAATCCAGTGGACCTTAACTAGATAAAGCCATATAACTAGTTTTATTAAGATATATTGGGAAATAAGCAGACTATACAATTTTATCGATTTCCCATAAGGTTGACATTGGGAAAGTGAGTACGTAGGTTTGCTGCCTCAGGATTACATAAATTTGTAGATTTTATGCCATAATCAATTAGACCTTAACTAGATGAAGCCATATACCAAGTTTTATTAGGATATGTTGAGGAATAAGCGAGATATACAATTTTATTTATTTCCCATAAGGTTAACATTGGGACAACGTACTGCGTTTACCACTGTCAGTATCTCGGGAACCAATGGACATAGAGCAATGATTCAAAATACTAATTTATTTGTTTTTTCGAGCTGAGTCCAATGGTGTAAACCAAAATCAGATTATTTCGATTTTTCTACATGAAAAATCCGAAAAACTCCATTTTTAGGGATTTATTACCCATAACCCCCCCTTCCGATGGTCCGATCTGGCTGAATTTTTAACTCGTCAAAATAATTACTACTTTACAAGTCTGTGCCGAATTTCAAGAAGATTGGACCTTTTTTACGAGAGTTATCGAGCTAACAAATATATAGATATATATATTTATATACGTATATATAGGTATATATATATTTATGAAAACTCGAACGAATGGTGTTTTTAGCTTCTGAGGGCCCCAAAACTAAAAGTTATCATGGTCTCGGGCTTAGGTCTTACCATGAGACCTACAGTAATAGCTCTTTCCCTAAAAGAGGAATTCGCCAAAACCCTTTATTTAACTTACCATAAATCAATTACTATTCAAAGTATCTTTATCAGAAGGTACTCAATAAACGCAGAATTTTGTCCTCTACAATTCATGTATTTAAACTTTTTATGTAGAATAAACGGTTTTTTACTTATTTCCAAAAGAATAAAAAATGGCCCAAAACTCTGATATTTTTGTGGTCCCAGGTCGGAAGCACACCAGGAAAAATGGGACAAACTTCGAATTCATATACTTGGATGTAAAACGGAAAGATTAAGGCGATTTCCAGCTTTCCGGGAATTTTGTCCAGGCATGACCAATTTTTGATCTAATTTTACTGGCCTATAATTCACATCACTGAAAATTCACATTTTAACACAAGATCAATACGGCAACACATTTTACATACGGTTTTGAGCACTATAAAACGAATTGTATATCTCACTTCAGCTGTAACAATAATACCAGATAAACTCGGTTGAACAACGACACAAAGACACGTTAAGAGGATTCCCTACCCTCGCTGAAATTCGTTAACCTTTCACGCGGTGTAATCTATATACTCTTATGACAGTAAAATTGCAATTAAACTGTTTAGCTATTTCAAAAACGTCAATGTTTTCAGAGACAGAAGCTAAAACTTTACGAAGAATTTTTTTAAATACTGACTTGATTGGAACAATAATTAAAAAAAAATTATTTAATTAGTATTTTTAGTCACTTCAAAATGCACCGCAATGACCTACGGGGTTCATTTTGCAGAGAAAATAGCAATAAATCCAGGAATACGAAATCTCCTATGCAGGGAATCCTCTCAAACACATTTGAAAACACAACTGATCACTTCAATGTCCCGACTTGGACTGCCAAATTTTGAGAAGTGCTAAAATACCACACCCTCAGGTGAACGTGAGACATCATAGCTTCTCGGCCGGTGTCATAAACAAGTCAATGCTCCTCCCGGTGACTGGGAGTGTCAACCCCTATTCCTTTGTCGGTAAAATCGCCACTGAGTCACTGCTGCTGCACCTGTGGCCGGTGGTGGCGATTGCATTGGCGTTGCCATGCATGTTGATGTGCATGTATGGATAACAAATCCGTATAATGGACATCTAATGTTGTGTACAATCTTGAACAATATCTTACCACCAATGGTCTATACATTTGGCCCTCTCGGCCAATTTACGGCCCAGAACCAACGACTCAATTCGTGAAAAGATTTTAAGTATTAGAGGAGAATATCTCACTAATAAATATAAAATCTAAATGGGTGTAACAGCATTACATAGTCAATACAGGAATAAATACACTATAATACTGTATACAGGATCACAGGATTGATGCCGCAACCCTTTAATAAACCCCATAAATTAACCCTAGGTAGCACACGTCGCGCGTCTTTATAGCGTCTTTATAGCGATAACATTTCATAATTCATTTTAGTATGAATGAAAATTTAAACAATTTGATCTTTAATACGATTGCGGGGTTTGAGGCCACAATCTTCAGTATTTACACGATGTTACTGATTTTTTAACTATCTCATAGTAGACAATTGAAGTACGAAGATTAATGACGCTTGGAAAAATATTGAACCAACGCATGCTGTTCAGGATTATTCATCAACGTTATTAAATCGCGTAAACTTGGGTCAATGACTAATTATCTAATTATACTAGTATATAGACATATTATATTGCTTGTAACACATATAAGAACTATCCCACATAATCCGGCTTTTAGAAGTTAATAACACTGTGAAGCCACTGTGAAAACCCACTGTACAGCTAAAAATGTTTTCTGCTAAAAAAACAGTTAAAGCATTTGATACGTAAAGCAAATGAAATTTGTATAGCAATGTAGGATTAAATATTAAAACCAACATTTTCTACCCATTGCAGACCTGGTTGGCTGATCTACTTATGACATATGCTTTAACGTTATAACTTCTGATGTCAAATGTTAGATGTAGCATGTTTTGCTAAACTGTGTAAACCTGGCTTGATAACAGGTAATTCAGTTACTGAATGGTAATTAATAATTATTGAGCAATTTTCAGTAACGTGAATATGGGTTACAAATTTAAACAGCCGAAATCCTATTTTAATTTTAATATATTTTGCAGTTAGGCACTATTTTTTGAGTATCTGAATTGTAAACTACGATGAAAAATAAAGCCCCATTGAAAATAAAAAGAATTTAATAAATCATCAAACGATTGTAATTGTTTTCTTTCCTAACGATTCCGGCAGTGATATCAAACTCAAGAATGAGGAAACCTCCGCGAGTAGTCAAGCACAAGCAGTACTGCGATTAGACGGCAACGTCGCAGCGCCGAATTATGTTCCACGTGGCAACGTTGACATCCGCCCTTCCGCGATAAAGCAGTACGGGTCCAAGAGGCTAGTACCCAAGGTCGCCTGTAGGGGCAGCACAGTACTTGGCGGTAAAACAGGGCAGGGAAAGCCTCGTATGCTTGCGCCTCTGTATCTGTTTCCTCTGTGCTTTAACACTGAGCTGGTTATTGATTCAGAGGACGGTAAAAATTCAGTCATCAAATCAGTTTATCCCATACACCCCTAACTACAGTTCTCTCCCTCACTCCCTCCATTAATTCCTTCCCTTACTCTCTATGTACTTCCATCCTTTCGACCTTCTTTCTACTTTTCACCCCTTTTCTCCTTCATCCTCTTCTTACCATCTCTCGTCGCTCCTTTCCTACCTTTTAGGTTTGAAATAATAACACCTAACATTTATGTGCCTAGTTATTATTTGAGACCTAAAACTCCCCTTCAAAAGTTTTTCTCTCCTTCCTTACCCTTAGAACATTTTCCCCTCCTCCCCTCTCTCCCTAACATTATCACCAAAATATTACACATATTTTACGCATTCTCTACCAATAAAACACACAATTTGAATGTTCAATGTCCATCTGTACTGCAGTTGCACAAAAGTACATCGGATGGTGGAGACTCAACTTCATGTTCTTTTTTCTTCCCTTTTTATCAGCTAATTTTTATCTCTTAATCTTATTGAAGTGAGCAAACTTTATTTGAAACCCATTCAATCTTCTCTAAATAGCCCTGGATTTCAATCAAATACTCTATTATTACTCCATGCCCCAATAAAACATGTGGGTTGAAATTGTTTAAAAATAATAATTTGGATTTTTTACTGGACAAATACTACTCGTATTCCTTACATTTTGTTTATTGCTTGATAAAAACTTATTATTGTTTGGGTTTTATATCTCATCAGATGACAGAAAAAAACAGCGTAAATGTTTGCCCACTTTTCGCCCTCATAATATTTATAATATTTCTACATCTAATCTTTACTCTACGAAAAATAGCATGTGATAACAGCTACATATGATGACAAAAGCACAGTTCTGTTTTGTTTTTCTATCACCAAAACAGCAACTCATAAGACCAATGTTAATTTTTTTGAAATTTTAAATTCAATTTTCTACTTGTCTAAAAGACTAATATAAATTTCAATGGGATTCTGCACATCTACAGGAAAATACAATTCTATCGGTGTGCTTAGATTTTCGCTACGATGCACACTGGCTGTGAAAAAAGGAGCACAAAAACCTTATGGAAAAAATGCTTGTCTATCCTATATACTCTTATATGAGCAATGTTATCGTCCGGCCGTGCGTGCTTGCTTGTATGCTTGCTTGTATGCTTGCTTGTATGCTTGCTTGCACATTTATCTCAAAAACGGCTCCGAGGATTTCTTTCAAAGTCTGGAAATAAGTAATTTATGACTCAAAAACGTCTTTTACGCAGATTACTTGGCCAGAGAAAATCTAATAACGCAATAAATCGAATTTTAAAGTTGTAAAATTTTAACATTGGCCTTATGGGTTGCCGTGATAGCAACGAAAATAAACAAGGAAAGTGTAAACAAATGAAGTAATAATAACAGCTGTTTGGAATCTACAGCTATCAGGGGAAAATACAGCAGGTGGGATGAAGAGTCCATGGAGCAATAAAAAAGGTTTATATTGATACATTTTATGACATTGAGATATTTTATAGTAACTGGATGAACTGGTAAACATGAAATTACACCGAGCAAGGCTTGGTCCACCAGGTACTTAATATAAAGATAGATTTCATTACAAGGACCTTAAGTGGCGATTTTCGTACAAGGTCAAGTTTTACGACTGAGGCTGCAAGCCGAGGTTGAAAAATGACCGAGTAACGAAAATCAGCTTTAGGTCCGTGTGATGAACTATATTTTTCGTTATATTGCTCAATACAATACGTAAACTACTTTAGAAAACCCAAATGTTACAGCTTGTTTACCTTTAAAGATACCTTCTAAAGATGCCGCCATCTTGATCTTGCTATTTGAAGCAATCAGCTGATTGTCTGCTTCATTTGTGTTAGGTTAGACTGACGACAATGAACAACTATCGACGTATCGAACGCATGTAATAATCGATTGGTGAAATGAGCGAGTTTCACAAATCTGTTATCTTCTTTCCGAGAAGAGATTATTTTTTACTTTCTAGGAAATCTGTTTACCTTACATATTGATTGTTTATTTAAATGTGATAATTTTGATCGTAGTAGTAGAATTTATAGGCTACCTTCTTCATTTACGAACGGAAATATTTGCTTATAAATTATCGATTGTTCGAATCGATACTATGTATTCAAATGAAAGTTTCGTGAACGATAGTTATGATAACAAACGTCAAAATTTAAACAGCTGATGTACTCGGCACTTTTTGACTTTTTTAGTCCTAGGAGTAAAAAAGATCAGCTGGTATCGAGTACATTAGCTTTTAATTCCTTGGAATAAGAAGAGCGTATTATTTAGGTCCGGAAAACATGCATTAAAAACAGCTGTTTTTGAAGCAGTATAACGAAAAACAACTTTAACCTGCTGTGAGACAGACGTATATATCGGTGCAAAATAAAAAATTTAAGGCCAAGCAACTGTCTTACACAATTATTACAATTAAAAACAATATTACAATCATAAATTTTCAAAGCCCTAATACAGAGATATAATAAAGTCCCCAACATGAACATGTAACTATAAAGTAAAAATTATGTAGCTGTCTCTTAGGCCATGTAGAAGTAAAAAAGTGCAAACAGCAGTTTTACTTAAGTTTTTAATGTAAAATATATTTTAAAATTTGTCAATCCAGTAAGCAATGACTTTCGCCGTTATTTAAAATAAACGGTATCAGGAAACTGACACTTATTTTCTCCCTTCAAGTCATTTAAAACCAGAAAACATATTTAATGAAATAAAACAAATTAACAATTAATTATCACACAAATATATACCAAATGTTATCAAAATCGGTTAGTAAATAACGGAGATATCGGTTTTTAAATATTTGCCATAAGAATAACATTGGACAACGTACTGCGTTTACCGCCGAACTAAAATATCAATTATCTCCGCAACCAGTTGACGTAAACTAATGATTCAAAATACTAGATTATTTAGTTTTTCAAGTCAAATGTAATGGTTGCAAGTATATTTTCTTTAGAAGTCACAGATTTTGTGAAATTTGAAAAATAAGAATTTTTTAATACTTAAATCCCTATAACTTCTGAACCTGAATTTTTACAGACATGCGGGTGGTGTCATTTAGTTTGTCATCTTAAGCACACACACACACACACACGCGCACACACGCGCGCGCGCGCGCACACACACACACACACACACACACACACACACACACACACACACACACACACACACACACACACAGACACCACGCCAAAAACCACTTTTTTGGATTCAGGGAGCACTAAAACGAATATATCCACTAACAACTAAAATTCTAAAATTTTGACGAAAACAATACTTTCTCCATGTACTATGTATAGGGAGGAGAAAGAAAAAAATCTAACAAATACTAGTTGAGGTTGTTCACAATTTATGGTTTTTACATACTCAAATTGTAACACGAAATTTCTGTTAGAAACGTTCAGGAATGTTCTCTAAATAGTTCATAATATTTATGGGAAGTTTACTACTCAGACAAACCTACCTGGTTTATTGCCCCTCTTGTTACCTGTGTAAAATAATTAAAGAACTTGACTAGAACTGCCGAGAATCGATATATTTGATTCTGTAAGCGAATCGGTCTTCACGGTTCCAACTTGCGCGCGCATCATGTGATAAACAATTGCCGTCACCAAAATACTTGGTCAAAACAACTGAAATTTGGTTTTCAACCAAATTTTGTTTAGTAAATTTAACCTTTGTTTGTTGATACACTCAATACAATTTTGGTTGAAATTACTATACTTGGTTAGACTCATTGTTGACTAAAAGAAGTCTTGGTCCAAAAAAACCAAAAAATGTTTTCATGATATTTTAGTCAATATTATATTTCAAAATCCGAGGAAAAAGGTGTGGATATTTTAGACAGCGTGGATATTGTGTGCACGTTTTATTAATAACAATTTTTTATTCGTAAATATATTTAAAGATTTTGATTGATTTATTGCGGTTTTGTGTGTTTTTTAATATTTACAAAATTAATTTGATTTTATTCATGTCAGTTTATTACAGAAATTCCTAATCCTGACAGCAGATATTTCACTAAATTCCACAAAGTCATATTTATTTTAACTTGAAATTAAATAAAATGATTTAATGTTTTACATGCTGCCTTACAAAAAACGTTTTATATTCTGAAGTTACCTTGCGCAATTTTAAAACTAAGTTAAAAATTATGACCCTTCTTAAAATGTTATTCCAGTTTATCCGATTAATAAATAACATTTCAATGTTATCATCTACGAACAATTTTTATCACTCCATGATGTCTTCATTGGCTGCAGCTGGAAAACAATGGCCACCGATAAGGTAGAATGTTAAAAAATGTCAACTTTAAAATTAATTTCTTTTACTTTCTCCCCCCAGAACATAGTATATGGAGGAAGTATTGTTTTCGTCATAATTTTCGTATTTGAGTTGTTAGTGGATATATTTGTTTTCGGAGTGGTTTTCGCGCGCGCGCGTGGGTGTGTGGATGTGGATGAGTGGATGTGTGTAAACAGAGCTACAGACGACACCAATGGCCCAAACTTTCTCAGTGACATTTCATTTATGTACCAAGTTTTATGGCAACCGGTCCAGTGGTTTCCGAGACCATAAATATCAAATAAACCAACATCTACTTTTATAAATATATATTTTTATTCATTAGTATAGGAATATTATTTTGCTAATGTTAGTTTCCCGTTACTAAATATATAATTAAATAATTAATAATCAAAACGATTGCTTTTTAATCATAAGTTAATGCTGATTGAAGCCCTTTGAAACTCAATAGATACACCGGAAGCCTTTGGCTTTAGTGGATAATCTTTTGAGTTCAAATAAGAAATTTCCTCACTTTATGTACCCTCTATTCTGGATGCGACTAATTCACTAAAACTTTACTGGTCCTACGTTTTATCTTTTCTTGCTTCTTCCGCAGATTTTTGATTTATTTTTTAAATTTATTTAATTGTTAATTTCACGACTTAAAATAGGGAATACCATGTTCATTCATCTTATACCTATAAAAGGCAAAGCCCTCTCTCACTCACTGACTCACTCACTCATCACTAATTCTCCAACTTCCCAATAACCCAGAAGGCTGAAATTTGGTACACTGTTTCTTTAGGCATTAAATAGGAAAACTAAGTAGTTTTCATCCTGATCTGACCCTCGGACTCCGCCACAGACCCTCTCAAAGATCCCATATTATCCTTATGGCAGAATATGAATTGATGAAATGTCATATTTAAACAGATGTGAAAAAGCAAGAAATTTAGTAGAATGTCAAACCAGCTGTCAGGAACAGAACATGAAATAAATCACTGACTAGAGATACTTATATGACCTTTCTTCCCTGTAACAGCTGTTATTGAAAGAGCTAATTTAAACCATTTATTTTATCTACATCATTAGAAAAAATACTTTGCCTTTGTCTTTTAGCGAATTTCATTGATGGAATTATTACCATAGGTCTCATGGTACGAGACCATAACTTTTCATTTTGGAGCTCCTAGAAGCAAAAAACACCATTCTAACTATATTTAAAGCTGAAAACACAGTACATTGTCCCTATAGAAAAATTCTATATCTTGGTTATTACTCAACATATCTTGATAAAACTGGTATGTGGCTTTTTTGGTTCAGATTCACCTGATATTGTTTTAAAACTACTAAATTTTTGCAAGACTGTTGCAGTAGACCTGCATACTAATTCCCCATGTTAATCTTTTGGAAGAAATAAAATACGGTCATGCATATAGTCTGGAGGTCTGCTGCAAAGGGGGTATTTTTATATTAAAGATAGACCCTATAAAAACCTTACCAATTTTTGAAATTAAATCGAGGCAATTTCTACGTTTTACGTAGGCCTACATATACTTTCATGAAACAGAAAACTGCTTTAGGATTCTCTAAGTACGCAAGGTCTGCTGCGACGGAGATGTTTATTTTCCTGCTTATGGGCCACTATATACCATGCGTGCGAGCAGATTCAACGATATTGGGCCTAAGCCTTCCCAGGGCAGTGACACCCCTGAGGCCTTTATCGGCGGGGCGCTGAATCTGCTCACGCATGTATAGTACAGGGAGGCCAAATAGAAATACCTCCTGCGGGGTGCAGCAAGACCACATTTCAGTGGGGCCTTGGGTGCAGCAATAGAATAACTCCAGTCGCAGCAGACCTGCGGACTTTGAGGCCGAAACTACTTGACGTAGAACCTTGGACCTTTGCATGGACGATCTTAAGGGCGTAAGCATCCGCTAAGAACGTTTTTTTTTAATTCGAAGCTTTAAGGGGTTTTGGCGGGGTTGAAGTTTATAAATTTCCCTAAGCAAGTGGAATGGATGATCTTTTGTTTAATTTTCAATGTTCATTCAACAAGCAGGTGGTTCAGCTTCACATACGATTTTACAGCTGATTTATAATTTGGTTACTTTCATAATGGTTTTATGGTTGTTTTGTTGATTTTTTAGGTGATATGTACTATATAAAAGTTAAATTTAGTCGTCATTCGTTTTTTTACCTTATCTGTTTAATCATAAACTCAGTATGTGGCCCTATCTTCATTTAGGCAGCGGGAGTTACAGTTTTTATCGTGAGCAAAGTTATGGGCAACTGCTAGTAATTTATATTTCCTCCTTTTTTAGTTTAAGGGAAATGTTCCCACCCCAGAAAATACGCCCCCCCCCCCAAATACAAAGACGGTTGGTAGCGATCTTGGGAGTTCGTAAGTTCCAATTAATTGTTTTAACCTTATGTCATCTTTGTAAACAATTTCACTTTGAAATATGCTTTGCAACTGGTTTTCAATACACCCACTGCATTTCAGGTGATTTATTCAACGTATCTCATCGGAGCTCGCCTGAAACAAAAACACCTTAACTGTCTGAAGGTGGAAGGGCTTTTGTACTTAATTCAACTTTTCTTTCATTTATACCAATCCTTGGATTATTACAAATGCAAAAAATTGTTTTTACAATGCACATTCCTTTTCAAAACGTGAGAAGAAAAGCTTTTAGCATAAGTCTGACAAAACTAACGCTTTTTAACAGCCTGCTTAATTTTAAATCTAACATTTAGGGAGGCCAATAAAGATAAACTATTATACTCTAGAAGAAAAGTTGCTACAGCTATAAACCCACAAAAAAGACTATCCAATTGCTAAATAAATGGTCATTTACCATAGTTTCAAAAGAGAAAAATCAGCGGATATTGTTTTTATTTCCAAAAGATATTATATTTTTAACGATTACTTTAAAAACAATACTGCCGTTAAATCACAGCCAAAGTGATCCTCGGTCTATTGTTAAACTACTTGGCTACTCTGTGGAATGTTTACTTTCAGTCACATAAACGTAACTTTTGACTTTGGCCTAAGTTATTTAAGTATCCACCTGTAAGGTACGCCTATACCTTATAGGAGGTAGGTTTAACTCAAGAATTAACCTGATAAGTTATCATACAAATTATTGTACGTATTATTTTACAATTACTTAATTAGTTTGTTTTCATTATTTTGAAATGTTCAAAGACATAAAACACATTTTAGACACATATTTTCATAGAATACAGCAAATTCAAATAACCTAAAATTAAAAAAAATGAAGAAGATTATTTTAACGGATTAAAAAATCAATCCTTCTTCAAGTTAATAAAAAAATACAGATCAAACACTACGGTTAACCAAAATTTAATGAAAAGATGTAATATTTATCGCCGGTCTCGAACGTGGTTCTTTCTTTCCACTAATTTCGCCGACCCATTTCGACAGTGCCATGTATCCAGCTGGAGTGACGAGTAGGTTACTCAGAGTAAACTGAAAAACACCAACCAAGCATAATACAACAGAAGAAAATGGTTATAATTTCGGTGTATATAGATTTCCATAATTTCCTTTCGCACAAATGTTGGGCAGCTCAAATGGTATTTAGCGAAAATTTGATCAGTTTTAAAGGGCCTGTACGATTTGACATTGTATTGAAATTATTTTGCAATCAGTTGTTTTACGTGAGAACTGTATGAAAAACAATCAAAACCATTCTTGAGGCCCAACAACTACTAAACTGCAATAATGCGATTCCTAAGCAATTTGGTTGTTTAGTATAAAGCGATCCAGTAGAAGTCTTTATTGAATTGTCCAAAAAGGCAAATGCAAAAACGGCAAATTTTACAGGTATGTTGAATACCATAAGAGAATTTTCAATTGATAATTTAAACTATTTAACGTTGATATATTTAAAAATAGAACAAACCCCAATATAAATTATAGGCTCAACTTCCTTTGATTTGCTATACTACAAATACAACAAAATGGCACATTTAAGTTGGACACCCTGTATACTGATCGTTTCAACGGTTGTGAATAGGGGATGCATTGATAAAAAGTAGTCTGCTTTTACTTTTCATACTTAGCGAAACCCTATCACCAATTACCATAGGAAAAACCTCCTGTTTCCAGGTCGGGCAAAGGGTTATTTCCAACCCCTATCGGAACCTCAGGCTAGACCGGGCCCGAATTGATGAGTTCATCAGACTATTTAAATCATACGGAACAATGCGGAGCAAACGGCCAACGTGGAACCTCGATTATTTACCGCGAGTCTACAGACATCAGCTATTTATATGAAGCATTCCGCCGACCGATCTTGGAAGCAGCTCATTCACGCATGGTCGCGTTGACAAATTGAAACGAAATGTTTTCAGCCCGAGAATTATTTTAAGAGATTTTTGACGAGCATTTGGAATAGGGAGGAAGAAGCCTAAGTCTATTGAATGACGTTATTATCCTTGAAAGATTGTCTTTATTTTCTATTTATATTTTGTATTTTTCTCAACTTAAATGTCCATATATTATAAAATGGTAGAGGCTGAAAAAGAAATTCATTTGTTATCTCTTAATTTTTAATTGTAAATGTGTAAAGTGATAAGAGTGACTGTTTATAAACTTGAGAAGAATATACGTCTTGTCTTTGAGAGGGAAAAGGGGCCGAGGCAAGGCGACGCCTTGGCCGAGGTCACATCTAGTGAACTTGTAATTACAGTAAAGTCCCACAAACCCGGACTTCGATAACCCGGAATTCTGGATAACTCGGAAAGCCTGCCAAGCAATAAAGTGCATTGAGATTCAAGGCCAGAGCACGGTGTGACACATTTCAAACAGTTTTAGTTTTTCTTTAAGTTTTTTTTTTGGAATTAATATAGTTGTTATATTTTTTACTATGCAATAAATAAAAGATTTCTTATAGAAATAACAGAAACTATTCTTATTTTTACTAATTTCCCGATAACTCGGAATTTTCACAAACCCGGACACCGTTCGGTCCACATTAGTCCGGGTTTGTGGGACTCTACTGTATACTCAATAGGGGTAGTGAGGCACATAATGAAGCTTGAGTGTTTTCAAACAAACCCAGACCAGATGAAATTGGATTTTTCGAGGAGGGGAAATAAATAATAACAGATGATCAATTGATACAACTACGAATTTCTTGTGTCAGTCATGTGTTACATGCTAAACCAAAAAAAACACGTCACATGTTTATTGATTGTTATTCAAAGAGCAAAACATTGTTTCTAATATCAATATGTATTTTGTTTTGGTTTAGTATTTTTTAGCTAACAGACTAGTAGTGTAATCACATGGCTTTGTTTACTTCCACGTCATCGTTGATTTCCTCCCCTCCTCTGCCAAAACTTCAAACTCATGCTTCATCATGCCCCTCACTACCTCTACCACATTCACCTTTCAGTACATGCCTTATGGGACAAAGCAATTCTATTAGCTATGTTGGATAAATTTGTTTACTAATATTCATAAAATCTTGTTGTAAATTATTAGCTGATGAAAACATTTTTGGGCCAGTACAACTTAAATTGCCAATTTAAAATCATGACTATGGAAATTCCATACTGAAAGGTGAACAAGGAACCGAGTACAGTTATTATTTGATTGATTAATTACAAATTCTAATTGTTGTTCACTTTATATTGCAGTACGTTTGTTTAAGTTGCTATAGCTGTAGTTTCAGGTGCTTATTACTTATCTTTTAGAAGTTCGTTTCAGTTTATCCTCGTAGATCTCAGGTTTTAGTCAAGAAAAGTAACTGATTTATTGTAATGATTTTTAAGCGTTTTAATGATGTAAATCTTAAGTAAGTAAACATAAAAAACTCAAGTTAGTTTATTTGTTGGAATTGTCTGTAATAACTACCAATACCTTTCAAGATGCTGGGAGATTATTGCAACCTTTTTAATGCAATGCGTTTAATAAAAGACATCCAGATGACATCAACTTGTAACGACGATGACTTACAAATATGCGTGGTTTTTTATACTCTTATGTTAGCAATGTTTGCGCATTGCCCGCTTGCTTGATGATTGCAAATCTGGAAAACGGCCCCGACGATTTCCTTTAAAGCAAGACCACACTACAAATACAGGCCATGCTGCAGGATTTATGACGTCATACAATTAGGCAGTCTGAGAGTCTGGCTCAGGACTCACACCTGTGCTTACTTTTAAATCAAAACGATAAAACGTAAATAAACAAGTAATATTTGACGTTTAGTGATGAAATGTAAACAGAAAAAAACGTAAACAAACAAGGAATATTTGACGTTTAGCAATAAAATGTAAACATATGATGTTAGTTCACTGCCTAATTCTAAGACGTGGCATAGCGCTGGGATCGCTGTAGGATGGCCTGTATTTTCAGTGGGGCCTTGTTTAAAGTCTTAACTAATTTCCGTCTGAAAAACGTATTCTGTAATGGTTATTTTTGCTGACCAGAGAAATCTAACAACGTACTAAAATGAATTTTTGATAAAAAAATACTAATATTGAGCCATAGTGGCTTAACATTCACGTCAACCAGATACTATACTATAATGAGAGCAATCTTAAAACTAAGATATGCTATTACTTTAGCCATATTAAAAGTTTGAGTTTTTAATATAAAATACCCCCGTTGCAGCAGACCTGCATACTCAGCGAATTTCAAATGCAAAACAACATATTTCAATCCAACATAGCGAGATTCAACATGTTTTTGTAAGCTCCATAAGAATAACATAGGGAATGAGTATGCAGGTTTGCTGCTACGGGTATATCAAAACTGGTTGGTTTTAATGCAATATTTAGTTGAACTGAACTAGAAGAAGCCATTTACCAAGTTTTATCAAGATATGTTGAGAAATAAGCGAGATATAGAATTTTCTTTATTTCCCATAAGATTAACATTGGGACAACGTACTGTGTTTACCACTTTCAATATCTCGGAAACCAATGGACATAGAGCAGTGGTTCAAAATACTAAATTGTTTTTTTTTGAGCTGAATTCAATAATGCTAGCAAAAATTGGATAAGTTTTAATTTTATATGTAAAAAACTCAAAAAACCCATTTTTGGGGGGTTTACCCCCCTTTACCCCCCCTTCCGGTGGCCCGATCGGGCTGGTTCACGAACTCGTCCGAGTGATTACCACTTTACACGTCTGTACCAAATTTCATTAAGATCGGACCATATTTACGGCCGCTATCGTGTTAACAGACATATATATATATATATATATATATATATATATATATATAGATATATAGATATTTATATATATATATAAAAATTCGAACGAATAGTGTTTTTTTGCTTCTGGGGGCCCCAAAATGAAAAACTAACATGGTCTCGGGCTTAGGTCTTACCATGAGACCTACGGTAATAGCTTATTCCTTTAAGGAAATTCGCTAAAATAATCTTTTAGTGGCAATTAGATAGAATTTCGTGTTATAAAAGATATATTTCTCAGTCATAAAAGATAGATAATTTAATTGGAAAGGAAACATCGGACACAATACAAGAACACCTCATTAAGCCCAGAAACCCTGTTGCGTGGCCGGGTCATTTTACGTTGGAAAAGCATCACCGCATTTATCATACAATTTATTAATTGACTCATGTAAACATGATTCAAAGCGTCGTTTGTTAAACCCGAAGTAATGAGAGGCAGCACCTGTACTCAATTAATATCCGGTAGTCACAACGACCTCGTAGATTCTTCTATTGAACAATAACTTGATCGCTAATTGTCTGTGTGTGCCGCACTCCCGCGGAGCACGGAGAGGTCAGGTCAGTATTGTAGCAGCTCATTAGTGTTATTTCCAGAATGTGTGAAGCCATAAACAACGCTATCGGCCGATTAGGCATGTCATTGGCGGCGTTCGAGCCTTTCAACTGACAGCTTGCCCGCTGACGGCGCCTCAATTACACACCAATTAACATTTTACGATCATTAAATCAGAAAATATAAAATAGTTCTTATCTCGGCCGTGATATAGAGCAAGCTGTGATTGACGAGCCTCTTCTTTGTATTCTAGAGCGGCTCATTTGTTCGATGTGGTGTTTTTG
Source organism: Flexamia atlantica (assembly GCA_035578135.1). Classification (NCBI taxonomy): domain Eukaryota; kingdom Metazoa; phylum Arthropoda; class Insecta; order Hemiptera; family Cicadellidae; genus Flexamia; species Flexamia atlantica. The sequence continues at coordinate 180,877,650 of JAQJVK010000001.1, forward strand.
CGATACACTTTTTAGAATAAGACGGGTTATTTTTGTAAGTATTTTGTCACGACTCATTCTAATACGCTTGAATTGGATTTCGCAAAAATTTTGAAAAAACGTATTGATTTATCTAGGCAGGTTTGATTATTCTAAGTAGGCCTAATGTTCCACAGAGTTTATTTAGAGATAATTTTTAGTTTTACTGTACTTTGTTGGATATAAAAAGCCAGGTAAAGCGTAGATAATAGTATACTTTTTATGTTTTTATGCGTTCATCAAAATTAAAATTATACTTCAGGTTCCTCCAAAAGCAACAACAGTAGCGTGCCAATAACTATATTTAAGCAATAAAAATAAGACGCCGAATTTCTGTTTGGTAAAAAACTAACTACAGTAAAAACAGCTCTTTGCAAAACTAAATTTTATCTTTGAATAACTCATGTGCGGTTAGTTTTTAAAGTAGCTAAAGGAATAATCTGAAAACGGAACGTTTTAAGTGATATTCCAACTTAATCAATCTGACAAGACAAAGAGAGCATAGTCGACAAACAAAGACAAAGTATAAACCGAGCCCACCAACGGACGACCACAATCAAAAAGTTACATTGAAAAAGATCGTCGCGAAGTGCCGACAGTTGACAAGTGTTGTTTATTTCTGGAGGGGTTTAGATCTCAAAACAAGTGAAGGAAGAGAGAAATCGAGTCAAAACTGTTAGTTGACAAGCGGAGATTATGAAACGTGTTTCTGTCCGCCCCTGGATTTGTTGTGAGCCACTGCCAAAAATGAATCAGGGCGAGCCGTTTAACTTGCTCTACTAGATGGCTTCAATGATTAAGCTTTACATTCGTTTCAGATTAGAGGACCTTATTGCAGTTAAATCATATTACAATATTTACTGAGTATTAATGGCAGAATCTGAGTGAGGTTTTAATAACATGAGGTTAACATAACATGTTAATAACATGCTGCAGCGGCATAGACTATTAAATTTATATGTTGGTTTCAAAGTAATGATCTTGAATGATGTTAACATATGATTTATTTATATCATGTCTTTCATTTGACATTAACCTTTTTAAACAGAATTGTTTTTGTTTATATGTAGAAATGGAAAATAAAAATACAATTTCTAGATCTTTTAATTATAATGTGTAGTTTTATTTGTGAATTCATCAATGGCGACGAATAAAATAGTAAGACAGAAAGTATTTGACCAGTTGATGAAGAAAAGGAGGTTTCTAGAATTACGACTAAACAAACTAAAAGATAATCTAATGTTTTGGTGCACTTTGATCCATCTTTGCATCTGGTTTTTGCTACTGATGCTTCACCGGTAGGCGTTGGAGCCGTTTTATCTCACCGATTCAGCGACGGAACTGACAGACCAATTGCATTCGCTTCTCGGTCGTTAACAAAAGCTGAACAGAGATATTCTCAAATCGATAAGGAAGCCTTAGGAATGTATTGGGGTGTGAAGAAGTTATTTCCATTTTGTAACGGGCGAATATTTACATTGATTACAGATCACAAACCGTTAGTATCAATTTTTAATCCAACAAAGACTTTACCAAAATTTCAGCAACGCGTATATTTAATTATGCTCACTTTCTTTCCGGGTTCGACTATGACATAGAATACAGGCAGACTGCTCATCATTGCAATGCTGATTATCCTTCACGGTTCCCTACTGAAATGACTCAAGAAAATGTTGTGGATGACCTCTGCATGTACCAAATAAACCAACTGGAAACACTTAATATCAGCAGCACCATAGTGGCTAGGGAGAGTCTTAAAGATTCCCTTTTAGGCCCAATCTTACAGGCCTTAAAATCAGGAAAATCTGTCGAACAATATGGTTTTCATGATAACGAGCTATCTATTCAAGATGACTGTGTGATGAAAGGCTGGTGAGTTATAATACCAAATTCTCTCAGAGACCATGTGCTTCGAGAACTTCACGTGGCTCACTTAGGAGAGATAAAAATGAAGGCTTTGGCTTGCAGTTTTTGTTGGTGGAAAAGCATGGACAAGGATATTGAAGAGATGGTTGCTGAATGTCGGAAATGCATTGCAAAACGTAAGACCCAAGAAAGACTGTCCATCCATGGGAACAACCTTCTAATCCATGGGAGCGGGTGCACGCTGATTTCTTTGGACCAACAGATGGTCAACAGTACCTCATATTAGTGGATGCTTTCAGTAAATGGGTGGAAATAATACAGACAAGAACAACGACAAGTACGTGGACAATCCAAGAACTACGCAGAGTATTTTCAACCTTTGGTTTTCCTCAAGTCTTGGTTTCCGATAACGGAAGACAGTTTGTTTCTACAGAATTTCAAAACTTCATGATTGAATGTGGAATTATTCATAGAACATCTGCACCATACCACCCTAGTTCAAACGGTCAGGCTGAGAGATATGTACAAACCGTCAAGAAAGCGTTGAGATCTATGGAGGGAGAAAAGGGGACTTTACAAAATAAAATACAAAAACTTCTCATGCAACTGAGACAAGCGCCAAATGCCACTGGAACTTCTGCATACCACCTAATGTTTGGAAGAAAAATCAGAACGAACCTCTCCATAATTGTTCCGAAATTAGAAACAGAGAAATATGAAGAAAAGGGACTTCAAATCGGAATCAAGAGGAATTTCAAGTTTGGAGATAAAGTACAGGCTCGTGAATATATAAATGGATCAACAAAGTGGTACTTGGGCCATATAACTGAAAAACATGGACATGTAATGTACAAAGTCCATCTAGATGATGGGCGTATTTTAAAAAGACATGTTGACCAGCTAATACGATGTAAAGTACCCTCAACACAGTAAATAGGGGAGGAAGTGTTAACATATGATTTATTTATATCATGTGTTTCATTTGACATTAACTTTTTTAAACAGAATTGTTTTTGTTTATATGTAGAAATGGAAATATAGAAATACAATTTCTAGATCTTTTAATTATAATGTGTAGTTTTATTTGTCAATTCATCAAATGATAATGATATTACATTAATACGTTGATCTTTAAACTGTAAAGAGACATATCATTAGATAGAGCTCGACAAAATACTCTATACTTAATTTCCACGTATCGTTTTGTACAGTTTTCAAAAGAAAAATACATTTTTGTTCGATTATCGGTCAATCCAGTAAAGTTGTTTTGTTTTAACATTGATTATAAATAAAAAATAGGTAGTCCAAGCAATGTTGAATTTTGAAGCGAAAACATGTGATCATATGTTACAAAACTTAGCACGTTCTGGTTGAAAAGTTTGGTATTAAAGAAATTTAATATACTTTTTTATCCTCTCCTTTTACTCCTAGTTTTGATGTTTTAAAAATAAAATCCCCTTTTTTAACCCTGCACCATATTTTAACCCGGTAGAAGCAAAAATGTTCCATTTCAGGCATAAAAATCTTTCGTATGAAATCACACCCCTGGCGCAATCTCTAATGGCGAGTATGGAACTAATTTTGCGGGTGCTCAATTTCTGGCTTCAAAACAACTGTAAGCATGACTAGCATGAGCAGTTTTATAGCCATATCTAGTAACAAGGCCGCAGCGCTAGTAAATGGCAACACTGCTCCAAAGGGTTCAGCTGATTTGTCTAACCTACTCTCTTATGGCAGAAACTTTTGTTTACATGAAATCAGCTGGCTCTGTAAGGGTTTTTACTATGAAAAAACCTTGGAAAGCAGCGTTGCCAGTTCGAAGGCCGCGATGGCGGTCTCCTTTTAGTTGTAATACCCCCGTTGCAGCAGACCTGCATACTCAGCGAATTTCAATTGCAAAGTACATGTTTCAATCCAATATAGCGAGATTTGACACGTTTTTTAAGCTCCATAAGAAAAACCTGGGGAATGAGTATGCAGGTTTGCTGCAACAGGTATTTTAAAACTGAGTGGTTTTAATTCAATGTTTAGTAGATCTGAACTAGAAGAAGCCATACACCAAGTTTTATCAAGATATGTTAAAAAATAAGGAAGATATTGCATTTTTTTATTTCCCATAAGGATAATAAGCGGAATGAGTATGAGCAGGTTTGCTGCCATAAAAACGGTAATATCCGGGATTTTATACTAAAATACATTAGATCTCATCTATATGAAGCCATAAACCAAGTTTCATTAAGATATGTTGAGAAATAAGCGAGATATAGAATTTTACTTATTCCCCATAAGGTTAACATTGGAACAACGTACTGTGTTTACCACTTTCAGTATCTCGGTAACCAATGGACATAGAGCAATGACTCAAAATACTAAATTGTTTGTTTTTTCGAGCTGAATTCAATGGTGCTAACCAAAATTCGAGAAATTTTACTTTTCTATATAAAAAATCGAAAAACCCATTTATGGGGGGTTTACCCCGCTTTACCCCCCCTTCCGGTGGTCCGATCGGGCTGGTTCACGAACTCGTCCGAATAATTACTACTTTACACGCCTGTGCCAAATTTCATTCCGATCGGACCATTTTTGCGAGCGCTACCGTGCTTACAGACACACACACACACACACACACACACACACATATATATATATATATATAATTTTAACGAATGGTGTTTTTTGTTTCTGGGGGCCCCAAAACGAAAAGTTATTATGGTCTTGGGCTTAGGTCTTACCATGAGACCTTCGTTAATAGCTTCTTCCCTTTAGGGGAAATTCGCTAAAAGTCAATGACTTTACTAAAAAGTCCATAGTAAATTAGAATTATATTCTTACGGATTATTGCAATAGAGGGTTATTGAAAATAATCATGAATCGATCGTTAGAAATCATTATGAGTATTATTAAATTCCCCTGCGGGTGGAGTAAGCTCAGCCGTGGTCCTAGTGGCTGTTGTCGCCGCGGTCACAGGTCAACGAGGTGTCCGATGGCGTCAGCTGCCGCGAGGCTCCACAGATGATGGATGGGCCCAACATGTGTTCCATTCTCTCGTCGTCACACTTGGTGGCGACTCGCCCGTTTTTGCTTAACTTTCTATGATATAAACTCCTGATCCTAAAGTGTTAATATCGAGCTATGACTTAGGTTATTTTACGTTTATATTGAAAAAATTGGCTCTATTTTACATATTTCAAATTTGACTAGACTGACTGTATCATCGGTGTGTTTTTTTCTAGAAAATGACTAATACAGATGGTAATGTTTTGATTCAGGAAGTAATTTGTAAACTAGAAACACTGAATGTATTGTCGAATTACATCTTTAGCTATGGTCTACTCCAGGGCCGGATCTGTCACACATTTTGTTTATTGAAAACGATCTAGGATCTATACTCGATTCCACATTCTCCTTTCAGTACACTTCATGTGGGAGATAGCTGTTGTATTAACTTTGCTGGGTACATTTGTTTACAAACATTCATAACAACCTATTATTATAAAACCATCAGCTGATTATAACATAATTTGGCTAGTACAACTTAAAATGCCATATACACAGCTTATGGAAGTTCCATACTGAAACGTGAACGTGGAACTGAGTAGGGCAATGTATACAGGTAGGGGTGTGTACCTGTATACGTTGGTATAGGGCATTAAACTATGTAAAAAACAAATTTCAAACCAGCAACATGAAAATTGACAGCTGTTTAAAATTGTTAACAAATCAGACTAAATAGTTAGACACTTCACGCACCAGCTGTTTAGCTGATCGGGTGTTTTGGTAACTTTACTCCACTCCAATGTGTAGGCCTAAATGGTTCCCAAGGCTCAAGATATAATGTGCATAGGACAAACAGATATGCCTATAACAAAAATATTGAAAAAACAATTCAAAAACACTTTTTCTATTTAGGGATCTGAGAATACTTTAGAAGCTACGTGATGAGACACTATATATTTGCGCGAAACTGTTGTTGCTGCACCTTTTGCGATACCACGCTAGGTATTTGTGAGCCGCCTTAGTCTGAATTGCTCTGAAGATACTTGCAGCCACCAAATAAATTAAAATTTTAAAGATGATGTTTTAAGCCATTGTAATCTACGTCGTCCAAATCTGAGCCTGCGTCTGGAGGTGTTGTGTGTTTATGCGGGGCGCTACGTGCAGGTGTTGTGTCTGGCGCGGCGGTCACTCGCGCGTGTCACGGCCCCAAATGCAGAGCTGTAAACACTTTGTTTCGCGACACTTCAATGTTGCCAACGATTTATTGCACTCAGCAAATCAATGTCGGCAACAGTGGCTGCAGTTTCATAAAAAACAAAAACAGCACCCAGTATTGCGCGGTGCGTCGAACGGTTAATGTGTGATATGTGACCGAGTCCTGTTTGTGGCCCGATACGATTTTCGAGTGAGGCATAGGCATAAAATTGGAATAAAAGTGTTTAAGATGACACTCTTAAAGTTTGAAAACATAGAATACATTAATTTTTACATTCTTTCATTTACTGATTTCATGAGGAACATCACAATAATTATATGACGTATTCTACTTGGGTAACATAAAAAACACCAATCAGAAGCAACATTCGGTCATATCTCCTGATAGTTTTTCCACAGAAACATTGTGAAGGCACTACTGAAAAAATGTCGCTCAACTACTTTCAGCCTCTCAGACACTATATCGAAGCTGCCATTAGACGAAGAATAAATTCATTCTGTACAGATTTTGAAGCCTCTGAATGTGAGGATTTACAATTGCTCAATCAAACCGCAAATCAGATTCGGTTTGCATGGAAGCATAAACAAATTACGACTCCGTTTGAAAATTAACAGTGGGTGCTGACAAATTTAGAGATAGAATTCATGCTATGGATGGCAAACTATCAAACGACCCTTTCAAAATAGATTGTGTTCAATGAGAATTCTAATTTTGCAGGCGATGAACCCATTCTATTGTTGACGCGCATAATAATGGTCAAGTGCTTGGGCTCAAGACGAGGATCGCTGAGTCTTAAGTAACCATAAAAACTTCGGGACCGATTCTACGAGTGCGGCTTATTTATAGAGAACCACATTTATAGCTTTGAATTTAAATTATAAATTGTTCGTAAAGGCTTGGCTTTAGTTAGCGCTTGCCATTATATTCATCTGATTCGATCAACTTAATTGGTATAATGACTATATTTTATCATTAACTCAATAAGTCGTTAAATTACTACTCGAGTATACTTTGAAGTGTTATTTTGCAAGTTTTTAAACGGTTGTTTGATCTTATCTTCTAGTATGATCGATATTTCTTCCAATCGTGATGTTTCTCCTTCATTCATGCACTTCATTGTCCATATTGAAGAGTGATGTTGATGTTTTGATTCATGAATCTACTAGGCTACAGAAATGAAGCAGGAGTGTGGAGTAGATTTTACAAGCCATTCGAAAATACTTGAAGTCAGCTGATTCGATCCCAGTTCCTAAATCCCCTTTCTGTCAAAATTATCAAGGAGTTTGTCTAAAGTAAGCCTTCAGAGTATTCAACTTTAAAAAAATATTTATGCTTCTGGAGCTGCTGAATCAACTCTAGCAAAGTATATATCACTTAACTGCTCCAATGGAGTTAGATTCTGCCGAAGTTATGAGAATGATAAAACCCATGACTCCCTTAGGCCCACAATGTTCTTAGTGGTGGAATCTTTCATAAGTACATTTTGCAACATTGAATGATAAGATCAATGGTAACAATATTTTATGTTTGAATCCTACTACTTTATATGCCCTAAAACACTGGAGAACTATAGTTTCCTGTTGGAACCTCTTGAGTATTGAAAAGATTTAGCTATATTATTTTTCCAGTAAATGACAGCGTAGGGGCTTTTTACACCAGAGGATCCCACTGGAGTATGGATCCCACTGGAATCTACTTACCTTTAAAAAACACACTCAATCTTTTTACTATTATGACTAAAAGAATAGTTTACAAAACTAAAAATGCCAAACTAATTTTCTGTTAAGTAGAAGGCTTAATTGTTTCTTGCGTGCCGATTTGATTATAATTTTCTCCATTACTGGACACTAAAAATGCTCTTAGAAGTTAAACATCCATTAAGTCACCAGTGTTTAATTTTTTTTATTAACTTTATACATATAACCCTATAATTAGGTGTCGAGAAGTCACATTATGTACACATTGGTCACCCAACGAATTTTGTTTTTAAAACCTAGATATTTCAACCGTTTGTTCTGAGAGCCTCTGCAGACAGATAACCTGATGAAAAATTCAAATGCATAACAAGAAAAATTTATCTAAACTATACTTTTATCACACAAATAATTGTACTGATTTTCTGATACAAACTCATCCTCAAGACTTTCTTCTGCACATGTACACTCCTTTATCTAAAGTAATCGTCTACTGAGTAAAATAGGCCTAATCTAATGGAAGTCAGACAAACCCTACAAATCCGCCCTTTGAAGACATTCACTCCTTCACCAAATATTATTAATGCTCTCAAACAGTCGTCAGAGTCAGACTTCAGACGAGTGCAACTTATCATAATCATCTGGAGGAACAACGAGCGGTCTGTTCAGTCTCCCTGTCCTCCGCCTTCCTTCGAGTCCGGTCCCAAAACGAACCAGTTCAAAGAATCACCCGAGCTGCTGTAGCCGCTGCCCCAGTGGCAAATTGTGGCCGCCATAACTCATTCAAGTGGGACGCTGCCTTTTCGATTAAGTCGTGCGGCCGTTGCCAAGAGCGAGATTTGTGCGCGTTAAATGATGTGTACCTTGTTTTGGCAGCGGCGGCTTGGCGGACGGCGGGACACGATGCCTTTGATCCGTCGGACGTGTTAACAAATCGCTTCGCATGACAACCCCACAGATTTACTTTCCCTTAAATAACTATAAAACTATTCCCCGCGTCCATTAAAAATGACGGGTGTTCAGGGCGGAGCAGGTGTTGTCCCGGCCTGAAATACTCGCGGCCGCGTCGGATGGACGGAATTAAAGCGTCTAGAGCTTCTCTCACTGCGTCCAATCGCATTCAGACTCTTCGAGTTTGTCTTGGCCCGAGAGATAAACTGAGTGGTTTTACGATGTTTAACTGTGCGTTATATGTGAACTAAAGAGGACATTTTACTTCTTCGGAGGAAGAAAGAAAAACGAATATATTTTTGTGTGGTGATTGGGGCCCCAAGTCAGGTCTCTTGTTCATCTTCTATTGTTGTAAAACTTGTTCAGTATCTATAGAGAGAAATTCCTATTTTCGTGTTAAACAAGACATGGCAGATGGACAATTATTGTTGACTGTAGACTCTCCGCCTTGAACGTCGGAACATAAATCTGCTGTGTCAAGACACCGTGACGGGGGTGGCAGGTCGGGACCTCAGGTCGCACCCTCGCCCCGACCCTGCCCTCATTAGACTCGGCCACCGCCAGGATGTTCCGCATAACTCTGCATCATTTGCATTTCCGAGTTATTTCCGTCTCATGTTTGTCGCGTGCTGGACGTCCATCTTTGAAAAGCTGCGCGTGTGCGTGCGGGAAAGGTACGAGGTGTTATTGATACATAGCTTACAAAAAGGTTATAGAAGAGATTCGAGGTCAATTGCCCACAACAAATTATGTTTCTTATCCAAGTAATTCTACATAAAATTGAATTTACTTTCACAAACAAATGAGGGATTTTTATATTTCAAAATTTGAATTTCAAAGTACCTATTTAGAGTATCAGTAAAAGTATTGTGGCTGTGATCCAAACCTGGGCCAACGCAAAGTTCAGCTTGCGTCGACCCCGTCCAAACGAATATGATAACTGTCAAGCAAATACCAAATTGCATAACTTCAAGCGTTCAATCTTCTGTTTTTATTTTTTTTTTAAGAGTATAAATCCTGAAACCTGAAAACCCCAAACAAAATAATCATAATAATAATAATATTTCTTTATTTCCATTAATACAAATGCAGAAAAAACATTCAATACATTACAGAATGGAAAAAGTCCCACAAAGGAAAACCTGCCTCGACGAATATAGGGGCGGGTGACTTAGTTCTTATGTAAAATAATGTTTGAAAATTCACTTCACTCTCACAACTCTTCTCAGTGCAATAAGCTTAAAAAGGGAATAACCTAGACATACAAAAAAGTTTCTAACCAACGCCAAATTGTTCAATGTACTCCCTCAATATAGGTAACCAAAAGTAACACTGATTTGAGCGCCGGGTTTGGGTGGGAGGGGGGTTAGAAGGAAGGAAAATGGTAATTTGTTGACTTTTTAGCAAGTATCTTGAAAACGGTGCGTTTATGATTTGCAAAAATAATCTATATTAAATTTCGAACAAAATGATAGCATACATTACCTATCTAACGTCAACGATTCTTGAGTTAACGATGTTTAGCGATATTTTAACGATATTTAACGATAGTTTTTAACGATAGTTTAACGATATTTTAACAAAATGATACCATACATTATACCTATCTAACGTCAACGATTCTTGAGATAAGGAGGGGTACAGTAAATGCAATTTTATTATTACTTTTTAACCACTAAATATCCCAAAATATCCACTCCTGATGCTCCATTTTCATATTTATAGTTGATTTGAATAGCATTTTACTTCAGAAAATCATTAAAAGTCTAAGGAAGGAATAATTATTTAATTTGGTCCCTCTGTAGAGGTAAACAGTTTTGAATAGAAATCCCATCATATAATATATTATTTTAAAGGGCAGAATAAAAGAAGATAAATGGTAAAAACTAGAGATCTCTAAGTTGATCCTACTAAACGTTACAGCAGGTTTTGTAAAACTTATCTTTGGTTTGCTGTAACTTTGCCTAAGATCAACGCAGAAACCCCTAGTTTTCATTATTCATCTTCTTCTATCGCGCCCTTTTAAATGGTATATCACACAATGGGGTTTGTGTTCAAAAGGCTTTTAATTATTTCTTAAGAAATTTAGCTAAATTAAATAAAGGTAGGTTAGTGTTCGTCTCACCTCTTACTTTCTCGTCGGAGGGAGTAAACATTTTGAAGGACCAAAAACACCTTCCCCTTGTCTTAAAATGATTCTCTGAAGTAAAATGCTACTTAAATCAAAAAAATATATTAAAATGGAGCTTCAAGAGTCCCAAGGTATTTTGGGACATTTAGTGGTTAAAAAAATAATATTATTACATTTAACCCTCATTATCTCAAGAATCGTTAAAATTAGATAGGTAATATATATAATTTTGTTCTAAATTTTATGTAGATTATTTTTGTAATGCATAATATTTTAGCATAACCGCACCGTTTTCAAGATATTTTTTAAAAAAGTCCAAAAATTACCATTTTACCTCCTACTATTTAACCCCCTCCACTCAAACCCGTCGCTCATATCTAGCGAAAAATTTAGCGCTGGCTAGAAACTTTAATTTGGATGTCCAGGTTTAGGTATAATTGTACTATCATGGTTATAAGAAAAAACAATACCCCCGTTGCAGCAGACCTGCATACTCAGCGAATTTGAAATGCAAAACAACATATTTCAATCCAACATAACGAGATTTGACATGTTTTTGTAAGCCCCATAAGAATAACATGGGAAATGAGTATGCAGGTTTGCTGCTACAGGTATATTAAAACTGGGTGGTTTTAATTCAATATTTAGTAAATCTGAACTAGAAGAAGCCATTTACCAAGTTTTATCAAGATATGTTGAGAAATAAGCCAGATATAGAATTTTACTTATTTCCCATAAGGTTAACATTGGGACAACGTACTGTGTTTACCACTTTCAATATCTCGGAAACCAATGGACATAGAGCAATGATTCAAAATACTAAATTGTTTGTTTTTTTTAGCTGAATTCAATGGTGCTAACAAAAATTTGATAATTTTTATTTTTCTATGTAAAAAACGCAAAAAACCATTTTTGGGGGGTTTACCCCGCTTTACCCCCCCTTCCGGTAGTCCGATTGCGCTGGTTTACGAACTCGTCCGAATAATTACTTCTTTACACGTCCATGCCAAATTTCATTAGGATCGGACCATTTTTACGCGAGCTATCGTGCTTAAAGACACACACACACACATTTATATACATATATATATATATATATATATATATATATATACATAAATAAATAAAAATCAATTCAATGAGTGGTACAGTACGATTTTCCAATGTTAGTCTTACCTAAATAAATAAAAACAATCCTATTTCTTTGTACCTCTACAACTTTTTTATTTGTGCACCAAACTGGATATTTCTTTTTTTGTTTTCATCGTATTTCTTAGGACAAGGTATGTGTGAAATAAAATTTTTAATTCGACCTTAGGGCTCTGTCCTACAGGCCTATAAGGTTACTTGACCATGTATGCATTCTGGTGGAGTAACTTGAGAACTATTTCAAATCATAACCATACGTTGACATGTAAACAAATGTGAATCTGAAATATGTGTTTGTTTATTTACACTTGGATTATTTACTTTTGTAGTTCAAGGATTTTAACGAAAAAGTCTAATCTAAAGTTAATTTATGTATCTGAAGAATTCTGATTACATGACACGTGAATCTACCTTTTTAACTAACTAACCTTTTAGGATGTACAGAAATGAAGATGCACCTCATAGTTTTATTTGGTTTTAGAAAAATTCATATTGCAAGCCTTATATGAGTGGGTGAAAAACTGCAGTTTTTTATTTGACCAGAGAGGTTGAGAGGTGTTTGAGTTCATAGTTCACCAAAATCATGACTATATTTTAAGTTTAATATAACATTGATTCAGTATTATTCTGATTCTTGAAAATACCACGTTACCCTCGACGCAACAATCTGGGCCGTAGAGAACGCAGTGCTATGAGTGAAGGACATTTTCGGGCAAGTCAAAATGACAAGCAAAACTAATCTCGAAATGAAGACGAATGTGCTTTATTTCATCTAAACCATCAACGAGGATATCTTGCATTCAATCCCCATTGAGCTGCGTTCAATTAAAACGCGACGATCGATTACAGTTTATTGCCAATAGTTGCTATTGGCTCAATGAACTGCTGCAGTTCCGTAAGCGGTCTACATTTTAACGATTGAAAATATCGAATAGTTACCAATATATCGATGAAAAATGTATCGAACTTATAATTTCTTTTTATATTCTATCGAATCGGCTTACTTGTTAGCTTTAGTTTCAGTAGGGTATAATCACAGTTGATATGTTCGATTTGATTAAGTTAGTCATTAACATATAGTATAACTTGACATAACTGAAAACTAATCAAATAATAAATTAATACAGTAATAATTTAACTTCCAATAGGGCTACTATGATAAGTAACTTCACCACAACCAAACTACACAGAGCCCGCTATTTTCTATCAGTGCCATGTCAACGTAATCATCGAAAACAAAAAACAAGACTACTTCAATACGGCGGATGATGTGAAATAAGGTGTGCGTTGTTTAGTGACCGTATGTTGGTAATGTTTTGATTTAACAGTTTTAGTGTTTATTGGTAATTATTAGTAGTTTTATCGTAAGGTATAGTTTTTTATTTGATTAGTTAATGGTATACAGTTTCATCGTATTTAGGTTATTAGATATCGATGGTTTGTTACGGTTTATTTTATTCTTGATGCAATCGAATAAATCTTATTTTCGGTTATTCATGTATCGGAGTTTTAGTTCGATATTTTCAATCGTTAAAATGTAGACCGCTTACGGAACTGCAGCCCAATGAACATTGTGTGTCAACAGTTGCAATGATTATAGGTTTAAAAATGAAGCCCCTGTAATGTGCTGCACCAGTGGCCAACTACAATTGACACGATTGGCATATCAGGTTGAACCAGGTAAACTCCGTTTCGTGGAATACGTACATCTTGGGGATTCTACCAATACTGACTGAAATGCATTTAAAGACGGCAGAGTGACTATTCTCCCAGCAACATACTTAGAAAGTCCGCGACATATGAGCATGGCACTCATGATGCTAAGTTGGATGTACGTCATTATGGTACACCAGATTTGTTTATTACATTCACGTGCAATTCAAATTGGTCAGAAATTCTACAAGAATTATTTCCTGGCCAATCTCCCATTGATCGCCATATTACCACAAGAGGTTTTAAAAGAAAATGAAGTTACTCATAGATTTTTTATTGCTATAAGCATTGCATGTTCGGTGAGACGCATTGTGGGATGTATTCAGTAGAATGGCAAAAACACGGGTTGCAACATCCTTATTTGGTTGGTTGAGAGGATAAAACCGAATGAAATTGATTATGTGATATCAGCTTATGTTATGAAGAATATCCATTCAGCTAAAAGTCGGTTCAGTAATTATTGTGTTGCGAAGCATTAACTCACTACGGTTTTGAAATGGCACTCAGCTGACGGTGAAAAAATTAATTAACAACATAATTGAGGCAACGATTTCGCAAAAAAAACTACAAAGGTAAAGACGTTTTTATTCCACGTATATCCAAATAATTCAAAACGATACGCCCTTTGATTTTAAGCGGCAACAATTTCCAGCAGCTTGCATTTGCAATGTCCGAATGAAATGGACAGTCGTTGAATGTTTGTGGAAACAACCTTGAAAATCCATGATTTTCACATGGCCAATTGTATGTCGGCTGTTCCCGTGTCGGAACACTGAAAAAATAATTTTCGCGCCAGAAAACAAAACTAACAATGTTGCATATCAAAAAAGCTTTAGAAAAAAAGCTATGTTGTTGGTGTGACTATTTTGATAATTATTCAAACTAAAACAAATTATTCATAAAGAAGACAGGACAACATCTGTCGGGTCATCTAGTATATAGATATATATACGTATGAAAATGAACGAATAGTGTTTTTTGCTTCTGTGGGCCCCAAAACGAAAAGTTATCATGGTCTCAGGCTTAGGTCTTACCATGAGTACTACGGTAACAGCTTCTTCCTTATAGGGGAAATTCGCTAAAAACGGGTGGTAATTTAAATGTCAAGTTCTAAGTGAAAAATAAAGGACAAAATTTGTAATCAAGTTCTTTATTTCTGACAAAGACAGAGGCAACCTACCAGCCCCCCTCATAAACCCACAACTGATTGAAAATGCTAACCCCCCTCCCGCCCCAACAACCACTCACACAGCTAACAACTCGCTCATACACTGCCTCCACACACACACTCCCTCACTCCCACACGACACAAGTGCAGTCCTCAAGCACAAGCCCTCAACTCATAGACAGTTCTTCAATTGGAATAAAGTTAATCTAAATTAATTAACAGAGCGGGATTCACTCATATACTAAAAAAATTCCATTTCAAACACACACAGTCGTGACTGACTGTAGAACACGAAAAGCACCGCTGCAGCCGCAGCAACACGGGACGGAAATAAACATTCATGGGAGGAAAGAATCCAATTTAAAGACAATGTGGATAGACGTTTGTCTCTAATTCGGTTTGTCTCGAGCGGACAAATCGAGATCATGACTGGCGTTTCCTCGTGTTAGCGAGAAGAATCGCCGCGACACTCCCGGATTATTAGCGCTCACCCGCCCCTGTGTTCCGGCCTGTCGGGCCGGTGCCAACTTAATTACGTCCACTCGCACGCGCACGCGCGGTCGCGGTTAATAGAGAGTTAAATGATTTAGCGACAGCTTTATGTTTGATGTGGAATTGACGCCACGTTTGTTACGGTTATCGCCACTGCCAACCTCGCGCTAGATAAACGATTAATTGTTGCGAAAATGTGTCACTTTGAGCTGGAGATGAAACCGCGTTACTTGAGTTTTCTTTAATAAATACGATCCGGAACGAATAGAGTTAGTAAATAAATGTATCGCGTTATTAATTTTTGACAGGGAAATATTCTTGTTTAATGTCGTCGCTCAAATATGTTCAAAAGATTTACTCAAAGTGAATGTTTGATTTATTAGCTTATTTGATCGCCAAACTGGACGTCACGGCTGATATTGTAGGTACGCTACATGAGAACTTTCAAACTGGGTGTCTTTGAACGTCATTATTTGGGTGTCAATGAGCAAAATAATGTTTCCCTAAGCCATTCATAGTGACAAAGAGACTGCAAAATCCTTGCTAAAAACTGGCTTTTTAAACAAATAAATATTCCATTGTACATCTAGTACCTGGTGGAACGAGCCTTGCTTGGTATTATTTCATGTTTAATAGCTCACCCAGTTAGTATAAAATATTTCGGTGTCATAAAATTGATAAATAAAAACTTTTTTTATTACTCCAACATGTACTCCCAATTTTTTTTATTATACTTCATTCGGCACCACATTATTATATATTTTGATTAGGATTTTTGCGGACATTTGCCATCACTGATTAGTAAAAAACAAGTTTCACGACGTTTCGGGATCTGGAATCTGATCCCGTCTTCAGGTGGAAGAAAACCTAGAACATAACAAGATTAGTAACACATAGCCAGGAAAACCTGGAGAAAAACACAGCTAAAACAGAGAACTGTAAAAGCAGTCACGAAAACAATAAGCTGAAAAGAAAAAACAATACACAAAATAACACAGGAATCACAAGTATCAAGAATCACCAGGCAGGAGAGAGCACGTCCACACCCAATCAGAGCTGAGCTGAGACGTCGTTTTTTACTAATCAGTGATGGCAAATGTCCGCAAAAATCCTAATCAAAATATAAAATCACCATCACCAACAATGAATTTCAAACAAAGGACATTATTATACTTTTCACTTATTTTATCATACTTTTTCTTTGATGGCTGTAGAATGCAAATAGTTGTTATGATTACTTGTTTACACTTTCCTAGTCTATTTCGTCACTATCATGGCAACTCTTAAGGCCAATGTTAAAATTTTGCAATTTAAAAATTCATTTCATTACTTTATTAGATTTTCTATGGCTAAGTAATCTGCATAGGACACGTTTTTGAGTAATTAATGACTAATTTCAGACTTTGAAGGAAATCCTCAGAGCCGTGTGATTGGGATAATTGTCCTAACACTTAAGCAAGCAACGAAAAAGGCTTGAAACTATTCATTTTAAAGCTTAAGGTCCAAGTCCGGTGGCATGGTGGTAACAATATGAGAAGTGTCTAAGGTAGGGTCCGCTAGCCGGCCATTTCGCTGTTTTTAATTTACCAACTGGTTTAAACATTGCGTATCGTTTGTTTGTTGGTTTTATCGTTTTAAATAGTTCTATTTTAGGTCAAAATAACTAAATAAATAGCAGAAATTGTTGTTATGAGCATCTAGTTGTAATTTATTTGTATGATATCTGACATCAAGACAGTATTTATAGTGAAATTAATAGAGACAATTAATAGTGAAAGTAATTAATAATGAATTAATTTATAGCGAATACAGTAGAGACAATAATACCTATACAATCCGAATTTTCACTATTAAATAGTAAGGCAGAGAGCAGCATAACCATAAGAATACTCATAATGGGCAATTTGTAATATCAACCTTCTAACATTCAAGTACAGTTCTTTCTTACCCACCCAGATTTAACTCTTCCACCCTTCCTACACATTAAAATAATTCTGTTCACTCACATAAAGAAACGCGATTTCAGAGAGCAAAATTACTTTATCACAGTCAAATCAAATTTGTTGTAGCGGAACTGCGTTGGCATTTCGGGAGAAGCGGGTTAACACGCGAACCTTCACGTGACTTACCGGCCTTAATTGTGGACATCCGACCATCAAAATAATGAGATTCATCTCAATAGTTTCTGTCTGCGGCAGGGCCGTACGGAGGGGGGCAGATGTACGGCGAGGTTGTGGACATCCCACCATCAAACTCATGAGATTCATCCTAATATTTTCTGTCTGCGGCAGGGCCGGACGGAGGGGGGCAGCAGTACGGCGAGGTTATGGACATCCAACCATCAAACTCATGAGATTCATCCTAATATTTTCTGTCTGCGGCAGGGCCGGACGGAGGGGGGCAGCAGTACGGCGAGGTTATGGACATCCAACCATCAAACTCATGAGATTCATCCTAATATTTTCTGTCTGCGGCAGGGCCGGTCGGGTGGGACAGCAGTACGGTGAGGTTGTGGACATCCCACCATCAAACTCATGAGATTCATCCCAATATTTTCTGTCTGCGGCAGGGCGGACGGAGGGGGGCAGCAGTACGGCGAGGTTGTGGACATCCCACCATCAAACTCATGAGATTCATCCCAATATTTTCTGTCTGCGGCAGGGCGGACGGAGGGGGGCAGCAGTACGGTGAGGTTGTGGACATCCCACCATCAAACTCATGAGATTCATCCCAATATTTTCTGTCTGCGGCAGGGCCGTACGGAGGGGGGCAGCAGTACGGCGAGGTTGTGGACATCCCACCATCAAACTCATGAGATTCATCCCAATATTTTCTGTCTGCGGCAGGGCCGGACGGAGGGGGGCAGCAGTACGGCGAGGTTGTGGACATCTAACCATCAAACTCATGAGATTCATCCCAATATTTTCTGTCTGCGGCAGGGCCGGACGGAGGGGGGCAGCAGTACGGCGAGGTGAACCAGCTGGGCGGCGTGTTCGTCAACGGCCGCCCGCTGCCCAACCCCGTGCGCCTGCGCATCGTCGAGCTGGCGCAGCTGGGCATCCGGCCGTGCGACATCAGCAGGCAGCTGCGTGTCAGCCACGGCTGCGTCAGCAAGATCCTGGCCCGCTACCACGAGACGGGGTCCATCCAGCCCGGCGCCATCGGCGGCAGCAAGCCCCGCGTCACCACGCCGAAGGTGAGTGGTCGAACCAAACGTGTAGGTCATAGGATATAAGAGGTTTCTAATGAATGTAACAAGTTTGAATCTTTTTGCTATTGAACACACTTTTTTGTTTCGTTGTACTGGAGTGTCGTCTCAAATTTTGGATGCGGTAGAGTGAGAAGGACACATGGACAAAAATAAGCTCAAAGAAGGAGCAATACAACTCTTTATCTTATCCCCGTTTAATGTGAAAGTCACAGGATTGACAAATAAGTTTCAACAGATTCTTATTATTCTGGAGAATTTCAAAATATCAGATGGTTTGACGGCCTCAAAAAGGTGTCATAGGGATCCATTAATTAAAGGTAAAATAGATCAAGAGAGCTTGAGCTAATAACCCTTATAAACCTTCCTGACTGTCCACAATGAACAGAATTCATTGCTATCCATCGTTGTGACATTGCTACATTATGGTAAGAAGCTAAGTGTAAAGTAAAAATCTACTTTTTTAGCATTACTATAAAGTGATTGTCAAAAAGGTCATAAGATTTCAGGAGTTCCACTAAAAAGAGTGATAAATCTTTACTCAACGGTTAAAATTCTTTGATTGTCTTTAAATCTAAACATTGCGTCGTTCCTTTTTTACAATTCAAGCCTGTCAAACGCCTGTCTCACAGGTAGTGGCGTACATCAAGAAGCTGAAGCAGAAGGACCCGGGCATCTTCGCGTGGGAGATCCGCGAGAGGCTGTTGGCAGACGGCGTCTGCGACAAGTTCAACGTCCCCTCCGTCAGCAGCATCAGCCGCATCCTGCGCAGCAAGATCGGCAACCTGATAACGCACCACCCGCCGCACCACCCGCACCTCTACAACCCCCTGTACAGCACGGGCTACCCCTACACGCCGCCGCACACGCAGGGCTCCCCCTCGCCCACACACTCGCACACGCACTGCTGGCCGAGCTCGCACACCGTGTCAGACATCCTGGGGGCCGTCAGACCCGCCACCACCTCATCCACCGACCCCCAGTACAACTACTACCACATGTACCTCAACACGCCGCCCGTCAGCTGTCAGCCCACGCCGCCATGGCCGTCACAGTAGCCGCTGTAGCTCTGCTGGCCCCACAGTCTGGGACACCCGCCTCCACCGACCCCCAGTACAACTACTACCACATGTACCTCAACACGCCGCCCCGGCCGTCACAGTAGCCGCTGTAGCTCTGCTGGCCCCACAGTCTGGGACACCCGCCTCCACCGACCCCCAGTACAACTACTACCACATGTACCTCAACACGCCGCCCCGGCCGTCACAGTAGCCGCTGTAGCTCTGCTGGCCCCACAGTCTGGGACACCCGCCTACACCGACCCCCAGTACAACTACTACCACATGTACCTCAACACGCCGCCCCGGCCGTCACAGTAGCCGCTGTAGCTCTACTGGCCCCTCAGTCTGGGACACCCGCCTCCACCGACCCCCAGTACAACTACTACCACATGTACCTCAACACGCCGCCCCGGCCGTCACAGGAGCCGCTGTAGCTCTGCTGGCCCCACAGTCTGGGACACCCGCCTCCACCGACCCCCAGTACAACTACTACCACATGTACCTCAACACGCCGCCCCGGCCGTCACAGTAGCCGCTGTAGCTCTGCTGGCCCCACAGTCTGGGACACCCGCCTCCACCGACCCCCAGTACAACTACTACCACATGTACCTCAACACGCCGCCCCGGCCGTCACAGTAGCCGCTGTAGCTCTGCTGGCCCCACAGTCTGGGACACCCGCCTCCACCGACCCCCAGTACAACTACTACCACATGTACCTCAACACGCCGCCCCGGCCGTCACAGTAGCCGCTGTAGCTCTGCTGGCCCCTCAGTCTGGGACACCCGCCTACACCGACCCCCAGTACAACTACTACCACATGTACCTCAACACGCCGCCCCGGCCGTCACAGTAGCCGCTGTAGCTCTGCTGGCCCCTCAGTCTGGGACACCCGCCTCCACCGACCCCCAGTACAACTACTACCACATGTACCTCAACACGCCGCCCCGGCCGTCACAGTAGCCGCTGTAGCTCTGCTGGCCCCACAGTCTGGGACACCCGCCTCCACCGACCCCCAGTACAACTACTACCACATGTACCTCAACACGCCGCCCTGGCCGTCACAGTAGCCGCTGTAGCTCTGCTGGCCCCACAGTCTGGGACACCCGCCTCCACCGACCTCCAGTACAACTACTACCACATGTACAGTACCTCAACACGCCGCCCCGGCCGTCACAGTAGCCGCTGTAGCTCTGCTGGCCCCACAGTCTGGGACACCCGCCTCCACCGACCCCCAGTACAACTACTACCACATGTACCTCAACACGCCGCCCCGGCCGTCACAGTAGCCGCTGTAGCTCTGCTGGCCCCACAGTCTGGGACACCCGCCTCCACCGACCCCCAGTATAACTACTACCACATGTACCTCAACACGCCGCCCCGGCCGTCACAGTAGCCGCTGTAGCTCTGCTGGCCCCACAGTCTGGGACACCCGCCTCCACCGACCCCCAGTATAACTACTACCACATGTACCTCAACACGCCGCCCCGGCCGTCACAGTAGCCGCTGTAGCTCTGCTGGCCCCACAGTCTGGGACACCCGCCTCCACCGACCCCCAGTACAACTACTACCACATGTACTTCAACACGCCGCCCTGGCCGTCACGGTAGCCTCTGTAGCTTTGCTGGCCCCACAGTCTGGGACACCCGCCTACACCGACCCCCAGTACCACTACCATATGTACCTAATAGCTCTGCTGGCCCCACAGTCTGGGAGCCGACAAACTCGCAGAAGTGTATACCGGAGCATGACAACGGAAGTGTTAGGACGCCGAGGATCAGCCAAGATAAATCAATATGATTTATGGGGAAGCCCTACATGATGCGGGAATAAGAACTTACACTTGATTGTAGAAGTGTTCAATAATTTCTTACAGGGTTGAAATTCAATAAAAAATCTTATTATAGTTTTTAATATTACTTTGTCAGAAATTCTTACGATTTCTCTAAAATATGACAATACTTTTACGGTATTTAAATGAGTTTTGCTTCAAATTGTTCAGCAAACCTTCCCCATGAAATACCATGAACCGCCGCGAGTCGCCTCCACACTACGTGCCGAAGGTCCGCAGTGTCCAGATATTCTAGTCGCTTGGCTGTTGGCTCCCTTTCTTATCATTACTCACCTTCGCTCTCCGCCCCTCGCCGTGCCAGCCGCTTGTCCGACTGCTCCAACAAATTGGGCCACAGACTTGAATTAATTTCTTCTGCTTATGTGTTTTGTACACCGCTTTATTTTGTAAATATTGTATCGTGAGCAACTAACTGCGAGACACATATATCCTGAAAGACTGTTGTTTTTTATTGTAATTTAGCACTTTATTAGTCATAACCGAAGTTTGATGGAAGTCTGTTGTAGCTATGATTTAAATTTTAGTGGTTTACCTAACCAATTTTTAAAATTCTAACTTAATTATTGTATATCACACAAGGCTGTGATGAATTTAGTGTGTTGATTATAAACATTATTTCCAAATTGTCATTACTTTACCCATATTGCTTTATTCAGATTTTAATTAACTTAACTTCGAATTTCATCATGATTTGTGAAGAATTACGTAAGTACAATTAAAAAATGCTCAAATCATTGCTAACTTGCATTATTTTTATTCAATTTAAAAAATCTGAATAATGAAACCTTTGCTATCAAGTTTGAATTAGGGATTTAGGTTGGGACAGTTTGTTTATGAGTTGTTTAGCTAGCTGAAACATTTTTGAAATAGGTTGATTCCAAGAACTACTATGCTCGCCTGCGTAGGCTCTATCATTGCAACGTTATTTTCTTGTAATCTCTATGTGAACACTCGAAATAGGCCTGCATTTTCATAAAATTTGGACGACTCTGTTTATTTTAAATTAATATTATGAAAACCATTATGAGTACTTTTAAATTGTATAATGGTTTTGGTCAAATGTGTCGTTTTTTGTTTTGCATAAAACAGGCGAATGCCTTATAGCTATCAAAGTTATTTTAACCAAGAATTTTTGAGTTATGTTTTAGATTTTGTCTTGTCCGTAATAAATACAATAAGTCTCTGAGACTTAAAACTGTAAGGAATAAAAACCCCTATAAAAGTATAATATTTAAATGTTATGGTTTTATACATGTACGAATACATTCCATGTTCTCAAAGCTTTTGTCCTATACTAATAATTTTATCCGTGTTGATTGGTATTTTTTACCTAGTTTTAAGGCTCTAGCAAACCGTACCTAGCTTTTTAACAGGAATATTGCAACCTTCACTACATATTACTTTTAGTATCTTTTAAAGAAAACATGTTTTAGCTTAAGCTATTAAATGAGATGCCTGCTCAAAATTTGTCTTCCTACGTGGAAAACATATCGATTATTATTTTCAAAAGTGTATTTGATGTGAAAAACATTGTTTACCCTATTATAAAAGCTTTAATAGCCTAATACATTAAGATATCCTTTCTTAACTTGTATATATTTATTTTGCATTTTTGGAGTAATGCACCAAGCTGTTTTACAGATAGATTTATTGTAAATATATGTATGCAATTGTAAATTAAACTGAAATGTTACAAAGCACAGTGCTTATTCATTACCGTTTGATAACCCGTTTTTATCTATTACTAAAAAAAGGCGGAGGCCAATAGGTTGTAAAAATCTTACAACTTTTATTTCAAACTGATAAGCAATTGTTATACATCCCTTGTTTTACAATCAATGAAAAATAGAGAACGGAATTTTCTTTGTTTTAAGACGAAAGAAGCAATTTTCAATTGAATTAGCTGCAATACATAAATTTTAATATCATTAATATCCCCGTTGTAGAATACCTCCACACTCAGCGGATTTTGAAGCATGAACATATATTTCAATCCCAACATAAGCGTGGCATGTTTTTGTAATATCCGTAAGAATAACACAGGAAATTAATATGCAGGTTTGGTGCAACACGTATGTAAAAATTTGGTTTCTTTTAATTCAAGTATACGTGATCCAATAACCATAAAACATTTCAATGTCATAATATTTATAAATACACATTTTCTTATATCTCGGATTCAATCTTCATCTTCATCCCTCACACTGCATTTCTTCTCGATGTCTTTACTAAAAGCTGCCATTGGCTGTTGAGCTATTAATTAACAGTCCTGTCAAAGGAACGTGCCAACCTTAGTCAGTAACAAGGCAACAAAATCGCGCCACTATCATCACGATCATCACACTCATCCTTCACTCATATTCAGCGTAACGTCCTCCATGAGGTAACTGTCTCACCAAAGAATGATTAAGAAAAAAAATTAAAATACTTCGCAACAGCTGATACGATTACTTTATTCGTTTAAATTTTCTTTTATAGCATGGAAACCCAAAGTTAAATTTTTCGACATTAAAAGTTATTTGATTACGTTATTCTCTGCACAAGTAACCTTCATAGAACACATTTAGAGCCAAAAATATTATTTACAAATCCTAAAGAAACCCTCAGAGTGACGTGACGTGATCGTGAAGTTCCAGTGGCCGAGTCAGCACACTGAGGCTGTTTTAGGGATTTTTCCCTCTTCAGCCTTGGACAGGTGGGTGAGGTTAGCGCACAGCTGCAGGACTTGTAGTTACATACGAGAAGAGTTTAATACGAATGCCTGCAGCTGTGCTGATGGTAGTCCGTGGAATTAGTTCCCAGAATCAGCAAAACATTTCACTTTTTGATACCACTTTGAATTTTTTTGGTGATTACACATGCAATAAGAATCAAGAAATCACCGGGAGACACTCGATCACAGGTCAGGAACTCCCTGTTATGACGTCATCAAAATGGCCGCCATAAAAAATTATATGGGTCTGTTTAAACGCATATATCTCCATGATCAAGTGTATAAACCCCATAAATGTTTATATTTTCAGAAAGATAATTAGATTTTAAACAAAAAATGTAATGTCATTAGTTTACATCAGACCAGCCGTTTACGAGATACAGCGACTCAAACATCATTTTCTTCAATTTTCACCACTTGATATATATGAAAGAAACGCTTTATTCTCCTTAAATATCCACAAAACCCCCATAAATGTATATATTTCCTGAAAGGCAATATAAGTCTTAACAAAATTGGCCATTACATTAGTTTACCTCAGGCTAGCCGTTTCCAAGATATTTCGACTCGAATTCTTTTTGTAATTTTCACTACCCCATAACAAATTTCAAAGAATCACATACTTCTCCGTTATTACCCATAAAATCCCCATAAATATTGATATTTTTGGAAAGGAAATTAAATTTTAAATAAAATATGTCATTAAATTAGTTTCCTTAAACTAGCCGTCTCAGAGGCATTTCGACTTGTTTTATTTTATGTCCAATGTTTAAAATATTTAAAATTGAAGGTTAATGTGCATACGGTGTCCCTTAAGTGCGTCACTTAACTTCATAATTTGGTTCTTTGGGTAAAAATAAAGAACAAATTTCATGTTAAAATAGGTCCTATCTCGCTTCGTTTACCGTCTGTCGGTCTGTACGTTTTTTTACATAAAACAACGTAGCTTTGAAATAGCTTGAGATACTGGCTTGAATTTTTGTGTGGGTACTGAGACTATTACGCATATATCTCCAATAGGTTGTAAAAATCTTACAACTTTTATTTCAAACTGATAAGCAATTGTTAAGTACAGGGTATCAAGTTTCTACTTTGTACCGACTCAAAATGGTGGTCGTTTATATTTTTCAAAGCCTAATATCTCAGAAACCTTCAATTTTATCAACAATTGTTAAAATATAAAAAGGTGTAGAATTTAAATTTCTTTCCGAAAATGTGTAATTTTATATGGTTTATTGCATAAGGAATGGAAAAAATTAATATTTTATTTTTTTATTACACGAAAATATGGCAAAAATACGTTAATTTTACTGTATTAATTTTTGAAAATGGATATTCAACCGTTATTCGTCATATAATCACTGTAAATATGTATATTTCCAAAAAAACAATTAAATTTCAAAAAATATATACCATTACATAGGTACATCCCAGGCTCGACGTTATATTTCAAATAAAAACTTAACTTTTATTTCCACTTCTTTTATTTACACAATATTAAGCTCAAATCAAAGAAACGTTTTTTATCTCTGTTATAACGCATAAAAAACTAGTTTCACTATTTGAATTGATCAACTCAATAAGTACATCAATAAAACTCTGTTTAAAACTTTAAAAACAAATCATTTTAATCGGTACACTGGCCTTCACATTTACACAGCAAAGTGCATTTTAGTACGATTTGGCACATCGACAGCGAGTGCACATTTGCTTGCAGTTGCATGTAAGGCCGTAGGAGTAGGCCTACGGAAGTCGCGACAACATGTTCTTCACTCGTGCCGGCAGTAAAAGTATTTTTTATCGTCCCCGTGTAAGAGACTTAGGTGTCAATAAGTTTTTTAGTAACTGTTTTTTAAATGTTGAGTATTTGTACTACCGTGTGAACAAACACGTCTAATGTGTGAAATAGTAGTTTTTCAGCGACCGAAGATGCATCGTCAAGATGTTCTCATTAATGGAGCACAATTTTGACATCTCAGGCAGGTTAGTTTACCTTCAATAATATATTTAACAGATGTCAAGGCTATCAAACCAATTAAAAATTAAGTTTTTATTTTTAACATCTCCTGTAGTAATTGAGTTGATCAATTCAAATTGTGAAACTAGTTTTTTATGCGTTATAACAGATATAAAAGCGTTTCTTTAATATCGAGCTTAATATTGTGTAGTGGAAATAAAAATTAAGTTTTTATTTGAAATACCTCTTTAACGTCGAGCCTGAGATATACCAATGTTATGGTAGGCCTATACTTTGTTTGAAATTTAATTGTCTTTTTGTAAATATACATTTTTGCAGGGTTTATATGTCGAATAACGGTTGAATTTCCATTTTCACAAATTAATACAGTAAAATTTACGTATTTTTGCCATATTTTCGTGTACTAACAAACACTTAAGGGACACCGTATGCACATTAACCTTCAATTTTAAATATTTTAAAAATTGGACATAAAATAAAACAAGTCGAAATGCCTCTGAAACGGCTAGTTTAAGGAAACTAATTTAATGACATATTTTATTTAAAATGTAATTTCCTTTCCAAAAATATCAATATTTATGGGGATTTTATGGGTAATAACGGAGAAGTATGTGATTCTTTGAAATTTGTTATGGGGTAGTGAAACTTACAAAAAGAATTCGAGTCGAAACATCTTGGAAACGGCTAGCCTGAGGTAAACTAATGTAATGGCCAATATTGTTGAGACTTATATTGCCTTTCAGAAAATATATACATTTATGGGGGTTTTGTGGATATTTAAGGAGAATAAAGCGTTTCTTTGATATATCGAGTGGTGAAAATTGAAGAAAATGAAGTTTGAGTCGCTGTATCTCGTAAACGGCTGGTCTGATGTAAACTAACGACATGACATTATTTGTTTAAAATCTAATTATATTTCTGAAAATATAAACATTTATGGGGTTTATACACTTGATCATGGAGATATATGCGTTTAAACAGACCCATATAATTTTTTATGGCGGCCATTTTGATGACGTCATAACAGGGAGTTCCTGACCTGTGATCGAGTGTCTCCCGGTGATTTCTTGATTCTTATTGCATGTGTAATCACCAAAAAAATTCAAAGTGGTATCAAAAAGTGAAATATTTTTGAGCTAATTCTACGGACTATGGTTGGTTATTGAATGTTGAGTGTGGATTTCGGAGGGATTAGTGTGAGTTGGGCAGTGGTGAGTTGTGGTCGAGTGTCATTGTGAGGTGTTTGGTCTGGTGATGTCGGGTGGTTGGGTTTGAGTGAGGATGGAGCGTTGCAGCAGGCCTTTGTAGATTAAGTTACATACGAATGCCTGCTGCTACGCTGGAGGTGTGGTTCGGAAGTTGTGTGTGGTTTTAGTGTGAGGTGCAGTGATGTGGTGTGAGTCAGGGGTTGGCGTCTTTCAAAGGTGAGTGATGGTGGGTGGGTTGGTTAGGGTAGGGTCGCTTCCAAAAATCTCCTACGGCCTGTACCGTACTCTGGTGGTGTTGGTCTGGAGGGTTATGGTGGGGGTTGAGGTGGTTGGGGTGGTTGGGGCGGGGGTGGGTTGTCGAGGGCTACGAGGTGGTGAAGTGGCAGAGCCATATTTTGAGATAATTATGTAATCAATCAACCAAACATTGCTCATTTAAGGGTGTAGGGTAGCTAGTACATCTGTACTACGGTATCTATTGTTTCTAGTTACCGTGATCTGTACCATGTAGGGTATTTCACGGGGACTATATGAAACTTCGGGAAATGGTTTCTTGAGTAAAATCAGAAACAAATGTCCTGTGAACATTGGTCCTTAACTCACCGATTTTCGATTTACGAGCGTATAAGTAACAGGAGTTTTTCTGTTTTTAGTTACCGACTTTGAATCTGAATCTTGTATTATTTATTGTCAATGTTTCAACAACAAGTTGAAATGCCTCTGAAACGGCTAGTTTAAGGAAACTAATGTAATGACATATTTTGTTTAAAATTAAACATAGGCACATTGGTGTAGGTGTACCAATTGAACATATTCATCTCTAGATAACGTAACTTTTTTTGGTAAAAAAACCCGACTTCAAACGCTCTAAAAAGTATGAAATAATTTTATTTCATAAGTCAAATTTGGTGATATCCAAGCTCACGTATTTCAAGTCGGTGCGGCTCTATCAATACATAAAACAATGGACCGTGAGTAGAGATTAAATATCTCAGTTTGGTCTCAATTAAAATTGTGGGATAAAATTTCAGTCGTCAACTCGAAAATTTGCTTTAAAATGTAATTTTTTTAGTATTGTAGACCCACAAATTATTTCCCTTGTATTAATTTAAAACTCTGCCACTCACTATTTATGAACACACAATTTTTATTTTAACGTTACATTCATGCCCGTCCATACAATAAACACCCTATTTTCATAAGTACATTCTTAAAATGTTATTGAAACTTTGAGCTATTCTGCCGAAAAGATACATAACTAAGATGCTATAAAGAGCTGCGCCAACTTGAAATACCAGAGCTTGGATATCACAAAATTTGACTTATAAAATAAAATTATTTCTTACTTTTTAGAGCGTTTGAAGTCGGTTGTTTTTTCTACCAAAAATAAGTTATTTCATACTTATTAGTGGATATTTTTGACTTCTATGATTCAATCACAGTTGAATAATATCATTAATGCTCTACTCCAGTTCACTTTACTGATGACTTAATCACTAAATAGATTACTAAACTGTACTTCTGTTATTGCTTAGCTCATTTTTCGGACACCGCTAAGCCAGGAACTTGACGATTTATAAAGTACACATTATAACTGGTTATAGTCTACAGCTATTACTTATTCGCTATATAAATATGGCCACCTCTTTGAAAAATCTCATTTCATAAGGGATTTTTGGAAGCAAATTAGGCCTATATAAGGGCCAAATACATTGATGGGAAAGTCTCAGCTCAATCGGTTCGTAGATTTCACATTTTACATACATTCAGATCCATTTTACCTTATAAAACAATAATATACACGGTATTTCACGACTGGGAGCGTAGAAATCACTTAAACAGTTGTTCTATATAACATAGAAAAGTCACCAGATTTTTTTTCAGATTGTAATTGTTTGACACCGAGTGGATTGGTAACTCAAGTCCCGCAACGCGAGCCGCCGGCAATGTTGCGTTTAGGATTTTGCAAGGGCGATGGGGGAACAGATCGTTTGTCGGTCAAGTTGTACTGACCGTCTAGTTAAATATTAACTGTAATTACTTAATATTTATAGCAATGCATCTATTATAACAAGATTTACCCGTAAAACTGCTCCCAAATCCGTGCGGTTTTAATACGGTTAACAATACAGTCTCACGCTTTTTCCCCCAACGCCCCTTCAATTCGGCCCGGCTGCAACCCGCACGCACAGCTGTGTTGGCTCGGAAATCACTACACGAGACTTACGGGGAGCGAGCTATCCAGTTGTATTTATTTACATCGATGGTATGTACCAGTTCTTCCATGTTGACCGTTTTAGAGATATTAATCTATAGTCAATGACTTTTTTAGGTTAGCTGTAAACAGCTGCTCTTGATCCAGCTCAATGCGAAACATGAATTTGTTACATACATCTGCTTTTAACTTATTTTTCGAACAGTTTGTATGTTAAAAGCATACGAGGTGTATTTTAAGAACTAGAATAGAATTCCTCTGAGCTTAGCGCAATCTGTTTATTGCGTGTTTATATCCTAGTACCTGGTGGACCGAGACTTGCTCGGTGTTATTTCATGTTTACCAGTTCATCCAGTTACGATAAAATATTTCAATGTCATAAAATTGATAAATAGAAACCTTTTTTATTGCTCCACGGACTCCTCATCCCACTTGCTGAATTTTCCCTTAATGGGCGCGTTCAGCCGCAGTCACCGGTGGGTAATGTACTAACCTATATTAAGTGAACGGTAGCGGTGAACGTACCACCTACCGACCATTGTTGTGCATCCACCGATGTTGTGTTTACGGTGGATTCGGTAAGTAACCGGACATTGTTGATTGTCAAGATGCGGTGGATTTGCCTATTAGTGTCTATGGTAACCGGTTAGCCACCGGTGACTGCGGCTGAACGCAGCCATTGGCTGTAGATTCCAAACAGCTGTTATGATTACTTCATTTGTTTACACTTTCCTTGTTTATTTTCGTTGCTATCACGGCAGCCCATTAGGCATTTATGTTAAAATTTTACAAATTAAAATTCGATTTATTACGTTATTAGATTTTCTCTGGCCAAGTTATCTGCATAAAAGACGTTTTTGAGTCATAAATTACTTATTTCCAGGCTTTGGAGGAAATCCTCGGAGCCGTTTTTGAGATCGTTGTGCAAACATACAAGCACGCACGCAAGATAACATTGCTCGTATAAGAGTATAGGCAGGGCCGCCCCGAGGCTAATAGGCGCCCGGGGCGAAAATACTATATTTAGTCTAAATACTATATTTGTAAAAAATGTAATAATATAATGAGGTTAAAGCTTGCACTATTATTTCTGATTCTTGTACTATTTTGTCGGTAGCAACGGATCAGGCAAATGGATAATTAATTTTCATTCATACCAGTTTGCACTAATTTTGTTTTGAATAACCGATTCAATAGCATCATAGCTTAGACACATCCTCGCTAATAGCAGTACTGTGCATTTTTTCAAATAGATTCCGTATTCAAATTCATCATCAGACAAAACAGAGGAAACGTACGTTCGATCAGTTCGTCTATCAGACAGACAGATCCGTCAAACAATCAAATGGGCCTTATTTCAAAACGGGTTTCACGAGTACTATAAACCCACAAATCACTAGTAAAAAAATCACTAAGTAGAGTGTTAAGTAACGCTATGAAAAATATTTGTGATTGCCAATCGTAGTAATTACAAAGTCAGTATGATTAATTCACCAACATTGTTTTGAAATCAGGCCCTATATAGCCCCCGTTTCAAAAAGATGCTGGTATTTAGATCAATGATTGATTTTGATATTTTCAAAACTGGCAATCACAAATATTTCCCAGAGTGTTTACTTCAGTTGCTGATAATGAATTGTTACTTGAGGTTTACTTTTAAAGACAATTTTGAAATGGGGACCTAGTCTAATGATTCAAGTTGACATTCGCTATCGTATAGTGCCGGACATAGATAGAAAGAATGGGTCCAGGTAGCCCGGGCCAGTCCTAATCCTCTGTTGTCAAAACAAACCGCAGCCCCGTGATATTCGTCTTGGCCTACGATGACTAACACGGGCCTGCATTTGCATATCTCCCCTCAATGGGCAATGGCCGCTGGGACGGGGGTAACGCGCCGCTCGGCTTCACGACAATAGTTTGTTTTGACAACAGAGGATTAGGACTGGCCCGGGCTACCTGGACCCATTCTTTCTATCTATGTCCGGCACTGTAATCATCACAACATCCACGCTAAAAGCACCGACTAAATGAATATAGTCTCCTAAAAAAAATCCAATAACGTACATAGCAAGGGGGCGTCAGCCTACACATTTAGTAAATCTCCATACTAACATGATTTACGAGTTAATGTAATGTAGTGCAATGGCATGTTTTAATAGTTACCACGAATAATAAGTGTGTAGGTACTCATCTGAGACTTACTTTATGGCGTTCCAGTCACAATTTGTGAACAGAAACAAAGCTATTGAACGATTTATTTTTTTAACAGCCAGTTGATGAAATGTTTACGATTCTTGCCCGTGAAATATTTTCGCCCTATAGTGCGTCGGCGATACATTTTTTATTTTTCCCTTAAACAGCCGCGGGCCCCTCCGGTCACGGCGCCCCCCTAGCCGCGGCGCCCGGAGCGGCCGCCCCGGTCGCCCTGCCCTTGGGGCGGCCCTGAGTATAGGATAGACTCAAGCAGATACATCAAAGTTTGCAATTACATATCTTAACGCTTAGTTTTTATAAATTTATGACCGTATTACACACCTGACCTGATCCCGGTGTTTGTCCGTACTTTAGGACAAATACTTAAAACAACTTTGAAATCGGATCGACCAAACATTAAAACATTATCGCCTCAGCATAGCCTTGAAACATTTCTAAATTCTGATACAGCGCTCGTATTATGAATACCTCGTGGGCACAGTTATAATATTCTATTCTGAACCATCGATTTTTGTCACAGATCTTCTCGGTCAGTTTACTGCCGAGATTTTCATCACAAGATAAATATGAGCTCAGCACCTGGCAAATGGCAAATCAGTTCATTTAAGTACATTTACAAAACTGTTCAGGGATTTACTCATAAGGTAGATCCAATTTCGAATTGCGATGCTTGCACGTTAGTACTATAAGTTGTCTAATAAGATATATAAAAATCATTTTTCGCATGATACAACCTGTGAAACACAAACTGGAAATAATAAACGTCCATGATGAAATTAAAACTCAACTTACAAAGCCTGTTGGGGATTTTTTCAGTGGAAACTGCAAGAGCGCTCACACATCAAAAATCACAAAAAAATCTTTATGCGTGGCTTGTGCTTTCAAATGCTTCACCAAAACCACACTATAACGTTAAGATTTAGATTATTCTTCTTCATAAACTGATCTTAATAAGTGAATTTTTTCACTGAATATTGATAATCGAAATTTATCATAGCCTGGCTTTTTTATAACACGGTAGAGGATCCTACATCTCAGTGTTTCTTAAATATGTCATGCTTTTTGGTTTACACTTTTTAAAATTATGTAATAATTACAAGTTTTTTTAATGAAATTGACCGTGTTTGAATCTACATACTAATCATAAACATGAAGACAAACTGATTTGACATTGTATCTTTGTGACGTAGTTGAACATATGCCATATAATTACAGATTTATTCATAAGTACATTGACAACTGTAATAAAATAAAAATATTCCTGATCACCTTTGTTTTTCCAACAAAAAGTTGTTCAAAATACTGAATTTTTTTAGTTTTTTAGCATTTTTCTCCTAAATAGGTAAATATTACGATGGATCAAAATGTTACCCAATGGGAAATCATCCCGGTTATTTTATGGTGGTAGAATCACGTTGTTTGGTAAAAGTATCGCAGAGAAATTGGTGAACATCCCTAAAAAAAACATATCCCAAGACGAATTGAGAACCTCCTTCTTTTGTTGGTAGGTGGGGGAAGTCGGCTAAAAATGATCAACATGTTTTGATGAAACCTTCATATAGCTTGATAAAATATTAGAGCGATATCATGACTATTTTGTGCAGAAATTGAATTTTAGTCAGTTGTCAGTTCTTTCTCAATTACACTCAAAATTGTTGCACGAATAGTTAAGTCTCTTTGAAAACTATTTTATTTAGTACGAAGGTTTCATCAAAATATATTGTTAATTTTTCAATCCAAAGTCAAAATGTTCAATAATTACAATGGAAACAGAAAGGAATCAACAACTGCAACCTTAAGAGTCTAATTGAACGCCAAACAATTTACACAGTCCAGAATAGGATTATACGATGAAATTAATCAGTCCATTTGGTAATTTATAACAATTGTACTTTACATTATATATATTAATTAATTTTCCCGGGATTATCTCACTGACACCTTTCATTCAAGTGTAGGGTTGATGTTTGTCAGACTTCTGGTTTTCTAAGTCTAACGTACCCCTGCAAAAGTTACGGGTAGGTTGGGCTTTATTATATAGAAATACAATAAAAATATATTCATTTATTTATACGATCAGTTATCATGGTCTCAAGCTTAGGTCTTACCATGAGATCTACACCCGCCCATTAGTAACCTTTTCTTATAAGAGAAATGACCTGAAATGAAATAAATTTCAATTTCTTGGAAAAAAGCGAATTAATGACTTAGAATTACATTAAATTAGAAAACACATTATTGTCAAAAATTGCCTGTGTAATTGTTCTCTTAAAATTTGATTTATTTGTTCTATAAAGTTGTTATGTACTATTGTACGCTTGTAATAAGACATTGAGGTCAAAGTTGTTATCATGCCGCACACGAAAATACGGATATATCACACAATTATAAGGCCAGTACTGATCTTCTACATGGAGCAGAAACCATTGTATTTGAGAATAATACAGTACTGAGAAAAATCATTGGCCCAACATTGGAGAATGGAGAATGGAGTTAAACATAACCAAGATGGCACAGCGATACAATGCATGTGGCTTAATAGCGATAAGATCAAGATGGGCAGGACACGTATGACGTGGAGAACAAGGGACGGACCAGAGAGAAGCTGGTCTAGGAAGATCAGAAGGAAGGAGACCTCTGGGCGGACCGAGAAGAAGGTGGCGGAACGGCGTAGACACCGCACATTGCAGCACTCAGTACTGGTATGGACAGGGAAAGATGGGGAGAACTTGTTGGTGTTGGTGAGATCAAATCCCTTCTCGGGCATCGATGGCCATGGTACTAAAAATTAAGTTGTTAAGACTGTGATTTAAAGTGTTAGTGTTAACAAATACAAATACATCCTTAATTTGTAAGTGTACCACTGCACTTTGAAGATATAGTATTTTGTTAATTTTTTTTTAGTAATCCACAGATGAAGAACGATACAGATTGACAACCTAATGCATTTATTCGTGCCCTTTTTCCCTAGCGGTGTCAAGATTTATGGGCTTTTATGCCGCCCAAATTGCTCTGGTATCAGGGTTATACATTACATTACATTGCTTGAAATGGCAACCTACCTAGGTAGGTATTTTAAGCAGTTAGCTATATCGGTTCTTTGGGACTTAAAGATTTGATATTGACGAAATCATCTTTGATACCAATCCAATACGGGCGACAAAACAACTTAACGTACTTGACGCCGCCCGAAAAAAGAAGCACGAAAGTGCATTGGGTTGTCAATCTGTACAGGTCTTCATCTGTGAGTATAAATACATGACATGACGTCAATAAATTATTGTAATTCTGTATTGTTTTGTTAGTTCTTTAATACCTAATCCCAATGCATATAACTACATGAATATATTCCAGATGGGTGAAAGACCTTTTTAATGAACTTAGTATAGTAGTTTAGGCAACGATTGTATAATGCATGCCTTTAAGCCACGAGTGAGATGTAAGTTAGAACACGAGCGAAGCGAGTGTTCTAAATATCTCACGAGTGGCTTTAAGGATAATACGATCGTTGCATACACTATTTTATCTACGACCAACAATATACGACAAAATTTTCCCCGAAGTTAAACAAAACTCATGACTCACTAATGATGGAATAGGTCAATTAAAATTTGAGGTTAGGCAAATAAGCAGACTGAGCCATGAATCGTTGTGGAACAATCAGCTGATGGGATAAGTAAACTCAAATATGAATCGTAATGCAACAATCAGCTGATGTGCGAATTGCTTAATTGTTATTATTACACTACTTCCGTCAAATGCCGAGCTCTCATTGGTCTAGAACCAGTACTCTAAAGTGACTCCAGTACTCTAAATTCGTCATTAGAGTACTGCTTGGTTTTTGGTGTTTTAATGTATATCATTATAATGTTTATTTTAATACCATAATTGGTGCTTATTGCAATGGTCGTAGATAAAAATC
This sequence comes from Flexamia atlantica, assembly GCA_035578135.1. Taxonomy (NCBI): domain Eukaryota; kingdom Metazoa; phylum Arthropoda; class Insecta; order Hemiptera; family Cicadellidae; genus Flexamia; species Flexamia atlantica. The sequence goes on from JAQJVK010000001.1 coordinate 180,913,413, forward strand.
ATTACACGTCTCTTAAGGAAAGTTAAACATTTTAATAGGTGGCGAAACAAAACACAGAGAAATTAACAAAAATACAAAACCAAAAATCAAAAATGTTGAGTAAAAACTCAACAAACACTGAAGAAATTGTTGTGCAGTGAGACAGTATGAGGGATGAGGGAATGTTGTCGATGTGAGATAGGAGGGCCATACGTCATACACGGCGCAGCTGTCTAGCCGCGACATGAGATAACAGTCAGCCAACCCGACGACTTATACGCTATGAATAACCAAACACTACTACACATTACTGCTATGGCCTCATGTTCCTCATCCTCCCATGTAGAAAGGTTGTTTTATTTTTCAGGGTTCATGGTATACAAAGTAATGATAAAGTACAATCGAATAACTTTAAAAAAATATTGTTTCCAAATTGGGCTCCCAGTTTATCAAATTTAACATTTTACATCATATAACATATTCTGACAGGATCGTGGGTGTGGATCCCTCCTTCCACCGTACACGATACTATACTACACTACACTATAGTACGGTCGCAGTCAATCGCGGCTGACACACATTGATATCTTCAATCCCGGCCCCGGGACCGCTTATAACTAATACTTATTTTTTTAAGTAGTACGGATTTGATTTATTATTAATAAAAAAATCACTGACTTATTTTAAAGTCGACCAATCATAGGTCTATAATCACGGTTTTAAATACTGCACAATAGTTATAGTGATCAACCCCCGGATGCAGCACTTGTAGTCAGTTTTGTTATCCAGCCGGGATCACGAACAACTAGTTTAGATGCAAAGCAGTCCAAACGAAACCATTGTGAGCAAGCAAAAAGCACCAGTTTTTCTTTTCGTCACCAGTGTTATTCAAACAATCCACTTAGTCGCTTGACAGTCCGCATCGTCAGTGACAGATACCCATGAATCAAGGCGAGACAGATTGTGATAACCCCGCCTTAAATCGTTCAAAAGATTGACCTCGATGTATTTGGTTAAGATAACTGAAGATGATATTCAATTCTGCTGCGATCTCAGAAACAAAAGATTTAATTAAAAACATCTACCGAGTAACTTTTTTTGTAATTGGCAAGTTTAACGTGAACGCCAGCCTTGTTTCAGTTTTCATTTATGGAAAATCGTATACCGATCAAATAATTGTCTATAACTTGACTAATACAGAAAGTAAAAAAAGTCCGTCCCCCCTTCTTTAATTTTTTTGTTTGTCAAGACAAACAATTAACCTTTAAGGAATGATACTAAATCAACCAAAATTATTTTTTGACGTTAGTAAAAATTTTGAGTGTCCCCCAAAAATTGGGGATTTTTGGGGCAACTCAAAATTTTCAAATTCAAACCTCTTTTGAGAGACCCCTTATTTTAAAGAGCTTTCAAAAAGTAGATGAATGGCGAAAGTTGGAGGTCTCTAACGTGTTTCTACCTAAATTGACAGCTTGTCAAAGTTTTGAATACAACACATCCTTGAAACATGGCGTCTAGGACGTTTGGACTTTTAATTCACCTTTGGTGACTTAAAAATGAAACGACTCTGGGAAAAATATTATTAAATGAAAAAGTGGTCTCTTTTGGTGATGTTACAAATTTTAAGTGTCCCCAAAAAAAGGGGGATTTTGGGGGCAACTAAAAATTTTCAATATCACCAAAAAAGACCACTTTTTCATTTAATAACATTTTTCCAAGGTAGTTTCATTTTTAAGTCACCAAAGGTGAATTAAAACTCCAAACCTCCTAGACGCCATGTTTCAAGGGTGTGTTGTATTCAAAACTTTAACAATCTGTCAATTTGGGTAGAAACACGTTAGAGACCTCCAAATTTCACCATTCATCTACTTTTTGAAAGCTCTTTAAAATGAGGGTCACTCGAAAGGGGTTTGCGTTTTAAAATTTTGAGTTGCCCCAAAATCCCCCATTTTTGGGAAACACTCAAAATTTTTACTAACGTAAAAAAATAATTTGGGTTGAGTTAGTTCCATTCCCCAAAGGTTAATTGTTTGTCTCTACAAACAAAAAAAATAAGGAGGGGGGGACGTGTTTTTTTACACACTGTACATTTTGTTTGATATTTAACTTAACTTACGTAATGTTATTACTCACCATCGAATCTTCTCAAAAATTGGACAAATGCAATAACCTCAAGGTCAGTAGTAGTAGCTCAATATAATCGAATAATTCACAAACCTCACCTATAAGATGTCCTTTAAAGTATTAATTTCATCTACAGCACTTTAAAAAATTGCCGGGACGGCTCATTCAATCTTTTTGTTCAATATAGAACCTAAAAACGTAAGACAGCACTTTTTAATAATTGCTGCAGTCGTATTGTAATTTTTTTGTTCAATGTAGACCCTAAAAACTTATAAGAAAATGATCTTTTACAGTGAATAAAATTTCAAGCCATGTTCTATGGTTCCTCTTACACATATACCATCATGAAGCAAAGAAATAGGATTTCTAATACGCAGGTCTGCTGCGACGGGGGTACATAATAAAGTCCTATTTAAGGGGAACTATACTACATATACAATCAGATTCAACGCGCCGCTGAAAAAGCCAAGGGTGCCGTTCCTTATGTCGTGCCTCATGACAATGAATACATATGTATTCATTGCCCATTGTCATCATCAGGGCAAGCTTAAGTACCCAAGCAGGAACGACCATAAGTGCTTCTCGAGTGTGTGAGCGCAATCCTTTACACCTAATATCAAGATCGACTGGACAGCCGACACAAGCAAACAGCATTTCCAAGAGGAAGGACCGCCGATATTGGGCATGAGCCTACCCAGGGCAGCAACACCCTTTGGGGCTTTGTCGGTGGGTCACATTTTTAATATAGACAGGCACTTTATGCAGGAATAGAATATCCCCGTCATAGCAGACCAGCGTACTAAGAGCGAATTTCTAAAAACATTTTTCTGTTTTATGGAAGTACATTTGATATGTATGAATAAGAAGTAGATTTTACAACAAGAATAAATGGGAAAGCTAAACTATATAGTTGAGGGGTGATAATGTATGTTTAATTTTTATCGTGAGCGAAGCAACGGGTTCATCTAGTGTTATGTACTTTTCTTACAAGAAATGTAATTTTCTTTCATTTTCCAATTTAATAGCGAATACTAAAAGTTGATAGTTTTCAAGATATTTAGGAAAAACCTAAAAATGGTACCTTCAGACCCCCCTCCCTCCACCCGCTCAAGGGCTACGGGCGGGGACTTTTGATATGTTCACCTCCTAACAAGTCCAAACAAAGCTGCTAAGTCAAAAATTGTGTTCTAAAAATTTCCCTCTATACCTTTACGTTGCCTGTACAATATGCTCAATAGATTCTGTTATTCTAATTATTTACACTAGTACCTGGTGGACCGAGCCTTGCTCGGTGTTATTTCATATTTACCAGTTCATCCAGTTACTATAAAATATTTCTATGTCATAAAATTAATAAATAGAAACCTTTTTTATTGCTCCATGGACTCTTCATCCCACTTGCTGTATTTTCCCTTGATGGCTGTGGATTCCAAACAGCTGTTATGATTACTTCATTTGTTTACACTTTCCTTGTTTATTTTCGTTGCTATCACGGCAACCCATAAGGCATTTATGTTAATATTTTACAACTTTAAAATTCGATTTATTACGTTATTAGATTTTCTCTGGCCAAGTAATCTGCACAAAAGACGTTTTCGAGTCATAAATTACTTATTTACAGACTTTGAAGGAAATCCTCGGAGCCGTTTTTGAGATCGTTGTGCAAACATACAAGCACGCACGCAAGATAACATTGCTCGTATAAGAGTATAGGCAGGGCCGCACCGAGGCTAATAGGCGCCCGGGGCGAAAATACTATATTTGTAAAAAATTTAATAATATAATGAGGTTAAAGCTTGCACTATTATTTCTGATGCAAACATACAAGCAAGCAAGCAAGATAACATTACTCATATAAGAGTATAGGATATACAAATATACTGCTGGCCGGCTGATATGTTCAAGGGTTTGGTGAAGTTTAATAAAGAGAGCTTTGTTTGATGTGAAAAATTGAAATTATTGCACCTTCAAATTACAGAGGAATACAACTTATGTAGAGATGACGAAGTAGTTTCTTCTCTTCAGCGTAGACATTGGCGATGCCAAGCAGTCCGTATTCAGCCGACTAAGCTTGCCTAGTCAACCCACCTCGGAATTTCAAACACGAAATACTCATTTACGTATTGAGTTAACATAATCATATTAATTGATTAAACTTAAAAACAACGAAAAACTGAGTTTAAATGAGTAAAAAGAATTTTTTTTAGTTATAACTGAAAACTGAAATACGGAGCACCAAATCTTATTCAATCATTTCAGTCGGCCATCAGGCCTGCCATGATGATAAATCGTCATTTAATCTTCCTTCATACACTCCTGACACACAGTTCAGTAACTATTGAGGGGAAAAGTACTGGATGAGCTTACAATATTTGGTATGTATAAAATTTAAAAAATGTCTAACTGCGCAAGAGCATTCAGCAGAGAAGAGAGGTTTTGAGTAGGTATCTCTGTCGACTATCAGCGAACTGTCAGAGTGTCGATTGCCGCTGACCCGTACAACACAATTACTCGGAAGTTGACGATTATCTACTTCATTTCACGTCCGTCGTGGTCTAATTGGCAACCGACCTTCGATATAAAAACCTGCAGCCGTCTAAAAACAACGGACGATACAAAATGTTTAGCCAATCGGTTTCCAGAACTGTTCACTTTACGTCCTACATCCTTACGTTAGAGTTCATTCTATGAACTTGGATGATGAACCCGGCTTTGCCCGGCAGATTGTTTCCTCTTATTGGTTTAGGAAGTGCTGCAGTGTGTTGGTAATCAAAGCCCAACCATCAAAGTGCGCACATCTTGAGGTTCAAAGCCTTATTGACACGAAGATCAAGTCATTGATTAGGTATCGATCTATTAACCTTTTTATTTCAAAATAAATCATATAAACTGATTCTTACTAAGGCGAATGGCCCCATTTATGTTTCAGTTTTAGGAACTTTTTCCCATCCTAAGTATTTCATATCACTTAATTATATCATTAACTTATGTCATGGCATGGTTTTTAACCATTCTTAAAAAACAATCTCAATGACAAATTTTTATTTTTAAATATTTCACGTGAAATGAGTAGATTCAGCTTAACACCGGCGGCAGGCATGGTGGCAGACATAACGTACATTTAGGCGTAAAAATTGAATTAAATTCAACCTTCAATTGTTTAATTTATAAGAAGCTTTAATAATAAAGTATACAATTAGATTCATCCGTTTTTACGCCAATAAGGCTTTTTGAGCAAATAATAAACAAAGTTTTAGTGTGTCTTCTTTTATTTCGTTAAGACTAGGAATACCGTATAATTAGTGCATTCAAAATAAATTTTAATTAGGAAGAAATTGCAAGCAAAAATGTTTTTTGATGGAAAATGTGCTCTAAGACGTCCTGAGTCAAACCCCAAGTTTCCGTCTTTGGGCCAGGTGAGCTGACTCCACCATCAAATGGCGGTCATGTTTGATCTACATTTTTTTATATAAAATCCAAATAAATCGTCTGATGTCGATGCAATTTTGTAATAATGTGTATTTTTCCCTTTGTGACCAAAGGCAAAAATCTTATTTTCTGCTATTTTAAATATTTTCTCCCAACTTGTATATAAAAAAGATGGTTTTCACATAATCTTTACGATCTATTTATATTATCGATAAATTTTTCAAAAGTATATAAATTACGAAATATTTTTTTTATATACATAAATATCCAAGATATATGTTATCTTGGATATTTATGTATATTTGAAGATGAAGATTAACTATTGTTAAGTTTGTTGTCACTAAGTGATTTCAAGATGGTGAAGAAAAAGATGGTCAAAACACGATGAACATTTTGTTATTCCAATATTTTAATATGAACTTATTCTTAATGCTGTAATGTAATTAGCCTCGGCTGTTTTATAGCATTATCAAATAAATAAATAAATAAATATTCAACCTATATTGCTCAAGTTGATTAAGACCAAAAATTTAAATTTTTTGATCGTTTTACAAAAAATGATAAAATATCGTTTTTTAAATTATAGTTTTTGGTAGAAAATATTTACAAAGATGTCATTATTTCCACGTTTTATACTTTGGGCCAGGTAAGCTAACACGCCACTATAATAGCAAATGGTGGCTAAAAATGAAGGATAACTTCTTAATTGATATTTTTTCAAAGAAAGGTTGAAATAAACTATGCTTAAAGTTACAAAATCTACAAATTTTGTATACCGGGTGTTCAAAAGTCCCGGATCGGCTTGTTAATTTTTTTATTATTAAATATTGACCTACGAAACTTAGAACATGTCTCTTGGACACAAAACTGTTTTAGCAAGTATTCAGTAACCCCCTACCTCCTCAGGGGGACGGCCCACGAGGAGTCAGAAGAAAATCTTGAATATAAGCATAGGTTGATACGTACATCAAATTAAAGCGCTTTTTGAGTAGAAAACAATGCCGTAAATCCGATCTCAATCGGACCACCGAATCCAAAATGGCGGCAGTTTTAACTTTTCTAAACTGCAATTTTTAACATACTTAAATATTCGATTTCAGACGTTCTAAGAGTCCGTTCGCGATGCGGTTTGCGGCATTAAATTTTGCTTTATTACCCCTTTAAAATGATATACATATCGATCTATGCACAGCCTATGGCATAAACCACTTCCATGAGGGACGGGGCCTTAAAGGATGTCTTGCATGGATGATGACCGGCATAGGTGGTGCTGTACATAATTTTAAAGGGCATGAAATTCTCAACAAAATGCCGCAAACCGCATCACGAAAGGACGCTTAGAACGTCTGAAATCGAATTTTTAAGTATGTTAAAAATTGCAGTTTAGAAAATTTTAAACTGCCGCCATTCTGGATTTGGTGACCCGATTGAGATCGGATTTGCGGCATTGTATTCTACTCAAAACGAGCTTTAATTTGATGCACATATTAACCTATGCTTATATTTAAGATTTTCTTCTGACTCCTCGTGGGCCGTTCCCCTGAGGAGGTATGGAGTCGCTGAATACTTGCTAAAATAGTATTTTGTGTCCAAGAGACATGTTCTAAGTTTCGTAGGTCAATATTTAATAATAAAAAATCAACAAGCCGATCCGGGACTTTTTGAACACCCGGTATATTGTATTTTAGTGTGACCCATTACACTTAAAAGTACAAGTGATTTGAGCGAGTGAGAGAGCCACATGTGGCTGGTATATAATATGTAGATGTTTATTTTTAAACCCACTTAAAACTTATATACTTTCCAACCCAGTAAAGAATTTACCAAATTGCTGTTTTTTAGAAAAGCAGAATTATCATCACGTAAACACTATACAAGCAAATTATCTCATTGAAAAGTATTTAAATAAATTCCTCTTCCAAGCACTTCCCAGTTCCTGGTTAAGATTTCGAATACTGCATTCGACAATTGCGTGAGTCCGCCAAATCGCTGATTTTATGAAACTAGACTTGAAGAAGGAATACTCAGTAGCGTATATATGGGGGGAGGTGTCAGAGAATAAATTCCCCTATTTGGTAAATACCCCCGTTGCAGCAGTCCTGCATACTCAGCGAATTTCAAATGCAAAACAATATATTTTAATCTAACATAGCGAGATTTGATGTTTTTGTAAGCTCCATAAGACTAACATGGGAAATGAGTATGCAGGTTTGCTGCTACGGGTATGTTTAAACTGGTTGGTTTTAATTCAATATTTAGTAGATCTGAACTAGAAGAAGCCATTTACCAGGTTTTATCAAGATATGTTGAGAAATAATCGAGTATAAAATTTTACTTATTTCCCATAAGGTTAACATTGGGACAACGTACTGTGTTTACCACTTTCAATATCTCGGTAACCAATGGACATAGACCAGTGATTCAAAATACTAAATTGTTTGTTTTTTTTTTAGCTGAATTCAATGGTGCTAACCAAAATGTGATTATTTTAATTTTACTATGTGAAAACCCCAAAAAAAACCATTTTTGGGGGGGTTTATCCCCCTTTACCCCCCTTCCAGTGGTCCAATCGGGCTGGTTTTCGAGATATATATATATATATATATATATATATATGTATATACAAATTCGAACGAATTGTGTTTTTTGCTTCTGGGGGTTGCAAAACGAAAAGTTATCATGGTCTGGGGCTTAGGTCTTACCATGAGACCTACGGTAATAGCTTCTTCCCTATAGGGGAAATTCGCTAAAATTAAAATTTCTACCGTATTGAAATAAAGTTTGACTAAAAGGTAAAGAAATGTAGATAGATAAATAAATAAATACATTTAGCCTAGACCGTGACCATGGGCTAAAGCTCCGAAACATGTTGGTCTGATTAAATAATTTTAAAACAGGGTACCAGCCCGATCGGACTACCGGAAGGGGGGGTAAAGAGGGGTAACTCCCCCAAAAATGGTATTTTTGAGTTTTTTACATAAAAAAATAAAAATAATCGAATTTTGGTTAGCACCATTGAACTAAGCTCGAAAAAAAAACAATTTACAACATTAACAATAATATAATAGTAACATTACCAATAATATACAATTCTTTCTTGAATCTCTTTAAGGGTGTTTGGTCAAAAATATTTTAAAAATTGTTTCCCGCTATTTGTTTGTTATGTTGATAATGAAACATACATTTTTTACAATTAAAAAAAATGTAAACTATGAGAGCTATAATTTGGTTAGGCAGCCCGCCTAACCAAATTAACGTTTGGTTACACAAATGAATGCTAGCAACACACGTTCTTGCCGCACCCCTTAATAAAAGTATAAAAAATATTTTTTTCTAATACTTGCCCAAACACCCTTAATTTCTATATTTTCTTCAGCAAAAAATAAAGGACGACCCTGCAAGCAGAAGATTATTTATGAAACCAATTTGTTGTCTGATCAAACGCTCCACCGCAATGGACGGCAAGATAACCTTCGAACCGCCCGCCTATCGCCGCTCGCCGCCCAGCAGCAATTGGAGCAATAAGATCAAGCCTTCGCTAATGAACTGTTGGCGAATATCAGTAAAAGCCTTGCAGATATTGTCCTCATTGGGACTTAATTAATGTATTTAAATTTATATTTCCGTGGAATTTATTGCAAAATTAATTGATATGAATTGTTGTTGAGACATCAGATATCTATATATTAAAAAAATTTTGTTTTTCTTTTCCGAGTCCGTCCGGCTCTTCTACACAACCGATTTTCGTAATTGAGGTCTTAAATTAAAGGTATGCAAGCGCAGATTTGCCATCAAGAATCGGCATTCGTTTATCTATTGTATTAAACGACCAAAAAACATTAATTTTACTATTTCCGGGATTTTTAATTCTATATAAGTTATATTTTCCCAGTTCCAATTACGTAAATCTGTATGTTTTGGTCTAAGAACCTTCATCGAAATACCACCTTTCATTTCAGCTATTGATTGTTAAGATCGGACGTACCTGAAGCACGCTGCTAAATTCCGAACAACACAAAAAAAGTTTTGTTTTTCTATTCCGAGTCTGTTTGGCTCTTCTACTCGACCGATTTTCATAAATAAGGTCTTAAATTAAAGGCACGCACGCAAAGATTTGCCATCAAGGATCGGCATTCATTAATATACTGTATTACTCGACCAAAAAAATAAATTTGATTATTTCCCGAATTATGAGTTCAATTGAAGATATATTTCCCCAGTTCTAATTAAGTAATTCTATATGTTTTAGAACCTTCTATATGCTAAGAACCTTCAGTGAAATACCAGCTTTCATTTGAGCTATTGATTATTATGATCGGATGTACCTGGAGCACTCTGCTGAATTCCGAACAACACAAATCTTTTATATATATAAATTAGGTTTTCTTTTTCTGAGTCCGTTTATGGTCTGATCGTAATGAAATTTTGTACAGACGTGTAAAGTGGTAATCAATTGGACGAATTTGTGAACCAGCCCGATCGGACCACTGGAAGGGGGGTAAAGGGGGATAACCCCCCGCCAAAAGTGGGGTTTTGAATATTTACATAGAAAAACAAAATTTATCCAATTTGTGTTGGCACCATTGAATTCAGATAAAAAAAGAACAATCTAGGATTTTGAATCACTGGTCTATGTCCATTGGTTACCGAGATATTGAAAGTGGTAAACACAGTACGTTGTCCCAATGTTAACCTTACGGGTAATAAGTAAAATTCTTTATCTTGCTTATTTGTCAACATATTCATCTTGATAAAAATTGGTTTATGTCTTCATCTAGATGAGATCTAATGTATAATAGTCTAAAATCCCCGATATTTCCATTTTCATGGCAGAAAACCTGATGTATACTCATTCCCTATGTTAATGTTATGGAGCTTACAAAAACACATCAAATCTCGCTGTGTTGGCTTGAACTATGTTCTCTTGCATATGAAATTCGCTGAGTATGCAGGTCTGCAACGAGGGTATTTTAGCATGGTATATAGTTAGTTTGTAAAGTCGTATGTGCCGGGCTGACACGTTGCTGTCCCGAAAACTTAAGTACAGAATATCTCATGAAAGTCCTACGTTTTCCTTTGTGGAACAAATTATTACCAACTTGGTGATAAATCGTGGTTTAATTGGTTTTCTGAAATTCCAACATAACCGGGCCCAGCTACATGCACCTCTTTTTCAACTGAGGCAAGTGTCGGGCAAGTCACATTGAAGTTGTAAAGATCCATTGCATGTAATATTAATTTTGTAATTGAAGAATTATTTGATTTGAGTTGATTTTGTGTCTTAGTGCCAAAATTTACTGCTGCGGAGCAGCGTGGGTCCTCTAGTCAATGTAATTTACGACAGTTTTTAATAAAAAAACTCATATTAATTCACATATTTATTTATATTTTAATTTTTTATTATTTTTCGAGCAGCGAATATATAACAAATAACGCGTTTTAAACTTTGTTTTAGCAAATTTACCCTACAGGGAAGAAGCTGTTACCGTATAGAGTATAGGTCTCGTAGTAAGACCTAAGCGCGGGGGGGCATCATAACTTTTCGTTTTGGGCCCCCAGATAACAAAAACACCATTCGTTAAAATTCGTTCGTGGCCCCTCTGGGCCTCAGCTACAACGAGCGGATACGGACTGCTCCCCCTTAGGCGCTTGCGACCTATGTAAAGTACACACACACACACACACACCCACACACACACACACACACACACACACACACACACACGCACGCACGCACGCACGCACGCACGCACGCACGCACGCACGCACGCACGCACGCACGCACACACACACGCGCACACACACACACACACACACACACACACACACACACACACACACACACACACACACACATATATATATATATGTATGTATTGATTTATGTTTTCAGAAACGCATCTGGTGATTTTAAAACATTGTTAAAAACGAATCTGGATAACTATATTTTAGATGGACTTCTCCCAAGGCCCAAAGAGAAAACCCTGAGGCCTAACTTGCCCCACTTCGGCACAGCCGCTGAAAACTGGTTACTGGCCGGCGGAGAGATTAATTCCTTTTTACCCCAAATTTGGATGTGTCTATCTAGTTGGTTTACGAACTCGTCCAACATTTTACATGTCTGTACTAATTGTTTTTAAGATCCAACTATTTTCACGATAGTTATCGTGCTAAAACGCGCACGAAAAATGAAAATTCTATTTCCCATGTAAGCTCATGTTAAATTTTGAAACAAATCGTGAATCTTGTGGCAAAATATACGTTTCCACAAAAAATCTTCATATCCCAAAGGTACACATAAAAATCTATTAATTAATAGAAACATTGATGTGAATGATGAGTACAGTCGCGTATAGAAATTTTGACATACATTCCAACACGGCAAAGGGGAGCAATCCGTATGCCGCTGTTTCTACCTGCTAAGGGGGGGAATTCGTATTCAGCCACCACAACAGCCTTAGGGGAGATTCCAGGTACTCCCAGCGGAAGGAGGGCTCGGGGGTCACCTCCGGAGAATTTGAAAAGTTAGACTCCCGGTTTAAGCAGAGTTAACGTGGTTTAGAGGCATAAAAACATACAAAGGATTTCCACAAATTCGTATTAATTGAGAGACAAATTTTCCATATTTTTCGGAATCAGAAAAATTTGGCCTAAACCTGTAAGCAAGTTTTTTACAATATCCATTTGCACAACAAAATAAGGTGAATATGTATCTTTCGCAAAGCTAGTTCTATCATGTTAATCGGTGAGCTCGCACGACTTTTAACCCGTCATTTATGCCTTAGCAAATTTTGTCATTTATTTACTCACTATTAGTAAATGTGTGTGATTGACATTTTCGGCCGTTCACAAAATTCACCTGCAAGTTACATTTCTGCAATTTTTTGCGATCGGTAGGCCTAAATACGAGCAACTGTTTCCTCCAGCCTGTCATGTGATTTGATGCGCTATACCCTCATCATTTACCCCAGCGATCAGAAAACATAGTTGATTTACGGATGTCAACAAACTATACCAAATAAACCTCTTGTGCGTTTACCTTTGCGTAGATAAATAGAAACAAAACATTCGTTCTATTCATCTTGCATCACTCCGAGTTGGAAATTTTTCTTTGTATTTTTTATGTTAGCAAAAGATTTTTGAGGTATAAAAAGGTGGGATTTAGGAAGAGGGATTTTATATTTTATGGTGTGAAAACATCAAGCCATATAGTACAGTCAGCCACAAGCAGTAAAGTTATACAGCCAAAAAGCATAGCTGTTTTACCGTGTCGTGATTTCAACTAATAGCCATTTGCGTGATAAATTTAAAGTGTTAATTTTTCATTGTATGATTTTATTTCTTATAAGTTAGTATGAACATGTCGTTCAAGGCCTTAGAATCCCAAATTTAAAAAAAAATTCTTGTCCCGGGTCAAGGACAAGAACCAAGTTTCATACTTGGTTAACACGGCCTCCCGACGGCCCTTAGTTAACTGCACCCATCATTTACTATTTACTGACGAAACTGCTTATGTAGTATCGATGGTCCAAAAAAACTCATGGGGCCCGAAAAATAAGTTTGCGGGGGGGCCGGAAATTACTTTACTAGGCCGGAAAGTACTATTTTGCCGGAAGAGCATTGAGCATGATAGTTCCCGCGCGAGCGAAAGCGAGTGCGGGATTGTCATGCGAGTATGGTAAAACTTTCCGGCGTGTAACGTACGATACTTTTCATCATACTACTCAGAAAAAAAACAACTTCAATCATAACGAAGTCGTAGTCTTTGCATAAACCAATACGTTTCTCGATCCTTCAAACCTAATCTATTAGTCCAGGCAACGAATGCTCAAAAAAAGGTATAGAGAGAATTGCGTGGAACACATTTTTTACTTTGCAGTTTTCTTTGGACTAGTTTGGGATGAACATATCAAAAGTCCCCGTCCGTAGCCCTAGAGTGGGGGGAGGGAGGGGGGTCTGAAGGTACCATTTTTTGGTTTTCCCCAAATATCCCAAAACGAACAACTTTTAGTATTACCTTACTTTTAGTATTACCTTAGTATCAACTTTTAGTATTAGTATACTTTTAGTATACTATTAGTATTAGTAATTGGACAGTTAAAGAAATTTATATTTCCTTTAAAAAAGTATATAATATGTCTACTTTGGTCCAACCACTTACAAGTAAGCACTAATTTTATTGATATTTAAAAAATATCCTTTCCATAAGAAATACATGTAAATTTGTGGGTAACATACATGCCCAATGGGGCAACCTTTTTTCACCTAAAGGAAAATGAACATCAGCATTCAGGAAATATTTACAAAATTTCCAGTAATTTGACATCTCAATCATGAAAATTAGGCTAAAATAAAAGTGTTGGCAAGCTCACAAAAAACGTTTTTTGAAGGCCTACCATCACGCCCAGCACGGCAAAATGGTACATATCAAAAGCTGATTGTTACCCCGTTAACCCCCGGGTGCAGCTGATTGTTTACTTCGGTTTTTCCGGCCTACTCCGGCAAAAGGTTTTTGCCGACCTAGGACGGCAATGGGTAACTTTCGAGCCAACAAATAAGGGTGTATGTTTAGCAAGTACATATATTTGTAATATTCCTAAAAAATGTAGTTTTTGTGAGCTCTCAAACACCTTTATTTTAGACCAATTTTTATGATTGAGGTGTCAAATTACTGGAAATTTTGTAAATATTTCCTGAATGCTGTTCATTTTCCTTTAGGTGAAAAAAGCGTTACTCCGTTAGGCATGTATGTTACCCAAAAAATGTACATGTTTTTCTTATGGAAGGGATATTTGTTTAAATATTAATACAACTAGTGCTTACCTTTTAAATGGTTGGACCAAAATAGACATATTATATGTGACCCGCCAAGGGAAAAGGGACCTTAACTTCCATTTTTAATATATTGAGTTATAGGAATACCCTTAATCTACATTAAACACCAAACAAACTGGTGAAAGTATTTTCGAAATATCTTAAATAATGCCTGAGTTATAATTTTTTTAATTTGAAATATTAAAAACATCAATTTTATGAAATCGAGGTCTAAAGTTTTGCAAATTTTTAACTTCCTTTTTTTGTTACTACTTACATTATTGACTGTGTTTTAGGCTATATATCATTTTGTCAGAAATTTAAAGCTGAACATGGATCCACCATTGAATTTGTGTCAATTGTTTGTATTTTTTGTCAAATATTGCTGAAATAGATGGGAGTAATAAAAAAGACAACGTTTTAACGACAAAATGTCTTCTTACATGATAAAACTACAGTTAACTTTAATTTTATACTAAATAACAATTTGTAATAAAAAATCTTAACAACAAATGACATTATTTTAGACGTCTAAGCTTTTATTTTTTTATTTTTTGGCCTTCTATTAGCCTACATTTTTGTTTGTTTTGAAATTTCACTTGGACCAGGGGCTACGTCGTCGACTACTTCTTTTGGAAGATCCTGTACATTTTCATGATCTGATTCCTGGATCAGGGCTTAGCAAGTCCGCCATTTATTCCCTCCCGAATTCCATTAAAGCCGAATCAATCGAGGCCAGGTTTAAAAGAAAGTTACGGTCTTTTTTGGTTTCCAAGGAGTATTACAGTGTTCAGGATTACCTTACTGATAATTAGGAGAGATTTGTTTTCATGTTATATGTAAGAATCATATACATACATTGAATTTTTTTATCATTTCTGTACATTTGTATGACGTTTGTCCATGCTTGTTATGACCAAGTTTATGACAATAAAGTATTCTTGATTCTTGACATTCCTCACAGAACTGTCGGATTTTCTTAACTTCAAAGCGTTAAAATAGCATCGGGGAAGTCAAGGTCCCCTTTCTAC
This sequence comes from Flexamia atlantica, assembly GCA_035578135.1. Taxonomy (NCBI): domain Eukaryota; kingdom Metazoa; phylum Arthropoda; class Insecta; order Hemiptera; family Cicadellidae; genus Flexamia; species Flexamia atlantica. The sequence goes on from JAQJVK010000001.1 coordinate 180,928,790, forward strand.
AGATTGCAAGGGTTTCGAAAAAAAAATTTAATCATGTTAAAAGTTAAATTCAGGTGTAAGATGGCCCAAATATTGTTTGAAAACATATAAACAGTAAAATTAATAAAAAATCAGATAATGTGTTTTTGACCCTATTCTCTAAAACTTGCTGTCCTACAAAATTTTTTCTGGGAAGAAAAGGTCACTTTTCCTATTGCGGGTCACATATACTTTTCTTACAAGAAATTTAATTTAATTTAGTTTTCAAATTTAATAGGGAATACTAAAAGTTGAGAGTTTTCAAGATATTTAGGAAAACCCTAAAAATGGTACCTTCAGACCCCCCCTCCCTTCCCCCCATTCAAGGGACGGGGGTTTTGACAGGTTCACCTCCTAACCAGTCAAAACAAAGCTGTATAGTCAAAAATTGTGTTCCAGAAAATTTCCTCTATACCTTTTCGTTGCCTGGATTATATAACAAACAGAACAAACATTTACTACTACTACTGCCACTATACATTCCCCTAAAAAGTAACCAATAAACAATCATTAAACGACAGTTTGCTGCATATCAGCTGATTGTTTACTTCCGTTTTTCCCGCCTACTCCGACAAAAGGTTTTTGCCGACCTAGGACGGCAATGGGTAACTTTCGAGCCAACAAAAAGGGACTGAAAGCAGATGGTTCTGTAACAGTACGATAAAATAGTATATTTCACTACTAGTCACGAAATGGGACTTTAGTGACGAGTTGTGAACAGTACTTTTCATCACAATGCAAATAAGTAACCTATCAAATTTTAAAAAATCATCCAATATTTCATAATTTAGTCATTATTTTATAAGCAAACACAACACGGCTGAACTGTCTGTCTATTTTAGTTCAAAGTCAGTTGCTTGACCTGTCAAAATATAAGGACTTCGTTTGTTTGGGTACGGCAAAATTTTGTTTGGGTACGGGAATGGTTTGTTTAGGTACGGAAATGAAATGTTTGGGTACCGAAAAATCAGCTGATCGTTATTTGTTTTGATGTAAGGAAATCGAGGGTTTTCGTGGATCTCAGCTGTTCATAGTAACGGGCAATTCTCGTAAACAGAGTGATGAAAGTCTGTTACGCCACTGGCATTCATAGGTCATGCATGGTGTAACGGGCTCGGACCATATTGTCGTTTAACTCGGTTTACAGAGAAAGAGAGCGAATATATTATTTTCTTTTCTCCGTGCTCGGTCTCATGCGGGCGCGAAGGCTACCAAAAGAAGAATGGTTTCACTCTCGTCTAAAAGGAATTCAACTGACACGCAGACATTATTGGTCTACGTTTTCGCTTTAAAAATGTTACTGCATTGTATTTTTAACTTAAACTTGCAGAACTTTTGTATCAATAAAATATGACTCCTAGCAAACAAAAAGCACCTTATGAATTTCACAGCATGCTGATCTTCAATTAAACTGACAGATACATTCTAGCCACCGGGGGCGCGGCGATGTGGCGGTGGACAAGGCGACGTTGTCGACCACGGTGACACACTTTGAAGTGGTAATGGGGAGACCCATGTGTGCCTAATGAAGTTCAGCCGGGACTTTGTAACCAGAACCGCCGCGCCGCCCTCCGCATCCCCCGACCGAGCAAAAAATAAACAAATCCGCGCGGATATTAGTTTTTTTCATAAAGGACGAGAAATAGCTTTAAAACGGCTTTAATTTGCTCCTTTAAAAACGATTTCCACTTTTTCATTTGGGGGCTTTTTAAAGGGTTTAAATGTTTAAGCCATTATGTAGAATCGAGCCCGATTTCTTCCTTAAAGGACTGTTTCATCACGATACAGTGTTAAACTTTGATTTGCAGACTTCTCAGTCAAACAGCCTATTATCCCTTTATTCGTGATGATCGATTGCCTCCTGAATCGTTGAATAACAGGTTACTTAACATTCGTCAACGATTCTTAGTAATCCTAGAGGTTACTCCGAGTTTCAGCTACATCCAGACATTTTCAAACCATAACATCAAACTGTACTTCATTGAGAGATCGTCAAACTTTAAAAATAACATATTTTTAACGTAACCTAATAAACGAACAATAATTATAGACCGTCAACTAGAATACACTTGTTCCGGCCGGCCGCGCAATGCCCAACTGGTTATCCGGGCAGGTGTGTTATCAGTTTGTCCTCCTCCCCCTCCCCTTTCCACAGATTGGCCACAATCGTTCGGAGAGTTTTTTTTACGATTATTGATGCAATAATACAATTAAAAAGTACATTTGCTCCGTGGTTCAACTTGTCATTTTAATGTGTTATGTGGGTATCTCCTGCGCTTTATATATTTCTAGCTCTCCTAACGAATTAAGATGAGGCCCCTTTTTACATCTGTGTAATGTTTTTGGATTCTCGCACGAACTTTTCATACACTGTGACTGGAATCGAGTGAGTGTTCAGCGAACGTTAATTTTTGCCGCCCTAACTGAGGTTTAGATAGATGTTCTTTGTAAATTGTTTTAAAAGATCTCCCAGTTTCACCGATATAAAATTTCGGACAATCTGATCACTCCAGTCTGTAAACACCGGTTTTATTATTCTTCCTCAAGTCAGAATGATTCGAATATTGCTTGAAGTTTTTAAAGTTAATTCAATTTTGTGAGGGTTTCACGCACTCTTTGTAAGGTGTGGCTCAGTTGTTTTATGTTCCTGACAGACACATTCTTATTTACCTAGTTGGGCCTAATTCCGTGTCATCCAATCTTAGAGAGGTAGTTTTACCTTTTTTGTTTGTAAAAAGTAACTGATTTTAAACTCGCAATCACCAGCAATGAATTCCAAACAAAGAAATGATTCGCGGTACGGACCTGAAGAAAGGGATCAATTAACTGAACTTGATCAAATGTACCTAAGTTGGCTATAGGCACACCAAACATTCAACTTTTCTCTCGATCCAACCAGTACTAGCTCGAAAATATAATACCACGAAGTTACAAAACTAAACCTCCATTCAGAAAGCAAGCAACATATCTGCAGCTTCAAAATATCTCCTTGTTGAAAGAATGAACTTTCATCGCAAAGAAAAAGGAAATTATCAAAATCAGCACTGTAAATAAGATATCCGAATCGGCATCTTGAATTGTTCTGATTTTCAAAAAAGGTTTGACAAAGAATATGTTGATCAAAACCTGAAAAAGTAAGTCCTGTTGGTCTAAGGAACATGTCGGCCTTAGTCAGTAACAAGATTACAAGATCGCGCCACAATCATCCTTCACTCATCTGTCTTTCATACTTGGCTTAAAATACCTACCTGGGTAGGTCGCCATTTCAAAGTAATGTATCTAATGTTTCTAAATTAGAGTTCCGGCCAAATCATTAGGCGGGTGAGTGAGTGCGCTGCTGGAGGTTCAAAATATGTTTTTTGCCAATTATTTAACCCATCTGAAGATATGGACAGTTATGCTCTTTGTTTACGTTCTCCAAATCAGCTCAGTAAGTTCTCCAAACATACCCAAGTAAATGTGCTTCTATCTGTTGGAAATATGTTCAACTACTGAACTGTGTAGAGGAGCGGGGGCAATGTATACAGAACCCTCTCCAATGTTAATGTGTTTAGTTCCACCGCCGAAAAGCAGAGGAGAAATTAGCGCTGATGCATGGAATAGTTCAAGCTGGTTCCGTATAGTCCGCGCTTTTACTCATTATCCGAAATGTCAAAATGAGAATGTTTGTAAACAAAAAAGGTAAACATTATGGCAAAAGATACAACAATACAAAACAATAACATACAACTTTCAAAATATAACAACCAGCTGCTTGACTTTGGAAAGTGAGCTTGATCCGTAAACTCCTAAAACAATTCCAATCATACTGAATATGAAAGTGGCGCCACAGTATAGGAGAACAATTTCTCTCCTAGACTGTAGTTGCGCCATCTCTTTTTCGGCGGCGGGAACTTCATTTTTCCATAAGGTGTCCCTACTTAGAGGGTTCTGTACATTTGCGGGGGTGTCTTTAACATCAAGTCCTTGGTACAGCTGGAGTTTCCATTTTTCGCCACCCACCTAATGATTTGGCCGGAACTTTAGTTATGAATTTAGTTATAGATAATCCTTCCTTATCTATAATACGCGAAGCCGTTTTTCGTGAACACTACTCCTCCCTTATTTGTGGACCAATTTCAGCGTTTGAGGTGTCAAAAAATTCGTCTGATTTCGTAGTTTCACATTAAGGTTTCAGATTTTGAAAATTCCTATCCCTAAGCAATGAATACACAAACGTCAAGAAGGTCAGGTCCTATGTTAAAAATTCTGATAGGTTTTTTAGTACCGATTCTGGAAATCAGACAGCGCTTGTGGTGTGGAGAGCGAGAGGGCGATATAAAGCCCTCTCTCTCCCACCCTCCCCTTCGACGTTGGAGTTAGGGAACAGGAAAGGGAACTGTTCTTTTCCATACGCAACCCCTACTAAGATACTTGTTTATAACTTAAACTGTGACTTCACCGATTACAGTTGCAACAGTTTCTTTTCACTATTATTTATCTTTAAGTCAGCTGTGCAACATTGTTATGGCTTGTTATTTAGACCAACTGATAACTGATTACAATCTCAAAAGCAAACAACTCTAGCCTTTTTTAAATACTATATGAAAGATTAATTTTGAATTTATTTTTCACCTTTTAATAATTATTTTTAGCGTTTATGGAGTGTGTGGCTGCTGTTTAAATCACTTTTGAAAAGTACTGGCTTACTATTTTGGGCTCGGAGAAGGGCGAGCGTGAATGTATCTTTCTCATCGGCCCTTCTCTCTCTGTTTTTGGCTTGCCGGGATCGTCACGGGCCCATCCCATAACTGTATTGGATACCTACCTCAAACTGCAAACCTTATGAGTTTTATCACCTTTATCTGTAAAATTATCTGTAGGAATTAAACAGGATTATAAATATTTGTCGATAGCTTTTATCATGTTACCAATTTACGATGGAAAGGGGAAAGGGCAGGGCCGTATTTTACAATAGGCCCAGTAGGGCCGGGATTAGAGACGCAAACTGCCTGTGTGCACTTTCAAGCAAAAATTAAAATTTAAAGAATACTAAGGCATGAAGTTTTTATGCTTAATCAAGGGAGTGCGCAAAACCTATGTAAAATATGCGGAGGAATTGATCACCAACAAGAAAAGGGCACCGGCAAAGCTAATGTAGTGTAACGTCCGTAGCGGCGCTTGTGGAGCCCTTTCAAATGGTTCAAAATGGCAAACGTGTTTTTTTTACGGAGTTTGCCAGTGTCCGTGGAGCCATTTACAAATTTTCAACTTGCAAAACATACGTTTAATGGCGTTCGCCAGTGCTCGTAGAGCCATTATAAACGATTCAAAGTGGTAAACGTGTGTTTTGGCAGCGTTTACCCACGCTCGGAAAGCCTTTTGAAATGGTTCAACGTTTAACATTGTCGATTCGGTAGCGGGCGTTTGCCGGCGCCGGTGTGACCTTCTTTAATTGTTCAAAGTAAGGGCAAAACGAGGTGTGTTGTCGGCGTTTGAGGCACCTGTGGAACGTTTTCAAAATGTTCAAAGGGGAAAAAGTGTGCGTTGGTGGAAAATTTCCGGCGCCCGGGGATCTTTTTAGAATTGTAAAAATAGGTATAATTTGATTTCCTGACAAGCAACATAACATTATTCTTCACGAAATATTTACGGACTGCTACACTCAGAACCTAAGGGCGCCGGAGAAAATATTTCGCCTAGAGGCGCCCACATGGTAAATTCGGCCCTGGAAAATAAAAATAAGAATAATTAGCCACCAATAGCACTAGTAGTGCAAGTTCTCTGCACCGCTTGTCACAAGCGAATAAAGCTGTGTCAAACAAGACACGTTGAGGCGGGGAGTAGGGATAAACAATCTTCCCCTGTTGGCTGAACCTCTGTCCACTGCCATGTTTTTATTTCTTACTTTTAACATGTTCAATTTAATTATCGTAGAATAAAACTATGGTCGATCATAAAATGGACATTTTACAATAACTACAACATAACCTAGACACTAGTAGTATGACAGGTCCACGCACTGTTGCTCGCATTATTTTGCTGAAACAGCTGCGATTCATTTATCTGTTGTTGAATTCTCAGTCTCGCTGGACATATTATTAATAACAGTTACAAAGTATTAGGTTTAAGGAATATCATAGCTCTGTAACGCAAACAACAGCTGACTTAGAACTGTTGAATAAAAAAACCAAAAGCAACAACTTTGCCTCAGCCAATAGTGATCTGGCACGACGCTGGAAGGGTCTGTGATTGGTTATTACCCTCCCCTCTCAACTATCTCCATCTCTTTCTCACAGCAATTAACATTGACGAGCCATGCTCAGGAGAGAGACGGAACGAAAACAGTGTTTGTCTATCTCTCTTTATTTCGTGACGGCAAGCGCTGTCTGATTTCCAGAATCGGTACTAAAAAACCTATCAGAAGTTGTCCATAAGACCTGACCTTCTTAACGTTTGTGTATTCATTGCCCTAAGGGCGCGAGGCGCTCTCAAAGTTCGATTTTTCTCCATAAGAGTAACATGCAATAAATGTAAAAACAAAAAACAGCTGATTATAAGAAGAAACTCAGCAGCTTTTGTAGAAGTAAATATTGATGTTTGTAATATTTAGGAGGTTATATACCGATGTAAACACTTAATGTAAACATATAGTTTTATCCCTTTCGCTGGCATTATTCCTTACTGGCCACGTGCAGGACACAACGTTATAATATACAACTAGAGGACCCACGCTGCTCCGCAGCAGTAAATTTTGGCACTAAGACACAAAATCAACTCAAATCAAATAATTCTTCAATTACAAAATTAATATTACATGCAATGGATCTTTACAACTTCAATGTGATTTGCCCGACACTTGCCTCAGTTGAAAAAGAGGTGCATGTAGCTGGGCCCGGTTATGTTGGAATTTCAGAAAACCAATTAAACCACGATTTATTACCAAGTTGGTAATAATTTGTTCCACAAAGGAAAACGTAGGACTTTCATGAGATATTCTGTACTTAAGTTTTCGGGACAGCGACGTGTCAGCCCGGCACATACGACTTTACAAACTAACTACTGTATATACCATGCTAAAAAACCCTCGTTGCAGACCTGCATACTCAGCGAATTTCATATGCAAAAGAACATAGTTCAAGCCAACACAGCGGGATTTGATGTGTTTTTGTAAGCTCCATAACATTAACATAGGGAATGAGTATACATCAGGTTTTCTGCCATGAAAATGGAAATATCGGGCATTTTACTTACTATTTTACTTTTACTTACTATTATTTTTTACAATTTTTTATTTTTTTCACAGTTACCATTGTTTCATTTGTTGATTTTTTTAGTAAAAAGTTTGTAAAAAGTCGTTTTTATTTATATTAACAATACAAATAATTAAATAAGAAGGTATTAGGGATAGGAATTTTCAAAATCTGAAACCTTAATGGGAAACTACGAAATCAGACGAATTTTTTGACACCTCAAACGCTGAAATTGGTCCACAAATAAGGGAGTAGTGTTCACGAAAAACGGCTTCACGTATTATAGATAAGGAAGGACTCTAGATATGATGAACGAATTAATGATGCTGTGAATCATGTTGTGAATCTTTCTTCATGAAATTTAAATTCTAATAAAATGTCTATGTTGTCTAAAGGTGACCACTGACATACATGCTTTGCAAGCCGTGCATTGCACGTCATGCAACGTCTACAACATTGGTCTTAATGAGACTCGGAGCCCACACACGTAACGGCACGGAGGGCTTCTCTACTCATTTAGACCAATGTTGTAGAACTGAACGCCGTGCATTGCACGTCATGCAACGTCTACAACATTGGTCTTAATGAGACTCGGAGCCCACACACGTAAAGGCACGGAGGGCTTCTCTACTCATTTAGACCAATGTTGTAGAACTGAACGCCGTGCATTGCACGTCATGCAACGTCTACAACATTGGTCTTAATGAGACTCGAAGCCCACACACGTAACGGCACGGAGGGCTTCTCTACTCATTTAGACCAATGTTGTAGAACTGAACGCCGTGCATTGCACGTCATGCAACGTCTATAACATTGGTCTTAATGAGACTCGAAGCCCACACACGTAACGGCACGGAGGGCTTCTATACTCATTTAGACCAATGTTGTAGAACTGAACGCCGTGCATTGCACGTCATGCATTTCTACAAAATTGGTCTTATGAGAAAAAAGCCCACACACGTATCGGCACGTCGTGCTTTTACTCATAAGACCAATGTTGAAGAATTGCACAGCGAGCAATGCGGGGCGTGCAAAGCACGTACGTGAATGGTCACACCTTAAAGAACTAGAATAAAAAAAGTTAAAACGTGTTTTTACTAATTAGTGATGCGGAAAACGACCGCAAAAATCAAAATCAACATTCACTCTTGTACTTTTTCTAATAAATAAATCAGTTTTCGTGTAGCTACAAAACATATTTTTTATTATATATATTTTCAATATGAATGCAAATTATAAATTTCTTCCTGCAACAGCTACTTTTTGCATTAATTACATGAAATGTTTGAAATACCTTCCCGTACATAAATTAAATAGGCTCCCATATAAAAATTCACTCTTTAGAAATTCGCTCAGTACGTAGGTTTGCTGCGACGGGGGTATTTTTAGGTATTGACATGTACTCTTTAAGGTTTGGCTTGTTTGCCACTTAAAATTTGTGGCTTAACCCAAAAAAAATATTGATAATAATTTAAACAAATTAAAATGGGACAGGGTCGTAATGTTAATTCTGGGGGCTCCGGGGCAGGACTGGCTGGTGCCCTCATTTCTTACTCAAGTGTGCGCGGTCACGCGTTTGAAATAAATTTTAATTTTATTTACAATTTTTTACAAGTCATAAAAGTACTAGGTTTTTTTATAATTTTTTCTCATTTCGAATAATTAATAAAAAGTTAGTAGTGTAGGGAGTTAACTGATATAGATGCAGTAAAAACATTCAATAGTTTTACAATCTTTTCATTGTTTTTACTTACAAGCGGCGAATGATTTTTAATTTCCGTCGAGAGACTTGTCAGCCACGGAACGACCGGAAAATACGCCTGCCAGCAAATTTTTGGACCTCGATATGGTCAAAAGATGTGACGGCCAAGAAAATAGTGGGAGTTATCGGCCGCAATGCAATTAAGAGATCTGCTGACCGCGAACGAGCGAGTCATTTTCCGGCCGGGAAGCAAGCGAGTGATTTTGTCGATATATGTGACCACGAAAAGAGAGACATATGACAACGCTGGTCAACGTTGGCGATGTGATTTGCCGGCTGTGAAACGGGCGAGAGAATTTCCGCGGCAATGCGGCCCAGAGAGTTTTCAGCCACAAATGAAATAATTCACTCAAGTTTAATTAATAAATTATATAATACCAAATCATTAGATTATGTATTGGATCCCTGACCAAGCCTTCTAATCCCTTACACCAAAGTTTCTGTACCTTTGGTTCTAAAACAGTTATTAAATTATTACAAACACCGAAAACATGGCCAAATAAAAACAGTTGTAAAAAATTCAGTCTCAAAGCTGATACTAGTGTCCCTTTTCACTGGTTTTAACCAAAGAAAAATCACGTTTTCTGGAAATAGTACGGTCGGGTCGAGGTCGGGGTCGGGTCTTTATCCTCCCTCGGCCGGGGGCCCCTTCGGGGCTCCCTATCCTCGGCGACCCCGGAATGGTAATATTCATATTCAATGGTGGAATATGAGTCCACCATTGAATTTGTTTAAATTGTTTGTATTTGTTGTGAAACGTTTCCACAATAGATGGGATTTATAAAAAAACTCAACTTTTAAAGACAAAATCTCTTGTTACATGATAAAATTAAAAGTAAATTTTAATTTTATACCCAACTAAGAATTTACTACAGTTAATTTTACCCCATTGGCCTTTTAATTATTTAGCATATGGGCATTACTGGTTGGTTTATCCTATTAACCCTTTAACATGCCAATTTTTCTTTTTTTTCTCAATTTTTAATTGTAATATGTTTATTTTGTCTGGTTATGACCTTTTGATTGTCCATATCAATTGACAATATTATGCTGAATTAATTAATAAAAAATAAAAAACGTGTCCTCCTCCTCAATACAAGGGTAAAAAGAAGCAAAACAGGTGTCCACTGCAATCCCTATTGAACGTACAAATGCCGTCAACTTCCACCCAAGCCGGTCACCGTTTATTTTAGGTGGGCCCTCTCACCAACTAAGCCACACATTTGCAATCCTAATAGGGATTGCGCATGGTCGGGATTCGAACCAACTCTGAACGGCTTCAACGCTATACTCGTCAGTATAGCGTCGTAACCATAGAGTAATAATGAACTTCGTAAAGAGTTGTCACTTCCATGTTAACTCAGTGGTAAGGGAACAGTAGCGCTGTCTGATAAAAGTGCTAAGAACTAAAAATATCGATGTGATATATCGATCGTCGTCGTCGTCTGCTTTGTTTATATTTTCGTTTTCTTGTTTTGTTTGCTAGACTTTAAATTTTAATGGCTTTACCGATTTGTTTAGATTAAATTGATTAAGTACGTTCGCCACTAGTGCAAGTCGTTCCGCAAAATACTGTACTGAGTGATTCATATTGTGCTTAAAGCGATTGATAGACAATAAATACGTAGACGTTTATATAAAAGCACTTAATAAAATTAATTTAGTTAATTTTTATTAAGTGCTTTTATGTAAACATCTACGTATTTATTTTCTATCAATCGCCTTAAGCACAATATGAATCACGCAGTACAGCATTTCGCGAAACAACTTGCACTAGTGGCAAACGTACTTTAGGTATTTTCCCACACTCAAATTAATTCCAACTCGTATTGTGTACACGTCGTGACAGAAAATCAGGGGAAACGGAATAGGAAGTTAGCAGATCGTTATCGTGGTTTTGATTGGCTGATTCAGTGAAGAAGAAGAAAACCATGTTTTTACAACGACATCTAACTAAAGTCAGGGTGTCCACAAAAATTTCATAATAATTTTCCCTGACTTTCCCTGGCCGTCCCTGACCACAGGCTACTAATTTCCCTGACTCACGAACCTTTTACCAAGCATTTTTGGCAAACATTCTAAACGATACTACGAAGTTTTACATGTTATAATGAAAAAAACACTATATCACTGAGGGTTTTTTTTCTATTTCATTGTATGAACACTATAAAAGATCTAATCAAAAGTACAATTTCTCTGTTTGAAATAATATAAAATTCCGGGTGCTTTGATTTCGAATAACCTGTTTTCGGTTGTTAATGCACGCTTCAGAACGATGTAAGTTACTTTGATTTTTGTAACTAACAATGGATCAAGAATAAGGAGGTCTTAAGTTTCCCATGCATTTCTAATGAACGATTCTTGTTTAGATTTTCAATACTGCAAGTATGGCAGTTAGCTTCGCTGATCAATACAGTACATACACAACTTTTTCATTCCATTGTTAGAGATTACGTTTATATTTTTGTTTACTTATTTTAAAAAAATGTGTTACTGTTACATATAATTTAAATTTAGTTTAGGCTTGAATATCCCTTTTGTTAAGGATGGACACTCAGCTAGTCAGAATAATTTAAAATAAACATCAAAAACAGGGGAAGAAAAAAAACCTAGCTTCCTCCTTCCCATAGCTGGCCTACTACTCCCCCACTTTCTTTTTCCTTCATTGATTTACTATATTTATTTATTTTATATTTATTTAAAGTACACATTAACAACAAGTTTTCAATATAATTTATTACAATTTACTCTTGAGAAGGTTTAGAAATATTCTCAATATTATAAAATTGTCTAGATCTAGAATAAGTCAAGATGTTGTGACTTAAAAAGGAATTCTTGTTGAAGCAGGAAAAAAATGGTTCATCGAATAGTAACACTTGATTAGACTGTTTGATTATTAGTAATTTTAAATCAAATGAATGCCAATTACAATTAAATTCATACAACGGTGAAACAATGGTAACACAGAGATAGAAAACATCCATCATTGATGCGAATTACCATCGTAATTTTTCAGCATAATTTCTTATTTCCCTGACCAAACCTCAAATTCCCTGACTTTCCCTGACCAAAATCTACTTCCCTGACTTTCCAGAATGTGGACACCCTGCTAAAGTGCTTCGAAGTAACCCGTTCCAATAAGCTTACCACTTGGCTCCATTTAAGTGTCAGACCGGTGTCGTAACCAAAAGAGCCACGAGCACCACGGTCTGCCTAGACTAGAGAACGATTGGCGTACAAAGCCTACAGCCTACAGTAAACTCTAGCAGCAAACCAGTGAACTACTAAGCCAGATGTTTGCGGATTTCCCCGATAGGTAGCAGCATCGGACGGAAACGTATCACGGAACATTTCTGTGATACGAAATTTGGGCTCACGTCAGCTGTCACGGAACAGTTCCGTGATGTAAGGCCAATGGCGACCCCGGAATGGTAATATTCATATTCAATGGTGGAATATGAATCCACCATTGAATTTGTTTAAATTGTTTGTATTTGTTGTGAAACGTTGCGGAAATAGATGGGATTAATAAAAAAAACTCAACTTTTAAAGACAAAATCTCTTGTTACATGATAAAATTAAAAGTAAATTTTAATTTTATACCCAAATAAGCATTTACTACAATTAATCTTAAAAAATATTGCTTTACATTAGGTGTCTCAGTTTTTACTTTTTTATTTGTTGACCTTCTAGTACATTTTTTGGTTTTTAAACTTCATTGACCAGGAGCTACGTTGTCAACTACTTCTTCTGGAAGATCCTTTACGTTTTAATGTTCTGGTTCCTGGATCAGGGCTCAGCAAGTCCTGCATTAAACTCCTGCACAGAACTCTCGGATTTTCTTAACTCAAAGCGTTCAATAGCATTATAGGGATGTCAAGATCCCATTCTCCAGATTGCATGGGTTTAGAAAAACAAATTAATTTAACGATGTTAAAAGTTAAGACGGGCCAAATATTGTTTGGAAATATATCTATTTAGTGCGTCTCAATGCATCGTAAATGAGTGTTTGTTTTCGTTCTCTACAGTAAGAAACGATAAAGATCAGAAAATGTGTTTTTCACCACACTACGACGAAATCACCTGTTTTACAAACGTCAAACGCGGACCGAAACACACTGTTTGCCACCACGGGACCGAAAACGGGCCCTAGGGCCGAAAGTCAGCTGATAGTTCATTTGCTTGAAACAACGTCAGAACTTCACATAATTATACGGCATTCAATAGGTTCCAAAGACAGGATACTTGCGATCATATGATTTTCATAGCTGTGTTTGTTTGAATCATGATAAAGAAGTTGTATGTTGTATCGTCGCTCATAACCTTAAAGTTTTGTTTTCAAGTGAGTCAAATAATAATTAGTTTTTCAATTTTTTAGCGTATATTTCAATGTGTAGTGTGGTGAAAAATAGCGTTCGCACCTCGCCCGAAATGGTTTTGGAGCTCTCCATCGTTTCAAATTCTCGACTTCGTATCGAAATTGAAACACGATCTCGAGCCTGCAAAACCTCATTTTCGGCCCATGTTGCGAAATCCTATATACTCTTATATGAGTAATGTTATCGTGCTTGCTTGCTTGAATGCTTGCTTGCTTGCACATTTATCTCAAAAACGGCTCCGAGGATTTCCTTCAAAGTCTGGAAATAAGTCATTTATGACTCAAAAACGTCTTTTACGCAGATTACTAGGCCAGAGAAAATCTAATAACGTAATAAATTGAATTTTAAAGTTGTAAAATTTTAACATTGGCCTTTTGGGTTGCCGTGATAGCAACGAAAATAAACAAGGAAAGTGTAAACAAATGAAGTAATCATAACAGCTGTTTGGAATCTACAGCTATCAAGGGAAAATACAGCAGGTGGGATGAAGAGTCCAGCAATAAAAAAGGTTTATATTGATAAATTTTATGACATTGAAATATTTCATAGCAGCTGGATGAACTGGTAAACATGAAATAACACCGAGCAAGGCTCGGTCCACCAGGTGCTATACTATTATGGACCCTAACCTCTAAAACTTGCTGTCCCGTAAAATTTCGTCTGGGAAGATAAGGTCCCTTTTCCCTTGGCGGGTCACAAATATTTTAAATACTCTTACCATAAGACATGCGTCGCCTTAAACTACCCTTACAGGAAATTCGCTGAAATTACAGACGAAAATTGGGTTTTGTAGAGGCATTTATACATTTATTAAATGTGTTATGAGAGCGTTTTTCGTGTACGTGTTTGAAAAACTAACTTCTTAACAACAGTTATGAAAGGTTACATGTAAAAATATGCAGGAAATATATTGTCTACAGTCTATAGTAACAGTGTGGTCTTCAAATCAAACGTTTTACATAGATAACGAACTGAGACTTTCAACTGAATTAAAAAGAGAGGGAACTAAGAGGAAACTCCTAAATCCACTAAAAAACGACGAAAATCCTCATTTCTCAAAAACAGCTTTAGGCCCTAACGCTTTGGATGAAAATTTCTTGGTTTCTAGTGTTTAAGATGACCCAGGTAAAAAGTTTATAAAAAATTGCTCTTACGATTTAGTTTAAAATGTGGCACATAAGAAATCTCTGAACACATCAGTGAGTGACACTACCTAAATGGTTTTAAAATACGTGTTCAAAATAAACGGTATCAGGAAACTGACACATACTTTCTCCCTTCAAGTCTATTAAAATCAGAAAACATATAGTGAAATAAAACAAATTAACAATGAATTATCACACAAATATATACCAAACTTGATCAAAACCGGTTAGTAAATAAGGATATATCAGTTTTTAAATATTTGCCTTAAGAATAACATTGGACAACGTACTGCTTTTACCGCCAAACTAAAATATCAATTATTTCCGCAACCAGTTATCGTAAACTAGTGATTCAAAATACTGGATTATTTAGTTTTTCAAGTCGAATTTAATGGTTGCAAGTATATTTTCTTTAGAGGTCACAGATTTTGTGAAATTTGAAAAATATTAATTTTTTAACACTTAAACCCCTACAACTTCTGAACCTGAATTTTTACAGACATGCGGGTGGTGTTATTTTGTTTGTCATCTTAAGCACTAAAAACCATGAAATTTTTATCAAAATCGTTAGAGCCGTTTTTGAGAAATTTGGAATTTTGTCATTTGTTATGGGTTTTTATGGGGTAAATACCCTTAAAAATCAAAAATTCCAAAAAATGAAAAATACGCCTGGAGATACCATGGTTTTATACCTACATGCCAAATTTCATGAAAATCGGACCACTGGTGTCGTCTCTAGCTTTGTTTACATCACACACACACACACACACACACACACACACACACACACACACACACACACACACACACACACACACACACACACACACACACACACGCACACACACACGCACACGCACGCACGCACGCACGCACGCACACACGCACGCACGCGCGCGCGCGCACTCTCACACACACACACACACACACACACACACACACACACACACACACACACACACACACACACAACACACACTCACAGATAGACAGACAGACAGACACCACGCGAGCGAGCGAGCGAGCGAGAGAGAGAGAGAGAGAGAGAGAGAGAGAGAGAGAGAGAGAGAGAGAGAGAGAGAGAGAGACCACACCAAAAACCGCTTTTTTGGATTCAGGGAGCACTAAAACGAATATATCCACTAACAACTAAAATTTGAAAATTTTGACGAAAACAATACTTTCTCCATATACTTACTATGTATAGGGGGGAGAAAGTAATAAAAGGCATAAAATTAAAAATTTAAGAATGGAAAAAAGGAAATTTTAGGTGACTTACCGCTATGATCCCATTTATTTTAGACCGCGTTTTTGTGGCAACGACAGGTAAAAAAAACTATTTCTGTTTAATATTTAGGCACAGCCATGAAGAAATTGAATTAATGCTATTTTTGGCACGTGGGAATCTAAAAAAGGTTAAGATAGTCCTTAGCCTAATTGATGCCAAGCAACCAATATCTAATAATCATACTGCCGGAGGAAATGGTTTCTTGTTTTGACTGGATTTCAAAATGTCATTTTTAATTTCTCCCCCCTATACATAGTATATGGAGAAAGTATTGTTTTCGTCAAAATTTTCGAATTTGAGTTGTTAGTGGATATGTTCGTTTTAGTGCTCCCTGAATCCAAAAAAGTGGTTTTTGGCGTGGTGTCTGTCTGTCTGTCTATCTGTGAGTGTGTGTGTGTGTGTGTGTGTGTGTGTGTGTGTGTGTGTGTGTGTGTGTGTGTGTGTGTGTGTGTGTGTGTGTGTGTATGTGTGTTTGTGTGCGTGGTGTCTGTCTGTCTGTGTCTGTGTGTGGATGTGTGTGTGCAAATATTTTTATTCATTTTCATTGAATCGTAATGCTAGTTCAGGATCGCTCATAAAACAAAATGTGCCCTTAAATTTTTCAGTGCGCTTTCAACAAAATGAACGGCAATGTCAAGACAGCGCAGTATGGCTAGAAGCCAGTTTCAAACAAGAAGTTAATACCTTCTTCAGTAGTGGTAGTTTTTGCCGAAATTGCTATTAAGTTACATTACGATGCTCTCATGATCATTTTATCGTAGTACAGTCTAGTTTATAGTCCTCAGGGCCGCCCCGAGGCTAATAGGCGCCCGGGGCGAAAATACTATATTTGGTCTAAATACTATATTTCTGTTTAATATTTATGCACAGCCATGAAGAAATTGAATTAATGCTATTTTTGGCACGTGGGAATCTAAAAAAGGTTAAGATAGTCCTTAGCCTAATTGATGCCAAGCAACCAATATCTAATAATCATACTGCCGGAGGAAATGGTTTCTTGTTTTTACTGGATTTCAAAATGTCATTTTTACTTTCTCCCCCCCTATACATAGTATATGGAGAAAGTATTGTTTTCGTCAAAGTTTTCGAATTTGAGTTGTTAGTGGATATATTCGTTTTAGTGCTCCCTGAATCCAAAAAAGTGGTTTTTGGCGTGGTGTCTGTCTGTCTGTCTATCTCTGTGTGTGTGTGTGTGTGTGTGTGTGTGTGTGTGTGTGTGTGTGTGTGTGTGTGTGTGTGCGTGCGCGTGCGTGCGTGCGTGCGTGCGTGCGTGCGTGCGTGCGTGCGTGCGTGTGTGTGTGTGTGTGTGTGTGTGTGTGTGTGTGTGTGTGTGTGTGTGTGTGTGTGTGTGTGTGTGTGTGTGTGTGTGTGTAAACAAAGCTAGAGACGACACCAGTGGTCCGATTTTCATGAAATTCGGCATGTAGGTATAAAGCCGTGGTATCTCCAGTCGTATTTTTCATTTTTTAATTTTTGATTTTTAAGGGTGTTTACCCCATAAAAAATGAAAAAATCCAAATTTCTCAAAAACGGCTCTAACGATTTTGATAAAACTTTCATGGTTTTTAGTGCTTTAGATGATAAACAAAATGACACCAACCGCATGTCTGAAAAAATTCAGGTTCAGAAGTTATAGGGGTTTAAGTGAAAAAAATTCATATTTTTCAACTTTCACAAACTCTGTGACCTCTAAAGAAACATATACTTCCTACCATTAAATTTGACTTGAAAAACTAAATAATCTAGTATTTTGAATCATTAGTTTACGTCAACTGGGTTGCGGAGATAATTGATATTTTAGTTCGGCGGTAAACGCAGTACGTTGTCCAATGTTATTCTTATGGAAAATATTTAAAAACCGATATCTCCGTTATTTACTAACCGATTTTGATAACATTTGGTATATATTTTTGTGATAATTGATTGTTAATTTGTTGTATTTCACTAAATATGTTTTCTGGTTTTAAATGACTTGAAGGGAGAAAGTATGTGTCAGTTTCCTGATACCGTTTATTTGTTTCAGATTTAAGGGAATCTTACAGCTATTCCCTGGGTAGACAGACAGTGGAATGGGCTTATATTTAATAAAGGTCGTGCGCAAGACGTGGACACAGCTTGTTAACACGTGACCGATAAGAAAAAAAATATTTTGAGCTACAGTATTGCAGAATCTATACATAATTAATTTGCTAGGGGTTATTTTGTGAGTAGAACTCCTCCTAGAGTTTTTAACCGATTTTAATGTTTTTGGTGTCATTTTAAAGAGCTCTCTCTGAAGTTGTGCTTCCCTTAAAATGAGCTCAATGTATGAAAGAAAGAAAGAAAGAAAGAAAAAGCCTTTATTTATGACAAACAATTTGATTAATACAATATTAAATCTCAAGGCAAATACAACAATGGTCTATGACGACCGTCTGTTGGGTCGGCCTACGTAAAAAAGTTCATTATAATTTGCACTTCCTGCAACACAAAAAACAAGATACTTCCCTTACAATCCTGTGAAAAAGTATAAAAACCTGACACAATGAAATAAAATTAATTAGCATCAAATTATAAGGAGGCAATGTTGGGCTGAAACATAAATAAATAAATGAACAGTGTTTTACAACTCTTAAGAAAAAGCAAAAATACGACTTCATTAATCATTATTAATTTCTTACCTCCCATTCTCGAAATGACATGTTAATCAATATAGAACACTGAAACATTTATTTCAGTAGCCTGACACATTTTTTTTTTATCCCACAAAATTTCCCATTTCAGACTAGGCATTGAATTCTTGTATGATTTCCCATCTATATCCCCAAGCCAACTTTAAGTAATCCCCCAGCTTACGCCAATCCCTCCCATTTAAGTAACTTTTAAATTCCTCGTAATCTAATTCCAACTTCCCAAAGTATTTTTTCCTTATGTGCCTTAATATTGGACATCGGGCCACAAAGTGAAAAACCGTTTCATCTTCCTGCAGATTGCACAAAGTACAACCATAAGTTTGACCAATTACCCACGGTTTGAAATTTAAATTGATCAATTCCCCTCGACATTTTATTAGCCATGAAATGACTTTCACGTCAACCTTATCATTACTAAAGCCTTTGGGTCCGAGGTCATAATCAAGCACTAGATTTTGTCTATGATAAAATGACGTGCGCGCCCTACCTACACATTCCGCCCGCCAGGCCGCACGGATCGCGCTGGCCACTCTTATCAATTGTGCCTCAACGATAGCGCCCCTTTCCCCTCCACCTCCTACTTGCTTGAAATTTATAGATAAACCCACTTTGTTTGCTAACTGATTCCATTCTCGGTTCCAATATACGTTTTTGTTTACAATTTCTTCAAACAAAAATCTCGGCAGGCGGTCCAACGATAAATTTAATATTCTGATAATATAATTTATATTCATCTTTATCGAAAATAAATTTAATTTTTCAATACCCGCTTCAAGATAAAGAGTATAGTTAGGGGTGTTGTATGGTAGTCGAAAAAGTTTTTTTATAAAGAGTCTTTGCACGGATTCTAATCTTTCGTTATCTAAATATCCCCACACCTGACTTGCATAACAGAGAATCGCCCTAATAATCGCATTATAGCAAGAAAATTTTGCACTAAGCGGAACTTTAGCGTTATCAAGCAGTTTATCCCAAACTGAATTAATTGCAAATTTGGCCACTGAACTCTTTTCACTAAAATGTTGATCCCATGATAACGTCGGCGTTAATACAACCCCTAAGTATTTATACTGATTTACAACCTCAACTACTTTATTCTTGTACCACCATTTCTGACTTTTAACGAGCTTCCCCCCTTTTCTAAATACCATAATTTTTGATTTGTTCAAATTCACTTGTAGGTTCCATAAATCACAATAGGCTTCTAACCGAGTTATCATCTGTTGCAGCACTGTTGCTGTCGGCGCTATAATGGCTATGTCATCGGCGTACAGCAAAATATTGATTTTTTCCCACCAAATATACAGCCGCCTTCTAGAACATCTGGCAAATCATTTATAAAAAGAGAGAATAAAGCCGGCGAGCAGATACATCCCTGTTTTAAACCAATTTTTGTCTCAAAGCTCTCAGTTATACCTTCCCTACACCACACACTGACACTAGTACTATCATACATATTCGCTAGAATTCTGATCATCTTAGACGAAACTCCTAAGCACGACAGTTTATAAAATAACGCATTCCTGTCTATGGTATCGAATGCCGCACTGAAATCTACAAAAAAACAAAACAACTTTTGTTTTCGCTCGGCTAATCTAAGATGTGCCATCGCCGTTAAATTAAAAATATTATCAACTGTCGAATACTGTTTTCTGAAACCAGCCTGAAATTCAGTAATAATATTATTTTCATTTACCCAGTTAGTAATCCTTTTATTTAGCAAGCTTGAGAAAATTTTACAGATACAATCAATAAAGGACAACCCCCTATAATTTTCCACCGAGTCTACATTTCCTTTTTTATACAAAGGGAATATAATAGATCTTTTAAAACTTTTGGCCACTTCCCCTTTTTTGTACATGGAATTATAAATAATTAATAGTTTGTCTAAAAACAAGTCTGATGCATTTTTAAAAAATTCGTAGGGGACTCTGTCGATACCCGGTGCTTTATTGTTTTTAACTGAAGCCAAGACCGCTTTAAGCTCATTCATTGAAAATTCAGCGTCCATTGACTCGTTCCTTATCAGCGGAGCCGCGTAGCTGACACCAGCTGATAACAAAGGTGGGTTCAGTAAATTTTTGAAGTGGCGTAAAAACTCCTCCCCTTTGATGTTCCCTATTATTGATTTTGATTTCCGATTAAAACTATTTATTGCCTGCCAACACTTTTTAGCATCGGCTGCTTGACTTATATCCGTGATAATTTTTCCAAGATAACTCTTTTGTTTTGCTTTACAAAGGTGTTTAAATACCTTAACCGCGACAATATATTCATCTTTCGAATCTAAAGAATTTGTCCTGCGGAATTTGTTTAGTAACTTAAATTTTCGCTTTCTTGCCGCTAAACAGTCAAAATCAAACCAAGGCTGTCTGCTATTTAACTCTAATATTGGTTTTCCAGTTTCAACACTTTTAACACTTTTAACGTCAAAAAAAGCACAATCGTAAATAATTTTTGTAATTTCATCTACATTAATCTGATGATCTTCACGAGGCAATTCACGCAAATTAGGATCATTATTCAGCTTATCAGCGTAAAGTAAGTCGTCCCTCAAAGTCCATTTTAACTTAGGCAATAGTGGTAAAAACAGGTCTTTGATTTCATTTTCCCTACAACTATTGATCGAAAAATATACTTCAATTGGGAGATGATCAGAACCCAAACGATTGACAATGCTAAATCTATTAACCCATTTTACAACTCCGGTGGACACTGCCGCCAAATCAATAACAGAGCATCCCATTGCTCCTATAAAAGTAAACTCGCCCTGCTTATCATCCTGACTTCTACCATTTAAAATTATCAACCCTAAGTGCTCAATTAACTCCAAAATACGTTTACCTCTATTATTTAGGACTTGATCTTTAGACCTTCTATCATCGTTGAAGTAATTATTTATCCCACTTAACCACCCTTCTGTAACTGTTTGTTCTGACCCAATTCGCCCATTGAGATCGCCAATTATCACTAAATTTTCGTTAACGTTTTCGTATAAAAAGGCTGAAACGTTCTCATAATCCCTCTCCCAAAAATTGCAGTTTAAATAAACTGGAAAGAAAATTAATCTGTTATTCACATCTACATCACAAAACTGTATTAACGAAAAATTATCAGCATCAATAAAAGATAGTTTACTTTCACATTCCGATTTCCGATTTATCAAAAGAATAATACCACCCATGTATCTACCGAATCTTGCCACTCTGGTTGCATACTTGATTTTTACTCTGAAACCATTAAACTTATGCGAAATTTTGCCCCAGTCGCTCTCTGAAATAAATGTTTCTAACAGTACAACTATATCATAACTTGAAATAAAATTAAAAAAATAAGAATCATTAATTTTATCCCTAACACCGCACACATTAAAAGATACAACTTTCAAAACACCTGTACCGTCCGTAGCCTGATGCCCGTTCGTTGAAGGGATGGCGTTACCTCCTCAGCCCTGCTGGCTCGGGGTGGTCGCCGCCGCCGCCGCCGTCGACACCTCGCCGCTGCCTGGGCCGGTCCCTGTCCTGCCTGCCGCTGTTTTGGGCCCCTTCGCCACCTCAGAGTAGGTCTCCGCCGTCGCTGTCTGCTGAGAGGTTGGAGCTCCCCCTTCGTCGCCGTCTTCTTGTGGCCTCCGCCTAGGCTGCCGGGATAGCTCCGCCACAAACTGTGAGAAGTCGTGACGAAACATGGAGTTCAAGAGTTTAACCCCATCCTGCCGCCCAGCCATGAGTTTTCCCTCTTCCCACGAGAATCTCTGACGGTTTATGGTTAGGTGGTCAAAAACCAGAGGCATCTTCCGCCAGCCAGCGACTCTTTCCACCTCCGCTCTCACGGCTGCCAAACACGCCCGCTTTACCCGAACCTCCCTGGGAAAATCACGGAACACAGAAAACCCCGTGCCTTTTAAGTCTGAAACTCTGCTCATTATGTACTCAATGTCCGCATCATAAGGAAAATGAGCTATTACCATGTCTCGTTGTTTACCGAGTGGGTGCGCTCGGTTTACCCAAACTTTATCATTCCCGAACTTGTCATTAACAAAGCTACTTACGAGATATTTGAAGTCCCTAGTGCTGTCCGATACCTTTAAGCCTTTAAAAATTAAATTATTCCTCCTCGATCTACCTTCCAAGTCCAACAGTTTGTCTAATATAATCTTATTCTGACACTTAAGGTTATGTATCTCCTCCTTCTGAAACACATTTTCAGCCTCAATTTTCGACACCTTTTCCGATAAATTGACCAGATCACTTTTTGTTGCTACATTTGCTAGTTTTTTGTCCAGTAAATTACCTAACACTGCCGTTAACTCCGACATGAGTTCATGTTTGGTTAAATCACCCACCTTCCCGTGCAAGTCCATATCGCTGCTGCTTTCTGAATTAACACTTTCTGGAGACGAGTTTTGTCTTGGCCGCTTCTGAATGTGAGACACTGGAGAGAAGTACTTGTCAATTGTAGTTTCAGACATCAGCACTAACACTTAACGGGATTTTAGATCGCACGGAACACACACAACTTAACCCGTACCGAGCGTGCACTCTCCGACCTGCCGACTATCCGACCACGTTGCGACCTCGGGACCACGACTCCTTCTGATAATATCAGAACCGAGGAGAGGACCGTCGTAATTATCGCTTGTTTACATCAATTATAGGTCCTAACGTCCTGATAACACACTCCAACCTTATTAAAACTTCTAAAACTCTCCTAATTTGCGATAAAACCATGGACCCGACGTGGAAGTAGACCACTCTGTATTGCACCAGTAGTGCCAACCAGCTCAATGTATGTTAAGGGCTTCGCACAAGTGGCCCTTAAAGTTACCATATAATTCTTATGGCAGATAATATTTGTTTACATATTGATCATATGCACAATTTCAGTAGAGGTAGTGAGGTATGAGAAGAAGCTTGAGTTTGAAGTTTCAACAGAGGAGGGGAAGAAATCATCGATGACATGGAAGTAAACAAAGCCATGTGATTACGCTACTAGACTGGTCGATAAAAAATACTAAACCGAAACAGAAACAATGTTTTGCTCTTTGAATAACAATCAATAAACAGGTGACATGTTTTTTGTTTAGCATGTAACACATGACTGACACAAGAAATTCGTTGTTGAATCAATTGATCATATGTAAATATTTATTTCCCCTCCTGGAAAAATCCAATTTCATCTGGGTTTGTTTGTAAACACCCAAGCTTCATCTCACACCTCTCTACCTCTAACATTTAATCAGCTGGTGTTAAAGATTTGTTTTTATTAACCTGTCACAAATAAATGTTTAGTTCTGCAAACAAGTTCTAGCTAATTAATTAAATGGAAAAATATTGAAAATAAATTAAACTTGATATTTAGAAAGGTCACAATATATGCCACCAATTAGAAGAAAAAGAGATATTTGCTTTTTAAGAACTAATAATTTCAACATATGAGAAACTTTCGTTTGCTGATTAATGAAGAACACGACATAGATTCCTAAAAATTGGGGAAAGCGAATGTCTGCCGAAGAACTACCATTCTCACAGGAAAATATGGAATTACTTTGTAATCATTGCAGAGGAAAACACTTTAAGGTGAAAAAACTGGTACGTTAAGGACATTTAATCTGTGTTGCCATAAAAGTGAAGTGAATTTAGAAGAATACACCCAATAAAAATGTACTAAACATCTCATTGACGGACTGGGAACATAGCTGGGAAATTACTGGGAAACAAAAAAAGAAATAAAAACTGCCTCAACAATATCAGATCCTAGTTCGTGCGTTTCTTCGTGAAGCCTGGGTATAAGGGGCTGTAGTGGCAAGCAGGCTTCACCAGGAAACGCACGAGCTCTACAACTCCGCATTTGCGATGGTGCATTCTGAAGCAAATATAGATGAATCCATCGTAGGAGGTGTATATAACTTTCCAATTCACGTTATTTTTTATAATCGGATTGAGACTTTACTTTCTGCAGAAAACCATCAATTTAAGTACCCTCAGGTATATTTATATAACGTTATTACACTTCCAAATGGAGATAATGGCTGGCATGTAGGTTTGAAACATGCTCAAGGAACCTTTGTGGTACGCAACCACATTTTGCAGTATTCCTCTTTTCGACTTGCTGTACGGGATTTTTTTTGTATTTTGCATAAGTCCAAAAATCTTCTTTTGTATTAGGTGATTATTATGTATGTGAGGATAGAAGGCTCTCGACTTGGCTTTAATTCGGAATCATCCAACAACGTGTAGATGTTTTAAATGGACTTTGTCAAACAGCAAGCTAACCACTAAAACTGACGTATTTGAGGTAATTGGGTAATCCTCCCTTCGCCATTTATAGGATCACCACAAAATATGAACTAAAACTACCTGGACGTAATAGTTATCGTTCAACGGTTTGGGATACCTTTTTTCATTCTTAACAACGACATGTAATCTTAAGTGGTCTGAAATTTGGAACCTGGAGCTCGGAACATTTTCAACCTGGCTTAATAGCAAGAGTTTTTCACAGCGAGTTAAAGAAGCTAATACCAGGAATAAAAAACACTTATTTGGAAATGCTAATTTTTTGTGTATGATGCTGATATACAAAATATAGTTTCAGAAACGTGGATTACGACCAGGGGCGGCTCCAGGGGGGGGGGGCCATGGGGGCCATGGCCCCCCCGAGATCTCCGATTTTTTTAAATTTCAAACAAGGTTTTACTAAAATTCATTCTTGTGTATATGAAATCATTTTTCACCCAATATCGGAATAGCCGTTTCGTATAAAATTTACAAGATTTTTACAAGATTCTCGAAGACGAAGCTTTTTTTATTTCTATATAATTGTTAATTATGTACACTTAATTCAAGCTTAAATTTTTTGTTCAATATTAATAGTAGGAGACATTTTAAGTTGTTAGGTTGGCAATGCGTCACGATTTGCCGCCATAATGAGGTTTGGGTTTGGAAAATATTATTTGTGACGAAAACAAATCAATATACGTTTATTATGAAAATAACACTTATTTCCTGTGTTTATGGATAATTTTATTATTACCAAGACCATCGAGTAAGTAATTGATCCGTTTGAATACTATCTGGCATTTAGTACTTATTCGGACTATACCATATTACTGAAGTCTCAACTAAACGTACAATCATAACACAGTTGGAGTTCATTTAGCTTGTCTTAGTTCTATTTAAAAAATGAACAAATTATTTAATCATCAAATCAGGGACCGTCCATAAATACTTAACGCCCATACGGGAGGAGGGGGGGGTTTCGTCAGCATTATGTACCGTTACAAAGGAGAGAGG
Organism: Flexamia atlantica; assembly: GCA_035578135.1. Classification (NCBI taxonomy): domain Eukaryota; kingdom Metazoa; phylum Arthropoda; class Insecta; order Hemiptera; family Cicadellidae; genus Flexamia; species Flexamia atlantica. The sequence goes on from JAQJVK010000001.1 coordinate 180,954,575, forward strand.
GGGGCGTCAACGCAACGTTAAGCACCTATTAAACCTTAATAATTAATTCCATAAAGTATTCCAACAAATTCAAATTATCTTCAAAGTACAAAGTTTTGACTTTTTGTGGGGGGGATAGTACAGTGTTACGTAACTTTTGAGGGGATTTACTGCCAGCGTTACAAGTCCGTTAAAAGCGGAGAGGGGTAAGGCCGATTTTAGCGTTACGTAATTTATGGATGGCCCCTTAAGTAAAATTTTTAACAAAGTGTTAATAATCTCATAGTCAGAGGTGTTAATAAACACGTATTTGGGGGGGCAGGCGCGTACCCAAGGGGGGAAATCGGGATATATCCCCCCCCCGAAAGTTTTGGGTTATGGGAAATTTTTGGGAAGATTAATATCTTGTTCACAATTAAGGTGGTGGTATCACTAAACTTGCTATGAAAGAGAGAACATTACACACTCACTAAACTTTTATAAAATAGTAAAATTATATTATTTTAAAGATAATTGGTTCGGGGATGATATATTGGATTAGGGTATTTTTACCTATTGAGTTTATCGTGAGTAATTGGTGGGAGTGGGCCTATAAGAACATAAGGCAAGAAAAAACTACTGATGAAAACAGTGGCCATTAATGGTGTCCGCGATATTACTACCATACCCATCGTCGTCAGATGTGGCAAAAGTCTGATCATATTATCACGTGAAATATTCATGGTAAAAAATCACGATGTTAAAATGCGGCATACGAATATTGTCGTTTTCTCAGGGCCGTGTCCTTTACACTATTCGTTTGTCGGACGATTCGTTTGTCGCGGCAGACGAAAATCGTCTGCCTACGTTGCGTGAAAACCAAGTCTCGCCGTCAAACCTAGAAAGATTTATGATAAGTCTGTCAAAGTTTGGAGATCAAACTTCTTCCTGCAGTCTCCATTATTTGACGTACCACTATTATGCGATTATTATTTAGCCTCCGATGCTTAGGCCTACGTGTACGACATAGCTTTGCGGTCGCGTTCTGGGACTTGAGAAACACTACAGAAGTGAGACAACCTGAATTTTCTAATTCTATTCATCAACCTCGCTCGGATAATCTAGGATCCGGATACTTTAGGTCCAGAAGGTCCGAGGCGCCAATAAATGAGAATGTGAAATATAGTTTTTACTTTGAAATAAAATAGAAAAATATGATTTTTTCCCAAGGTTAAGAACGTGTAATTTTTTAATTACTTTCTCACCTGTCGTCTTTTAATGTAAGGCCCACTAAATAAATATGCTATTCCTATCATTGTGTAAAAACATTTTGCTGAAATTCCATTGTGATCAATTATTTTCAGAATTGAATCCGTGAGCAGTATCAAATCAGCTCAAATTTCGTGAGTTATTCTGTTTGTTGTTGCGCCTCTAGATTGCCTAAAAATGCGAATTTACAGTTGTTATTTATGAAAATTTCCCGGACCCCCCTTTGGGGGTATTCCATACTCCCGGCCCCCCGGTGTATCCCCCCGAAAATGAATCCTGTGTACGCCACTGGGGGGGGGGGGACTAAGATGAACCTAATTTTCTCATACTTGCCCCCCCCCCCCGAGAAACTGTCCTGGAGCCGCCCCTGATTACGACATGCACGTATTTTATTAACTTTACATGAACAAGACTGAATTCATGAAGTCGATGGTATCGATCATGTCCATGCACAACTTCCTAATCTTGAAGCACTATCATTAACTTAATAGCTGCAAATAAATATATTAATTACTAATATTGATCCTATCAGTACCTAAATATATTGCTCGATTTCGTGCAACAGGCTACCTAGTTATTTGCATAAATTACCTCAAAGCCAGTTAAGTGCATTTTCATTTCATCAATGTAACTGGAATTTTTTTCAATGCAAATATTTTTATTCATTTTCATTGAATCGTAATGCTAGTTCAGGATCGCTCATAAAACAAAATGTGCCCTTAAATTTTTCAGTGCGCTTTCAACAAAATGAACGGCAATGTCAAGACAGCGCAGTATGGCTAGAAGCCAGTTTCAAACAAGAAGTGAATACCTTCTTCAGTAGTGGTAGTTTTTGCCGAAATTGCTATTAAGTTTCATTACGATGCTCTCATGATCATTTTATCGTAGTACAGTCTAGTTTATAGTCCTCAGGGCCGCCCCGAGGCTAATAGGCGCCCGGGGCGAAAATACTATATTTGGTCTAAATACTATATTTGTAAAAAATTTAATAATATAATGAGGTTAAAGCTTGCACTATTATTTCTGATTCTTGTACTATTTTGTCGGTAGCAACGGATCAGGCAAATGGATAATTAATTTTCATTCATACCAGTTTGCACTAATTTTGTTTTGAATAACCGATTCAATAGCATCATAGCTTAGACACATCCTCGCTAATAGCAGTACTGTGCATTTTTTCAAATAGATTCCGTATTCAAATTCATCATCAGACAAAACAGAGGAAACATACGTTCGATCAGTTCGTCTATCAGACAGACAGATCCGTCAAACAATCAAATGGGCCTCATTTCAAAACGGGTTTCACGAGTACTATAAACCCACAAATCACTAGTAAAAAAATCACTAGGTAGAGTGTTAAGTAACGCTATGAAAAATATTTGTGATTGCCAATCGTAGTAATTACAAAGTCAGTATGATTAATTCACCAACATCGTTTTGAAATCAGGCCCTATATAGCCCCCGTTTCAAAAAGATGCTGGTATTTAGATCAATGATTGATTTTGATAGTTTCAAAACTGGCAATCACTAATATTTCCCAGAGTGTTTACTTCAGTTGCTGATAATGAATTGTTACTTGAGGTTTACTTTTAAAGACAGTTTTGAAATGGGGACCTAGTCTAATGATTCAAGTTGACATTCGCTATCGTATAGTGCCGGACATAGATAGAAAGAATGGGTCCAGGTAGCCCGGGCCAGTCCTAATCCTCTGTTATCAAAACAAACCGCAGCCCCGTGATATTCGTCTTGGCCTACGATGACTAACACGGGCCAGCATATTTCCCCTCAATGGGCAATGACCGCTGGGACGGGGGTAACGCGCCGCTCGGCTTCACGACAATAGTTTGTTTTGACAACAGAGGATTAGGACTGGCCCGGGCTACCTGGACCCATTCTTTATATCTATGTCCGGCACTGTAATCATCACAACATCCACGCTAAAAGCACCGACTAAATGAATATAGTCTCCTAAAAAATCCAATAACGTACATAGCAAGGGGGCGTCAGCCTACACATTTAGTAAAACTCCATACTAACATGATTTACGAGTTGATGTAGTGTAGTGCAATGGCATGTTTTAATAGTTACCATGAATAATATGGTCCAGGCGGTATCTGTTAAAAAAAGCACATGGTTGGGTAAATCGTACAGTCTCCGAGATTTTTGTGTTAATGGCTTCTGAATATCATTAAAAAAGAAAATTTCACCATGCGTACAAATATAAACCTGTGCAAAATTTTTTATCGAGGGAAATATTAAAAATTAAACAAAAATATTCACGTTTTTTGCCTGTTTTTTGAGGATATCTCCAAAACTATTCACTTTAGACAAAAATAAATGACACCAAACGTTTTGTTATAAATTTTTACATTGAAAAAAGTTATTTTCAATTTAGTTCTTCCTACAAAAAGTGCATTTTTTAATCGAAAATGTAAAAAAATTGTACAAAATTATCTAAAAATTTACGTTTTTCACGATTTTGTTAGGACACGACGACTCAACCAATGACCTTCAAACTTTTCACAGTAAATATTTGTATTATAAAAAATAATTACACAAAGTTTCATTAAAATCAGCCTAATATCTTCAGCATAATAGTCATCTAATAATCGTACTGCCAAAATATTGAATAATTTTCATATTCATCTAAACCGCAAAGTACGATCCGCAGATACATGAAATTTGGACCAAATATAAAGGAAAAGTAGATCTTTCAAATAAATCTTAAAATATTAAAATTGGTTCACTAGGAGGGCCTAGGCAGGTGTTTAAATATAGTATTATTTTTGGCAGTTTCTAGCAATTTCATTAATTTCCATAATTTTCTATTAAAGAAACGTGAACATTACAAACATTATTGTGAACATTATTGTAACGTGAATATTTTTGTTTAATATTTAATATTTCCCTCGATAAAAAATTTTGCAGAGGTTTATATTTGTACGCATAGTGAAATTTTCTTTTTTAATGATATTCCGAAGCCATTAACACAAAAATCTCGGAGACTGTATGATTTACCCAAGTCAAAACATATACCGCCTGGTCTAATAAGTGTGTAGGTACTCATCTGAAACTTACTTTATGGCGTTCCAGTTACAATTTGTGAACAGAAACAAAGCTACTGAACGATTTATTTTTTTAACAGCCAGTTGATGAAATGTTTACGATTCTTGCCCGTGAAATATTTTCGCCCTATAGTGCGTCGGCGATATATTTTTTATTTTTCCCTTAAACAGCCGCGGGCCCCTCCGGTCACGGCGCCCCCCTAGCCGCGGCGCCCGGAGCGGCCGCCCCGGTCGCCCTGCCATTGGGGCGCAGGCCCGGTCTAGTTCCATTGGTGGCCCTCGGCGAGTTGCTGATATGAGGCCCCCCCCCAAGAAATGAAACGAGGACTATAGTCCTCACCAAACCATAAAACCAAAAAACCAAAAACCCCCCCCAGGGTTTTTTATTATATTTGCTGTTGACACCTAACGTGGTTTTAATAGTTTTAAATATTAAATAATTGCCTAACATTTAATCTTAAAATCAGTAGGCCCTAATTTTGATTTATTAATTGTTGCAGCTCTACTTCGAAGAACAAGATTAATTATGTAGTTCTGTTTAAGAATCCTTTTAAATCAAATAGAACAATAGTTCATTGACAGCCAACTATGAAAACGACAATGATAAATACAATGAAAAAACAATGCATTACAATTAAGCAAAACTTTATAGTAACACCCAGGTAATAGGTTGGAACTAAAATAGGACCTACTACAATTGTGAGTCTAAAATAAATTATTATTATAATATAAAGTAGGCCAAAATAAAAACTGTAGTTAACAATGAATATAATTCTTAAGATAGTGTTAATAATTAACGATCTTTACTTCCTATCCCATCAGTTTTCTTGAAAGTTCGTCACTACCCCTGGTCACCACATTAATGATTTATCTTTATCTAAGTCACAAAACAAGTCTCTTATTTCCATGTTCATAAAAATAAGGTCAGACATAAGGCCTTGGCTTAAACTAGACCCAAGACGAATTATTTTCAGCTTTAAAAAACGTTTTTAACATGAAACCTGTGTTCAAGGTATTGTGAGGACATGGTCGGCGATCGCCATGTCTGGAAGAAGAGTTTCAAAGAAAAAACTAATGCCTGGGGAAAAATCAAAAGATGATGCCCCCGAAATATCAACAGCACAAAAATATAAGCTAATATCTTCTTCTTCTTCTTCTTCCGTAAAGCCACATTCCAATTCCACGTCAATATTGTTATCTTCCAGTTTACTGTTGACAACAGTCGCAAACTCTTTTGTTTTCGTGTATAAAACTTAAAAATGTTGGTAATTTCTTTTTTCGTTTATTTGTTTAAGCAGTGTTTGAAGCAAATCCAAGCAACAGCTTAGCCCAATGATTTAGCTTGCAAATATTTTGAAACAGGAGTTATAATTAGAAACATATAAAGTAAAACAAATGCAATAAATAAGTTTTAAAATTTTGCCCATTGGCTGACCAAATTTCTAGACATATATCTGGATTTACCATCAAAATTTCCATCAGATACTTCCTTGAATTCTGAAATGACGTTAGTTAATTTATCTGTCTCAATTTCCTTGCTCCGTAGCACACTTCCATCAATGATCAAAGACAGAGCCTTGTGTTTACTCCACCACCTAGTGGCTCCTATTTTTTGCAGTCTGTAAAGTTTTTCATGTGCAGTATGTAGTTTTTCGTTACTTTCTCCCTTACTCGTTATTCGTTTGTAAGATAAACTAAAAAAAACTGCAGATTCCTGTAAGCCGTTATAACGCCCTTTCACGTTATTTGCTCCGAACTATACATGATGCCAGAATTCCTTACCTAGCTATTTCTGAAGTTATGCGCTCATACAATCATGGGCGGATTTCTGGGGGTGCCATGGGGTGCCTGGCACTCCCTAATTCTCTGAGGGTTTCTTGGCAGTAAAGGGGAAGGGAAATAGTTTCATCATAGCTTTGATTCAGGCATTGCATTGACTACAAAGGGGTTGTTAAATAAAATTACAGGAGTTAAATGTTTGAATTTGAGCACACAGTACTTCAAACGTTTGGTGAGCTGGCACCCCCAGATATTATGACCTATATCCGCCTATGCATACAATGCCAGTCCACTCGAGTCTTCAAATACAGTCATTTCTAGAAGTCTTCCATAAACTTCATAAAATTATTTTTAACATTATTACGTCATTTAAAACAGTAAATTTAATAATCATGATTGTTAAAAAACTTATTTTTACAATTCACTTATATATTATTTATTTATTTATTGGCTTTTGGGGGCCCCCTTGAGCCGGGGCCCTCGGCGATCGCCGACCAGCCGACCTGGCCAGACCGGGCCTGTTGGGGCGGCCCTGATAGTCCTGATATTGTTTGGTAAAGTAACTCTATTACTTTAATACTTTGTATAAGACTTTTTTAAATTACATTCAGGCCAGTAAAAATATGATCGCGCCTGGAAAAAATTCTCGGAAAGCTGAAAATCGTTTTTATCTTTCCGTTTTACATTCAGGTAAATGAATTTGAAGTTTGTCCAGTTTTTCCTAGTGTGCTTTCGACCTGAGACCACAAAAAAATCAGAGTTTTGGGCCATTTTTTATTCTTTTGTAAATAAGTAAAAAACCATTTATTCTGCATATTCCGTATAAATACAAGAATTGTAGAGGACAAGATTCTGCATTTATTGAGTACCTTCTGTTAAAGATACTCTAATAGTAATTGATTTATGTAAGTTAAATAAAGGTTTTTGTCGAATTTCTCTTTTAGGGAAAGAGCTAATACTGTAGGTCTCATGGTAATCCCTAAGCCCGAGACCATGAAAACTTTTAGTTTTTAGGCCCTGAGAAGCCAAAAAAACCCATACGTTCAAATCAATATAGATAGATGTATATAAATACATGTACTTATGTATTTCCCTCGTAAAAATGGTCCGATCTTAATAAAATTTGGCACAGACGTGTAAAGAAGTAATTATTCACACATGATTGAAATCCAGCCCGATCGGACCATCGGAAAGGGGGGTAAAGGGGGGGGGGGGTAAACCCCAAAAAATCGGGTTTATTGATTTTTTCATGTAGAAAAATAAAAATATTCTAATTTTGGTTTAGTACCTGGTGGACCGAGCCTCGCTCGGTGCTATTTCATGTTTACCAGTTCATCCAGTTACTATAAAATATTTCAATGTCATAAAATTGATACATAGAAACCTTTTTTATTGCTCCATGGACTCTTCATCCCATTTGCTGTTTTTTCCCTTGATGGCTGTAGATTCCAAACAGCTGTTATGATTACTTCATTTGTTGACACTTTCCCTGTTTATTTTCGTTGCTATCACGCGGCAACCCATAAGGCCAATGGTAAATTTTTACAACTTTAAAATTCGATTTATTACGTTATTAGATTTTCTCTGGCCAAGTAATCTGCGTAAAAGACGTTTTTGAGTCATAAATAACTTATTTCCAGACTTTGAAGGAAATCCTCGGAGCCGTTTTTGAGATAAATGTGCAAGCAAGCATACAAGCAAGCAAGCAAGCACGATAACATTACTCATATAAGAGTATAGGATAAAGTTCTATTCAGCACGAAAAAACAAATAATTTAGTATCTGGAATCATTGATCTATGTCCATTGGTTACCGAGATAGTGAGAGTGGTAAACACAGTACGGTGTCCCAGCAATGTTAAGCTTATGGGAAATAAATAAAATTGTACATCTCCCTTATTTCAGAACATATCTTAATAAAATTTGGTATGTGCCTTCATCTAGTTAAGATCTACTTGATTATAGTGTAAAATCCACAAATTTATATATTCTTGAGGCAGAAAACCTGCGTACTCACCTTCCCAATGTTGACCTTGTCTAATCAACCTAACGTTGGTTTGCTGCAAATCAGCTGATTGTTTACTCCGTTTTTCCGGCCTATTCCGGCAAAAAGCTTTGCCAAATAGAGCTCTCAGAAATCTGCCCAACATTTAAATACATTCGTAAAAATTTCAAAAAAAACTTTTTTACAGAAATTGGCCAAGTTTATGCCCCTCCAAAAGGCTCGAGTGTGTGGTTTCATACCTCGCACACCCCTTGGGCCGGCCCTGGTTTAACGTGTTTAAATAGTCTGTTTTAAGGCCTAATGCAAGAAGGTACATATTTTATTTAACAATAACCGTTTGTAATTTATGCAAATAATCAAAGTTATGTTGAAAACATTTTCCCCTTTCACTGCCAACAAATCCACCAAATACTAGGGGGTGCCAGGCACCCCCAGAAATCTGCCCATGTCTAAACCAGGTCATATCTCACAATGATGGATTGAAATATGTTCTTTTGCATTTGAAATTCACTGAGTATGAAAGTCTGCTGCAATGGGGGTATTTAAATCATTGGATTTGTAAGAAACCGAATTTCTACAATTGAGAGAAAAATTATAGGTTTTTTAATGAGGAGTTTTTGGCTAATAACTGCTCAACTGTGAAAAAAGACTGATATGAAGCAATGGTACATTGGCAATGGTGGACATCCCAAATATTTTTACAACAAATGTCAATAGATTGAATGGTTTTCTATTTTATTTTATTTGATCAGATAATTTTTATAGTGGAGCAATAAAAAGTATGATAGTAGTATATAGAATGGTACGGTCGATGGGAAGCGTTGATCACAACAGAGTTTTGCTGATGGTATGTTTTTGAGTTACATAAACAAGAGGCGGCACCTGACACAGGGCTATCGGGGTCGCGGGGTCCAGGGTATCGCGCCTCTCGCCTAATTGGCCTCATAAACATCGTTGCTTCTCAGCCGTTACTAACACATTCTAATATCTGTACTATTAAGTTCCACTATTTCACACTCAATTATTTACATGTTTCATATGTAAACAAATTCAAACATTTTAATTAATCAAATACTTTCTTTAATAATAAAATTTTATTTTAATATCAAGTTTATCAAAAATCTACTTTTTTAATTGCTAAGCATAAACTAAATGTATCTGAACATTACAGTAAAAAAAGAAGGAATGATGAAATAAAAGTGATGAATTAAAAAGTGAAAACCAATAAACCATTATGGCCATATAATAAATAGAATGAAGAGATAAAGGGAAGCCTATGTCCAAAATAAAATTCAGATAATTACATACTGATTAGCCAAAATACCTTCCTGGAACTTTTTAACACATAACCTGTACTGTACCTTGATGAAAGTGGAGAAAGACATGCCTGTATCAATGGGCAGAAAAAAAGTCCTTCTGGTGTAGCGTTCGGCAGGGGAGCCAAGATCGCGAAGGCACCGGAAAAAAGAGATTCAGAAGACTCACAGAGGGGTCTGTTTCTTCTTTGGTGCCCAGGCGGTTCCATAGGGGTACCACCTACCCTCAAACACTCCCTATTACCCTAGCAATTTTTTTGGCTGGACAGGTTGGGACGCTCATATTTGATAGAAAATTATGTGGCAGAATCATTTGGGAAGGTCGGGTAAGGGACCTACCCTATTGAAGGGAGGGAATAAGGAATGAAAAAACCATTGCCTCTTGAGAGTCGGTGCGAGCAGGGGTGAGCGAGAGGAATGAAGAAGATTTGGACCATTCTGGGATAAGTCTATTACTTATCTAATTAGTAGATTAATCTGTACTTATTTTAACAAGAGGGGTCTTTGCCTTAATTTAACTTGCATTGATTATACAAATAATATGTAGAAATCCTAAAGCCACTGCTGGACGCTTCAGACATAAGCGGCCATAGCTTTTCCCGGTTTCAGTATAGAGGCTTTGAGACTTAATTAACCGGTATTACTTAATTATATTAGTTTGATCAAAATAAAATGTGATATAGATTTTGCTATGATTCACCATTAATAATGATTTCTTCAGATCACTCCATTATAGCGTTTAGGGAATGGCCTTTTGGTCAGTATTGGCGAATGATATTACCAGGTACTGGAAATCGTGGGGTTGCTTAGTACATTACTTGAATATACTACATGTATTATGTTTCACGGTGTAAACAATAGTTAAAAACCTTAAAAACGACAGTTGAAGCATATATATTTTGACTGATATGCGCATGATGTCAAAAATATAAGTTATATGTGCTGGATAATTAGGGTTACCGTAGGACCCTATTTCTCAGGACTGTCACTAATTTTCACTATACAACATTTTCTTGGGATCCAGTGTCCCAAGAAGAGCCCAAGGGATGAAAAATTGTCCCAATTTTCAGACAGCCAATTACTCAAGAAATTCAGAAGAATGGTTGTTTGTTATTGATACAATTTTTTAAACTGCTAAGTTTACAGAGAATTATAAGGAATTGTGTTGCAATTAACTTAGGAATTGATAACTATATCTTCCAGCTCAATTTAAGAGTATTTTATCTTGTTAAAATTGTGGCATGCTATTATATGTTATTGGGTTTCAAACCCCAATTAACAGTTTTGATTGTATAACTAGTAGATATACCCACGGCTTTGCTCGCTGAAAGGGTAACAAATGTTTGGTTCAATTCAACGTTATTTGTAATGTGCAATTTTTAAAAATTTCCAAATAGACTGATAATTTCAATGATTTATCTGAGTTGTACGGTTTTAAGCGCTTAATTATAAACTAAAGGTTGCATCTCCATCCCAGATTGACATGAGAAGATGAATACAGTAGAGTCCCACAAACCCGGACTAATGTGGACCGAACGGTGTCCGGGTTTGTGAAAATTCCGAGTTATCGGGAAATGAGTAAAAATAAGAAAAAATAACAATAGTTTCTGTTATTTATATAAGAAATCATTTATTTATTGTGTAGTAAAAAATATAAATACTAGTTACAAAAAAACTTAAAGAAAAACTAAAACTGTTTTAAATGTGTCACACCGTGCTCTGGCCTTGAATCTCAATGCACTTTATTGCTCTGGCAGGCTTTCCGAATTATCCAGAATTCCGGGTTATCGAAGTCCGGGTTTGCGGGACTCTACTGTAGTTTCCTCGATGAATTTTCCTTTTTCCCTCAAATGGTATGAATTGGCTACCACATGTGCTAACACATTCTTATTTTTCAGTCATATTGGAGATTAGATTACTTGTTTAGCAGCTTCAGGCAAAAATCTACCGTTGAAATAGTATGTTTGAACTTAGCCTAAATTGTTTTCGGCCAGCACGAGAACCCTCCTAAAATTTTTAATTCAGTAAAAACCCGATTCTATAAAAATAACGGAATGATATATCCATGCTGAGTTCCAAGATTCTAGGTCGATTACTTCAGGTGATCCGCAAAACGTAATAAGTTTAAGTATAGGGCCTATGGTATCTGACAAATCTATCTTTATATTAATAGACAAGCATTTTTTCCATAAGGTTTTTGTCCTCCTTTTTTCTCAGCCTGTGTGCAACGTAGCAAAAGTCTAAGAACACCGATAAAATTGTATTTTTCTGTAGATGTCCAGAATCCCATTGAAATTTATATTAGTCTTTTAGAAATGTAGAAAATTGAATTTAAAATTAAAAAAAATTAACATTAGCCTTATGAGTTGCTGTTTTGGTGATATTATAACAACCAAATTAAATGTAAAACAAAGTTAGCATCATATGTAGCTGTTATCACATGTTATTTTTCATAGAGTAAAGATTTGATGTAGAAACATTAAGCCACAGTTAATTGGGGCATGGAGTGAAAATATAGAATTTGATTGAAATCAGGACTACTTAGAGAAGATTAGGGATGTCGTACTCAAATGTGTTCCATTTTACATAATATGTGGAAAAATAAAGTTTACTTGCTTAAATAAGATTAAGAGATAAAAATGTTCTGATGCACAGGGGCCTGGACTCACAGGGGGCCCGGATCCATGCGAGATTAGTAAAAATGAGGCCCAGAATCGAGATGAGTAAACAAAGGCGGATTTCTCAATTGCACAGGGGCCCGAAAATCCTGTCACCGAGCCTGGCAAACGGAGTAAAAATGGACACATTATATTAAAATTTTGTTTTTATTAGTGGATAATGGGTAAAATATAAATTACATTTTAGTGATAATAATAGGAAGAGAGGGAAGGAGGGGAAAAAGTTCCAAATGGTAGGAAAGAGGGGAGGAGAGATGGTAAGAAGAGAATGAAGGAGAAAAGGAGGGAAAGGTGGAAAGAAGGTCCGAAGGAAGGGAAGTAGAGAGTGAGGGAAGGAATTAATGGAGGGAGGGAGAGAACTGTGGTAAGGGGTGTACAGGATAAACTGATTTGATGACTGAAGTTTTACTTTCCTCTGATTCAATAATCATTCTTAAAAAAAATAAACATGGAATCTTAATAAAATAGTCAATATCTTAATAAAATAGTAATTACTAAAAACCATGCCATAAGCGAGAAGTGAAGTAAATAATTAGTCAGGGATTGTGTCTTCCTCTTTTGTTTTTGGCCCCCAGTTTGGTTATATTATGTGTTTACATGGAAAAATGTACTATATGAAATGTATTTTGATACGCTTTGGTATATGCGGGGATCATTTACAAAATTAGCTATCCCTATTTGTCACTTTGAAAATTGGTCGAATTTTCGATCACTGGCGATCTATAGTATATATAAAAGCCAAAACAGTTGACAGACTGAATGACTCACTGATCACAGTTTCTCAAAAACTATAATGTTTTGGACCATGAAACTTGGCACAATTAATCATTTAAGGCTCTAGATGCGTACTAAAAACAGATTTTAAAATATATTCTCTCTAAAGGTGTAAATCAGGTGTATGATGAATGGCGGCCATTTTTAGTTTTCAAAGCCTATTTTCTGAAACAATGTAGTGCTTTGGACCATTAATCTTGGCTCAAATATTCTTTGTACGCTCTAGGTACATCCAAAAAATGAAGGATTTTAAAATGTTTTCTCTGGAAAGCCTAAAAATAGGGTAAATTCAAAAATTCAAGATGGCGGCCTTTTCAGTTTTAATACGAACTATGATCTCAAAATATCAATAGAAGGTCTCTAGAATAAAAAAAAAAGAAATTCCTTAATTTCAGAAACTATTGAATTTAGAGAAAACTTTAAATGGGGGACTTCACCTACTTTTTTAAGACATTTAAAAATATGAATTACATTTTCTTGTAAATGGCCACCATTTTCCAATATGGCGGACAACTTTGATTTTTCTTATAGAACACCCTGTATTTTATGGCATATTTGAGTTCTATGCTTAATTTTAAGAACTTTTTACTCTATGACATTTTTTCCTAAACCCAATGGTTAATGAGATATAAGCCGTTAAAATTTGATTTTTCCCCAAAAGAAATGCAGTGTGTTGTTGTCGGTACTTGATATATCGATAACGGTTGGGTTAATTAAAAAATTACCACAGAACAAAAATGCTTTAAAATGTGATTTTAGTTAAAATTCAATCACAGAAATAGTTTTTAGTCAAGATTCACTCATGGAAACGAGAATTTTGAATATTTTTGTACTCCATAAGGATTGCAGAGGATGGCACAGTTAAAATGGACACAAAGCATTTCAAATGGGGAAAATCAAACTTTAACTGCTTATATCTCCTTAACAATTGGGTTTAGGAAAAAATTTCCATGAATAAAAATTTATTAAAATTAAGCGTAGAATCCAAATACGCCATAAAATACAGGGTGTTCCATAAGAAAAATAAAAGTTGTCCGTCATATTGGAAAATGGCGGCCATTTAGAAGAAAATAGAATTCATATTTTTAAATGTCTTAAAAAAGTAGGTGAAGTCCCCCATTTAAAGTTTTATCTAAATCCAATAGTTTCTGAAATACCAATGGTGGCACAGTTAAGTTGGACACCCTGTATAACTCTGCTGCTAACCGCTGCATATTAAATATGCATCGATGGTTTGATTACAAGCTAAAAATTGTTTGAATATAAAATATTAAGTAAATCTGTATGGAGATTATAAGTTAAAGACCAGACTTTATTTTACAAAAAAAATATATGTATATATACATATACATACACAGTAGTTATTTTATCTGACAATTTTTCTAAAGCAGTAAAAGTAGACACTTTTGAATGAATATGTTATCACAGTAAAACCTCACTAACTCGACTATTTGTGGACCCAGAGGTTGTCGAGTTTGGGGCTGTCGAGTTATCCAGATCATTGGAATTTTTAATGAGGATTAATGTGTACACAACAGGTTTCAGTTTTACATATAAATTTATTACTTACATGAGTATTATTACATATTGAGTAAACAATATTTAAATAAATGTCAAATACTCAACAATTCAAACAAATATTCCGAAAGAAATGCTTAAATGAAGGTTCCCTGTCAGCTATTTGACTGTCGAGTTTCACAGACTGACGAGTTATCGAATGTCGAGTTAGTGAGGTTTTCCAGTAGGCCTACTTACTTATTTTAGACTTTACCACATAGAAAAATGTATTTTTGCCCCTTCTGAGCCAACATCATTATTTACATAATCAAAGAAAAACAGTTAATTAGTTATAATTTTGGCTAACAAGTAAGACGGTACATTAATGCTCAGCAATGCTAACAAGTATCGAATAAGCCAGGGTTAAAAGTATACTTTTTATTAGTTCGGATCTATCTTTTCTATTGACAGATAAAAATATCGGCTAATAAAAATGGCTTTATTTTTTACGTAAAAATCTGAAGATAAACGAACATTTACACCCAATTTTTGTAAGGTAAATGCTTGAAATGTGGTGTTTTGCTCTCTAAAAGGGTCAAATATCCCAAAATGTAATTTCAATACTCTTTCTGACAGTAAAAATCATTTAACATTTTAATCCACAGATCTATTGCAAAAAAATGCATCTATGAAAAAAAGTGAATTTACAAGACACATTTCTTTGCCTTATAGTCCAGTCAATCTGTTCCTAAAAAGAGGCGATACGGGAAAAAATAAGGAGAAGGCTGAATTTTTCACCATCGTCTACTACTATAGAGAAGCTTCAAACCAAAAGTCCCCACCCCTACCCCTCTTGCTTCCCCCCTACAGCCCATTATTGTTCTTTAAGTTTAGAAAATACAGTATTTTGTAAAAATGACTATATCTCAGAAACCGTTTGAGATATCCTTTGCATTTTGTTGTATTCGGATTCCTCATAAAAAGATCTAAAAATAATGTCATATAGTGATTTACGATTAATTTACTCCTTCTTCGTCTATTTTCCTGTATAATTTGGAAAAAAGCATTTTCCTTCATTTTTAACCTAAAATATTTATATATCGCTTAACAATAGTGCTCAAATCACTTCCATTAAAAAGCTGTTTTGCACTAAATATTTTCCCCTGTTTATATGCTTTAAAATGATATCATACTTGACCAACTTTTCTCACATACTGCCCTGCTAATATTAGTTGAAAAACATAATACAGCGCCTGCTGCGACTATGCGCTACGCTGCCAAGGTTCATTCAACCTGGGGGTTTAAGGGGGAACAAAGTAGGAAAAAGCTAAATTTTTCACCATCGACTACTACCGTATAGACAAGCTTCTAGCCATAAGTCAAGTCCCCACCCCTACCCCCTTGCTTCCCCCCCCATAACCCCATATTTTCCATGTCTAATAAGTGCAGTATTTTGCTAGACTGCTTATATGTCAGAAACCATTTGAGGTATCTCTTATATTTTGTTGTGTTCAGATTTTTCATAAACTACTCTAAAAATAATATCATGTAGTGTTTTACGAATAATTTACTCCTTCTATGTCTTTTTTCTTGATTAAAATGGTAAAAAGCATTTTTCTTCATTTTTGTCCAAATATGTTTATATTTTGCCTTATAACAAAGCTCGAATCACTTCCGTTATGAATCTGTTTTGCACTAAATATTTTCTCCTGTTTATAAGCTTTAAAATTATACAATAATTAACTTGCTTTTCTCACATATTGCCCTGCTAATACAAGTAAAACATGTTTTACAGCGCCTGCCGTGGCCGCGCGCTAAGCCACCGCAGTTTGTTCAACCTAGGGTTTTAAGGAGAGGGGAAAATAAGAAAAAGCTGAATTTTTCACCATCGACTACTACCCTATAGAAAAGCTTCCAGCCAAAAGTCCCCTCCCCTACCCCTCTTGCTTCTCCCCCTACAGCCAACCCCATATTTTCTAAGTCTAATAAATGCAGTATTTTTCTAAATAGTCGAAAAGTAGGGGTGTGCGAATAGTGATTTTTTGGTTCGAATCAAATCGAATCGAATAGTTTATAACTATTCCGAATATCGAATATTTTCGAAACAAATATTTATGTCAATGGTTATTCGTACAAATGAGATCAAATTTTAAATCGCAGCATGTAAGTATAAATACCCTTTCGCAACAAATCTGTATACTCAGCAAATTACCAAGCATTTTTTAGCAACTATTCAATGATTAATATAATGTTATCAAGCCAAAAGTGTTATTTCATTGTGTTTTTTTACTCTTGTCCTTACTTTCTCCCTCCCCTCCCTGTATTTATCTTATTTAATTATTAATAGCATTATAACCAGTCAAAATAATATAGGTCAACTATCAATTACTAAGGTACACAAAGGTACAACTAATCAATTGTTAAGAATTTAGAAATTTATTGATTCCCCTTAAGCATAGGTAATATTCATTTGAATAAGCATAATTAGGCCTATAGGAGCAATTTCAGGATTTCGCTACTTAACAATTCCTTTTCATTTTACTGCAACCTAAATTTGTTCACTTTTAGGCCTCTGCATCCCTTTGTTCCTTTTCCTTTTAATGAACCAATAAATTATTTGATCAGGGACTAGGCTTAAGGGATAGACCAAAGAATTACATATAAAACTTGGTTCACCAACTACTTCATATTTGAAGAAAGCATTTTTTACAATCTTATTTGTGCATTAATGCCTGAGAACAAAGATTTTGATTCTCCTAAAGTAGGCCTAATACTATAAAATAATATCAAGTCAGACCAGTAAACTTAACCTAAATTTTAAGATAATTTACAATTGCCATTTACTTACAACAAAGTTTATTTGTTTTACTTTATAAACAGCAAGAAACTCATTAATTATTATCATAGGCTTAAGTTGTCAAACCAACATTGTACCGTTATCTAAAAATGACCATTTTAATCACGTATCGAAACAAATACGCTCCGCCGGATTCGTCAGATTTCAACAAAATAAAACCAATTTTTGATCATTCAACTTTTCTATTTCTACGTAATTGCTTATTTGAAAAATAAAGAAATCTGAGTGATTGAAACAAACACGTAACTCGGGTGGTTAGACGTTCTCGAGTTATTGTTAACAATTAAACTTCAAAAGCAAAAGCAGACCAAGTTTCGAACGACGACGAAATTCGAAAACGAAAATACAAAAAATAAACAGGTCCGCCAACTCTTTGCCAGCCCAAAATTATTGTACTTCATCGTATCAAAGTTGGAAGCGATGGTGATCCCGGATTCCGTTTAAGATATTTACGGCCTGAAAAAGTCGTACGAAACACCAACACGACTATTTATTTATGGGGTATTTACGGGATATTTCGTTTTGGGTTTTGGCAACTGAAGACGACTCTGGACACTGACGGTCATCGGTGAACTCTGATTGGTCTTGATTGCAATAATTCTCTCTTTTACCAACTCAACTGATGTTTCGTCGGTATCGGATACTGGTCGAGACAGAACTGATGAAGGATGGACTATTATTTGTTATATGATATAATGCTGTGATACTAGAATTTGTCTTATGAAAAAAAATCGTTGTCGCGTCGGGTGTTGTGCAGTATGTTAACGTAAGTACTGCACGACTGATCAACACGACAGAGGGAATTTGGTGGCAAAACTGCGATATCAGTATTATTTTACAGCAGCTATTCATCTGCTGTCTGTCCACGTGAGGACGCAACTGTTTCTGATGTAAAAAATGGATTCGTAGTTGTTTGCAACTAAAAAACCTACTTTTATTTTGAAAATGGGAACGTTTTCACCTACTTTTGATTTTATGCCAGTCCTTTAAATATTCGATTCGGTCATATCGAACTTCTTTGCAATCTCGAATCGAATCGAATATCACGATATTCGATTCGAAAAAGTTCGAAGTTCGAATATTCGCACACCCCTATCGAAAAGGTATAGAGGGAATTTTTTGGTTGCACTTTGCAGCTTTGTTTGGATTAGTTAGGAGGTGAACATATCGAAGTCCCCGTCCATGGCCCTTGAGTGGGGGAGGGAGGGGGGGTCTGAAGGTACGATCAACTTTTAGTGTTTCCTATCAAATTTTAAGATTAAAGAAAATTAAATTTCCTGTAGGCAAAGTATATGATATGTCTACTTTGGTCCAACCATTTGCCAGGTAAGCACTAATTTTATTAATATTCAAACAATATCCCTTCCATAAGAAATACATGTAATTTTGTGGGTAACACACATGCCCAATGGGACAACGCTTTTTAAAACTAAAGGAAAATGAACAGCATTCAGGAGATATTGTTAAAATTTCGCATAATTTGACACCTCAATCATAAAAATTTGTCTAAAATAAAGGTGTTGGTGAGCTCACAAAAACCGTTATTTTCAAGGAATAATTAAAAATACATAACAATTCCTTGAAAATAATGTTTTTGTAAGCTCTCAAACACCTTCATTTTGGACCAATTGTTTGATTGAGGTGTCAAATTACCCGAAATTTTGTCAATATTTCCTGAATGTTGTTCATTTTCCTTTTCTTCGCTTTTCCTTCAAAAGCGTTGCCACATTGGGCACATATGTTACCTATAAATTTACTTGTATTTCTTTTGGAAGGGTTATTTGTTTAAATATTAGTAAAATAATGCTTACCTAGCAAATGGTTGGACCGAAATAGACATATTATATACTTTTCTTATAGGAAATTTAATTTTATTTAATTTTCAAATTTAATAGGGAATACTACAAGTTGATCGTTTTCAAGATGTTTAGGAAAAACCAAAAAATGGTTCCTTCAGAACCCCCTCCCTCCCCCCGCTTAAGGGCTAAGGACGGGGACTTTTGATATGTTCACCTCCCAACTAGTCCCAACAAAGCTGCAAAGTCAAAAATTGTGTTCCAAAAAATTCCCTCTATACCTTGTCGTTGTCTGGACTATTTACCAAAATACTGCATTTACGAGTAGTAGAGACTGCAATCAATAGACTTGGAAAATATGGGGTTGGCTGTAGGGGGAAGCAAGAGGGGTAGGGGTGGGGACTTTTGGCTAGAAGCTTGTCTATACAGTAGTAGTCGATGGTGAAAAATTCAGCTTTTTATTATTTCCCCTCCCCGTAAAACCCCAGGTTGAAGCTTCGGTGGCGTAGCGCGCGGCCGGGCCGCGGCAGGTGCTGTAAAACATGTTTTACTTGTATTAGCAAGGCAGTATGTTTCAAAGCTTATACACAGGAGAAAATATCTAGTGCAAAAGAGATTCATAACAGAAGTGATTCGAGCCTTGTTATTAGGCAAAATATCAATATACTTTATTCAAAATAAAGGAAAATGTTTTTTTCCAAATTAATTAGGAAAATAGACGTAGAAGGAGTAAATTAATCGTAAAATACTATATAACTTTTTTTATACTATTTTATGGGAAATTCGAAAACAACGATATATAAGAGATATCTCAAATAGTTATTTAAGATATAAGCAGTTTAGTAAAACCATTGACTTTGAATGTGTAAGACTTATACACTTATACATTCATAGTCAATGGTAAAACACTGAAATCAACACACTTGGAAAATATGGGGGGGGCTGTAGGGGGGGAAGCAAGGGGGGTAGGAATCGGGACTTTTGGCTAGAAGCTTTTCTATACAGTAGTAGACGATGGTTAGAAATTCAGCTTTTTCCTATTTTCTCCTCCCCTTAAAACCCCAGGTTGAATGAACCTCAATGGCGTGGCGCGCGACGCACCAGGCGCTGTACTACAACATGTCTTACTTGTATCAGCAAGGCAATATGTGAGAAAAGCAAGCCAAGTATGATATCATTTTAAAGCTTATACACAGGAGAATATTTTCAGTACAAAACAGATTCATAACAGAAGTTATTTGAGCCTGGCTAATAGGCAAAATATAAATATATTTGGTTCAATATGAAGGAAAATGCTTTTTCAAAATTAATCAGGAAATTGACTTAGAAGGAGTAAATTAATCGTAAAACACTAAATTACATTACTTTTTTATCAGTTCATGAGGAATCCGAAAACATCAAAATATAAAAGATATCTCAAATAGTTTATGAGATATAAGCAGTTTAGCAAAACACTGCAATCAATAGACTTGGAAAATATGGGGGGGGGGCTGCAGGGAGGGAAGCAAGAGGGGTAGGGGTGGGGACTTGGCTAGAAGCTTGTCTATATGGTAGTAGTCGATGGGAAAAAATTAAGCCTTATCCTAATTTTTTCCCCCAAAAAACCCCAGATTGACTGGACTATTAAGGGAATTTCAGACAACAGTGGCCACAGTTTTCATATGATTTCCTTTAGTTGGGTGAAATGATTTTCTATGATCTAGCTGACCAGGTAGTTCAAGGAAAAAATCTGAACGCCCTTATCCCAAAATATGGTGGGCTTAAAAAGCTCATAATTTGGGATTTTGCGGGTATAAAATAAGCAATTTAAGTCCCCTACAATTTGAATTTGTTTTCTTGCGGCAGCGTGCTGCCTGGGTAATTGTTTATTTTTCATGAGTTTAGTTTTTAGTTAGTTTTAGTTTTTAAGTTTTCAATTTATCCGTATTGTGTGTAAATAATATCATGGGGATAATTTGGGAACACCATGGAAAGGCCATGAGGAGGCAGTCTCCAGAGAATTTCTGAGGTAATCTTCCATGCTTGGTTCATCCGCTTAGAGTCGCCGCGTCGTTCCGCGAGTGTGGGTTTTTGTGAAGTTTTTTCTGTTACAATTATTTTATGATTAAAAGCAAACAATATAAATTACCATACTTCCTTCAAACAAGTGAAAACAACAATGGGAAATGACCAGTAAGGGGAAATGATACAAAGAGTGAAGAAGATAAAATTACAATGCTGATACATTTAAAAATTTACAAGACACTCTGGAGTGCTAGGATGGATTAAAATTTAACAAATCAAAATATATATATTTTTAAGACATTTTAAATTAAATGAATGCAAATTAAATCTTCTTCAAAAGGGAGGGATATGTTACTAAAATTTTTGGACATATACACAGGACATTCACTTATACACTTATAAGCTTATGTTAAGCTTATACACTATTAAGCTTATATTTTAACTCTTAGCTGATAATTATTTTTGAATGAGCAAGCAGGATACTAAGTCTCGTTATTAATATTTAAATGAAGAACTGAATATATAATTTACAATTTTTAAGCACTTAACGCACACTTTAAAATTTACTCTGCCTACAGGAGGCGACAATCCGTTAAAAAAAACTTCACAAACACCACACTTGTGGCGACTTTACGCAGATGAACTAACCGTGGAAGATTTCCTCAGAAGTTGCCTGGAGACTGCTTCCTCGTGGCCTTTCCGTGGTGTTTCAAAGTATCCCCCACTAACCGAAGGTGGCCATTCAGATCAATGGTTTGAGACATTGATTAATAGGATTAATAAATAAAAGGAACCAAATTATTTCTTTTAAATAGCATCCAACAATTAATGTAGACTGATTGAGCTTATGTGGAAAACTGTAGAGTGTAGAGCAAGTTTGATGGAGGTGTAGAGGTTCCTTCACTAAAAATATAAGTAAATAATAATAATGATGTCATTGATGGACCGGAAGGATGCAGCTCATCTGTAGCCTCCAGCTGGGACAAAACATACCTTTGTCAATCAGAAGGTTCTTTTCAATAACACCTTCATTGAAGCTATTTTTACTTTCTCCTCCCTATACATAGTATATGGAAAAAGTATTGTTTTCATCAACTTCGAATTTGAGTTGACGGTGGAAATAATTGTTTTAGTATTCCCTGAATCCAAAAAAGTGATTTTCGGAGTGGTATCCGTCCGTCCGTCCGGATCTCAGTGCGCGAACGCCTCTGATTTGTTGTCCAGACATCTCCCTCATAAAAAAACACGCCAATCTCTTTTCCTACCTTGATCTCGACTGATTTTGTCAGAGTGTGTATGTGTATAAGCCTTCAAAACTCAACACCATGTCATGCTAGTGTCGCTAACACACACTCTGTGTATAGCCGATAGGGTCGGTGTGAGATCAGTCGCGGCGTCCTAACCTCAAAACAAAGTGGAATGTGTTAAAGGAACCTTGTTTGTCCAGTAGGTCATGGTCTCACATTAAATTCTATGTTAAAAACATGTTTAATAAATTGTAATTAACAAACTTACAGTTAACAGATTGTTAGTTTTGTTTTATTAGTTTATAGCTTATCAATTGAGCTTATAGCAGTCGAATGAGCTCCAAGGAAGATAGTACAGGATGACCCAAAAAAAAGGTACTCATCTATACTGCTGCTTATAATTTTAAGTCAGTTGTTCCATAAATCAGCTGTTTGATAGACAGCGATATTGTTGTTATTTTACTCCTATATCTTGTTTACAAGTCGTTTCTAGCAGTAATGTTGTTATTTTTCTCTTATTGTTTTACAAGACTTTTCTAGGTGTAAAATATTCTAGGTTAAATTATAATTTTCTCCTCAATATACTGTAGGAGAAAGATCTTGGACTGTGGAAGAATATTTAAAAAGCTTTAGACATGTTCAGGAATGGTTGAAAACATTCAAAGACGAATTGAATAAATAATGGTGGGAAACATGTAGAGCACTTAGTTTTAAGATAGAGTAAGTTTTTACAGCTAATAAATAATAATTAATTGCCGTGAAAAGATAAGTAACTTTGTTTTGGGCTACCCTGTATAATGGCGTAATCAGTTAATATAATTTAATTTGTATAGTATCTCAAAAATTATTTTTTATTAAGGCAAGACAACAAAAAAGGTAAGGCAAGGCATTTTTTTACTAACGGGTTTTGTTATTTAGGTTATTATAAATAATTATTTATGATGGTTTTGTTTATTGGTGTATTGAAATACACCAATATTCAATACCAAAACAATTTGGTGTATTGAAAGGAAACAAACTTTACTTCTTAGTCTGATAAAAATTTTGTCTATATAAATAGTTTTCGATAATTAATAGTAATTCTATGTCATGTTTGCTTGTATTCATAGTTGTAGTTGTAGTTATTTTAGTTTTTAATTTGAAAGATTTGTACAGTTACTTTTTGATGTTTTTGGAATTTCCAATCCTGCAAAAAGTTTTGAATTATTAATTACTTAAAATTTTACCACGCCGATTGAAAATTTGTATTTAAATATTTAATGCACATAATTTATAAACAAAATTTTATTGTGTTTTCTGCTTCAGTCCTTAATGGGATTTGTAAATTATAGGCCTACTTTAAAAAACGTTTGTACATTTATGTTTAAAGTACCAGTAACTTTTTATGATAGGATTTTTATCTTTGCTGCAGACCTAGTTATTTACATGGTGGTGCCTATTATAAAGTACAAATTCTATTTAGACAGAATATTATTGTGTTTTCTACTTCAGTCCTTAAATTGGGATTTGTAAATTATACTTAAAAAAGTTTGTATATTTATGTTTAAAGTACTAGTAACTTTTTATTATATGATTTTAACTTCGCTGCAAGACTAGTTAGTATACATGGTGGTGACTATTATAAACTACAAATACTATTTAACATTATCAATAATGTGCCTTTCAAATTTTTGATTAGAAATAATTTAGTTAAATATGTATTTTTACAATAGTTTTATTGCAACTTATTGCTAGTAGTTCTTCTGTGATTAACTAATAAATAATGTTAATTAATAATGTTATACTGAAAAAAAAATTAAACTTGTTTTTCCTTTTTTTATGTTCTAATTCTTATTACTCAAGCAAAGTAAAGTTAATTGCTATTATTCTTATACTCTTGTCAGAAATTAATATGGAGATTGTGATTTCCCATTAAGTCATAAATAAACAGTACTTTTTTATTTCTCACCAACAATTCTTGGTACAGAACTCTTAACTAAAATTTTAATCTAGTGGAAATAAAATAGATTTAATTTATATATTTAAAATGATAGCAGGACTGATACGGGACTAAGAGTGAAACCAGAGGCTGGAATGGTACAGGTCCAAAAATGGGACTAGGGGATGGACCGATACGGGACCAAGAGCGGGACCAAAAGCTGGACCGTTACAGGACCAAGAGCAGAACCACAAGCTGGAAGTATGGGAGCAAGAGCGGAACCAGAGGCTGGAGTCACACGGGACCAGAGGCTGGTCTGGGGACGGGACCAGGGGCTGGACTGGGAACAGGACCTGGGGCTAGACCGGGAACGGACTAAGAGTGGGACCCAGGGGCTGGAGTGGTAAGGCACCAATAGCGGGACCAGGGACTGGACTGGGGACGAGGCCAAGGGCAGGACCAGAGGCTGGAACGGTACGGGACTAAGACCAGGGACGGGACCAGGGACTGGATCGGAAACGGGACCAAGATTGGGACCAGGGGCTGGAGTGGTATGGGATCAGAGGCTGGACTCGGGACGGGACCAGTGCCTATAACGGTACGAGACAAGACCGGGGACGGGACCAGGGGCTGGACCAGTATAGAACCAAGAGTGGGACCAGGGGCTGGAGTGGTGCGGGACCAGAGGCTGAAATGAGGACGGGACTAAGAGCGGGACCAGGGGCTGTAACGGTATGGGACCAATACCTGGACCAGGGGCTGGACCAGGGGGTAGACCGGGGATGGGACCAGGAACGAGGCCATGTTGTAGACCGGGAAGGAGACCAAAAGCGGGGCCATATACCGGACCTGGGCCAGTGTAACATGCAGGCCGGAGGTGGGATCAAGAGCGGGGCCAGGAGCTGGACCGGAGACGGAACCAGGAATGGGTCCAAAAGCTAGACTGGGGGCAGGACAACATGCGGGACTAGGATAGGGGCTGAAAAAAGGAATGGGGCAAGGGATGGAACCAAGACCGGGTCAGGAGCAGGAACTTGTGCTGGACTGGGGACATGGAGTGAGCTTGGATTGTCAATATTTTATTTGTAAAGATTTTTTGACTTCAACAATGTTTGTTAATAGAAATCTTCGTTTTTCTCTGTTCCAGGAAAATAGAGCGTACTCCTAGTTACTAGTAATAAATAACTACAAATTAAAATAACTAGTAGTAATGTAACATCATGTAACTAGGAATTTGGAATACATCCCAAATAGGTATTCTAACTCCTGTCAATTGATCTCACTGCGACTTACATACTGGATTTCACAGTGGTAGCACCTAGCTAATTTTAAATATTTAACTTATGTAAAAATGAAAGTGATTACAGTAATATACAATCATGATACCACAAAAGTGTCAAGTATTTCCTCTCTTAAACGACTCTTTCTGCAGGATCTCATTTAGCTGGTGGAACATATGGATCTCACATCGGCCTATAAACACGTGTATACCGTTATAGTTGTGTGTAGATTTTCTTACTTTCAGGGAGAAAGTATGTGTCAGTTTTCTGATACCATTTATTTTACCCAATAGGTTAGGAGAGCTGAGATGGGATGAAAACATAAAAGGGCCCATCATTGACGTCTAGCTCTGCATAAATAAACAATAAATTTTTTTAATAAACAATAAACTTAAATAAACAAGGATCCACAGGCTTTTTAGAATTGAGGTTACCTTATAATATAATATTCGTTATTCTCTTCAGACCTCGACTGCACGGTAAAAATTCAGTTGCTAGTGTGATAGAGTACATTGTAGCACTGGCCAAAAGTAAGTTTGGCTCATTGCATTAAAAAAATAACTGTTGGGGATGTGTAATTGTTTAAAGATCTGATATTGTGAAAAATAAAGCCTATATAGATCCCGAAGAAACTCAAATACATCCCTTTTCATTATAAAATTGATTAAATAGGTATGTTACTAATATACTGGCCTGGACCTGAGGGCTATATCATTTGGGTATATATTCAACATGAATAAAGATTTCAAAAACAGTTTTGGCATTGTAATCAGTGTGAAAATCTATTTTGTAATGATGTGTCACAACACTGTGTGTATACTGGAAAAACACTATGTCCTTATGGCAGATCCAAGATGGAGCCAAAAATTATCACCCAGTCAAAGTGAAGTTCTTATCACCCGTCAATCATCATCAGTATTCACCAGAGTCCCTTTTAACCCTTGTCGATAATTTCCTATACATTTAATGTTTTTAAAACCATTTTTTTGGATGAGGGGAAGCCATCTTAAAAATTATGATCTTATGGCGGTCAAACTCATAAACTCTTTGTAAGTAGTTTAGCACATTAAAATTTGGCATAAAAAAACTAGGAATCTCTTTTTTTAGATTAAGAGTTTTTTTGGTTATCTCTCCTCATCCAACAGTAATAGGCAAAGGCTCAATCTTACCAAATGAACCCAATAAAAAACTATGCTCAGCAAATAGGCCTCCACAAAATATAATTTGGACCGGCATCAAAAAGGAAGCCCGTATAAACTACAAAAACAGAACCCAATTAAAAATAAACCAGTTAGCCCATACAAAAATATAGAGGAGGTGTATATACCATTACCAATGATACACAATCATGGTTGATATGGAGGTCTAAATAGGGCCTCCTCTTGAGATTTATTTTGATGATGAGATTTATTTTATAGCTTTCTGAAAAAAGCTAGGTAATTTTTTTAACTAAAACAAAACTACTTATTAATTTTATTCAGATGAAAGTGGCAGTTGAGTTGATAAATAAACTTCATATTTTTATTCAATCCATCAACCATTTTATAAGGTACCTTTGGACTAATTTAATAAATTTAATAATGAGGTGTTTCAAAATTCTAATAGCTTTAAAGATAAGAAAATTAGCTTAATTAGCTATCGTCAATGATTAATTTCTTCCAAAAGAGCTGAGTATTTAAGAAATCCAGGAATGATAACATAGGAACTTAATGTTCATATGTTTAGTTAGGTGTGAATTTTCCCATAATTCATTTTTTTGTACCTTCACTATAATGTGTTTTTGGAAGGTATTAAACAATAGACATGAGAAATAATAAGTTACTTCGTAAAGTTATATCGTAAATAACAATTTAAAAATAAAGAGAACAGATTAAATAGGAGAGGATGCTTAGGATACTACTGAGTTGGTTTGTGGTGAGGTAATTCGTAAATCTTTTTAGCGAAAAAAACTGTTTAATGGTTCTGTATGTTCAAACAAATATTATGACAGTAATTTGCAGATAAATAAAACATATGATTGAAACACTAGTTGTATTTTATTACTTTATCATGTTTGGTAAATGATGACTTGAAGCATAATGAACTGTATTAACAAAACCGTAGCGCAAGTAAATGGAAAAATCACAACTTACTCTCGAATTAAAAACTCTCTTATGGACCCATCTGTTGTTTACTTTTAATCAGATGAGTGTGAGGATAAGTTTTTATGTGTTGATAACCTTTACAAAGCGATGTTTCCAGGATTATTACTTGAGATGACTGAATTAAATCTAATACATGCATGAGTAGTAAAAATGAAGAATTTATTGATATCTAGGTTCATATGTCAAATTTAGGGTTTATTGGGGATGAAGCACACTTCTAATCATTCAAATCAAATTTACTTCATAATTTATGAAATGCAAAAAAGTGGCCCTTTTATGAACAAATTCAAATGTTATTACATTATAAACAAAAACAAAGTTAGTACTTGATCTCAATAACTAGGCACTAAATGAGATTTATTTTATTAACTTTCTGTTAAAAAGCTGGATTTTTTTTCTAAAACAAAAATACTTGTTCATTTAATTTAGATATTAGTGGCAGTTGAGTCGATAAATAAACTTTATATTTTTGTCCAATCTATCAACCATTTTAAAGGTTTACCAACTAACTGCCTTAATTACTTAGCTTCCGTCGATGATTAATTTGTTCCAAAAGAGCTGAGTATTTAAGAAATCCATAATTTAGATTACCTTGTGACAAAGTAAAACAGAAGAATCCAGAAATACTGAAGTGTTTACTAAATAGTTTCCTTACAAATAAATTATGAATTAGGATATAATGATTGCTGTTTCTGTTTCAAAATTCTCGTAGCTTTAAAGATAAGAAAATTATTTCTCATTTTCCTATAAATTAAGATGAATTTTTAAAAAAATATATAAAAGCTATATATTTTATAAACTGAACAATTCATCAAGCAGGAACTAAATTACTAACACTTATAATTTATACAAATTATGATAAATTTACATTATTTACACGAAAGTGAATATAAACAACATTAAAAATAATCACAAGAAAATATATTATTGATAAAAATAACACTAATGATGAACTAAAAATTAAGTTATAAAAAAAGGTAAAAAAAATGGAGTGTTAGACAATATTTTGAACCACAATAGTACAATTGACAGCATTTCTAAAGGTAAACAAAAACTAACTGGGCTGATTCCAAAACACTAAATGTGCTCCTTAGACTAACATTCATAATTTTGCCACCACTTATTTTAATTTTAATTAATTGCAAATTAATAAACTGAACGTTACATTATTTTTTACAAGTAACTTTCAGGTTCCAAGTTAAGGAATGAACGATTGCCAAGATCCACGATACCTACCTTCACAATTATGTCCCTTGTACCTCTGGGGAACCCTCTTTAAGGGCCTCCACATCACTTACCATTAGTTCCTCCTTTCCACTAACTTTTACGTCATTCTCTTCCTTAATCTGCTTTGATAATTCTTCCTCCCCACCTAAAATTAAAATGCTTGGTAAATATCACTTATATAAAGATAAAACTGCTTTGCATAGTTACCGTCTCGATTTTTCGGTTTCAACAAAAATTATATTCTATAAAACATTAATTTTGAAGTTAAAAACTGATCTTCTATTTACATTTTGAACTTAACATACATGATTGATAGTATAACAGAGCTCCAGTGCAGCAAATTCTATGTATATTTTTTGTTCAGCGATACTTGGACGATTTAAACCTCGGAGACTGATAAAAATCTTGTAATTAACTGTCAAAAAATTTTAAGTACATGAGTTTAGTTCATAACTGGCAAAAACATAACCTTAAAATTTCAATCAAAGGACTTCATATATTTTAATCAAAGGACTTCTAAATACTTATTTGAAT
This sequence comes from Flexamia atlantica, assembly GCA_035578135.1. Lineage (NCBI taxonomy): Eukaryota > Metazoa > Arthropoda > Insecta > Hemiptera > Cicadellidae > Flexamia > Flexamia atlantica. Next base: position 180,983,922 of record JAQJVK010000001.1, read on the forward strand.
TTTAATATCACTATTTTACATTTATTTTAAGAGGATTTTTAGCCCATAGGCATACTTTGACGGAACAGTTCCGTGAAAGAATTTCTATGACCTCCGGGTGCTGAGTGATGGCTGGGCCTAGCAGTTCACTGGTTTGCTGCTAGGGTCAACTGTAGGCTTGATGCGCCAATTGTTCTCCTGGCCAATGGTGGCACCGATGGCCGAGACAGTTATCGCTATACTGGCGAGTACAGCGTTGAAGTTGTTCGGAGGTGCGTGGGTTCGATTCCCGACCATGCGCAATCCCTATTAGGCTTGCAAAAGTGTGGTAAAGTTGGCGGGAGGGCCCACCTACAATAAACTGTGACTGGCTTGGGTGGAAGCTGATGGCATTTGTACATTTAATAGGGATTGCAGTGGAAACCTGTTTTGCTTCTTTTTACCCTTGTATAGAGGAGGAGGAAACATTTTTTTATTTGTAATTAATTATTCAGCATATATATGGACAATCAAAAAGGACATAACTAAAATATTACACCAAATATAGACAAAATAAACATATTAAAATTAAAACTTGAGAAATAAAAAAATGGTATGTCAAACGGTTAAGGCTCATACATCAGGAAGAAAACAAAATTTACTAAAAGTATATTTTTAAAATTATCACTACAGTTCTGGACAGCCATATTGAAGGGTGGCAAAAATTGTAATCTCCCAAAGAATCTGCTAAAAACGCATGTTTTCGTCAAACTGTCAAATCTTTACATTTCTCCTAATTTACACTACAAAAGTCTGCGATGCAATATTTCACCAAGAGTTTTCTTACAAAATAATAACATCTGCAATGTTTGTGCACTGTATCAGCTGTTCTTTTTGTTTCAGCAACCTTTAATCGACAATCATTTATTTGTGTTTAAGAATGTTTATATGTTTCATATGCTTCCAACAGTAAAGAGATTTGTTACTATTTTCTATAGGCTAACAACTAATCCTGATAGTTTAGTGTTTCTAACCTTTGTACAGGGTATTTTTTTTTTTTAACACAAACCATTTTTAATATCGAATAATGCACATATAAATAAAAAAAGAGTATTGTTTTATTGATCTTTACATTTTATACAACCTATTATTTAAGTTTGATCACATTTAGTTTATATTATGTGCTCAAACAGTCCCCCATTGGCATTGTATAAAGTTATGCTCTTTCAATGAAATTCCCGCACTAGTGCTGCAAGGTACCTCTTTGAATTTCTTGCATTAAATTTGTTATGTTTGTTTTGAGGTGCTGAATATCCTGTGAATTGTTTCCGTAGGTCTTACTTTTTATGTATCCCCCAAATTAAATAATATAGTGGGGTCAAACCCGGGGATCTTGGGGGGAAATAGTCCTTCACCGATAAAATCAAGTTTTGAGTTGCGTTTAAGCACGATGTGTGCGTCTTTAAGCACGATAACTCGCTTGAAAATGGTCCGATCTGAATGAAATTTGCCACAGACATGTAAAGTAGTAATTATCCGAGGTAATTAAAACACCCTGTACTATAAAAAATTGACAAAGAATAATTAATGGACTATAATAAATAAATTAACATAGCTAAAATAAATTACAAATGGACTAATTTCTTTCATCTAAATGTTATATTTGTAGTAAATCTTTATATTTACGTTAAACGAAGAACTCTCTCCGATATCGAGACGCTCCCCGCCAACATGGCATACTGTAATTTCTCTAGGGAACCTTTTATCGTTGTATTTCATGAATTGTGTGACCTTGCTCGCATTTATCATTAATTAAATTGGCGGTTGCAGAGAAATATTTTCTGGTGTTAAGTGCCTTTACATAAATATATGGCCAAATGATTTATTACCTAAATATTAGAGAAGCTAGATAATAACTTTGATGAATTACCAGAATTCTCACTCACCCGCAAATATGGCTGCCCAGAACAATAGGATTATTTTGGAAATTTATTAAGGTCTAAATGAAAAGTACATCTTTAAAATTTTTAAAAATGCATAGTATAATGAAAAAAATCAAGATATAAACTTTACAAAAAAACACTATCCAAATTACATCAAGTTTATTAGCTAAAAATTTATATTAATCCATGAATAATTAAACATACTTTCCACGCCTCTCTGGTTTTCTTTGTCATTGGCTTCTTCTGTGTCCATGTTTTGTTCATGACCCTGTTCGTGTTCATGTTCATGCTCTTGCTCATCATTATGTGGGTCATGTTCATGATCTTCATCTTCATGACCTCTTTTCAAGATTGCTGCTACTTCAGCCTTAACCTCTTCACGTTTTTTCTCAATCATTTCTGGAAAATACATTTGATTATAAGGCTTATAATTTATTTGATTATATACATTACAAAAGGCCAACACCAAAAACTGAAATTTTATTTATTTATTTTATTTTATGAAAAAAAATTAACAACGACACAGAAATAACAAATTTATGAAAAGAAAATAAATTTAGGTCGATATCAAGGTTTTTTTTATCTATTTACAATGTCAACTACCCTAAACTTTCCTCAATGTTCCACATTAAGCGTGGTACTTTTCATAACATGGCCTAGGGCACTAAGGACATATTTTAAAAATATACTTAGGAACTAGGATATTTCCTAATCCTAATTCCTAATCATTAACAAAACCATAGGAATAATAGGTTAAAATATTAACCTAATGCATTTGAATTTCTTATGTATTAAGAATAGTACAGTAAAAACTAACTTTGTCTGAAAAAAAATTAGCCCCACCTTGAAACTTGGTATGTAGGTCACCTATACCCTCTAGTTGAAGAATCCGATGAGTCCATAAAAATTCAGGGGGTGGAAGGCCCCTTTTTCGAGGGGGGAAGGGGGGGAAGGTTGTATTTTTTTATAAATGCAATAACTCCGGTGAAAAAGGTCCGATCCATATAAAATTTGGTGTGGGCTTTTAAAACTGTATATTTTAACAATACATAAAAAATAAATTCGATCGAGCCATCCTAAGGGGTCCAAAGGGGGGATTTAATACCTCGAAAATGGGTTTTTTTAATTTTTGGCACCCAAAAATTAAATTTATGAAAATTTTGTTTTTATTTTTGAATTCAGCTCAAAAAATCAAACAATTTAGTATTTTAAATTATTACTCTATGACCACTGGTTACCGAGATATGGTAATTGGTAAACACAATACGTTGTACCAACATAACCTCAAAATATACAGAAACTTATAAATCTAGCTTATTTTTTATAATTTATTAACGATATTCCGTATTTGGCTTCCTATAGTTGAGTTTTACTGGATTAGGGCTCATAAGTCCCACTTTTCTTCATCCCCTTGTCAGCAAACCTACATACTCATTTCCTATGTTATTTAAATGGGGAAAAAATTATGATAAGTCAATTTCTCTTATATTTTCGGTTCTAATGACAATAATGAAACTGTTTTTGACTTATTTTATTGGGAAAATCTTTGGCTTTCAGATTAACCATTAACAGCTCAATTTGGTTGGGTTTTTTTTTTTTTTTTTTTTTTTTTTTTTTTTTTTTTTTGGGTAGGAGGTGGAATGCGTTTACGCACACTGAGGGGCTCGTTGTCCCCTCAGTAGTGTCGGACTCCCACGAGCTCGATGTCCCGTGAACTACCGACTAAACCACCTCCCTCGGCACCGAGGACACTAGCCTGGAACTGTTTCACACATTACTTCGGGCTAGGCCTTTTATATTACGCCGCTAGGGCAACCTCCGTGGGGAAATGCTGAGGATTAAGGCCGATCGAGGTCGACCTTTTTCGCCCGAAGAATGGCCTGGACGTAGTGCTTGACGCAGTTCCAGTTGCCCTCTCCCTGGAGCATAGCTCCGACGATGTTGTTTGGGCTGACGATCACGCCGATCTCAGATGAAAGCGAGGCTCGGCGGACGTGCCAACGGTCGCACTGAAAGAAGGTGTGCTCGGACGTGTCTGGGATGCCGGGGCAATACAGACAGTCCGGGCTGGCGACTTTGCCCATCCGGTGCAGATAGGCTCGGAAGTACCCGTGCCCAGAAAGAAACTGGGTCACGTAGTAATCGACCTCGCCGTGCTGCCGTTCCACCCATGGTCGGACGGAAGGTACGAGCTTGAAGGTCCAACGTCCCCTCGGCTCGGCTTCCCAGTCGCGCTGCCAGGAGTCGAAGCTGCGATCGCGCTCTTCCCTGGCAGCTGTTCCCCGGCCCACTTCAGGCCTCCTCCGGTAAATCGCCTGCCTCTCCCTCGCGAGGAAGAGGACGGGAATGACTCCGGCGATCACCATCACAGCAGGCTCGGAGACTGTGCGGTAGGCTGAAGCGACCCGCAGAGCTCCTCGGCGCTGGACTCGGGCAAGCCGATCTCGAAAGACTCGCTTCTCGAGTGCGTGAGCCCATACCTCCGCCCCGTACAGCAAGACTGACTGGACGGCAGTCATGAGCAGGCGGCGCTTGCAGGAGCGAGGACCGCCGACATTGGGCATAAGCCTACCAAGGGCAGCGACACCCTTAGCGGCTTTGTCGGCGGCGCGCCGGATCTGCTCGCCGAAAGACAGTCTGCTGTCGACCATGACTCCCAGGTACTTTGCAGCAGGCTTAGTCTCGAGTGTGACGTCACCTATCTGCACCGGGAACACGGTGTTAATCCTCTTTTTGGTGAGGACGACGATCTCCGTCTTACTGATAGCCAGGGACAAGCCGTGATCTCGCATCCACCCGTTGACCTTGGCCATTACCACGCTGAGCCTCAGTTTTGCCTGCTCGACGTTCCTCGCAGCGATCAAGGCAGCGACGTCGTCAGCATAGCCAACGAGGCGGGTCTCATCGGGCATGTCTAGCCTCAGCAAACTGTCGTAAGACACGTTCCAGAGATCTGGTCCGAGAATGGACCCCTGCGCAGCCCCGGAAGTGATGGGAATGCGCCGCTGGCCTTCGGTCGTGTCGTACAAAAGAACACGGTCTGACAAATACGCCTCGATCATACGCAGGAGGTAAGAGGGAACTTGGAACGTATGCTCAAGCGCCCACAGCATATCGCTCCACCTAGCGGAGTTGAAGGCGTTCTTCACGTCGAGCGTGACGAGAAGGACCACGCGGCGCGACCAGTGGTTGTGGTCCTCCGCCCTCCGCACTGCCTCAACTACCTCCTGGATAGCGTCGATGGTAGAGCGACCGGATCTGAAGCCGTACTGCTGCGGGGACAAGTCCCCCGCAGAGACGATGGCCTCGGTCAGCCTGACGCGCAAGAGCTTTTCAAGCACTTTTCCGGCCGTGTCGAGCATACACAGGGGTCGGAAAGAAGAAGGGGTCCCCGGTGTGCTCTTCGCCTTCGGGATAAGAACAAGGCGGGCAACCTTCCACGAAGAAAAGAAAACGCCTTCCGCCAGACACGCGTTGAACATATCGAGCAGAAGCCTTGGATTCACCTCCGCAGCGAGCTTGAGCACCTCCGCCGGAATGCCATCGGGACCGGGCGCTCTTCTGGGTCGTAGGGATCGGACGGCGGCGGTGAGTTCCTCTTCCCGGAAAACTGGGAAGGCGCCTACCTCTCCGAATTCCCTGACTGGCCGAACTGGGTGGCTGGGAAACAGTGTATCGACGACGACGGCCATGGCTTGTGGTTCCATGACCGCAGGTGGTGAGCGAGCCCCTAGCTTCTGGGTTACAAGTTTGTAGCCCATCCCCCAGGGGTCGTTGTCGATATCCTGACACAGCTGCTTCCAGCACCTGACTTTACTCCGGTTGATGGCACCGCGGAGCTCTCGGCGGGCCGCTCTGTGCTCAGCCGATCTGGCATTTGCATCAGGGCGGTTCCTGGCTCGCTGCGCAGCTCGTCGGAGACCAAGGCATCTCCTCCGGAGTTCCGCGATTTCAGGCGTCCACCAGTAAACCGGCTTCTTCCTGTGGCGGCGGGAAACTCCGGGCATCGACTGCTCACACGCGGTCGCGATGAGACGCATCGTCGATGCTGCCAGATCTTCGGCACCTGTGAAATTCACAATGCTCTGGTCTTTGATTACTTCTTTAAAAGTGTCTTTGCTCAGACGACTGGTGTTCCAGCGTCGAGCCAGAGGAGCAGGTTCAGCGCGCAAGCGCGCACCCTCGGGAAGGACCTTGAAGAGGATCCCCTGGTGGTCGCTAGAGGAATACTCCTCGCAGACACGCCAGTCGGAGATCCGCTGGACAATCCCTTCAGAGGCAAGGGATATGTCAGGGATCGTCTCTCTGCACCCCGGACGGCGAAAGGTGGAAATGCCGCCTGTATTAAGGATACAGAGGCCCGACCTGGCAGCCGACTCGAGGACGTAACGACCTCGAGTGTCGGTCCGCGGGGAACCCCATTCCACGGCTTTTGCGTTAAAATCGCCACCGACTATGACCCCGCCAGAGATTTTCATGATCTCATCCTCAATGGAATCGACCATGTGGCGGTAGTCTCCGATCGGTTGGTTTGGCGTGAGGTAACAGGAGAAGACGGTGAAACCCCTGCTCCTCACCCAAACGAAGCCATTGCCCGATCCGGAATCGAGAACAGGCACCTTCCCGAGGTCCAAGATCCATATTGCCGCAGTGCCGGAGGGATCCGAGAACCACTGCGCGGAGCGTCGGTTCTGGTACTGCTCACTGAGAAGCAGTAGGTCAGCACCCTGCTCCGTGGCGAATTGGAACAGCAAGTCGTTTGCTGTCCTGCTCCTCTGCATATTAAGTTGCAGAACACTGATCATTTCTGTTGTTTCTGGCGAAGCTCCTGGATGGCCCGCCTGTACTGCCCGCAACGACCAGACCCAGCGGAATGCTTGACCTGGTCGCCCTTCAAGCCGGCTTCTGTACACAGGACACAGGACAACACTGCATTGCACGCGCTGGCCCTGTGGTCCTGGCCGCCGCACTTGAAGCAGAGCTTGCTTCTATCGGGTCCAGGGCAGCGATTAGCTACGTGACCGAACCCCAGACATTTAAAACATCTGGAGGCCACGAGCTTCTCGCGCACCCGACAGCTCACATACCAGACTTTGAGGTGGCCCTTCTCCAGGAGCTCCGCGGCAGCTCTGGCTCCCAGCGTCAGGATCGCCACCTTCTGTCCCCGAGCATTCGCCTTTGAGAGGAAGGTTTTTACCTCGACGGATTCTCCGAGAACGGCTTTGACGGCAGCGGTCACTTCCGCCTCGGTCGTCAGCTCGTCGAGGTCTCGCACCTCCAGCGTCGTCTTTGGTTCGAGAACGCGGACGGTTGCGTTCGCTCCCAGAAGAGTCCTCAAGTCCTCGCTGAAAGCGGACTTGCATTTGGAGGCGTCCCCGAGTTCGACCAGAAGATCGCCGGCTCGAGTCTTTCTCATGCCCTTGATGACGGCGCCCTTCTCATCGGGCTTCGCTTTGCTGCGAATTTCGCCCAGCACGTCGGCGTAAGATTTCCCCTCCGACGGCTTGATGAGAAGAGCGTCCGGCCGCTGCTTGCGGGGCCTCTTCTTTGGCGCCTTCTTCTTCTCTTGTCCGCCGGGCTGGCTTCCAGGCTCCTGGGGAGGGTCTCTCTTCTTCCGTCGTTTCCTAACGACGTCCGTCCATTTTTCGGGGTCCGATGTCTCCCCTGGACCGTCACCTCTCGGTTTCTTCTCAGCCTCCGGTTGGGCGGGGCTGGAAGCAGCCCGCTTCCCACCGGCCGGCTGAGCCTTCACCCGCAGTGATGGGGTCGTCTGCGTCGACGCAGTCACCGACTCACATGACTGCCACGACCTCCTCAGCTGGATTATGTGGTGAAGGCTGGCCTCCAATTGGACGATGCCATCCTTCACATCCTGACTGATGTTCTTCTGCCGGGTGGTCGCGGCCTTCATCACAGCGAGGGTGTCGAAGCACTTTTTGATGTGCTCCTCCTCCTGCTGCCTGGCGAGCGCGATGACCGCCTCGAAGGGAGACGACCCATCATCCATCCGCTCATGTACAGTGGGTGTCTCATCGATGGCCACAGGTGTTTTGGCCCCCGATGAGGCAGGTGTCACGACACGGCTCGGCGGCGATCTTCCAATGCGCGACCTTCTTTCGAAGGGGCTTGCCACCTTGTCACCGGGCCCGCTCAGTGAAGAGCGGTTATGCGACTGGTTATTTTGTGGGGTTAGGGTACCCCGTTTTGATTCTTGCACCTTTTGAGTCTCTTTTCCTTCAGTGCTGTCCATAGTGTCTGGCTTAGCCCCCGAGACTGGGCGTTGACCCCCCAATAGTACCCCGATGAGAAAGTCAGACCGACCCATCACCAGAGAAACTATATCCGTGTTCGACCGCCTCCAAAACACCGGCGGTCCCAGACGAGCAGTGGCCTCGGCAGAGCCCCCCCGTGACCGCAGCAGGGCCCTATCCGGTCGCCAACCGGCACCGCCACGGCCAAAGGGATTTTCGCCGGCTGATAGGGCAGCCAGGTCAGCTGGCTGGGCTGACCCGGGCCCCTGTACTATCCGGCAGCCTGGGAGGTGCAGAACCCAGTTTTTAAGCTGTACCCTCTGCTCGTCCTAGACCTCCAGCGCAATGGAGGCTGAAGAACACAGAGTCACCCCAGCAAATAGGCCGGAATGATTTAGAAAAAAAAAAAAAAAAAAAAAAAAAAAAAAAAAAAAAAAAACAACCGGGCTATTGAAATGAACCGGAGAATGGAGTTATGAAAAGGAGACGCGAAAAAAGGACCAGTGCGCCCCCCTCCCCTTTTAGTCGGCTCTTACGACAAGCAGGGGATACTGTTGGACATTCTGTCCCGGCCCAACACGGGGGAGCTCAATTTGGTTGGGTTTAAGGCTAGTTGAAATGCTATTATCAATGTTGTATATTTTTTAATTATTTTTGTTTTTAATTGTTAATAGTGAATATCTCAGCTCTTAAGAGAGAGAATGCATTTGTTATGGTCTCGAATTGCTCTGTAAATAATTTTCTTTCATTCGACCTATAAATCGTTTATATTGGTTGATATTGAGGGGAATTGTAATGTTTTATCGACATAAAAAACAAAATTTTTCAAAACTTTTATTTTTAATTAAAGGTTCATAGCTCCTCTTAAAATTAACGGTTTCAAATTATCTATAGCTCCAATGAAATCCACTGGTTCACTGAATGATTTAAGACCATAACAAACGTTTAATTTGAGATCAAAACTAACATTTTATCTCCTTTAGAACCGGAGATATCATCCTTTCACTGTGAGTAAAACTTTAAAAAAATATCTATTTTTATTGAACTAAGCTTTATAACTGAGCCAAACCAAAACCAATTTTATCGAATAATAGCTCATATTAAAGCTGATACATTCCTGTTTAATTTGAGTCCAAAACTAACTTTTTATCTCCTTTAGAACCGGAGGTATCGCCCTTTCACTGTAAGTAAAACTTTAAAAAAATATCAATTGTTATTTAACTAAGCATTATAACTGAGCCAAACCAAAACCAATTTTATCAAATAAATTGATTATTTTAGTCTTAAATCTCTAATAGGTCATTAGCTTTCATTTGATCAATTGATTGTTCAAATCGGTCGATGTTGAGACGAATTAACTAGCTATCATCAGCATAAAATCAATTTCCAAAAAAATTAGTTTTTTACTTATATAGTAATATCTCCAGTTCTAAAGGAGATACAAAGTTAGTTTTAGTCTCAAATCAAACAGTAATGTATCAGCTTTAATATAAGTTATTATTCGATAAAATAGGTTTTTGTTTGGCTCAGTTATAATGCGTAATCCAATGAAAACATATATTTGTTTTAAAGTTTTACTTACAGTGAAAGGGTGATATCTCCGGTTCTAAAGGAGATAAAAAGCTAGTTTTGGACTCAATTAAACAAGAATGTATCAGCTTTAATATGAGCTATTATTCGATAAAATTGCTTTTTGTTTGGCTCAGTTATAATGCTTAGTTCAATAAAAATTGATATTTTTTTAAAGTTTTACTTACAGTGAAAGGGCGATACCTCCGGTTCTAAAGGAGATAAAAAGTTAGTTTTGGACTCAAATTAAACAGGAATGTATCAGCTTTAATATGAGCTATTATTCGATAAAATTGGTTTTGGTTTGGCTCAGTTATAATGCTTAGTTCAATAAAAATAGATATTTTTTAAAAGTTTTACTCACAGTGAAAGGATGATATCTCCGGTTCTAAAGGAGATAAAATGTTAGTTTTGATCTCAAATTAAACAGAAATTCATCAGCTTTAATATGAGCTATTATTTGATAAAATTGGTTTTGGTTTGGCTCAGTTATAATGCTTAATTCAATAAAAAAATTAATTTTTTTAAAGTTTTACTCACAGTGAAAGGATGATGTCTCCGGTTCTAAAGGAGATTAAACGTTTGTTATGGTCTTAAATCATTCAGTGAACCAGTGGCTTTCATTGGAGCTATAGATAATTTGAAACCGTTAATTTTAAGAGGAGCTATGAACCTTTAATTAAAAATAAAAGTTTTGAAAAATTTTGTTTTTTATGTCGATAAAACATTACAATTCCCCTCAATATCAACCAATATAAACGATTTATAGGTCGAATGAAAGAAAATTATTTACAGAGCAATTCGAGACCATAACAAATGCATTCTCTCTCTTAAGAGCTGAGATATTCACTATTAACAATTAAAAACAAAAATAATTAAAAAATATACAACATTGATAATAGCATTTCAACTAGCCTTAAACCCAACCAAATTGAGCTGTTAATGGTTAATCTGAAAGCCAAAGATTTTCCCAATAAAATAAGTCAAAAACAGTTTCATTATTGTCATTAGAACCGAAAATATAAGAGAAATTGACTTATCATAATTTTTTCCCCATTTAAATAACATAGGAAATGAGTATGTAGGTTTGCTGACAAGGGGATGAAGAAAAGTGGGACTTATGAGCCCTAATCCAGTAAAACTCAACTATAGGAAGCCAAATACGGAATATCGTTAATAAATTATAAAAAATAAGCTAGATTTATAAGTTTCTGTATATTTTGAGGTTATGTTGGTACAACGTATTGTGTTTACCAATTACCATATCTCGGTAACCAGTGGTCATAGAGTAATAATTTAAAATACTAAATTGTTTGATTTCTTGAGCTGAATTCAAAAATAAAAACAAAATTTTCATAAATTTAATTTTTGGGTGCCAAAAATTAAAAAAACCCATTTTCGAGGTATTAAATCCCCCCTTTGGACCCCTTAGGATGGCTCGATCGAATTTATTTTTTATGTATTGTTAAAATATACAGTTTTAAAAGCCCACACCAAATTTTATATGGATCCGACCTTTTTCACCGGAGTTATTGCATTTATAAAAAAATACAACCTTCCCCCCCTTCCTCCCTCGAAAAAGGGGCCTTCCACCCCCTGAATTTTTATGGACTCATCGGATTCTTCAACTAGAGACTAAAGATGACCTCTACACCAAATTTCAAGGGGGGGCTAATTTTTTTTCAGTTTGGTCTTTTTTTGGACAAATTTTACTGTACTAAGAAGTGGTAGGTTCTAATGCTCACCTTTAATTACCTTGCGGGACAAGCAGTTTTAACTATCTCCCACCTACTTTTACTAGCCTAACTAGGGGCTTGTGAATACAGAATACCTCGGATTATCCAGATTAATGTGGCGGAACACCGATCTGGATAACAAAAAATCCGGATAAACCGAGGTAATTTAAATATCGCCTAAATAGTGATCACGTACCTTAGCCCCTGCTAAATTGATGCTAGAAACGGCATATCAAGACTATTCAACATTTTAGTCTTTAGAGCTTGTTCCGCATACCATTGTGACTCAATGGTGTTGATTATTACACTTGTTGAGATCTTGGTAGTCTAAAAATTAAAAGGAAGGCATAAGGAAGGCACCACCCTTCCTTTGACGATTATGAATTGTATTTTTCTACTATTACACATTAATATGATACTAACCCAAAATTAAACATTAGATAATACTTCACTATTTTTATTGACTGTGTTTTTCATTTTTTATCTGTATTTTTGCGCTCAATGCCCAAAAATACAGAGTTTTTTTGCTTTCCTTCTTTGTCGCATACGCTTCATCTTATACTTTCTTTTTATTCTTTTTAGGCAACACCAGCATGGCACTTTACTGTTCCACCCGCTACAGCGCTGCAATCGCAGCGACGCGGGAACCAAGGTGTCCAAAGGTCAAACTAGATCTAACGGCCACGCTAACAAGATTTCAACGGAATCTGCAAGGAGCTAACCTGACAATGAGCGATTGAGTGTTGCGTTGTATCATACACAGTATTGTGCCATCAGCGTGAGCGCTCAGATTTTCATGGCACAGAACTGTGCCACCTGCAGTGAATGTGATAAAAACATTTTATTTAAAAAAACCACATATTTAATTTCTTTAAATCATTCCATTGCTGATCTGTTGTCTTCAAAGTTTGCACCCACTTAAGTTAATGCAGTGTCATCAGCAAAGGAATATAATTTACCTTGAAATTTGCCATTACATAAGCTGTTGACATAAATTAAAAATAGGACAGGTCCTAACACTGTACCTTGCGGGACAAGCAGTTTTAACTATCTCCCATTTACTTTTACTAGCCTAACTAGGGGCTTGTGAATACAGTATACCTCGGATTATCCAGATTAATATGGCGGAACACCGATCCGGATAACAAAAAATCCGGATAATCCGAGGTCATTTAAATATCGCCTAAATAGCGATCACGTACCTTAGCCCCGGCTAAATTGATGCTAGAAACGGCGTATCAAGACTATTCAACATTTTAGTCTTTAGAGCTTGTTCCGCATACCATTTTTCTAACTGCACTCGATTATTCTTTTGAGTCACTTCCCGTGGTCTCATCACCCAAATCCATAGCTAATTTTTTCCTGACTCTCCCACGTCTAGTCTTTTAACAGCTTTCAGTTTCTGTTCTAAAGTCAAAACCACTTTTTATCCTTTTACAACCACTAATTTTGAAACCCAACATCAGTTTTTACACAGAGTTCACAACTATAAGCACATCAAGTGACAGCAACAAACTAACTCGCATAATTCCCGTAGGCTACACCTTTGTTGATTACTGCTAGCACCCCAAGTAGCAAACCAAAAAACTAAGTTCACGAAATGCTGTGGCAATGCGACTCCTTCAATAACTATTGTAGTAAAGTATTGTATTTGCATTTTATTTTTAGAAGGAGCATTTCACTCGTGAACTCGCTAAAATTACGTTTTTGCCGTGATTTTAATTTTTCAATTTCTCGGATAGACCAGTCCGGATAATCCGGGATCCGGATAATGTGAGGTCCGGATGATCCGAGGTGTACTGTAGTGATTTTTTGGTTCAAATCGAATCAAATAGTTTATTACTATTCCGAATATAGAATATTTTAGAGCGAACATTTGCGTTAGGGGTTGTTCGTTCAAATGGGATAAAATTTTAAATCGCAGCATGTAAGTATAAATACCCTGTCGCAGCAAACCTGCATACTCAGCAAATTAGCAAGAATTTTTTAGCAACTATTTTATAATTAATATAATGTGATCAAAACAAAGTGTTATTTCATTGTGTTTTCTCAATTTTATTTACTCTTTTCCTTACTTTCCCCCTCTCCTCCATGTATTAATCTTATTTAATTATTAATAGCATTATAACATGACAAAACACTTGTTGAGATCTTGGTAGTCTAAAAATTAAAAACTGAGATAAAAAAATCATTCAAAACTTTTGTAGGCTAGTTTTCCCGAGCAGTTGTAGGCTAGTTTTCCAGAGCAGTAGGGTAGTTGCATTAATAACTTAACTAATATTAGAATAACTTCACCTCATTCATTTTATTATTAACTAGAGGTGTGCGGATATTAAGTTATTGGATCGGATCGGATAGCTCATGTTCGGATCGGATAGCTCATGTTCGGATCGGATAATACCGGATTCAGATATTTACCACATAATTAGCGGCTTAAAGTTTTCTTATAAGCCTAAGGTAATTCTAAGGAACTACAATATTAATCCCAATGTGTAAGGTAAGGTTTGCTTCGATAGGCTTTAGTTGATGATTGTTGTGATATAATGTTTCTAATATATTTATTGACTGGATAGCCGAGTGGATAAAGCGCTCACCTCATAACCTGAGGGTCGCCGGTTCGATTCCTGACAGGATCAAAACTGGGTCCAGTTGCCATTTGTCTATGAATTAATGATGCTATCTAACAAAAGGTCGCCGTTAGATAGTAACAAGACCCGGGTTTGGACCGTTCCCGATCAAAATGTTAAAAAATGCCACTGGCGTAAAAAGACACAAAATACAAAAAAATAGGTTAAATATAAATTACTAAAGTATGCAAAGGTACAACTAATGAATTGTTAAGGATTTAGAAATGTATTGATTCCCCTTAAGCATAGGTAGTATTCAATTGAGTAAGTTTATTAGGCCTATAGCAATTTCAGGATTAGGCTACTTAAAAATTCATTTTCCACTGCAACCTAAATTTGTTCACTTTTAGGTCTGTGTATCCCTTTGATCTTTTCCTTTTCATGGATCAATAAATTATTTGACCAGGGACTAGGCTTAAGCGATTAGACCAAAGAATTAAATATAAATTTTGGTTCACCAATTACTTCATATTTGAAGAAAGCCTTACAATTTTTATCTGTGCATTAATGCCTGACAACAAAGATTTTGACTATCCTAAAGTAATACTATAAAATAATAATAAGTTAGAGCAGTCAACTTAATCTAAATTTCAAGATAATTTACAAATGCTGTAGGTTTAAGGCTTGGCCATTTAATTGCAACAAATTTTATTTGTTTTACATAATAAACGGCAAGCAAACTCATTAATTATTATCATAGGCGTAAGTTGTCAAACCAGCATTGCACTGTTATCTAGAAATGTCCATTTTAATCACATATTGAAAATAAACACAAAACACGCTCCGCTTGATTCGTCAGATTAATATTTCAACAAAATAAAACCTATTTTTGATCATTCAATGTTTTTATTTCTGCGTAATTGCTTAGTTGAAAAATAAGGAAATCTGAGAATTGAAACTAAGACGCGATGGTATGTTCTCCAGTTATTAACAACTATTATGTTTTAAAGCAGACGACACGATTACAACGACGACGACATTCAAAAACGAAGTGAGATAAAAGACAAACAATGTCCGCCAACTCTTTGCCAGAACAAAATTATTGTAAGTTGTTAATTTCATCGTATCAAAATTGGAAGCGATGGTGATTCTGGATTCCACATAAGATATTTACGGCCTTAAATAGTCGTACGAAACACCAACACGACTATTTATGGGGTATTTACGGGACATTTCGTTTTGGCAATTGACGACGACTCGACGACTCTGGACTCTGTCGGTCATTGGTGAACTCTGATTGGACTTCATTGCAATTCTCTCTTATACCAACTGATGTTTCGTCGATCGGATACTGGTCGAGACAGAACTAATAAAGGATGGACTATTATTTGTTAAATGATTTAACTTAATGCTGTGATACGGGAATTTGTCTTACGAAAAAATTTGTTGCCGCGTCTGGTATTGCGCAGTACTAACTCTCATCGTATTCAACCATCTCGATATAATCATAGTGAGTCACAATATAAGCAACCGAAGTACATCGCTTGATGCAAACCACTATAATCGCATCGTGTTGAGGCATTGTTCTAACAACGATCGCAACCGTCACAATTCAAAGTGTCATTTTTGCGATGTCAGTATTATTGTACAGCAGCCATCATCTGTCATCTGTCATCTGCCCACGTAAGATGTTATAAAAAATTGATTCGTAGTTGTTTGCAACTACAAAAAATGTACTTTCATTTTAAAAATGGTTATGTTTTCACTTACTTTTGATTTTATGTCAGTCATTTAAATATTCGGTTCGGTCATCAAACTTCTTTAGAAATCTCGAGTTAGATCGAATATCACGATATTCGATTTGAAAAAGTTTGAAGTTTGAATATTCGCACACCCCTACACTCAACTTTACACATTGCTTTCTGTCAGTTAACTCGTTAGCTGCCACACATATTTTTGTGCTGATTACCATAGTGCCACGCATATTTTTTGTTGAAAATCTAGTTATGTGATGTTTTTTGTCCTTTATGAGGTTAGTTATGATGTTCATTATTTTATTCATTATTTTATATTCATTATTTTAATAGCTTTGAAACTGGACAGCGATCATTTTAGCCTCAAGCCTTTGGGAAAAATCTTTTCTTTATTACATTTGGTTAAAACGTCAAATGGTTCCTATTCAGAGCTTCGCTCACAAGCAACTTTTTCAATTCGTTAATCATGTCTAACATACCTTGCCCATACTGGGATTTAATTCTTGATCGAAATGACATGATAATTTTTAGGCGGGGCAAATATATTATTTGAATTTCTTGGGCAAATAAATAAATAAAAATGCCTTTATTAGCCAGCGTTTTCTGATACATCAGCTTTTCAGAACAACTTTAGTCTCTAAAAACTAATTAACTGAATAAGTCAGTATTTTCGTGACACATGGCTTTCAGTTGAAGCTTAAAACTATCACAAGACAAATATTTTAGGCTATCAGGGAGCCCATTGTGCAATACAGGGCCAAAGTAGGAAAAACTCCTCCTCCCCAATTCCAAGTTGATTTTAGGAAAGTGAAGCCTCACATAGTGACGGGTCCTCCACTGAGACACCTCACCACGGAAGGAGGGTCTCTCGCAAAGATAGTCGGGTTCACGGGACTTCAATACCCTATGAGTCATGCAGCACGTCAAAAGCCTGCATACAGCCTCCATAGGTAGCATATTTACTGCTTTGTGATAAGGAGTTGCATGGTCAAATTTCTTGAGGCAAAAAACAAAACGGATGGCAGAGTTTTGAAGCCTCTGCACACGACACGTCTTCTCTTGAAAGGCTGTTACCATATGCAGGGAAGTAGTAGTAAAATACTGATAGTATCAGTGACTGCACGAGGTGAAGCTTAGCGGCCTCTGGCAGTAGACCTCTGTACCTGTACAGACCTCTCAGTCTTCCTAAAGCACGCTGGGTTGCGTGAGTGACATGGTCAGAGAAGGTGAGGTCCTTGTCAAGCACGACACCAAGAGTCCTAGCCGGGTAACATACAGCAACACTCCCAACATCAAGCCTGACACCCACCCCATCATGCATGAGCATGAGGGTCTGTACTAGGTTATGAGGTGCAGTGTGAAGGACAGTGCACTTGCCTGGATTTGATTTGAGACCACTAATTAACGACCACTTGGAGATGTTTTCCAAATCGGCGTTTATTAAGTCAATGGCTTTTGCCATGTGACTAGGCTCATAGGACAAGTGCAACTGGGAATCGTCTGCATACAAGTGTGCAGTGCAATTCTTAATACTGCTGGGAAAGTCAGCAGTGTAGAGTGTGTACAGGACTGGCCCCAGGCAACTGCCCTGAGGAACACCTCGCAGTTTGGCGAGTGCTCTAGATGGCACTCCCAAACTCCCTAGTCACTCCCTAGTCTGGTAACCTGCAGCCTGTCATCAAGGTAAGATCTAATCCATGTAGTCACCTCAGCGCCAAATCCAAAGTAGTGCATTTTTGCAACCAACATTCTGTGGTCTATGGAATCAAATGCTTTGGAATAATCAAGCATTACTAGGGAACTGAATCTGCCCTTCTCTGGCATCGATCATGTCACTAAAAATGTTAGTCAATGCAGTGCATGTGCTGTGGTTCTTTCTGAAGCCTGACTGCAGTTTGGGTAACAATTCTTTTTCTCTAATAAATTCAGTGATTTGTAGAATTACTATTTTCTCGATAACTTTAGATATTGCTGGAAGAATAGATATTGGCCTCAGCTCGTCTGCGATAGTTGGCGAAGCTACTTTAGGTAGAGGTTTAACTATGCTTTCCTTCCACGTTCGTGGGAAAATTCCGCTACTCAGTGATTCATTTATAAGGTGTGTAATGGCTTCGATTGCATAAGGACTTACAGATTTGAGCCCACTTCACTGACTTGACTGTAGTC
This sequence comes from Flexamia atlantica, assembly GCA_035578135.1. NCBI lineage: Eukaryota > Metazoa > Arthropoda > Insecta > Hemiptera > Cicadellidae > Flexamia > Flexamia atlantica. The sequence continues at coordinate 181,001,866 of JAQJVK010000001.1, forward strand.
AGTCAGCCATCTTGGATCATCTTTTCTATTACTATTGTCTTTTCTATTATTGGATCATCTTGATACTATTCATTACTTTTTTAACAGTCTCTTCAGTGACAGCTTGAAACTTAAATTCATCCATTATTCCATGTTTTTTATTTTCAATGAAAAAGTTCAAAACCTTCTCATCAACTTCAATTCCTGACCCAATTTCTGCAAAATATTTATTGATGTCATTAACATTGAAATCATAATTAGTTCAGTGTCATTTTTCGTATGTACATTGCACTGCTTTAAGCGAGAACAAAAATCTTTACCATTCTTGGTATTTGACAGATTTTCTGCAAAAAATTTCTTCTTGGCTTGCCAGATCAGCCTATTCAATGTGTTTCTTTTTGATTTATACAAATCCCAGTCTTCGACATTTCTTGACTTCCAGTATTTATTTCTAAGTTTATTCTTTTCTCGTGACAACTGCTTTATTTCACTATTTTTCCAGGGCGCTGTTTTTTTTGTTACCTTTTTGTACACTATTAGCCCATGGATATCATTGACTTTCTTGATATATGTAGTTATGGCTTCTTCAATGCCATCTACTTCCTTTATTTCCTTTATGCTTTCCCAGTCAATATCTGATATATCTTTTACTGCTTGTTCAATATTAAACTTTGAAAGGTCTCTGTATCAGATCATCTTTGGCTCTGTTTTTCCTTTTACCAAAAACAGATCACAGTAAATTAACTTGTGATCCGTAATTGCCTTCCCGCTGTGATCTAGTATACTGGGGGCATCGATAACGCCGGTCCTCTTGACTCCAGCCGACCTGTCCACAATAATATGGTCTATCAAGGTGGCTGAAGTTGCTGTCACTCTTGTAGGAAATTTAATTAGTTGGATTGCATTTGCTTCTCGTAAGAGCCGGCTTAAGTATTTTCTTTCATTACTCTTTTCTTCAAAAGGTCAATGTTTGTGTCACCTAAACATATCACAAAGTCGACTTCAACTGCTAGATCAACAAACAGGGAATGGAACAAAGAAGCGAGACAAGTATACCTGACATCAGGCGGCCTATAAGCTACACATACACCAAGTCTCTGTTTTTCTACACTCAGAACAACAGACAGGGCCTCAATACCAGGAGTAAGTTGCTCATCAAATGATTACTGAACATACTTTAATCCATTTTTTACTTTCTCCCCCCTATACATAGTATTTGGAGAAAGTATTGTTTTCATCAAAATTCTCTAATTTGAGTTGTTAGTGGATATATTTGTTTCAGTGCTCCCTGATTCCAAAAAAGTGGTTTTTGTAGTGATGTCTGTCTGTCTGTGTCTGTGTGTGTGTGTGTGTGTGTGTGTGTGTGTGTGTGTGTGTGTGTGTGTGTGTGTGTGTGTGTGTGTGTGTGTGTGTATGTGCACGTGTGTGCGTGCGTGTGCGCGTGCGCATGCGTGTGTGTGCGCGCGCGTGTGTGTGTGTGTGTGTGTGTGTGTGTGGATGTATGTAAACAAAGCTAGAGACGACACCAGTCGTCCGATTTTCATGAAACTCAACTCAATTCAACTCAAAATTTGTTTATTCCCAAGAAAAGAAGTGTTACAGTACATTGAATAACATTACTTTACTAAATACGTTTGTATCGTACATTATCTAATTTATTGTATGGAAAGTGCCTACATAGGTAAAAACCTGTGCGTAGGCACGAGTCGTTATTTGAGATCTTTACAAATAAATGTTAATAAAAAATAAAGCAAAAACTTCGCAAGTATAAATAAATAAATAAAATTAGAATGATTAAAATGAATAATAGTGGCAAGATATAACACATGTGCAGTTTGATACCCCGATGGAGACCGTCACCACGACAGTTAGTTGAGTCTGTAAGGTCAGTAGTAGTCAATCAGTGATTATCTGTAACCCGATGTGACGAACGCCTCAGTAGCATCCCTACCGATTTCCAGCAGCCAAGTAGTAACCTTCTTTTTGTATGTAGTCAGTTTATAGTTCCTGAAGTTTTGAAGGTGAGTCGGAAGGTTCCTAAATAGAATTTGTGAAATATAATGAGAATTTGTTGCAGGAAATGTTCTGGTTAACTTATCAACCCTGATTCGTGTAGTCTGGGAACTCCGTGTAAAATAGTTATGTTCAAAATTTTGAAAAATTACTTCTGAATGGCTGAAAATATAATTTAATAATGTTTTTACATATAACTGCCTTAGATTTAAAACACTAAATTCATCAAAAAGAGCTTCAGTTGGATACCTACGCCCTTTACCCAATGCGGCCTTAGTGATAGATTTTTGAATGACATTTAAAGGTTCAAGAATAGATCGATATCCCCCACCCCATGCAATAATCCCACCCATGAACAATGATTGACAGAAAGCAAAATAACAAAGTTTTAGCTCTGGAATGCTTAGAATTTCATGAAACTGTCTAAAGACAAAAATGAATTTCCTAATTTTATTTTTTAAATAATCTACATGATCTGACCAGTTCATTCTACTATTGAAAACAACGCCTAAATATTTGTAGCATTCAACTTTATCAATTTCTCCACAGCTCCAATTATCGGAATAACAGTTTCCACAAGTATTTAATTTAAGAGTGTTGAAATCTGTATTTAAGTTTGATTTTAAGGCTATTGGCATGAATTTTTTTTTTGGAAATATTTACAGTTAATAAATTTTGATCAAACCATTTTTTAATTAGCGAAAGATCTCTTAAAGCTATTCTCTTGACCACATCCCAATTGGACCCCACAAATAAAACAGCAGTGTCATCAGCAAATAGATACAATTTACCTCTTATATCGATATTGGATAAGTTATTTATATAAATAAAAAATAAGATAGGTCCAAGCGTACTTCCCTGAACCACCCCATAATCTATTGATTGTTTTAAGCTGGACCACCCCACAAACTGAAACCACTTGCTCCCTGTCTGATAGATAACTAGAGAACCATGAAAGTGTTTTACCCCTACAGCCAATCAGCTCCATCTTTCGCAGTAATTTTGTTCTGTCTAAGGAATAAAAAAAAATGAATATATATAAATTTGAACGAATGGTGTTTTTGGTATCTGGGGGCACCAAACGAAAAGTTATGATGGTCCCGCGCTTAGGTCTTACCATGAGACCTACAGTAATAGCTTCTTCCTTGTAGGGGAAATTCGCTAAAAATAATAAAAGATGACAATAAATATGCAAATTGCTATATAATAATTTTACTTGACTGAAAAAATTTATAACATTCCTTATTACAGTCTTAATCAACGTAAAAATTACAATTCTGTAGTTGTGGCAAGATAAATTAAATTGATGAGTTAAACCCATCCTGCACAGAGTATGTGCATGGGGAAAAAGTTCTGAAAATAAAATAGAAATTCTAAATATAGAAACTTGTTTGTCATTCTTCAGCATTCATGCGTAATTCTATACATACTAGGTAGCCTGTTGCTCGATATCGAGCAATATTTAGGTACTGATAAGATCAATTTTAGTAATTAATATACAGGGTGCGGCAAAAGTCAGCGTACCGAAAATGCAGTTAAACTATAGCTAGTATTAACAGTATTATTTTGATGTACCTGTCAGAGAAGATGCTCAAAGTGACCACCAACATTGTCTAAACATTTGTTGTCAATGCACCTTTTTGACACTGATTTACAGATTTTGTTGCATAGTTGTGGTGTGAATAAAACATCAAAATGTTTCGTTATCAATTCTTTTAAATGTTCTAAACTTTGAGGTTTCTCCGAAAACACGTGATCTTTTAACAAACCCCACTTACTAAAATCGCACGGAGTTAGGACTGGGGACCTAGCAGGCCAATCAATAGTTCCTCATCTTCCTATTCATTCATCGAAGTTATCATTTAAAAATGCTCGAGCATTAAGGCTCTAGTGCGAACATTAAAACCATTAATAATAGAAGTTAATAAAACAAGCTTTACACTCATTAACTTAACTTCACTGCCAAAAGTGGTATACTAACAAAACAAACATTCATCGATAAAGAATAAACGAAGACAAAATAAACCATAACTAGATGAAGATAAGACAAGGAGGGACACTGAGAGATAATATTAACACGAGAGATAAACAATGACACCCACCGGCCTGCATGCAGCGGTACGCTGACTTTTGCCGCACCCAGTATGTATTTGTAGTTAGTAATGATAGTGTTTCAAGATTAGAAAGTTGTGATGGACAACCTGATTGATACCATCGACTTCTTGGATTCAGTCTTGTCCATCCAAAGTTAATAAAATACGTGCATGTGGTAATCCATGTTTCTGAAACTATATTTTGTATATCAGTATCAAACAATAAATTAGCATTTCCAAATAAGTGTTTTTTTTTATTTTTATCTCTGGTATTAGCTCCTTTAACTTGCTGTGAAAAACTCTTGCTATTAAATCAGGTCGAAAATGTGCCGAGCTCCAGGTTCCAAATTTCAGACCACCTAGGATTACACGTCTTTGTTACGAATAAAAAAGGTATCCCAAACCTTTGAACGATAGCTATTACATCCAGGTAGTTTTGGTTCATATTTTGTGGTGATCCTATTAATGGAGAAGGGAGGATTGCCCAATTACTTTAAATACGTCAGTTTTAGTGGTTAGCTAGCTGTTGGACAAAGTCTTTTACATTTAAAAACATATCTACACGCAGTTGGATGATTACGAATTGAAGCCAAGTCGAGTGCCTTCTATCCTCACATACACATTAACCACCTAATGTAAAAGCTTTTCAGACCTATGCAGAATACAAACAAAATCCCGTACAGCAAGTCAAAAAGAGGAATACTGCAACATGATTAGATGGTTGCATACCACAAAGGTTCCTTGAGCATGTTTCAAAGGTTCCTTGTTCCATTAGCTCCGTTTGGAAATAAAAGAGGATAGGCCATGGAATCAAGAGAAGGTTTGAGAAATGAAATACAGCTTATAAAGTTAGTTTTTGACAACACTGTTATGTTTTTCTCGCCAGGCAGAGCACCGTCAGTAGCCCGAAATGTAGCTAATACATCCGTCGTGATTGCTTGATTGTATCGTCTTTGGTATGTATTTTTGTTATTAATAATGTAAATGGTAACATCTTTGGCGCCAGTCTATTTACAAATCCAAGCCATCGTTTTAAAAGAGCGAACATGTCGATTCACATTACTCAAGTATTAACTGATTTCCTGCATTAGCTGACTATCACTTTAATTACCATTCTTTAGTCGGATGTATTACCGTTATATAAATATACCTGAGTGTACTTAAATTGATGGTTTTCTGCAGAAAGTAAAGTCTCAATTCGATGATAAAAAATATCGTAGATTGGAAAGTTATATACACCTCCTACGATGGACTCATCTACAAAGCTTCAGAATTCACCATCGCAAATGCGGAGTTGTAGGATCTGATGTTGTTTAGGTAGTTTTTATTTGTTTTGTTTTTTGTTTCCCTGTAACTGACTCCGTCAATGAGATGTTTAATACATTTTTATTGGGTGTATTCTTCTAAATTCACTTCACTTTTAAAGCAACACAGATTAAATGTCCTTTGCGTACCAGTTTTTTCACCTTTAAGTGTTTTCCGCTGCAATGATTACAAAGTAAGTCCATATTTTCTAGTGATGATGGTAGTTCTTCGGCAGTCATTCGCTTTCCCCAATTTCTAGGAATATATGTCGTGTTCTTCATTAATCAGTAAACTAATGTTTCTCATATAGTTGAGATGATTAGTTCTTAAAATCGGTTATCTCTTTTTCTTTTATTGGTGGCATATATTGTGACCTTTCTAAATATAAAGTTTAATTTTTTATATTTTTCCATTTAATTAGTTAGCTAGAACTTGTTTACAGAACTAAACATTTATTTGTGACAGGTAAATAAAAACAAACCTTAAATACCAGCTGATTACATAAATTGACTTAAATTGCCCATATGGTCAATATGTAAACAAATCCTATCTGCCATAAGAATCATATGGTAACTTTGAGGGCCACTGGGCCGAAGCCTTTTACAGTTATTGAGCTCATTTTAAGGGACGCACAACTTCAGAGTGAGCTCTTTAAAATGACACCAAAAACGTCAAAATCGGTTGAAAACTGTAGGAGGAGTTCTACTCACAAAATAACCCCTAGCCAATTAATTATGTATAGATTATAATTAACTCGGGTCGATCAATATGAATCAACAACGTGCACTACCATTGGGTTTTTTTTTTTTTAACGGAGGGCCAGGCTTAGAAGTATGCCGTGGGATTGCATCTCAGCCAGAACAGCTTATTGTGCACCCTCATTCACAGGTCCTCATTCTCCGTCAAACCCCAGGTTCTTGATGTACCATGAGATTTTTTTGACGAGGTTCTTCCCTTTCGTCTCCTGTAAAAAGCCAAAGGATCTCACACGCAGACCTTGTAGGGCTGGGCACATGAAAATCACGTGGAAGGCTGTTTCCTCCTCCTCACCACATTTCCTTCATAGGAGGCTTTCAACTTGAATTCCCATCTTATGTAGATGTCCGCGGAATACCCAGTGGCCGCTGATGAAGCCAACCACTTTCCGCAAGGTCTTCCTATTCAGCCCAAGGGCATCTGCCGCTAACGCACCGGTAGGTGCCAGCAGCAATATCTTTGACTGTATGTTGCCTTCTGTTCTTTTCCAGCTCCTTCGATGTTCTTTGCCCATCCACTGGCGAATAGCTCTCCGTGCAGTATTATAAGCAATACCACACGCCGGCTCCGGACCAATGAGCGGGCTGTCAGCTCCTTTATTTGACCACTTGTCAGCTCCCTCATTGCCAGCAATACCCTTATGCACTGGAACCCAACTAAGGATAACCTTGTTGCTCTCTCCCAGGGTTTTCATGGCCTGATGACAGTCCCACACTGCCTTAGAGGTAAAGTCAAAACTGTCAAGTGCCATTAGCGCTGCTTGCTGTCCTTGATTACAAAGAGGAAAAGGAAGAGGAAGAGAGAGAAAGGGAGGGGGGGGAAGGAGGGGGAGGAGGAGGGGAGGAAGAGGTTCGTTCATGTATATGGTGTGGCCTGTCAGACCACGCTCCAAACACACTCTTGCACACTCAGACAGGGCAACAACTTCAGCCTGGAATACAGTAGCCAAATTCCCCAGGCTTACGCAAAACTGCACCTTGGGTCTGACTCCATATATTCCCGCCCCAGTACCTGCTGGCTTTTTCGAGCCATCAGTATACCAAGTGATCCTCCTTTTCATGAACTCAGGTTCACCCTTATCCCAGACAGCCCTGTCAAAAATATTGACGTTGTACGGCTTTTCTAGATTAGTGATCTTCACCATCCTGTTAGGAATCATTTCCAAGGTGTCCATCTGCATAGTATCCACAATCCTTGTGGGGTGATCATTATAAAAAAGAAAATTCATAAACGCAACTATTCTAACTATTCTTGCAATGATAACAGCTTGATATTAAAGTGTCAAGCTAACCGTACTTAGGACGATCTTTCCACAATCATATTTTACTTACTGAATATATTTAGGTACCATACACGATACTAGATGTTAAACAAAGTATTTAAGAATTAAAAAATGTTTTAAGTACTGAAATAGGAATTTAATTATTAAATGCCTTAGGTAGGCCTTTAGGTATAAGTATTTAAGGTATTTTAAGAATTTAAAAATTAATTTTCATGAAATTTTTTATTTTCATGAAATTTGGCATTTAGGTATAAAGCCGTGGTATATCCAGCCGTTTTTTTCATTTTTTGAATTTTTGATTTTTAAGGGTATTTACCCCATAAAAACCCATAAAAAATGACGAAAATACAAATCTCTCAAAAACGGATCTAACGATTTTGATAAATATTTCATGGTTTTTAGTGCTTAAGATAACAAACAAAATTATACCACCCGCATGTCTGTAAAAATTCAGGTTCAGACGTTATGGGGGTTTAAGTGTTAAAAAGTTCATATTTTTCAAATTTGGCAAAATGTGTAACTTCTAAAGAAAATATACTTGCAACCATTAAATTTGACTTAAAAAACTAGATAATCCAGTATTTTGAATCATTAGTCTACGTCAACTGGTTGCCGAGATAATTGATATTTTAGTTCGGCGGTAAACGCAGTACATGGTCCAATTTTATTCTTAAGGCAAATATTTAAAACCCGATATCTCCTTAATTTACTAACTGATTTTTGATATAATTTGGTGTGTATTTGTGTGATAATTATTTGTTAATTTGTTTTATTTCACTATATAAGTTTTCTAATTTTAAGTTACTTTAAGGGAGAAAGTATGTATCAGTTTCCTGATACCTTTTATTACATCTATGGCTACACCTCCTCCAGATTCAACGTTATCGACTGTGAAACTGGTTTGACGATCACAGCGCAGCATATTGTAGTCTGGTATGTTGTAGTTGTCTGAGGGGGTACCATGGTGAAGGCACGTCTCGGTCACTCCAAAAACATCAAAATGAAAATCTTTCACCAGCCCACACATTTCTGAGAAACCAGTGTTGAGGGAGCGCGTGTTCAAATGACCATTTTTTTTTCATTTGCAACATGCCTTTCCCAAGTACCTGTCTTTCGACATAACTTGGCATTCTTTTGCTTGTCCTTTATCTATGTCGTTGTCTTTCAATTGGGTGGCTCAATCCTTTTTTCTTTGTTTTTATTAGGTACTTATTATCTACCTTCTCTTTTACTTCCTTCACTCTCCTATCTTACCTCCTACTTTTCTCACTCTCTTATATTATCTCCTTTATTTTTCCGTTTCCAGCAATTTCTCGCCGGGGGACCCAAGGAGGCGAAGTCCACTGGTGTGTTTGATTTCTGTCTAGTCCGGGTGATCTTCGTCATCTCCAGGAAGTCGGTTGTCACGATCAGGCATTTCAAGGCCGGGATAATGATGTCAAATACTTCGATGTTAGTTAACATTCTTCTTTCTTTCTTTCAATCTATCATCTATTTCAATCTATGCCTATTTTACAGCCTTGGGGGAAAAATGCCTTTACGAACCTTTGGGAGGATCACGATCCCCCCGGTGTGTGGGACTCCGCAATCTTGCTGACTACCCACTAAAAAAAACCCCAAGTCGATTCAACTTTCCTTGCAGGTTTTGTGTTGCACTTTTCTGATGACTCTTGCAATTTTCTGATGTTAAGTCTGGGAGCAGCTGTTTTGTCTGGGTGTCGTCATCTTCCCCGCCTTCGATGGATCTCCCTCCACGTCGCCATAAGTCTGGTGAAGGCTGCCAGTTGTCGGATTGCAGTGGCAAAGTTCCAGGGTAGCTCGATGCCAAGCCTCATCAGATCTTCCTCCAGCTGAAACCGCAGATCTTCATGCTCGGGACACTCCATCAGTGCATGCAAGGTGCCATCTTCTTCTTCACCGCAGTCCTTGCAGGCCGGAGTCTCTCTCTTTCCATATTTCTGCAGGTAGCTGCCGAAGGCCCCATGCCCTGTCAGGATCTGGATGGTGGTGTGGTCGATGGTCAGCAGATGCTCCATGTGACTTCTCTCCTCCAAGTCAGGTAGCAGGCCGAAAGTGTATCTTCCTGTAGTCGCCTCCTCCCACTCCCGCTGACAGGTGTTGAAGTACCTCTGCCGGATGTCCCTCTTCGGTTCCTCCGTCATCCTCTTCTGCACTCGCCACAGCTCCAAGTCCAAGTTCAGCTTGTGGTATACTGGTGTGATGTTGGTGATGGCGCAAAGAGCCTGAAGGGAGGTCGTTCGGTAAGCTCCGGTGAGGTGGATCAGGGCTTTTCGCTGGGCCTCCCTGACCTTCGGCAGGATGTGTGAGTGGGCTAACCTGTGCCCCCAAACTCAAAAGGCATACCCCACTATTGGAACGAAGACAGTTTTGTATAGAAACAGCAGACTCTTCAGTTCCACGCCATATTTTAGCCGGATCATCCTGGAGATCCTGCACATGAGAGTCTTAGCTTTCTCAGTCACCGCCTTCACATGCGGTAAGAAGTTAAGTCCAACATCCAAGACGATTCCCGGGTAAGGTGCCTCATTTACAAACTGAATGGCCCTACCGTTCATTCTTATCGAGGGAGGGCGTTGCACCTTGCCCTCGAGAAGCAGTCCTTTGATCTTCTCCACTGCAATCTTCATCTTGGTTTCTTCGCCCATTGTGAGACTGTGTTAACGAGTGCTATTCCCTTAGCTTCAAGTTCCCTTCTAGCATTTCCTTCAATGACGAAGGCAACATCGTCCGCGAACGCCACTGGATTTACATCTCCAGGCAACTGTCTGGTTAGCAGGTCGTCGAATGTCACGTTCCAAAGAAGCGGTCCCAAGACGGAACCCTGCAGGCACCCTTTGGTCATCGCTCTGTCCACGCTGTCTCCGCCATGCTCAAGAAAGACCTGTCTATCATTCAGATAGGATCTCATAATGACTTGTATGCTTCTGGACACATTCATTTTCTTGAGCCTCTCCAAGACTGTTGGCCACCAGAGCGCATCAAATGCCCCCTTTATGTCTACCAGGATGACGATGACATACTTTTTGTTCGAGATGACATACTTTTTGTTCAAATGACCAATTCTGAGATTGCGCCCGTAACCTCGCAACCAATACCCCCAACACCACAGTCAGAGCCGCTTTGGCTAGAACTATGGCCGGTGCCAACCACTGAATCAGAACACAAACCAGAAGAGGGAGAAATCAGGGGCTTCCCAACCGCACCAGGTTCACAAAAATCAGAGACTCGTGCAGAGTCCAGAGACCGCAAAGAGTGGGCAATGACGTCCGCAAAAAATAGCCCGAAACGAGAGACAACTCTACGGTTGAAATGCACACTGTCCCGGACAAGATCTCTCCTGCCAATACAACAGTTAGCCTCCACAAAAGCAACACCCACCTTAATTTAATGATGAGCTGATTCTCATCGGCTAAACTTCAGAATCTGCCTCCACCGTTAAAATCGAAGTTAAAAATCTATAATTTCTATTTGATATAAATAACTGATTTCTTGTAAAAACATATGTTTCAATGTTATAAAAGTAAAACTTATTTGAAATAAACAATTTAGGTTACTGTTTCAACCCTTTATTAAAATGTTGGTTTCTGTTAGTTTTTTTACTGTCCTATTACAATTAAAGAAACTGACAAACCTAGAGTAAGTCATTCCGTCGTGGATTGCAAAATTTGTTTTGCTAACCAAAGCAGTTTCATGTGGTATTACGATGATTCTAGGAATAAAACATGATAGAAGTAGTGGATATATTTGTAGAGTAACCAACGTGGATGAAGTAAATAGGTAAATGGTTAGAAACTTCCAATATGTCATCGAGTAACATTGAAGTTAAGTTATATGTGGAGCCATAAGTTTACTAATTGCAGGAAAATCACGAATCTAGCATTTCATCAGCAACAAAGACCGAGTAACCTAGTTCAACAATTCCAGTTTTTGATTTTTTCTACAATATAATAGACGGAAGGACGTGTTCGACTGGTACCTAGGCAATTTTATGCATCGGTAGTACCGAAGTATTGTACAAAGTGTATTTTCTCAATGTTTAAAAGGTGCAGCTACAGTTTATGTACTTACATAGTAATTGCAACCATATTTTTGTGATCTTCAACGTTTTATTTAGATTGAACCAGTTGAATTATTGTTTATTTACTAAACTATCATGCACATGAACGTCTATGCTTTAAATTATTGTTTAGTTTATAATATCAAAATGCTGTTTTGGTTAATATAATCACGATTGTAGTATCGCAAATATTGATTTTTGACTTCAATTTTAACGGTAGAGACGGATTCTAAAGTTTCGCCTTCTCATCAAATTGTTAATAATTGTCACATACGAACACTCACTAAAGCTGAGATACCGGATCACACAAAAAATAAAAGGGTTATTTGAAAAAAGAGGAGGGTGAATAGAAAGTTGGGAGTAAGAACGGCATTTTAAAACAACAGAAATATAAGGAACGTGATTACTGGGATAAAGCCAGATAGCAGGGAGTCAAAAACAAAAAATGCAGTGTACAAGATTGGATGTGGTTGGACAAACATTGAGACCAGTTGCTGTGAGAGTTAATGAGCACAAAAAACTGTTTTCAAAAGGTGACCCGAAAAAATCCAAGTTGGTCGAACACAGCATGTGTGAAAACCACACACTGTTGATTGGGCCTCAGCTAGTATTATATTTTTAATGAGCCAGGGTGGAAACAAAGAAATACGAGGTACAGTCAAAAAGTTCCCGGAATGAATTTTTGTAGACTTAACGCAATCGCCAGCAGGAAATTCGCCTTGCAGTAGTTGGTACGACTCCTGGGTAGGGCATATCAGTAATGGGGGTATAGCTGAATTGCCATAGTGCAGCAATGGAAAGCGCTTTTCGTGTACCTGCAAGTCTAAGTTGTCGATTTTGTTTGTTGAGTGAACAAATTTGATGCATGTACAAATGATCATGAAGGATGGTGTGAACACCTCCATGTGATAAATTTATCTGAAATGCTATTTCATCGATTGTTAATTTCCAATTTTCACGCACAACCTGTTGTAATTGCTCATTGTTTTTGTCTATGACTGATGTTAGAGGTCGTCCACTACGAGGATCATCCTCAATGCTTTCACGGCTTTCACGGAACCGTTTGTGACATAAACTTCATAAACTTGACTTTACTTCATCGCCTCTTCTCTAAAGTTCGAAATAACAACTCAAGAGTCACAATAGGTGATTTTTAAGTAAAACACAGAACTTTATGTTCGCGCACTGTTCATGAAATTCCATTTTTCAAAATTCGTCGAAGTTGACTTGCAGTACGTGAAAAGCGCTTTCCAGTGCTGCACTAAGGCAAGTCAGCTATACCCCCACTACTGATATGCCTTCCCCAGGAGTCGTCCCAACTACTGCAAAATGAATTTCCCACTGGCAATAGTGCTAAAAGTCTAAAAAAATTCATTCCAGGAACTTTTTCACTGTACTGACTTATACTTTCACTGTACTGTACTGTATTGACACACTAATGTAACTCTAATGCCGCCATTACAAATCTTTATGTTTTGTTAATAAAGTAATTTTGATTTGATTTGATTTGACTGTTTTTTCGTATATTGGAAGCAGCTTGTATGGCAGAGGTCAGCAATTGTATCTCTCAGCCGAGTGCCTCACTTCATCCAATGTTCATCCCGTTGGTTGAAAGTGAGATTAAAAATATAAAGCAAACAGAGCCAGGACAATAGACCCCCGCTCCCTCCTGTTGATAAGAATGTGAACCCACCGGACAGGCCAGTCAAATGATAACCTACTAGGCTGTTAAAGAAAGCAGGGAATGTAACTTTCCATTGATTAATCAAATTCTTTGTTTGAAATTCATTGTTGGTGATGGTGATTTTATATTTTGATTAGGATTTTTGCGGACATTTGCCATCACTGGTTAGTAAAAAAACAAGTTTCACGACGTTTCGGGATCTGGAATCTGATCCCGTCTTCAGGTGGAAGAAAACCTAGAACATAACAAGATTAGTAACACATAGCCAGGAAAACCTGGAGAAAAACACAGCTAAAACAGAGAACTGTAAAAGCAGTCACGAAAATAATAAGCTGAAAAGAAAAACAATACACAAAATTGTTTTTTTTTGTGTATTGTTTTTCTTTTCAGCTTATTATTTTCGTGACTGCTTTTACAGTTCTCTGTTTTAGCTGTGTTTTTCTCCAGGTTTTCCTGGCTATGTGTTACTAATCTTGTTATGTTCTAGGTTTTCTTCCACCTGAAGACGGGATCAGATTCCAGATCCCGAAACGTCGTGAAACTTGTTTTTTTTTACTAACCAGTGATGGCAAATGTCCGCAAAAATCCTAATCAAAAAATAAAAGATTAATCAAAGTTTTTATATTTTTTCTCAACATAATTTACTCAAATATGGCTCATAAGGTTTGAGCATTTAAAGGTCAACAAACTTCTTATCTTTTGTTATTTAAAAAAAATAGGGTTCACTAGAGCCGTAGGCTGTACAAGTCAAACGTGCTTAGGTCCGACTGATTATACGCGGCCGAGGGGTCTAAGGCGTTGACTGACGAGTCGACGTCGAAGACATTCGGAGCGTCGCGGGTTCAATCCCGCTCATGCGCAATCCCTATTAGGCTTGCAAATGTGTGATTAAGTTTGTGAGAGGGCCCACCTAAAATAAAAGGTGACCGGCTTGGGTGGAAGTTGACGGCATTTGTACATTTAATAGGGATTGCAGTGAACACCTTTTGCTTCTTTTTATCCTTGTATAGAGGAGGAGGACACATTTTTTTATTATTTTTAATTAATTAATTCAGCTTATTGTCAATAAATATGGACAATCGTAAAGGACATAATCAAAATCTTAGACCAATTACAGACAAAATAAAAATATTTCAACTTAACTTGAGAAATAAAAAAAAGAACTTGGGAGTCAATAGGTTAAGAAACTGTGGATTACTTCTGCTCCAGATTATTCAAGCTTAACTAAGAATTATATGTATAGAAATCATCCAAACATTTTGCTGACTACATATTGGGGAGATGTTTATGGGATAATTATTAAACATAAATTAAAACTCACTGTTGATCAGCTTCTGGCTATTCTGAAGAAGTTCTTCAGTCTTGGGCATGTGTTTCTTGGGGAGGAAGAATATATGTGGCTTAGCTTTAGTCTGAATGAAATTTAGTAAGTGTTTCTGACTTGCTTCCCAAACTTCTTGCTGTAAAAAATACAATAAATTAGCTAATAAGATAGCATTATTTGATCCATGTGGGGTGTCAACATGGGGTGTCCGTCCGTGTGTGTGCGCGTGCGTGCGTGCGCGCGCGCGCGCGCGTGTGTGTGTGTGTGTGTGTGTGTGTGTGTGTGTGTGTGTGTGTGTGTGTGTGGTGTGTGTGTGTAAACAAAGCTAGACGCAACACCAGTGGTTCGATTTTCATGAAATTTGGCATGAAGGCTAGGTATATCTCCAGACATTTTTTCATTTAACAAATTTTTATTTTAAAGGGTATTCACCCCATAAAAACCCATATAAAATTTAAAAATCCAAATTTTTCAAAAACAGCTCGGTTTTTGTAAAAATGTCATGGTTTGGTGCTTAAGATGACAAATAAAATTACACCACCCAAATGTCTGTAAAAATTCAGGTTTAGAGTGTGGCTGTAGCCTGTAGCATTACATATTATGTTATTTATTTTTAATTCAAAAATATTAATCACATGTTTCCTTGTTTACTATTCAATCTTACTTCTCTTGTAAAAACAGTTTTTATTTTTTTACAAAATAAATATTTTCTATTTTGTATCAAGGAATCAAATTATTAAAATATGAACAAAATAGTATATACTTAACCATTACAAACTGGTTACCACCAACATGATATTAGAATAACGTGTTATACTGTCAATTTCAAAAGACTCAACTTTGTATTCCATCATCGTGGTTCATAACTTCACATCTCATCATAGCTCTTCCGAATTACCTTCGACTGAACATCATTGGACTAATAAACATTGGACCCAATACAACAAGCTACCTACATCATGTCGTCAATTTTATAAACACTGATTTCTTTTTACAACCAATTGTAAATGGCAAAAAGGTGAGTTCTCAACATGTCTAATACTGATGATAATAACTTAACCTTGTCCCTAACAACCCTACTGATTTGGGCCAAGTCTCAAAATTGTCGGTAAAAATTCCTCCATTTTGGAGAAAAAACTTGAGTCTGATTACATCAGGTTGTGGCACAATTTGTTATTAACGGTATCACTAAAGAACATACAAAATATTATTAGTATCGTAATCTGATGTCCAATCCTCAATTGAATAATATTTTTTATTCTCCTTCAATCTTTTCATTTAAAAAGCGTGTCAATGAATGGTTATTGCAGTTAGGGATTTCTAATTCAGAACTCATTATCACAGCAGCTTAACGGCAGACCTGACCCTACTAACTCTTCCACTGCACTTCCACCGTACTTCCTCTGCATTGACTCTTGATCCCCCCCCCCACCAACTGATAGGAAATGCTTAAATCGTCCTTCTCCGCGATACAAATTTGCTATTTGTCTTCCATTCTGCGCATGCCCAAACCCTTTTTTCCTCCAAAAAAATTTATTACCAATATATATTCAATAACAGCACATAACAAAGCACTTAAAAGTTAATCATAGGCTTTCTTATAGCGACTAAGCCTACGCACAGGCAATCTGCCCATGTAGGCTTATTTCCATGATTTTTTGTTTTAGTTGTGAGAAAAAAGTGTATATTTTGTAATTTTATATTATATTTGTATTAATTGATGTACTTTCTGGAAATAAACAAAAATTTGAATTTGAATTTGAAAATTTGAATTTGAATTTGAATTTGAATTATTACGTTCTTGGTAACCTTGATACCGATGTAGCAGAGTTAATCTTGGATTTACTTAATAAACCATTGAATCATGAATCAAACTCCTTATCGGGACTTATGCCAACGTTTGATCTCAGAGTTTGAAGAATCTTGGAAAAGTTTGAGTTTGAAAATAGAAAAGTTACTAAACTGATGGACGAACTGGAGCTAGGTTCCAAAAAACCTACCCAGTTCCTCAGGGAAATGCGTAATCTTGCCGGTGACCATGTTAAAGCCGATTTCCTCAGAACAATTTTTTTGAAACGTCTCCCTACTCATGTAAGCTCAGTGTTAGCATCTAGTTCTGATTCTCTGGGCAAATTAGCAACTATGACGGACAAAATTATGGAATATTCTCCATTTCAATCTCACGTCAAGTCAAACTGAAAGGTTATCAAGACTGGAAGAACAAATTTCGAAATTGACTGACGAAATTTTGTCTTTGCGTTTAAGATCAAGATCCTTGATGCGATCAAGACGCTCTCGATCTCGCAAACCTTTGCGACGGAACAACACAGGCTCCTTAAATTCCGAAAATTCTTTCTGCTGATACCACAGTTAATTCGGGGATAATGCTCAAAGATGCGTAAAACCGTGCAGTTACCATTCCTCAAACAAAGATTCGGAAAACTAATTAAGCACTGTCTTGATACGGCGGAGGACAGCGCAAAAACACAACCTCGCCGTCTCTTTGTATGTGACTGCCTAACACAAAATTTTTGATTGATTCAGGAGCCGACATTTCTGTAAATTAGAGGTTATGGGGGTTCAAGTGTTAAAAATTAATATTTTCCAAATTTCACAAAATCTATAGCTTCTAAAGAGAATATACTTGCAACCATTATATTTGGCTTGAAAAAATAAGTAATCTACTATTTTGAATTTTTACTCTATGTCAACTGGTTGTGGAGTTAATTGATATATTTTGTTTGGCTGTAAACAGTACGTTTAATGTTATTCTTAAGGCAAATATTCAAAAACCGATATCTCCAGTAATTCATAACAATTTCGATAAAACTAGGTATGTATTTGTGGTATAGTTGTAAATTTATTTTATTTTATTGAAGGTTTTCTTGCTTTAAGGGAGAAAGTATGTGTCAGTTTGCTGATACCATTTATTGGAAAGGTTTTTTATAATTACTAATGTATTTCATTATAAGGAGAGGAAAAAGGAGGTTCTTCTCTCCCAACCCACATTTCTCAATCACCCAGCTTATTGCTTGGTGAATAAAAATGGGTGACTTGGTGATTTACTCAATCTATATGATAATATTAACATTATACACTTTTAAGAATAAATGCCTATTCAAATGATGTACACAGAAATTGTGAGACCAAATTAATTAAATTATTTAGGAATATTTTTAAGTTTTGCTTGTACCTCCTATTTACAATCAAAAGAAAAAAAGCTAGTGGGATGAGTGACTCGATCACTCAAAAACTCACTTCTCGCCCATTTCAAAATAGGGTTCCTGGTGTGAAGTAGCACCAAATACAAATAAATAGTATCAGCAAACTGACATACCTTCTCCCTTAAAGCAAGAACATTTAATACAATAAAATAAAATAAATCTACAATTATTCCACAAACACATTCAAAATTTTATCGAATTGGGTTATTAATTAATGGAGGAATCGATTATTGAATATCTGCCAAAGAATAACATTAGACAACGTACTGTGTTTACAGCCAAACCAATATATCAATTATCTCCGCAACCTGTTGATGTAGACTACACTAGATAATTCAAAATACTAGATTACTTACTTTTTCAAGCCAAATTTAATGGTTGCCAGTGTATTTTCTTTAGAAGTTACAGGATTTGTGAAATTTGAAAAATATACATTTTTGAACACTTAAACCCCCATAACTTTTGAATCTGAATTTTTACAGATATGCGGGTTAGGTCATTTTGTTTGTCATCTTAAGCACTAAATACCCCCGTTGTAGCAGACCTGCATACTCAGCGAATTTCAAGTGCAAAAGAACATATTTCAACCCAATACTGTGAGATTTGACATGTTTTCTAAGCTCTATAAGAATAACATGGGGAATGAGTATGCAAGTTTGCTGCAACAGGTATGTTAAAACTGGTTGGTTTTAATTCAATATTTAGTAGATCTGAACTAGAAGAAGCCATTTACCAAGTTTTATCATGATATGTTGAGAAATAAGAGATATATAGAATTTTACTTATTCCCCATAAGGTTAACATTGGGACAACGTACTGTGTTTACCACTTTAAATATCTCGGTAACCAATGGACATAGAGCAATGATTCAAGATACTAAATTGTTTGTTTTTTTGAGCTGAATTCAATAATGTCAACAAAAATTAGATTATTTTTATTTTTGCATGTTAAAAACTCAAAACAAAATTTTTGAGGGGTTTATCCCCCTTTACCCCCCCTTCCGGGGGTCTGATCGGGCTGGTTTATGAACTTGTCCAATTGATTAGCACTTTGCATGTCTGTACCAAATTTCATAAAGATTGGACCATTTTTACGGCCGCTATCGTGCTAACAGACACATAGATATATATATATATATATATATATATATAGATATACTAGCAGAACCCGTGGCTTCGCTCATGATAAAAATTATGGTCTAGCCTTGATATGAAAAAATCTAGAGGACTGAATAAAAAATATTTATATCAAGGAATATGTCATGTAGAGATGTTTATGTTTTATGGCTAAGATTAGGTTAAAAAAAATATAGACTATGCCAAAGTAGATAGTGAAGGTTTTCTTAAAAACCGGCCGGATCGATTTTATCATCAAATGGGTCGATTTCAAGAAACTTACTTTTTTGTAGATTTACCATTACGTCTCTGAATTGTCTAGTAGGACGTCAATTAAGCACAGTAAATGGCTGAAAGTTCGGAGCAGTTATGGTGCTAGGTGCTATCCGTCGGCAGTGTTTCAAACTCGATTCACTTAGTTTTTAACTTAACATATGGGCAGTTAGTGATAGTTTTAAAAATCAACCACTGATTGCAGCATTTATTTTTCTGTCAAAAGCTGGGACACCGTCGAATTAGATGAAGACATTGTTACGGAGTTTGCCAAATTATTGTAACTGGCATGATTGTAATAAAAAACATAAGAGCCACCCTAAGGAAATAACTATAGCTCCCGGTGCCTAAATAGATGGTACCATATAATGAGCTTATAATTAAATATATAAGGTACAAAACTAAACCAAATGCAACTCTTATATAGTACGAATAACCTGACAAAATAATCAAAACAACCATAAAACAGTGTGAAAGGAATCAAATTATAAATCAGCTGTAACAACATATCCGTTTGTAAAGCTAATTACCATCTGCTTGATTGAATAAAATTGGAAATTTAAACAAAAGATCATCCATTACATTAACATGGCTTCCAAAGCTTCAACCCCACCAAAATCCTCTTAAAACCTCTAAATTTGAAAAATCCGTTTTTGGCGAATGCCAACACTCTGTAAGGAACGTCCATGCACATTTTCATGGTTCTACATCAAGTAGTTTGGGCTGTACAATGATAGGTCGGTGGTATTTGACAAAAATATAGTAGAGAAGATAGTATAATTATAACTTACAATCAGGGATTTGTATAATTTATAAATTTTTACATAAATAGATCAAAGAATCATATCATTACAGCACATTCTGTTTGTGATTAAAAAACCACTGTACTTCTCTCTTTCAATCTTGCCGGGATTTAGTTTTTTGAGAAATTAGGATTTTTGTAGTTTTATTATGGAGTATATACCCTTAAAATCAAAAATTCAAAAAAATGACGAAAAAACGCCTGGAGATATCATGGTTTTAAAACTACATGCCAAATTTCATGAAAATCAGAAAACTGGTGTCGTCTCTAGCTTTGTTTGCATCCACACATCGACTAAAACAGAGCACTAAAACAAATATTTCCACTTACAACTTACAACTCAAACTAAAAATTTTGACAAAAACAATACTTTCTCCTTATACTATGTATAGGGGGAAAAAGTAAAAAGGGAAACAAAACAGTATAAAAAGTAAGACAAAGGGCCTAAAATTTATTATGAATATGATAATTTGTACAATGGCTTCCTCACGCTTACGTACTGGAAAAACAAATACTGTTTCTTCTAGTACAAGAAATACAGTAACATGTGTTTTTTCACTCTTTGGTAGTTTGTGGTACTTCGCATCAGATGTTCAGGTAAGATAGCTGTTTATCCCTCCTTCCTACACAAAGAAATCCCAGCCAAGAGTTTTTCTTTCACAAATGTTTCTATAATTTTAGTAACAGTATAGTGAGATACTCTATCACTATACAGTTTTAAGAGTGTAATTCATACATATTAATTGACAGGGGAAAAATCATTCTACGATTCTTACCACTGCACCTGGTAGGGTCACAAAAATAATGAAATCTACTATATTTGTCAAATACCGCTCACCTATCATTGCACGGCCCAAACTACTTGACCTAGTACCTTGAAATTTAGCATGGACATTCCTTTTAGGGCATAGGCATCTGATAAGAATGGATTTTTCAAAATTCAAAGTTTTAAGGGGTTTTAAGCGAGGTCATAGTTTTCAAATTTTTCCATATTAAAGTATGTTGGACGATTTTTTGTTTACATTTTCAATGTTCATTCAATCAGTCGGCTGGTAGTTTGCTTTACAAATTGTAGGTATGGACACTACATTTCTTGTTTTTTTGTGATTTAATCTTAAATAGCGTTACTATGAAGAAAGATTCATAGGGTTTTTAATGGTATAGGGGAGTACTTCCTTGTCAATGTGCACTTGGGATTTTCATAACAACAAATAAGATCCCGAAATGTAAAAGTTTCAGATCAGTTTCAAGATCAGTAGTAAAAGTTTCTACTGCAATGTGTGCAATGTGTTCAACCCCTTAACTGCGACACACGAGTTAGCTCGTGGTAGTATTCTGTGCCCTTAAGCGCGACGCACAAGATATCTCGTGGAACATCTAAGTGCCTTCCGCGCGATGCTCGAATTTACTCGGATTTGACGTCCTCAGCTGATTTATTTCGTTATTTTGTTGGCACAACTGATCTGCTGGTTTTTTTTCATTCTACGACTGTTCTACGACTGTACAGTTGACCCTGACGAGTTGCAGACCGTTTGGTGCTGCAATCTTGTGGATTTTTCTGGAACTATGTCCACGCCACGAGTTCTGCAGTATCGCGTTCGTCGCATTAAGACGAAACCCCGTGTGTTGGTGTTGATCGTGTAATTAAACTCCGCGCTACCAATCACGCAGGGAGCAAATTACTCCGCGTTTAAGGGGTTAATTTAATTTCTTTCATCATGATTTTACGGTTTTTTTTGGATTTATTTCAAGGATATAATTATGTACTATATAAAAGTTACATTTAGTTTAGTTTTTGTAACTCATCTGTTTAAGCATAAATCCATTTGTATATGGCACCATCTTTATTTCAGCAGCGGGAGTTATTGTTTTTCCTCCTCAGGGTGTCCCTAATTAATATTTTGTTGTTACAATTATGCCTGTTACGATTAGTTGGCATTTCATCTAATTCGACTTAAAGCCTGAAGAGACTGCTGCCTTTTCTGGTTGAGTTTTGAGACTAAACCCCGGCAAGATTGAAAGGGAGAGGTACAGTAGCTTTTTAGTCACCGACGGACTGTGCTGCTGTAATAATCTAATCCTTTGATTGTGTGAGTTTTGGCCCTGGATTGCTAATTGAAATACAAAATGGTTTATTTTACCTTATTTTCCGTCGACAATCCAAATCTTGCATTAATTATGCGACCTTAGATATATATATATATATATGTATATATCAAGTAAATATATGTAAGTAGATATAAAATACCATTTTCAGCTCAAGTTACTTAAATCCCTTTTAAAATTGAATTAACAGGGAAAGATCAGGAAAATCCAGTTTTAAGAAAAATATCAGAAAATGAAAAATAAACTAAATGAAAAATCTTTCCTCATAATTTGCATTTCGATTTCAAATGACATAAAGTGAAAAATATCAGGAAATAAAATTAATTGATACGCTAAATAAGATTTAAAATTTGCATTTGAATTTTTTTATTTCGTAACTATCCAATTTTCAAGTGAAAATATCAAGAAATTAAAATCAAGTGAAAAAGATCAGACCTCTTTGAATACACAAGTCTTAATTATTGATACCTATCTATATTTATTTAATTTTATATATCTATCCAACTTATCTTTATATCTATCTAATATACTTATCTAACTTATGTCCCCAAGGTAGAGTACTTATGTTATCTTTTAGTATATATCTTTTATCATCTTTAGGTGATAGTGCCTTCTTGATAATTTCTATGCTATATACATCATGCTTTTAACTTCTGATCATGTTCATATGCTTCATAATTCTTTGTTTTCAAATAAACAGTATTTATAGTCTGAGTCACTAAATTTAATATAATTTTCAACCACATTTTTCTTCTTACCTTTTGACTTCTTAACTGATAACTTTTTTCACGCTTATAAATAAAATAAAATAAATAAATAAAAATGCCTTTATTAGCCAGCGTTTCTCTGATACATCAGCTTTTCAGAACAACTCTTGTCTCTTAAAAACTAATTAACTAAATAAATCATTATTTTCAAGACACATGGCTTTCAGTTGAAGCTTAAAACTATCATCAAGATAAGATCTAATCCATGCGGTCACCTCAGCGCCAAATCCCAAGTGGTGCATTTTTGCAACCAACATTCTGTGGTCTATGGAATCAAATGCTTTGGAATAATCAAGCATTACTAGGGAACTGAATCTGCCCTTATCTCTGGCATCAATCATGTCACTAAAAATGTTAGTCAATGCAGTGCATGTGCTGTGGTTCTTTCTGAAGCCTGATTGCAGTTTGGGTAACAATTCTTTTTCTCTAATAAATTCAGTGATTTGTAGAATTACTATTTTCTCAATAGCTTTAGATATGGCTGGAAGAATAGATATTGGCCTCAGCTCGTCTACCGTAGTTGGCGAAGCTACTTTAGCTAGAGGTTTAACAATGCTTTCCTTCCACGTTCGTGGGAAAATTCTTCTACTCAGTGATTCATTTATGAGGTGTGTAATGGCTTCGATTGCATAAGGACTTACAGATTTGACCATATCGATTGAAATTTCATCACTGCCTATGGCTTTTGACTTGATACTATTCATTACTTTTTTAACAGTCTCTTCAGTGACAGCATGAAACTTAAATTCATCCATTATTCCATGTTTTCTGTTTTCAATGAAAAAAGCCAAAGCCTTCTCATCAACTTCAATTCCTGACCCAATTTCAGCAAAATATTTATTGATGTCGTTAACATTGAAATCATGAATTAGTTCAGTGTCATTCTTCGTATGTACATTGCACTGCTTTAAGCAAGACCAAAAATCTTTGCCATTCTTGGTATTTGACAGATTTTCTGCAAAAGATTTCTTCTTGGCTTGCCAGATCAGCCTATTCAATGTGTTCCTTTTTGATTTATATAAATCCCAGTCTTCGACATTTCTTGACTTCCAGTATTTATTCCTAAGTTTATTCTTTTCTCGTGATAACTGATTTATTTCATCATTTTTCCAGGGCGCTGGTTTTTTTGTTACCTTTTTGCACACTATTGGTGCATGGATATCATAGACCTTCTTGATATTTGTAGTTATGGCTTCTTCAATGCCATCTACTTCCTTTATTTCCTTTATGCTTTCCCAGTCAATATCTGATATATCTTTTACTGCTTTTTCAATATTAAACTTTGAAAAGTCTCTGTATCGGATCATCTTTGGCTCTGTTTTTCCTCTTACTAAAAACAGATCACAGTAAATTAACTTGTGATCCGTAATTGCCTTCCCTCTGTGATCTAGTATACTGGGGGTATCGATAACGCCGGTCCTCTTGACTCCAGCCGACCTGTCCACAATAATATGGTCTATCAAGGTGGCTGAAGCTGCTGTCACTCTTGTAGGACATTTAATTAGTTGCATCGCATTTGTTTCTCGTAAGAGCCGGCTTAAATATTTTGTTTCATTACTCGTTTTTTTCAAAAGGTCAATGTTTGTGTCACCTAAACATATCACAGAGTCGACTTCAACTGCTAGATCAACAAACAGGGAATGAAACAAAGAAGCAAGACAAGTATACCTGACATCGGGCGGCCTGTAAGCTACACACACACCAAGTCTCTGTTTTTCCACCCTCAGAACAACAGATAGGGCCTCAATACCAGGAGTAAGTTGCTCAGCAAATGAATGCTGGACATACTTTAATCCATTTTTTACATATATGGCTACACCTCCTCCAGATTCAACGTTATCGGCTGTGAAACTGGTTTGCCGATCACAGCGCAGCATGTTGTAGCCTGGTATGTTGTAGTTATCTGAGGAGGTACCATGGTGAAGCCACGTCTCGGTCACTCCAAAAACATCAAAATCAAAATCTTTCATCAGCCCACACATTTCTGAGAAACCAGTGTTGAGGGAGCGCATGTTCAAATGACCAATTCTGAGACTGCGCCCATAACCCCCCCCCCACCGGCTAGTTTCCCGAAACAGTGTCCACTCCAACACCACAGTCAGAGCCGCTTTGGCTAGAACTATGGGCGGTACCAACCACTGAATCAGAACACAAACCAGAAGAGGGAGAAATCAGGGGCTTCCCTAACTCACCAGGTTCACAAAAATCTGAGACTCGTGCAGAGTCCAGAGACCGCAAAGAGTGGGCAATGACATCCGCGAGAAATAGCCCGAAACGAGTGACAGCTCTACGGTTGAAATGCACACCGTCCCGGGCAAGATCATCTTATCATCTTCCACATTCGTTGCATACATCTTAGATCTTAGCCCAACCATTTCTCGCATGATTATGCCATTAAGTTCGTCTTTCATTTTTCCTAAGACTTTCTTGTTTACCCTAGGTAAACTATATGCAGCATCTTCCGCATGATCTGAAGTATGAAAGTGATCAAGCATTCCCAGGGCCGCCGAGAGGGGGGGGCAAAGGGGGCAGATTGCCCCGGGCCACAAAAGGAAGGGGGCCACATTTTGAGCTGAGAATATTTTTGAGGATTATTAAATATTAGAGTTTTTAAAACAAGGAGACCAACATTAAATGTTTTAGAAGATATATAAAAAACTTAGTACTTAAAAAAGTATATAATTAAAATTACCTAACTGTTCATTTGTCTTATTTTGATACAATTTCATTTGGTTTTCGGCTGTCGCATCTGGGCCCCCCGAGGTAATAGGCCTGCACCAGACCTCACATTAACTGAATCCGTACCAAGCTCACTCAGCAATCGCCCAATACCAATCGTTTACACCCTAAATTCATCACAAAACCTTGTTTTGTACAGGCCTACGATGGACCAAGGAAAAGGATTCCTAGCTTTAACTAAATGGTGTATATTTTACAAAAGAATAATAGTAATAATAATAATATTTATGTCTCAAGACATGACATTAATGTTTTCCAATGATTAACATCATCAGATTCGTTTCTCCTCTGAGTTTGAGTTCAGCTACGTATGAACACAGATAAACGAATACATAAACGAATGTCTTCGTTTATCTGTGGTATGAACCAAGGTCCAAAGAAATTCAAGTTTCCTCATATAAAAATTTAAGCAGCTCAGGCCTTCAGCAGACCGAAAGAATGCGCTCGTCTGTAGCTTCAAGCTGTCACAATAAAGTATCTTGGTCAGTCAGAGAGTAGTTATTACTACATCTTCGACTTAAGCTATACTTTTACCAAAGGGCCAAGGGGGCCTTTTGCTAGGGCTAGGATACAACCGGTAAAATGGTGTCCTGGTGACGTCACACGCACCACAGGCATTATGGGAGTTGGAAAACAGAAGGAAAACAAGTAAAGTAGTTTATAGTAGTTAGGTAGCCCATGAATAATTTGTATAATAACTTAAAATGTTTCTTAAATCCTTTTTACCCTCAGGTACAGGCTTATTAGAAACATACATTTTTAGTCTAGTGCTTTTAATCCCAAGTTCTGTGTTATTCAGTAGCCGTATCAAAAAGGATTTTACCAGCTTTTACAGTTTGTAATGTTCTGAATTTTTAAAATTCATAAATCCAAAATTTAATACAGACCTGTGATGTAGTTGTTTTGTATTGCACAAATTAAGATATTCAACATTTTTGGATCAAAAGGTTTGTAATCAGCAGAATTTACAAATGTAGCTATTTTACAGACAAAGGTATTTTTTTATTTACGATTTTTTGTATTGAGGGGCCTCATTCCCAAACTTTGCCCCGGCCTCAAAATGTCTGTTGGCGGCCCTGATCATTTCGGCCATATCACTGTACCAATCTTCAGTTATGATATAATAAATGAGTGAGTCAGTGTCTGTGTAAAGCAATCTGATCTTATCACCATATTTCACCTTCATTATATTATAGTGAAAATCATACATCAAAGTCTTAGACAAATTGAGTATACTCATTCCTATGTAAATTGGCTTGTTGAATACCAGTTTTGTTTTAGCCATATGGACTGCAGACAGATTTTCTGTGAAAATTGTTCTAGTCTTGAAATTTGGCTTAGCGACTAACTTATCAATCTGTTTTCCTTGTGTACAAAGCCTGATGTCTACTCGATTGCGGATATTCTCCATAGTCTTACCAAATACGCTGTTGTTCATAAGTTTGTATAGGTCTTTCTCAAAATCAGTTTTAGCTTTTGTTCTCAATTCTGTATTTAAATCAATGTACTTTTTCAGCCAATTAGATTGGCTGAAACTTAATACACAATGTACCTTTTTTAATCGCATTCCAAGTGATAAATACAACTTTAGATTTCTGTAGTGCAGTACATATTTTTTCTTTGTCAAATAATGTGGTAATAAGCTTGGATTCCTTAGATCCTGGTGGAATTCTGTGTTCAGGTGCTAGAGGAAGATCTCTGTGGTGATCATGCAACTCTTTTGGACACTCAAGATCAACCTCTAATATATAACCAATTTTCGAATCATCAGGTATTGTAGTGACATCTACATTAGTACCACACCACTTAAAATTACCATAAGGCATGTACTGGCTCATTGCCCATCCATAAAGATTATTTGCATCCAAATAAGTTAGATAACTAGTCTGTTTTTTCTTGTCATGGTCCTTCATATACTTATTAGCGAATTTCCCCTATAGGGAAGAAGCTATTACCGTAGGTCTCATGGTAAGACCTAAGCCCGAGACCATGATAACTTTTCGTTTTGGGGCCACCAGAAGCAAAAAACACCATTCGTTCGAATTTATATATCTATCTATCTATCTATCTATCTATCTATCTATCTATCTATATATATATGTGTCTGTGAGCACGATAGCGGCCGTAAATATGGTCCGATCTTAATGAAATTTGGTACAGACATGTAAAGTGGTGATCGATTGGACAAGATCGTAAACCAGCCCGATCGGGCCATCGGAAGGGGGGGTAAAGGGGGAATAACCCCCCAAAAATGGGTTTTTTGGGGTTTTTACATAAAAAATGAAATTAATCAAATTTTTGTTTGGCACCATTGGATTCACCTCAAAAAAACAAACAATTTAGTATTTTGAATCATTGCTCTATGTCCATTGGTTACTGAGATATTGAAAGTGGTAAACACAGTACGTTGTCCCAATGTTAACCTTATGGGGAATAAGTAAAATTCTATATCTCGCTCATTTCTCAACATATCTTAATTAAACTTGGTTTGTGGCTTCATCTAGATGAGATATAATGTATTTTTAGTCAAAAATCCCCGAAATTTCAATTTTTGTGGCAGCAAACCTGCATAATCATTCCGCATGTTATCCTTATGGGAAATAAAAAAATTCTATATCTTACTTATTTTTTAACATTTCTTGACAAAACTTGGTATACCCCTTCTTCTAGTTAAGATATACTCAATAATGAATTTAAACTAACCAGTTTTAACATACCTGTTGCAGCAAACCTGCATACTCATTCTACATGCTAACCTTATGGGTAATAAAATAAGTTGTGTAGTTCGCTCATTTCTCAAAATATACTGATAAGAAATGGCATGAGGCTTCATACAGTTAATATCTACTTGATTATGGCTTAAAATATCCAAATCATCAAATTCCTGAGGCAGCAAACCTGTGTACTCTCTTTCCCAATGTTAACCTTATGAGAGGTAAATGCAATTGGATACCGCAGCTTTCTTATTCCTCAGCATATCTTGATAAAACATGTTATGTGGCTTTATATAGTTTAGATATATTGGATTGTAACCTACAATACCTCATTTTCAAATTTCTGTGGCATCAAACCTGCATTTTTCCATACTAATCTTATGAAGAATAATTTATTTTTGAATACCAATTGTGAGCATTTGGCAAATCACAGGATGAGGGAACAGGGCTCAAATTAAATGTTTTAATGTCAGGAACTCAGGAAAAGTACTGCAATTTCTTAAAGTTTGCTAGATAACAAAAAATAACATAAAATAACTGCCATTTAAGTAGCATTGGGAAGTAGCATTGGGATCTAAAACGTCTGCTTTGTTTACATTAAAACATGTGAGCTGATGTTTGATTCAAAGCCACATGGTGGATACAGACATATGGCTTACTTAAAGGCCAGATAACTAAATGTGTCAAATAAATGTACTATAGCGAATACAGATTTTTACTGATGATGTTTATGAAATTTTTTACTCAAACTTAAACAGCTGGTCATTTCCCCATACGATTAAATTGGAAAAGCCAGCTGTTTTGAAGTTTTGAACATTGCATTTTCGTGCCAAGTATAGGCTATTATTTTTTATAGCCTGTTGATCTTAAAAGCCACTAGGAGAGTATTTTTGCATGCTTTCTTTTGAATGTATATTGATTTTACTTGATGTGAGACTTCATTTAAATTATTTATTTATGCACTTGAAATTCGCTGAGTATG
Organism: Flexamia atlantica; assembly: GCA_035578135.1. NCBI lineage: Eukaryota > Metazoa > Arthropoda > Insecta > Hemiptera > Cicadellidae > Flexamia > Flexamia atlantica. The sequence continues at coordinate 181,031,102 of JAQJVK010000001.1, forward strand.
CAGGACTGCTGCAACGGGGGTATTATTGGTCTTAGCATATCGATGGCAGCACTGGGATACACCACCCCTGATTCCTTTCTCAATCATCATGATCATATCGTAATCAGTCAGCAGTTCAAGCTCTATTCCTGTAATTTTCAACATAGCACTCCATGACATACCAGGAAGTGTGTAATACCAGGCGGGGTCCAGTCCATGAGTTTTCAGACATTCATCTCTAAAAATTTTTTTTTCGGCTAAAATTAAGACATCACTTTTGTTGTAGAGTTGTGTATAGTCCAGCAATGGTTCGCACTTGAATGTATTCCAAACTTTCCATGCATGTTTATTCTCTTTACTGTCTATGGTTGTTTTATTTAATCTGTTAGTACCGTTTTCCTGGTAAAGTTGTGTCATTCATTTTCTCTATGGAATCCATGTAATCATATGGATAAACACCTTTACGAGTCAGCAAGTCGAGCTGTTCGCTTGAAAAATATTTCGATGTTTCTCTGAACATATTTTTTGGTGTTATTTTTGCCATTCCTTCTACACTTTTAGTTAAAAATTTTAATGCGTCTAGAAATCTTAAAGTCATACAACCAGGAAGACTGACTGAAAATGAGATGTATTGCTCTTCATTATTTGGAATAACACTAACCTGTTCCTCAAGATATCCGAATTCCTTGATAAATAAGTGTATATCATAGCCAGCCAAATTGTGTATAAACACTGGTACAAGTGGAGGATTCTGGTAGTTTAAATTACAGTTTGAATGTGCAGCTCTTCAGTATTTTCCTGTGAAGTGATCATGATCTCTTACTCGATCGTTAACCAAATTATGGCCACAAATATGACAGTTAATTGCATTCTCAAATGCATTTTGTTCCTCCTCGGTCAATGGTTCCATCGGCTCTACTCTATTTTCTTGATCATTAAGGATTCTATCTCCATTCTCGCAGCAAAAATTGTAGCAGCGTCTAATCCAACGTAATCAAGGAGTTGGTTATATAATCCATCAGGACCTTTAACATAATAACAGAAACTGACTGGTTTGTGTTTCTGATATTTTACTGTGTACAGCTTATTTTCATCCATCTCATAAGGTATGCCAGTGAAGTCAAAAATCTCTTTGACTAATCTTTCTCTTTCTTTTCCAATTGGATCTATACCAAGTCCCTCTGCAATTCTGTGAATGTCTTCTTCCTTTTTCTCTAGTGAGCACTCAAAATCTGCATATATAACAAATGGAACACGCAGTGAGTTGTTAAAGTCCTGAAATTTTACTGAATCTCTCCTTTTACTGGGAGTGATATGTTTATAGCAGCATGATTTTTGCAGTCTTCTTCGTGGATTTTTAATTTTTCTTCACTGCTGAATTTTCCAAGACATCGATCGCATATGTGAACTGCATGTCCGTTTTTACTCATTTGCTTTTGCACTAGTGCTGACATATTTTTAATCCAGCAGTAATGTGAGTTTGATTCATTTTGCATATAAAATAAATTGATATGTTTTTCTGTTTTATTTTTTGTAATTAAAAGAGGATATAAACAGTGTTTTTCTTCATCATAACCATATACATTAATAGATATTCCTGATCGAATTTCAATCTTGGGAATATCGTGTAGTTTGAAAGGGAAGTCAAATCCTTTCACTACGTCACCAAATTCGTGTTCATAATCCTTGTACATATTTATCCTATCTGAATTTTTAGGTACAGGGTGAAGAGCAGACAGAATGGACCAAATAAAACATTTATTATCATCATTTTTCACGTTAATGATAGCGCGCTTCTTTTTTATGAATTCTTGTAAATCCATGTAGGAAGAACCTCTGAGTGGTACATACTTATTTACATTTAACTGCGAACTCTTAATTCTCTTTAAAGCCCAGTTTGAACCTCTAGCATAAAACTCTTCAACTTCCTTTAAAATTTTCCCAGAAGCCTCTGTATAAAAACTATTCAGATCTGTGGTTATTAGAATAATGCTATTTTTAGTCTTAAAGTTTTTCTCCATATATTCAGCAGTTTTGCCAAGACCTCGTTTGTAATCAGCCAGACTGACTACCAGATTACCAGAGATTACCAGACTACCAGATTGACTTTGAGATTCATGAGTCCCAAGTTGTTCTGTTATTTTATGGATAATTGTATTTTTAGAATCCTCGAGAAATTGAGAGGGATCGAGTATACCTGTATTGTTAGTAATTTTGAATGTCTTCAATCTCCCCTTGAACGCTGTTTCAACCTCTAAAATCAATCTTTGTTCAATCTTTTTCTCTCCCTAATCGGCTCAAATAGATCATCACTGAAGCTGAGATCTTGTGCAACGCTCTTTTTGAACTCTAAATTTTGCGGTTTCAAAAGTGTTTCGAAAATTTGTATTTTACGTAATTTCCTTGGGGCCTTCAATCCATTTTCCTTGGCTAATTTCCTGAGCTCTGTCACTTTCAATCCTCTCAAAAATCCTTCATCAAATCGTGTGTATCTAACCCTGTTAATTTGATCTAAAAGTTCACCTATTCTCATGTATGAAATTCCTCTGATGTTTAAGTCCTTTGCAAACCCTGAAGATCCTTTAACTTTTCCTGTTTAATCTCTGGTGCATTTCTCATATGTTTTTTGTCTTGGTGTGATGTAACCAGTTCGTGTAACTAATATTAACATTGCAATACTCACATTTTCTTGTAGCTATTCCAAGGCTACGATTTAGGGAGTTGTTTATTTTTTATTCATCATTCTTGTATTTTATTATATAAATAAAAAAAATTATATCCAATTTTATATTGGAACCTCAATCTTTAACACTCCTATAATTTATGTAGGAATTCAATTTCTTTAACACTTCTGTACTTTATATAGGAATTCAATTTCTTTTACACTCCTGTACTTTATATAGAAACTTAATCTTTTAACACTCTTGTAATATAACAATAAATGCCATATTTATTTAGGAATCTTTATCCTTTAACATAAGTGGTCAATTTTCAAGATCCAAGGTTCTTGAAAATATAATATTAGAACTTACAACAGAGACTGTATTACAAATGCCAAGAAATTCATAGGAGGTTTATTTTCGTTGTGTGTTAGCAAACCATACCAGTCTATCCTGTCCTTATACAAAAGTAGGAATGCTTCTGATAATTTTTGTGACATGCTTATTTCTTTCCACTGTACTTTATATTGAAATTCCACAATGAAATGTTATGATAGCTCTTGATAGTAAGATATACGCATCCAACCAAGTTTATGTTGGACCTCTCTAATAAAGCTTTCTGATAGTTTCTGTATGCTAACCCCATCCCAGGTTACCTTATCAGCAAATTCACGAATGAAGTTTTCTAATAATATTTGATTAAAGGATACATTACACCAGTTAACTTTTTCAGCAAATTCTCGAATGAAGTTTTCTGAAAGAGTTTGGCACTCAGAAATATTTTCCCAGTTGATCATGTCTACAAATTCCTTAATAAATTCCTCAGAAAGTTTTTGGCTTATTGAAATTTTATCCCAATCCACCTTGTCACTGAATTCCCTAATAAAATTTTCAGACAGTTTTTGATACTCGGATACAAGAGTCCAGTTCAGCTTACATTGATATTCCCTCATAAATGCTTCAGTTAAATTTCCCAATTTATCTTCGTCAGAACCTTCACTAATAATGTTCCATTGTTCCTCATTTAAACCTACTAATATCTGTTGAGATAATTATTTTGCATATTTTTTAAGTATGCAATGTACTAAATCACTCTCATTATGTACAGCCTTTAAAAAGAGATGATCAAGTGATCCGACTGATATAGCGAAATTAATTTTGTCAGTGGGACATAAGTTGGAACTTATAGAGTCAAACACAGGTGGTAATGAAAGAATATGCATAATATTAATATTTGTATTAACTTGAGCATTTTTTGGGGTTTCCTCTTGATATAATATCTCAAGTATTTTTTTTTAGTAACTCTGCTTTCTTCATCTTATACATGCCTTTTATGTTTAATTGGTCATGTTTGCATCGATCACGTAGCTGTTTAATTATTAAAGAGTAAAATTGTTTTTCAGCTATTCTAACTGCTTCCATTTTATAATACAATCCAATCCTTTAACATATATATTCAATTTGTTTTTCAGCTATTCTAACTTCTTCCATTTTATAATACAATCCAATCCTTTAACATATATATTCAATTTTCAAGAACCTAAGTCCTTGAAAATAACAAATGATAATTTACTATAGTTTTATCAGATTTCTGGTAATATCATAAGAAAATTTTGTTGATGATATAACCACAACATATTCCACAGTATTTGTTCCTGTTATAGCACTGGAAAAATCTAGATCAATTTGAATGTAATTTTTTGACCTTTCGTTTAACACTGGGTGAAGTGATGTGTTTATCACAATCAGTGGATATAGCTTGATAAACTGATCCAAAGATAAATGTACGTCATCATCACCAAATTTAGATCTTCTAAAGTTCTGGTACATGTCGTACAGAATCATATGCTTAGAGTTGGTGATATCCAAGTTCTGCAGTTCTTGAGGATACATTTCTCTATTGATCCTCACTATAGCATTTTTTACGTTACAGTGATCAAATCCATTTTGATTTTTCTTTTGATTATTTAACCGATCAGTCTGAAGACCGATGATGATAAATTGTGGATTGAAAATATTTCTGTATAAATTTGTGATATCAAACGAGAAAGAAGATCCAGTCACTCCTTTGTGTTCGATACACTGCCATTGAACATATTTATATAGCAGATTATCACTGTCACTGAGAGATTTTAATGAATCGATCAACTGAATTTTACTTGTTGGCACAAACTCAACTAACGGAACTCTTAAAGTGAAACTTTCAATCACAACTTTTCCATCAGCAGGTTCAGTGTCACCAACTTCTGTTCCTTTCCAGTGATATATTGCATCATTATCTTCTGCACAAATAAAGGTAATCTCAAAACCACCTTTAAACATTGGATAACGTAAACTGTCAAAAAATCCAAGTCCAAGATGACCTAGTGATCAATAAGCTTCAAATTTACCACCACCAGTAAAATTAGAGATGAATCCATTAGAGTATAAGGTGTGTCTTTTACTTTGAGAATATGAAACTAATCCCTTAATTGTACTTGTAATTCCAGGAAGTTCAACTATATCAATTAAAGTGTTGTGTTTTCTCACTTCAACTCTTGAGAATAAAAATGCTGCAAAATTATCAACTGATTTTATTGTTGATCCAGCTGCATAATCAGAACCATCAGCTTTCTTCACAAGTTTGCCAGTGATGTGATACATAATTCTTCCATCGTAAAATGAATCTCCGTGATCCAGTTTAAACACTGTGTAGTTATTTGGTGTGTTGAAATTCAGATCACTTACAGGCATGACCGTTTTAAAGTCACTCCTGATAATATCACTCGAATATTCGTTTTATATTTTATTCATCTTCCTTTTATTATACAGATAAAAATTTTTACACAAGATCCGGATACACATTTCCACTGGTAGTTAGACCCATTCCCAATTTACGTTTTGCCCACATAGCTCCTGTTGTTACCAATGCAGGTAATCTCTCTTCCAGTAAATTAGCATCATCAGAAATAACTCTTTACCATGCTTTTTTCTGTAACTCTTTATCAGCAACCCATCGGTCTTCAGTCTTTCTGTGATCATGATACCAGATATGTTCTTTGGCTGCTTCATCCAATTCGTTCACACCTTTTTAAAAACCTTTTTTTAAAACGTGGTTGATCACCACGTTTTAATTTTTCTGCAAGTTTAGTCCCAGGTCCCAAAAACGACATACCAGGCCAGTGTAGTTCAAATGGTAAATTGTTTATGATGTCATTTAGCACACCTTTTCCTTCAGTCATACTTTCCGGTAATACAGAAAACATCTCACTAAATATTTTATCTCTTTCGGAGTTTCTATAAGTTCTCTAATTTCATTCTTCTAATTTCTTTTTCATTATGGAAGTTATTGTTACCCGCTGATTCCTGAGCCTGAATATACGTTAAGCGTTTGACAAGTTCATTTAGATTACTAACGTATTTGTACTCAATTGGATTTTCAGTGTATGTTGCTAGACCAGAACCGGATATATCAGATTTTTTAATCAGTTCTTCCCAAATTTGTTTAATCATACCTTTATATTTTCGGCCAACGCTAGATTTCGGTTTATTTGTACTAGGATCATTTCTCTGATACAGTGAATTTGAACTGATTAAAATGTATGCTTCCCAATCTTCATCAGTGTACATACCCTCTTTCTCGAAAAAATCATTTTTCGTTAGTAACCGCCATAATCCCTCTGTTCCTTCATACCTCTTTTTCAGATTTATCAATACGATGTCATCCATATCAAATGTTATTGGCTCTGATCCAATTTTCACCTTCTCCTCATCTTCATCATAATAAATAACAAACTGTTTATCATTAGCTCTTGGGAAATATCTAGCGGCAATTAAACCTAATCTAACTATGTTTGTATCCATTAACTGTTTCAGTGATTTATTTTGTCGAAATAACTCACGTTCAGGGGTAGAAGGAAGGCCTAGAGGTGAACTGGATTGGTCTAATTCTTCACTTTCACTAAGTTCCTCATCTTCAAACCGAATTGCTCTATTTGGTCTAGGCGTACTGGTAACAAACCCCACTGGAACAACGTCTCTTGTTATTTGTTCATTTTTCTCTTTAATTGCCTTTGTTATTGGTTCTACTTCTTTTCTCTCTGTTTAATTTCTTCAATATCACGTTGATACTGGTTTGTGAATTCTGACTTCAGTTTTTGTTCAATCTGAGCCAGTTTTTTAGCTTTAGAAGGAGTTAACTTTTTAGGTTTAATGTGATCAGCTCTTTCACAGTCACTTTCACTTTGACTTTCACTTTCTTGGTCACTTTCACTTTCTTGCTTCATTAATTCTTTCTCAATATTACCTAATCTTTTAGCTTCTTCCTTCTCCGCCATTCTAAATTTTTTGAGTAAATTTTTTTCAATATTACTCAATTGTTTAGCTTCTTTAGCATTCATCTTTATTACAGAGAGAAAAATTTGTAACGTGGAACGTACATTTAGATGTTATGTTTTTATGATTGATGTTATGTTTGATGTTAGCTTTTAGCGAATTTCCCCTATAGGGAAGAAGCTATTACCGTAGGTCTCATGGTAAGACCTAAGCCCGAGACCATGTAACTTTTCGTTTTGGGGCCCCCTGAAGCAAATAACACCATTTGTTCAAATTTCTAGATATATATATATCTATGTGTTATGCTAAAAGGAGGACCAGACTTATATTCAAGTCAGAAAATTGTTGACTATTTGTAGGTATAGTTAATTTATTAAGGTAATGTATGAATGATAATTAATAACAAAAAAACTGCTCTTTACATGTTTTAGGTATATTTAATTTAATTTATTATTGAAGAGTCTGGACACAGTCAATGTTTAGTAGAAACACAAATATAATTATGAATGAATATCACTTACTTGTCTTCATTGTTCTTACTTTGGTTGTGATGATAGATTGCCTTTCCAATTGTTTTATACATCTTTGTTCATCTTGTTAATAATCTTGAAGCACATTATGCTATGTCCATTAGGTTTTGAAACTCACTTGATCGTTATTTTTCCAAAATAATTTTAAGACATTGTAGAATAAATTTAGAGCAGTTTTTTTTGTGAACAATGAAATCAAAACAAAAATAAAAAACATTTGCATAAATTAACAGATGGTAATCAAAGTAAAATTAAATAAAGTTAAAAAGAAAAATATTAAAACAAGGACATAGGAAGTGATAGACCAGCACCTAACATACCGGCCTCCTTGAAGTACTCCAGTACTTCAACTAGTTGTTCTCATTGATTGGAAGGAGGTATAGTTGGGTCACTGGACGAACATAAGTCCCATCTTGCGTCTGAATCTTGACAACTCGCACGATATTATCTGATCCAGGAAATGTTTCAATGACTCGAGCTCGTGGCCACAGTAACGCCGTTGAAGTAGTCTTCATTAATACTAAATCCCCAATCTTTAAGTTACGTCGATTTGATGTCCATTTTACACGTTGCTGTAGAGTGTGCAAGTACTCGAGACTCCATCTTTTCCATATACGTTGAGCGTATTGTTGAACAACTTGCCAATGTTTTAAACGATTTGATGGAACTGACGTAAGATTTGTTTCAGGAAGGGTGACTAGTGGAGCTCCTGTTAGAAAATGCCCTGGTGTTAATACATTTAAATCATTGGGATCACTGGACATTGGTGTAAGTGGGCGAGAGTTAAGTATTGCCTCGATGCGCGTTGTTAAAGTTATTAATTCAGGCAACGTGAGGATGGTGGTTCCCATGACTCTGTTGAGGTGATGTTTAACACTGCGTACACCTCGTTCCCAAAGTCCACCGTGATGAGGTGCTGATGGTGGATTGAAGTGAAACCTTATTGAAAGATTTGACATGAATGATTGAATTTCCAATTGCGACTTTGGGTTGGTGATAGTAGTTTTAACAATCTTGCTTAACACTGCATCAGCTCCGGCAAAATTCGTACCACAGTCTGAAAATATGTCATTACATCGTCCGCGTCTCGAAATGAATCTAGTGAGCGCAGCGATAAATGCTTCTGTGGTCAGGTCTATGACCACTTCGATGTGAACTGCTTTGGTCACCATGCAAATGAATATACAAAGGTAAACCTTCACTATATTACATAATTTCACATTGACGACTTTAACTGGGAAAGGACCACAGTAATCAACACCTGTAGACGCAAATGGTTTTGCTGGTGATGTTCGAACTGCAGGTAAATCCGCCATGAAAGGAGCAGTATTTGTAGGCCGATGTCGGAAACATGTAATGCATTTGTGAATGCGCAAGCGTATAACATTTCTGGCATTTACAATCCACACTTGTTGAACAATCATTGAATGAATCAATTGTGGCCCAGCATGAAGATACTGTAGATGAAAATAATCTATTAGAATATCAACGATGTGATGTCGTTTAGGTAATAACACTGGATGTTTGGTTTCATAATTCAGTGAAGACCTACTAAGACGACCTCCGACTCGAATAAGTTGTTGATCATCAATAAACGGATTGAGTTTGCTTAAAGAGTTGGGACATTTACCTTGTTTAATTTCATTGTATTCCTTCATGAGAGTAGCTTGTTGTACTATAAAAAACAGTTTCAAACGTGCTGTTTTTATTTCTAAACTCGTAATATAACCAGATTGATAAGTTTTACCTTGGCAGTTATTTATGAAACGTAAAACCAAAGCTGTAATGCGAAGCAGTTTGGACCATGATGAATATTTGTTTAGAAGGGACCATTCTTCAGTGGAGGAAGTGTTAAATGTAGGTAAGGGAGTTGATTTTAATTCAGTTTGATCATTCAAAGAGATGGGAGTAAACCCTTTTGAGGGCCAATCACAGGATGGGAATGAAAGCCATTGTGGGCCGTTCCACCATAAATTGTGATGTATTAATTGAGATAAAAGTAAACCACGTGATGCGCAGTCAGCTGGGTTATCTTGTGATGCAATGTGAAACCAACACTGAGATGAAGTGAATTCTTGAATTTGGGCAACTCGATTTGCAACATAAGTTTTAAGTCTATAGGGTGGGGTGTGAATCCAAGTTAATGCAACGGTAGAGTCGCTCCACAGAAAAATATTTGATGTGTTAAACATTTGCGGAAACAGTGTGACATAATGAGCTACTAGCTTGGATAAGAGATGAGCGGCACACAATTCAAGACGAGGAATGGTAACTCGTTTCAATGGTGCAACTCTGCTTTTAGATGCTACTAAACTTACTTTCACAACTTTGTCAGAGCTCTCGCAACGGAAATAAATAACCGCAGCATAACCATTTTCTGACGCGTCACAGAATCCATGTATCTCTATCTTATATAAAGAATCAAGATTCAAAGTCCGTGGAATTGATATCTGAGATAATGCGTGAGTTTCATCCACGATTCGTGTCCACTGGGCATGTACATCAGGAGGTAGATGTGCATCCCAAGCCAAACCCAACGTCCATATGAGTTGCATGAAACACTTAGCAAGCATGATAAACGGAGTTAAAAACCCACAAGGATCGTAGATTTTAGAAATCGCACTAAGTACTGTTCTCTTGGTTGGACTTTTGTTTACATTCTCTAAGCCCTTTGTTGTATATGAAAACGTGTCAGTTACAGGGGACCAGTGAAGGCCTAATACGGTAAAATGTGGATCAGTGGACTCAGAGACAAATTTAGGTGACTCACGATGTGCGTCTGGAACTTGTTTAAGTAACGTATCAGAGTTGGATACCCATTTACGTAGCTCAAAACCTCCACGTTTGAGTAAATCCGTTAATTGTTCCCGTAACTCAGTAGCAGATTGAATTGATTCAGCTCCTGTTATGATGTCATCAACATACGTGTGATGCAACAACGCATGCGATGCTTGTGGGAAATCGTGACCTTCATCTATTGCCAATTGGTGCAAAGTACGAATTGCCAAATATGGAGAGGAATTAACGCCGTAAGTGACAGTATTGAGTTGAAATGAATCAATTGGTTGATTGACATCTGATCTCCAAAGAATTAATTGAAAGTTGCGATCATCAGGATGGATGAGTATTTGCCGATACATCTGCTTGATATCACAACAGATCACAATAGAATGACGCCGAAATTGGGTTAAAATATCAGCAATATTATTCTGAAGTCGTTTACCTGTCATCAACAAGTCATTTAAAGAAACCCCAGAACTCGATTTACAACTAGCGTCAAACACTGTTCTTAAATTTGTAGTCGAACTAGACTCCTTTAAAACGTCATGATGAGGTAAATAATAATGACTACCAGTAATTAGAGAATCACATTTAGTCATATGTCCAAGAGCGATATATTCTGACATGAAATCATGGTACAATGAAGCAAAACATTCGTTAGTTGCAAACTTACGTTCCATGGCTTTCAATCTGATTTCTGCGTTAGTGTGAGAAGAACCTAGGACAAGATTAGAATCCTTGAAAGGAAGACGAACAATGTATCGACCATTATCATCTCGTGTATGCGTTTCTGAGAACAGACGTTCACATGCGTCATCTTCTTGCGATTGCTTATTATGCGTTGGAACCTCTTCTTGTATCCAAAATTGTTGAATTGCGTCATGTAAATTATCACTAGGAGTTGAGTGAAAACATGTACTGAGAGAAGTAGTATGGTAAGATGCAGAAGATGTAGTAGGTACACATGGGGAAGTGCCCATAACAATATGACCAAACTGGGATTGGATAATGTGCGGAAGATCAGGGCCTAGCTGAATGTGAGGACCTGTGAATATATGCGGACAAATGGCAGCTCCTAAAATCACATCGATGCGGTTCGGACTGTGAAAATTAGGATCAGCTAGTTGATATTGTTGTGCTAGATGAATTACTTCCCGTGCAATGGGAACTCTGGGTAAATGTGTTGTCAGTTTGTCCAGAATCACCATGGTATGATTATTGATTACAGGAATCCCAGTCAAAGTTTCGATAGTCCCGTAAATTTTACCTTTATTATTAGACACATGTTCATTAATACCCACAATTTGAACATTACACATATGGCGTTTTGCATCTAGTAAGTTTACGGCACGTTCAGTTATGAGAGTGGACATACTACCAGTGTCCAAAAGCGCTCGAAACGTATGAACATTACCATTATCTGTACGTACATTTACAAGTACGGTCCCTAACAACACTGTGACCTGTTTGTTACTACTCATGTTAGTGTTATGGGAGCATATATTAACTGATTCTGACTTGTGCTGTTGAACCTTTTCTGTAGTTCCATCAGGTACAGACTTATGAGCACTAGATTGAACATTAGCGGTGAGTTGATCAGAACTAGAGACTAACTTGTCTGAAGGAAAATGCAGAAGTGTATTATGGCGTTTTTGACAAATTTTACATGTGGATTGAGATTTACACGCCTTAAGATCATGCATACCTAAGCATGAAATACAAAATTGTCGCGATTTTATGAGTTTATACCGTTCTTGAGGGATTTTTGACAAGAAGGTAGGACAGGCGTAAGTTCGATGATCGGTCGCACCACAACAACCACATTTTAATAACTGGTTAGTATTTGAAGATGCAGAAGCTACAAAATCTTTATGTCCCGAATTCCTTGGATGGTTAAATTTTACCCGATGTGGTGATAAATATGTGTTTTCTTGCTTGCGTGTTCCTACCGAACAAAGTGCGTCCTCATGTCTGTTACACTCTTTATTGAGAAACTCTATGATTTCAGACACGGTGGGTAATGCATGATTATAGGTAGCGTTAACATCGCGCATTGTTTCTAGCCTTTTCATAAGGTCTAAGTCTAATTTACGCAAAAGCACTGCTACAAGGAAAGGATTAGAGCCAGTTATGTCGCATTTTATAGCTGTTAACGCCTGCACGTTTTCTGTATAGCAATTTAAGAAATGACGAATGCCAGTGACATTTTTACTGGAAATGTCAGGAAGGTCCAAGACTTGATTAATGTGGAGTAACTGCAGTCTACGATCGTTCTGGTAGCGATCCGTGAGAATTTTATACGCAACGTCATAGTTTGCATCAGTCACAGTAAGATTCTTGACTAAATTAAGAGCCTCGCCCGAAAGAACAGTTATTAAATATTGAAATTTAATTACTTTGGATAAAGCTGGATTATTATGTATTGTCGTGTTGAATAGATTTATAAATGTGGTCCAGCTCGCATAGTCTCCATTGAATTTGGATAACTCAAGTTTTGGAAGACGAGCTGCACACCTGTCCCCGAGATTAGTCGTTGTTACAAGTTGATCTGACTGTTCGGTTGGATTGACATTAGAACCTACGATCTCTGAAATAGCCGACATCAAATACGCATACAAGTTTGAGATTTCTGATTGATCTGTAGCTAATTTATCGTCAGTTACAGCATCTTCTTCGTCATATGCAAGTGCGCGGTTAACATTTGACTCAAAATCGTCAAACCTACGCTGTATTTCCGAAGCATACCCTTTAAGAGTTCGTTGTTGTAAACTTGTGACAACATCAGTCTGATCTTGTATTTCGGTTACAATTAACTTTAATGCTTCAAAACGTGATCGAGTTAAGGACGTCAGACGGTTGTATGTAGCCGGCTTGAAGTCCGTAGTGCGTGGCATAATTATGGAATTAGCACTGTATGCTAGGTGCGGTCAGACACGAAAGGGCAAATGATAAATGCGTTATAACAAATGGGAAGAAAATGAAAATGCGGTAGCAAGGAAAAATGCGGTTGAAATAAAGAAAAGGCGGCTAAAATGAGCCTAGACTGTATCACATAGTCTGAAATTCAAATAATCCGTCCCGAGGGAACCAAAAGATTTTATGCTAAAAGGAGGACCAGACTTATATTCAAGTCAGAAAATTGTTGACTATTTGTAGGCATAGTTAATTTATTAAGGTAATGTATGAATGATAATTAATAACAAAAAAACTGCTCTTTACATGTTTTAGGTATATTTAATTTAATTTATTATTGAAGAGTCTGGACACAGTCATTGTTTAGTAGAAACACAAATATAATTATGAATGAATATCACTTACTTGTCTTCATTGTTCTTACTTTGGTTGTGATGATAGATTGCCTTTCCAATTGTTTTATACATCTTTGTTCATCTTGTTAATAATCTTGAAGCACATTATGCTATGTCCATTAGGTTTTGAAACTCACTTGATCGTTATTTTTCCAAAATAATTTTAAGACATTGTAGAATAAATTTAGAGCAGTTTTTTTTGTGAACAATGAAATCAAAACAAAAATAAAAAACATTTGCATAAATTAACAGATGGTAATCAAAGTAAAATTAAATAAAGTTAAAAAGAAAAATATTAAAACAAGGACATAGGAAGTGATAGACCAGCACCTAACATCTATGTGTCTGTAAGCACGATAGCGCTCGCAAAAATGGTCAATGAAATTTGGCACAGGCATGTAAAGTAAAAATTATTCAGACGAGGTCGTGAACCAGCCCGATCGGACCACCAGTAGGGGGGGTAAAGGGGGATAAACCCCCCAAAATGGGTTTTTTGAGTTTTTTTACATAGAAAAATAAAATTTATCAAATTTTTGTTTGCACCATTGAATTCAGCTCAAAAAAACAAACAATTTGGTATCTTGAATCACTGCTCTATGTCCATTGGTTACCGAGATATTGAAAGTAGTAAACACAGTATGTTGTCCCAATGTTAACCTTATGGGAGATAAGTAAAATTCTATATCTCGGTTATTTCTCAACATATCTTGATCAAACTTGGTAAATAGCTTCTTTTAGTTCAGATCTACTAAATATTAAATTATAACCATCCAGTTTTAATATACCTGTAGCAGCAGACCTGCATACTCATTCACCATGCTATTCTTATGGAGCTTACCAAAACATGTCAAATCTCGCTTTGTCTGATTGAACTTACGTTGTTTTGTATTTGAAATTCGCTGAGTATGCAGGTCTGCTGCAAAGGGGATATTTATGTTCACTTCACGTTTTAACATGCACATATATTTGCCATGTTTCTTTGACATATTTATTGTAAGAAATCCATAGGGAATATTCCAACATTCCATGCAAATATTTTCAAACTGCTCAAGCCCTGCAAAGTCTTGGTGTATTCGTTTGGTATAATGTTTGTTTTGACTAAAATACAGAGTAAATTAACGTTATTTCTGATAACCTGCATATCACCTTTACCATAACTTTGACTCAGATAAACGCAAGATATTTTCTTATGATGACCTCTAATAAAATAATCCTTGATTTTTGACTGTTCTTCCATTAGGCAATCGTCAAGCACAACTAGAGATTTCTCTTGGCATTAATCAAGAGGGATGAGATCTTCACAATGTGCGAAAAAATGTGCGATCTTCTTTCCACTTTTACTTTCTATGCTTTCGTAATGTTTGCAAAGTTCCGAATAAGCTCTCTGCTCAATCGACTAACACATGAAATGCTAAACACATACAGGTGTTTGAACTTAATACCTTTTTCTTGACATATCAAATTAAGCAATAGGTTAGTTTTTCCGCATCCTGAACTACCCACAATCAGTGCTCTAACAGGTCTCGGTAAGTTCAGAATTTTTTTCTTCCCTATAATAAACATTGATATCCATTTTATTATATAGTGAAAAATTTCAAGCTTGTTGGACAAGAATCTGTACTTACTCTTCATCTTGCACATCCTATGCATTTGGAAGATGGAGAATATAAGTTAGCGTTAACGGGATTTTATTCACACAATAACATCGCAAATTTAAAGCAAGAAGCAAAGATATACTTTTTCATTACAAACGAAAATCCAACATCAGATCTGAGTAGATACATGAAAGGAGTCACTTTTGAGAAAGGGTTCTGGACGATTTAAAATATTCAGAACAAATGTAGGGAGAATATTTCTGATGCACAGAAATTTGTGATAACGAAGTATAATGATAAAATTGCGATATATTCACCATATGGATTCTACCTAGATCCAGCGATTTGTGAGCTTTTAGGATTTGAGCCACGCAAATCACACAGTGGTAACATAAATTTATATCATAAAGCGAATCAGACTCTTCAACCCTCAGAACCCTCCAAAACTCAGGGCTGTAGATGTCATCGAGATTCACTGCAACCTCGTCGAACACAGTTTTGTTAACCACGCTACGCACTGGCACAAACAAGACGAAACTGAATTATTGTATCATTTCTTTCCGAACGTTCCCCATGGATACAAAATATCACAAGAACCTCAGGAAAAATTTTATGTTCCATTAAAAACGGGTTTACAAACTATTAGAGAAATCAAAGTGGTGATTCGAGACCAGGATAACCAACTTCTGCAGAATACAGGTGTTAAAAACATTGTGTATATAAGTTTAGTTAAAGTTTAGATGATTTTAATGGACTAGTAAACCCGTTGCTCGAAATCGAGCAAAACAATCAAATTCCTTTTTTCTTAAGGTTGTCCACCTCTTGCACGGAAAATAGCAGCAACGTCTGTGGTAATTGTATTATTTTTTCGTCTTTCGTAAAATTTTTTTTCTAAGATATTAATACAACAATTATTCTCTCATGACTGGTGGCATATGTCTGCAATTGTTCTGCAGTTTTAAACGAACGGATGTAAACATTTACCTCAAAAATAAAGTTAAGTTCCCACCATTAAATGTAGGCCTATTTCATGGTTTTTGTTGCATATCTCCATCCGTCTATGTTTGGTTGTCGTCTTCACGTCAAACTGTACATTTATGCTTACTTTGGAATAGTACTTTCTTCCGGTAATAAGGTAACTATTCTATGATAAAAATGTTTATATATGTGAAAATTATAGACCACCCATAATCGAGGTGAGACGCTGAGCTTACCATAGTAAATGCAGAATCGAATTATTTTATATTTTCCACATAGTTTGAGCTGTTTTGTTTGGTCTATCGAGTGAAAGCGTGCTTCTCAATAAAAGTCACGTGTAATTTTGTACAATTTACCAATATTAATAATATTTAATTTTGCACAATTTATTTTTTTGTACAATTTTGCCATTTATGACGGCCCAATTTATATGATGAAGTGTTATTGTTTCACTTTGCTTCAGTCCTAAAATTTATTCTTCGCAAGAAACACATTAGTTTACCCAAGGGCCTGAAAGTAAAGGGCTAAACCTCTTACATGAGACAATGTTCATATCAACACGATTTTGTTCGCGCACCGTTTCATTGGCGTTTCGTTGATACTCATGAGTTCTGCGTAAATACCCTATTCGAATTCGTGGCATTATATTGTTGTTAAAAATAAGTTAAAAGAACTTTAACATTACATACAAAAAATGTGATTTAGATTAAGTTATGGATAAACTGAATTTATGGGACATCATTACTACAACCACAGAACATCACTAAATTCAAAAATGAACTGAGAAAATATTGTTTAATGTTTACATCATTCATGGTCAGCACTTCACAGTTGATCAACATTAAAATAGTTTTATGAACAATTTACATCTTCATTTTTAAATAATTACCCACAAACACTTTACATTAACATTCACTATCACTTCCAAGTAAATTGTATATTCTATCGAGTTCCGCAAGGTGTCTTTGTCGTACATAAATTATTATTTAAAATAATTATTCTTGGGATAATAATAAAATAAATAAACTAAAACAAATAGTTATTTGAAAATCGACTGTAAATGTGTTTATAAAACACACATGATTTTATATATATGTTGTTTTGGATAGGTAACGGCAATAATGAATTAATTTTTTCAAAAAATTACACGTTTCGTAGGTTTTATATTATTATATAATAAAACTTTCTATAATTCAGTATCTATGGCTAATTATATCTCGTCTCGATCTTGTGCCAAACTGAAATGGTTTTCTAAATATCCTCATAAATAAATGTTTAAAGTTTGCCTCAATATATAAGTATTCATTGGTTTCAGTTCCATTGATATCACATGGTTTTGCTGAAAATCTTTGTTTATTACTCTCAGCTGCTTTGTTTGAAATTTATATTCCCATGTTAAATCTTATGGACAAATATGAAACTTTAAGGGCGTCTAGGGCTCTTCCATTTCGTCTAACATTCATAAAATTTATTTCCTGCAAAACTACATGCCAAGCACTTTCCAACGACACCTAAATTATTAAAATCGGCCCATTAGTTTAGGAGGAGTAATGATCACAAAAAAACCCCTAGCGTATTAAATAAGTATAGATAATATCCATTAAAAAATTTAAAGTGATGTTTTTTGCAGTTCCTGTTTGTAAAATGATCCTTGTATGTCTTCACCAGATAGATCCCTAATTTTGTAATTTACTGGAGCAGTGTTTTGAATTTCATTTATCTTAAAAATCTCAGTTGACCAGTTCCCTCTGTATTTGTTGCTAAATACATTTTTCTTTATTGTTATCCTAACTCTATCTCCAATTTTCAGCTTAGGCTTTGTTGGCTTTTGTGCTTTAAAACGTGTTGTTATATTCCTCTAAAAGCTTGAATTCTCTGTTTTCAAATTCTAAACCTTTATCTATATGTAATAGATTTGGTGGCTTATGTCCGGCACTAACTGCTCTTTTAAGAATAGCTAAAAATGCTTTTGTCACATCACTCCCACTTTTTCTCATCAGTGGTTCTGCCCATGCATATTTAGAAAACGTGTCAATTACATTTAGCATATACTTGTACCCATCATTCTCTAATGCATATTTATCCATTATTACCAAATCAGCAGCCCAGAGATCATCAATGCCCAGAGTGACAATATTTCGCTTTGGAAAATTTTTGATAACAAGTTTATGCAGCTTCTTTTAATGCTTGTTTTCCTGTTAAAGGTTTGACCTCTTTGATCACTTGTGATGGTTCTGGTGCTTTAGTAAATGTGCTCTTTTCATGATTACAAATTTTGCATACAGATTTTAAGCGCCATTTATTGTTGGTGATTTTCACTTGTTCAACATTTAAAGATGGTGTTTTCTTGCGACATTTTGAACAGTATAAATCCATAGTTTATTATACACTGCAAAACTTATCCATTAGTGTTAAAGAAATCTATTCTATATATAAATATGAGTTTAATAGATGTGTGCTATGACCAAATCAAGGGTAATTTTTGGTGGGGAATCTTCGGTGATTTCAAGTTGATTATTGACAAATCAACAGGTTATTTCAACGCGACTTAGATTTGTGCATCAGGAGGTAAACAATACTTTCATTGGTTAAAAAATAAACAATCAAAAGATTTAGTGGATTATTTGCAGATAAAAGCCCCACTCGGAATTCCGAGGGTGGCTTTACATTATGAAATATCAAGAGATAACAAGGACAATTTAACAAGACAAATTACTGGCACTTATGTTACACAGGAATTAATTTTGGCAATTGCCTGTTAGATTTCACCGGAATTTTATGTGAAATGTAACAAGATCGTAATTGACTATTACACACAAGATTTTAAAGAAGAACGCAAGAATTTGGAGAATAAAGTGGAAAAGATCGAGAACTCCATGGCTGAGCTTTCACTTAAAAACCAACAACTTCAAATCACTTCTGCCCCCTACACGAAAAAACCATCGTTACACAACTGTTTTTTGATCATCAGGAAAAATACCTCTGATGACTACCCATACTACTGTATAAGGAGTCAGAAAAGAAAGTTGAAACACCATTGAAAAATATTGAGAAACTTTACCCTGATTTCGACATTATTTACAACAAAGATAAAGATCCAAACAGTGTAAAATTGTTCAGACTGATAATAGAAGAACTTCCGATCGAAACCAAATGCAATAGTTTTAAAACAATATTATCTGAAGAAGAATGAATGGATAAGATCGATGGTTTATATGAGTCACTAAGTTAAATTATTTTATAGGCACTGCTTATAAAATTTTTATCCGTATAATAAAGAATGGAGACTTTTGAAACATTAGTTTGGAAGGAACCCCGTGAACCTTCCACCACACCACATTCCACCTTGTTTGGTTTCATAGGTAAAGTATCTCGCATAAAAACACCACGAAAGTTTTTGATATTCAATTGTTTTGCATAATTTTCAACATCTCCTAAAGTTAACGGTTCTACTTTTTTTGAATGGCTTCTGATAAAATTGAGTCTAATTTCCGGTTGATTTGTCTTTTCAAGCCACTTCCTTCGATCACTTCATCCAGCTCTCCGTCAATAAGATCCTTAAGCCAAGAATGAACTTGTTTTTTAGTAGAGGAGCTACTTTATTTTTAACTAGAGGCTTTACAACGTTTTTGCCTAACCCTAATGGCAATTTATCTTCCACAAAAATTAAGATCTCCTTTAGAAACCCACCGTCTTTGCTCTTCTGAAGTTGCTCATACGAGATTGTAAGTCTTAAGCCTTTGTTATTTTTCTTTGCTTTAAGAATAGCCTTGTGCTGTTGATCCGTAAGTAATATGAAGAAGTTACCTTGTAGTTGATCGTTCGAAAGCCCTATGATTGCGCTCTTTTTTTTTAACGCAATTCTGAGCTTGTTCTTCTGCCTTTCAGACAGATGAATTACTACATGGACACTACCATGGAATTACTGTTGGACATGTTATTACTAAAACAGAAATCATGTTATTTATTTCAATTCGTTCGGGGATGCAAAGCCACCAATTGAACTAGTTAATTACTTAAATGTGAAAAATATACAGTACAACACAGACTCGATTCAACAGAATGACGATCCCCCGATCTGTTGTCATTTATGTTTAGAAGTTTTGCGTAGGCTATCAAAAGGTCAAGACTGGAAAGAAATTTCACGTGTAATAAAAAGAGATAAATATGTTTTTAAACAGTGGTTATAAATTTAATAGATTCGGAGAGGAGTTGGAAACTGCTACAAGCTCATCAGGAATATCAGAGGCAAAACTGAATGAGAAACTAAATGAGATACGGACATGTAATACATTAGAGGTTGATGAGAAAATTAAAAAACTTCAAACAGAATTTAAGAATACAGCTCATGCAAAGTTTGAGGAGGTAAAAACTGATTTAATAGAAAGGGCAAATAAACATGTATCATTCGATAAACATTATATTAGCATAAAAAAGAAGAGGATCGTTAATGTTAAAAAGGCGATTGATAAAACAGACGTTGTAACTAAGGAACAGCTGGATGAGGTGAATACCAAGATTGATGGAGTTCTTAAAGGCCTGGAAGTAACAGATGATTGTATAAAAATTAAAAATGGTCGAAAAATTTGCAGTATTAGTAAAAGTAATAGTGCATATGATGCAATAAATGGAGTCGAATTACTTGAGGTTCATAAAAGACTTAATGTAATAGAGAGTAAAATAGGAATAGTGAAGCCAACACTTCATTTATAACCACCATGTTAAGGAATTTTATTTTAAATAATAAACAAAAGGCTTACAAAATATTCTAAACAACCTAAATGGATACAGAAAGATTCCCGATATCGAGAAAATTAAGAAATTCGAAGTGCTTGACTTGGAAATAATTGAAACATCTTTTGGAGAACGTGTAAGAATTACAACAAAGGACTTCCAATTCTTATTGCCAGAAAGTTGGACTTCAAAGTTAACACCAGAATATATTAATACCATGAAAAACTCAAAAATTTATATTGAATATAGGGGAACAACAAATTTGCCAAATGGGAAGAAAAAACACAACATAATTTTCTCACAATAATTTTACTAACATACATAAAATTTTAATAGCTTTTAAGATATTAAAACGTTAAAGGATAACAATTCATGAATAAATGTTTTGTGAATTATGTGAGAAAGATACTGATACTTATAATGAAGGGGAATTGATGTGAGCTGAATGCAGGGCTGTAATTGTTCAGACTGTTCTACCTTTTCAAAATTATACGGAGGTTGATACATTTAGGAAATATTTTTATCAGAGATTACCGGAAGAGTTCCGGCCTATTTCATCACCAATATATGCAGAATTTTTAACATTTAAACACAAATTCGATGAGATAAATATTGGTCATGACTCAAGAAAATATTTTATATGCTTTGAATTAGTGTTATGTTTTATTTTGAGAAAATTCTTTTATGTCAGTAAAATGGAGGATTTCAAACAACTTTCAAGAATGCGTGTGTCAATTGAGAAAAACAGTAAATCTAAACTAAAAACTATAGCATTTTGTTGGCAGGTGATGAACCGGTTGGGATGGGATTATTATTTTTATCTCTGTAATAAAGAAACAATGGATCAAATTCAAAACTCTATTAACCAATTTGCAGAAAACCTCAATCATTTAAAGCGGGTTTGTCTAAAGACGAACTGATACTTGTATTGGAGAGAGCTCTTATGCCTTATTTCGTGGATTGTCCTCATGATACCTGTGATTCGCATGAAAATACATGCTCTTATATTACCAAGAAGGGAATTTCAAAAGGTAAAGTTTGTGGGAAACAATGTAAAAGCAATTACTGCTCAAAACATAGTAAGCGTATGTTCAAGGATGAGGTAGAAAAACAAGAGCAATAAATTTTTACAGATATATATTTTAATGGGTATTCACTCATTAAAATGAACTGGCGTGTGAGGTAGCGCTTGTTGCGTAATATATATAATTAAAATTGTTTTATTTATATTTATTTTTTTATTGGAAAGGAGTAAGGAAAAAGGATGTAACATTTATTAAACATCAAAGTAGTTTCTATCTCTCTGTAGCGGTTGACCTTGTGGTCGCACACCGAGTGTGCCGAACGAGGTCATTGAGAGTTTGACTCATCACGCGTACTTGAAGCTGTCACAGCTTGAACGCTTTTCCAAAAAGTTTTATACTCTTCATTCTCAACCATATGAATTATTTTACTTTTTAAGGATAAAAATTCTTTGATGTTAATTGAAACCTTTTGTAGTTTTGGATATTTGTTAACAAGCTTCCCCACACTAATAAGATTCTTAACATATCCTTCACTTATTCCAAAATGTTTTTTGACATGGGTTTTCCAGAGATCATCATTATCTTGAGCATAAAAGTTTGTTCTTTATATGTCCAGATAACGTCCGTACACTGCATACATATAAAAATACAGTGGAACCTGGATAATTCGAACTTGTATAATTCGAAATCTTCTTTAATTCGAATATTTTTCTTGGTCCCTGGCATTTTGTATCTAAACAATGCTAAAATATCATGGATAATTCGAATTTTATTTTGGATAATTCGAATTTTTTAAGTGCCAAATTAAGGTACATCAATTTCATTCTACGACTGAAAATAGTTAAAAATTCATTGGAAAACACGTTTTACTACGACGTTCAATAAAAAATTAACGTCAGACATATGGCGTGTCAGGTTATGGTCAAATGACTCATCCCCTTCACCTCCCAGGCTTCCCACCCTCCCCAACATCGCTTGTAACTCGACACCAATAATGTAAATTAAAACAGTACAGAACGCTGACTGGCTTCGGAAAAGGGTTGCGCTCGCCGTGGCAGCGCCACTAGTCTTTTCGCGCTTGATTCTGTGCAGAACGGCTCCCGGCAGACGAGCCATGCACCAGACCTAATGCGCAGTTTTCTACGTCGACACAAAGGCTACTCAACACTGCGACCCCCTTCCCACCCCCCACCAGCCAAACTAACTTCCGAATTCCAGTGCAGCATTACGTTGTTTTCGATCGTCCTTCAAACAAAGTGTTTTTTTTATTTGTGCAAAGTCTTGTTTTTAAGTGTTTAAAAGCTTTTACGTAACATTAAATAAGTGTAGTGACCATGTCGACAAAATCTCGGACCTATCACCCGAGGTGTTTTTTTTTTACTGCACTCACTTTAGCGGACAGTCAATGAGCGTGTAATTGTCGATGTTACACGAAGTTAAGTTGGTAGCCTGTATCAAGCTCAGAAGTAGCAGAAGGTACTGGATTTTTTCTATCAGAAATGTTTCTTTGTATTTTCGTACGTAGCGTCGTAATTAGTTTATACTTTAGGGTTGTTATTTCTGTTTTATGATTACTGTTTTTGAACCCTTATAATTAGCGTTTGTTGATGAATTTATTCTCTTAGAGTGTCAATTTGATATAGAAATTAAATTCACAATGTGAAGTTTTAATGTTTTGGCCTAATTCTTTAGAACTTCTTTAATTCGAATTTATGGATAATTCGAAGTTTTTGGCTGGTCCCTTGAGGTTCGAATTATCCAGGTTCCACTGTATTTAACTTTATATTTTTTTCACAATTTCACCACATGACTTGAGATATCTGTATACACCTTCCTTGTCCGATTCATGCGGCAAAATCTGCTCACACACTTCAACATTGTCAACCAAAAGGTTAACCAATTTTAAAGGTTATCCGATTCATACACTTTACTTGGCGTTAACTTTAGGAGTTTTTCTAATCCATATTTCGGGCGTTTAGGTAAAGTAATGTCTCCACACACATATTTACTCTTGATATCTTCTATGTCACTTTTCTAAATTTCACTCAATAACTTAGCACAATCTTCATGATACCTCTTAAGTCTCCGCACTTGTTCATGAAAATCAAAATCTTCATCAAATGATATTTGTAAATATTGCGTCTGAACACTGGACATGGTGCACTGATAATGAATGCGCATATTTCCTGATGCTGCATTTGCAAGGTCGCGTGCAGTTCTACCAATTGTGCTGCCAACTTAAATACTGGTGCATTCTTATTTCCCTGCTATTTTTCTGTTAACGAAACTCAATATATTCAGCTCTGATCTTTTTCACTTAATTTTAATTTCTTGATATTTTCACTTGAAAATTGGATGGTTACGAAATAAAAATTGTAATAGGTAAAATTCAAACGCAAATTTTAAATGCTTATTTTGCATATCAATTAATTTTATTTCCTGATATTTTTCACTTTATGTCATTTGAAATCGAAATGCAAATTATGAGGAAAGATTTTTTATTTAGTTTATTTTTCATTTTCTGATATTTTTCTCTAAACTGGATTTTCCTGATCTTTCCCTGTTAATTCGATTTTAAGAGGGATTTAAGCAACTTGAACTGAAAATGGTATTTTATATCTACTTATGTATATATATATATAAAAAATATCCTTTGATATATATATGTAGAAATTCTTAAATTATACAAATCCTTGAATGCAAGTTATAATTAATTATATTATTTACTATATTATATTTGTCAAATACCACTGACCTATTATCGTACAGCCCGATCAACTTGACTTAGAACCTTGAAAATTGGCACGGTTGTTCCTTTCATGGTGAAGGTATCCACTAAGAATGGATTTTTTCAAAATTCAAAATTGAAAGGGTTGTTTTGTGAAAAAGAAGCTTTAAAATGTTCCCATATAAATGTAATGGACATTCTTTTGTTTACTTTTCCAATTTCATTCAAGCAAGCAGAGGGTAATTAGCCTGACAATCGGATACGTTGTTACAGCTGTTTAATAATTTAATTTCTTTCATCATGGTTTTGGTTTTATGGTTGGTTGGGATTTTTTTAGGTTATTTGTACTTTATAAGTTACATTTAGTTTAGATTTAATCTATAGTTAGTTTTGGTATCTTATCTGATTAATCATAAACAAATTATGAAGCATCATCTTTATTTAGGCAGCGGGAGTTATAGTTTGTTCCCCTTAAGGTGTCCTTACTGTATTACAATCATGCCCTACAATAGTTTGGCGAGTTCGTTTTTCATCTGATTCGATGGTGTCCCAGCTTTGAAAGGAAAAAATAAGTGCTGCAATGTGTGGTTAACCTTTAAACTATTAATAACCGCCCATATGTTAAGTTGCAATCTAAGTGAAGCGAGTTTGAAACACTGCCGAATGATAGCGCTTCTGTTTCAAACTTTCAGCCCTTTACTGTACTTAACTGAGACCCTCTTTGATGATTCTGAGACGTATTGACCAATCTGCGAACAATTAACGTAAAATGGACACATTTAACGTTAATATCGGTCCAGTCATTCTCCAGTTATATGACTGTGAAAACAAAACCTACATTATCTAATGTGACATAAATGTTTTTTAAAGCTACAGAACAAATAACAGCATTATATTTATACAAACAGACCTATTTATTTAAACAGCTATTTATATAAACAGACCTCTATATTAAATATTCTTTGATAAAACCTTTTTTCATTCAGTCCCTTCAGATTTGATATATCAAGGTTGGACTAATTTTTATCGTGAGCGAAGCCACGGGCAACTGCTAGTCTATATATAAAGCACAAATTACCCATATAACTTTTGAGGGAACCATAAGTCTGATGCTTATTAACCATCAACCATCAACATATCTACTTGGATGAAAGGTCTTGGAGAAAAGATTCAAGCATAATAGTTTTTTATGAAATTTTCTGTGAGGGCACAAATTTAAAGAAAGGGGTAAACAGATGATTCACTTGTTTTGATTTACAATTGGTTGTTTACTTAACTGCTGCTAAGCAGGGTGTGTCCACTAGGGCTTCAAATACCTGCCTGGGTAAGTTGTAAAAGAATAAGAAACAATAAAGTATAAATTAAGACAGATTTAACTAAACTACAAATTGAGTAACATAAAAATTACAATAACTTACTTCCTGTAACCTTATCATCTTTAGCTCTATGTTTCTGATGTCCGCTTGCCGTCGCTTCCTGTTCTGGAACAGCTCCTGACGTTCTCTCTTCAGTTCTTCTTTCTCTCGTTTAGCATTCTCTTCTAGCTTCTTCTCAACTTGAGCTCTTTTCTCTTCCTAAAAATTTGAAGCTATGAATTACACTATTCTTTATTTATAAAAATGGTGTATTATAACATTCATCCCGTCAATGATCTTTTTCTGTTACTGTTGAAAGGCGACCATGATTTACCTCATTTTATAACTGTTGGCGACCTCGACTACTGAGAACAAGTTTTTCCATTAGCTTGAGGATGAGGTAATTTAATAACTCAAAACCGCGGTCGCATTTTAATAGGAAAAGAAAAGGATCATTGACAGAATAAAGGTAAAAAGTAAACCATTTTCATATTCAATGTGCTCCAAAGCCTTAACCCAATACAAAATTCTTTATTGATTTATAAAAATTCTTATAGTCACATCACTATTATCTATGATCCATGAATGAAGTATGAGTATAATACCCCCGTTGCAGCAGACCTGCATACTCAGCGAATTTCAAATGCAAAACAACATATTTCAATCAAACATAGCAAGATTTGACATGTTTTGGTAAGCTCCATAAGAATAACATGGGGAATGAGTATGCAGGGTTTGCTGCTACAGGTATATTAAAACTGGGTGGTTTTGATTCAATATTTAGTATATCTGGACTAGAAGAAGCCATTTACCGTTTTATCAAGATATGTTGAAAAATAAGCAAGTTAAAGAATTTTAATTATTTCCCATAAGGTTAACATTGGGACAACGTACTGTGTTTACCACTTTCAATATCTCGGTAACCAATGGACATAGAGTAGTGATTCAAAATACTAAATTGTTTGTTTTTTTGAGCTGAATTCAATGGTGCCCACAAAAATTCGATAAATTTTATTTTTCTATGTAAAAAGCTCAAAAAACCCATTTTTGGGGGGGGTTTATTCCCCTTTACCCCCCCTTCCGGTGGTCCGATCGGGCTGGTTCACGAACTCGTCCAATTGATTACCACTTTACATGTCCGTACCAAATTTCATAAAGATCGGACCATTTTTGCGGCCGCTATCATGCTAACAGACACATATATATATCTAAAAATTCGAACAAATGGTGTTTTTTGCTTCTGGGGGCCCCAAAACGAAAATTTATAGTGGTCCCGAGCTTAGGTCTTACCATGAGACCTACGGTAATAGCTTCTTCCCTATAGGGGAAATTCGCTAAAAACAGGGTGTCAATAAAAGAACTCTGGGGTTTAGAGGCAAAATATTTTAATGAAGTAACAAACTAATATAAATGTTTAATACATGTATAGAAAGGTTGCATTTTCAAGTTTTTTAGCAATTTAATAAAATTCAATTTGAGCTCTGATATAGTGGCACGGTACACGTCCTAACAGTATTTCACCTCTTCCCATGTCCTAGCCAGCATGTTTGGGGGGACAGGTGTCACACAATTGATTATTTATTGCCTAAGTTGGTTAAAATCACGAATTTTAGAAATTTCCTTGTACTATAAACAGATTTAGTTTCTATCAGCCAAATAACGTGTTAAGCCTTTTGTTGCAGCTTCGCCATATCGCAGCAATCCAGACAGCACTGTCACCCGCGTTACGTTGTTTCAAGTTTAACGCTCAGCAGCGCTGCCACCTCTTGACGATAACATTCCCAATTAATTGGTATGAGTAAAACTTGATGAGCTACTCGTTTCAGAGAAATTACAGTATACTCTTGATAATCCGACAGATATGGGACCGGACCATTGTCGTATTATCAAATATTATGGATTACCGAGGGTACCTTGCAATAAACAGCAATAAATGACACTATAGTGCAATAAAATGGGTTAAAAGACTAGTCTATGTCAGTAATCAAACGTTTATTTAAGACTAAGACGTTTATATTTGTAACTGTTGGAGTTGTTGGTTGTCGGAAGAATGGTGTGAAAGGTTGTTGGAAATAGCAAAATATGGATCAGGGTGGAACAATATAGACCAAGGTGGATCTGAGGTACAATAAGGTGATCCTGTATTGTCAGGAAAGGATTGATCAGAGCAAACTTCTATAACTGTGAAGGTGAATAGGATAATTTAACTAGGTGGAAGGTTTACCCTGAGGCCGATCGTGCCGATTGCCATATGGTCACCTAAGCCAGCTTTGATTAACACTAATTAAGTAATTAATTCCATGTACAACTACATTAAACGCCAGAAGGGCCTACCTAGCATGTGATTGAGAATAACTGTCTGAATTTAAGCATAACTGTCTATTCGCTGATTACTATGATTCTGAATAAAGGTTTAATGAACTATTAATTGTTGGCAGATAGTATGAGAAACAATATTTCTGTTGAAGCTAAATCGGTAATATTTTAAGGTGTCGCCTCAGGAGAGGCGAAACCCATAGAAATTTCACATCTTAGAAAAAACCCCAACTAGAATTTTTCCCCCCGGCACCCCCAAACAACCTAATTTAAAACATGATAATTTAATGTAAATCAATCGGTGATACAATAAACTAATGATTTAATACTCATCGCTGGTAGCTGGGTATGAAGGCTGCTAATCTCCCTGAGGTTTTCTGGCGAAGTGGGAAGAAGCCAGGCAGGCGTTCCAAATCCTAAATTTCCCTCTGTCTTTTCTAGAAAGTTCAGGTGGACTGGCCTCTGTTCAGGCATTATGGCCAGTACCTGGTTTGGCGCTACATATATATAAAAGTGATGCGCACGGTACAACCACGCCCCCTTCGGCCAAAAAGATTGCGCTGGGACTTGGTGGGGTGGTAAGGTCATCGTTGGTTCCAGAGGGTTAGTTGGGGTTGATTCCCTAAAACAACCAAAATTTGGTCTACAAGGTTGCAGCGCCTACCCACAATTGACACCAGAAAAATTCGGACTGCGGGCTTTTGAAAAAGCGAATCACGGCGGTGTTGAAGTTGCAAGAACCGATTGGTGTCTTTGGGGTTCCGGCTCATCTCCACTCAGAATAGGTGGAACCTGAGGGCTCCCAACGCGTTGGCACCTCCGCCTGAGACTTTTGATTCTCCTTCATTTGAAGGTTGCGAGCTGTTTGGACAGCGATCGGGCTACTCCCCCCCCCCCCCAGCAAAAAAATTTGATGCTTGAGGCCTCAAGGACTCCACACTTGGTGTCTGCCCTACTCGAAGAACTCAATTTGAATGAAGGGGGGATAACTGCACGCACAATTTTTGTTTTTTTTGTTTAAAAAAATTTTTTTTTATATATTTATTTTTAGGCCTTATATTTTGTTTTTATCTAAGATTTGGTATAAACCGAAGTCTTGTATTGTTTTTCTTAGAATTATTGCAATCATAAACATACTCTTGTAGGCTGCTGCAAGATTCATGCTGGCGATGGTGATTATCGGTGAGTCTTGGTGAAGCTGGTTGTTACGGAAGATGGCTGTTGTTAAAGCTGGTTATTTCAGGTGGTGATTGTTGCTGAAGATCTAAGTTAACTGAAGATGTCTGGTGAAGTTCGGAGTTGACTGAAGATGTCTATTGTTGAAGGTGGTTGTAGTTGAAGCTATTTCAGGATATGACTGCTGCTGAAGTTCGAAGTTGACTGAAGATGTCTATTGTTGAAGGTGGTTGTAGTTGAAGCTATTTCAGGATATGACTGCTGCTGAAGTTCGAAGTTGACTGAAGGTGTTTATTGTTGAAGGTGGTTGTAGTTGAAGCTATTTCAGGATATGACTGCTGCTGAAGTTCATAGTTGACTGAAGATGTCAATTGTTGAAGGTGGTTGTAGTTGAAGCTATTTCAGGATATGACTGCTTGTGGCTTTTGGTTCAATGTGGTGAATTGCCCTTTTTCAAAGTGATTGCAAGCTGGCTTTTTTTCTTTTTTTTTTTGATTGTGCAGTTATTTGGTAATGACTAGTTTGTAAATAGGGACTGACTTTAAGAAAAATTGCTTGTGAAACCGAAGTGTTGGTCCTGACTATATTAAGTAAGATTTACCCCAAAATTAGTGCAGGGTAGACCGATCGCTGACAATATGACATTTTAGGATGATCAGTCCGGCGAGACTGACCGATGTGGACTCGAAGATACCACACCAGGTGCCATGGAACCCAACCTGTATCTGAAGTGGAGGAAACCAATTTTTGCAGCAATTCCCTAAAAGAATGTTAGTAACTATACAAATATAAAGATAGTGGTGTACATGGAAACATAAAATGAAGGAAAATTTAAGGATTTGGCACATTTGAAAAAAGGCCATTTAAATTTTACGCACGAGAAGCGCTTGCCCTAAATCAGAAACACACTTGGAGATTAAATATTCAAATTATTTTTCTTTGAATTCCCCTTTTGAGCTTATAACTATAGTGGGACCATCCTTTCCATATTACTTAACCTTTTAGGTAAAACTAAAAGATATTGGCTTATTCTAATGATTGATACTGTCGTCTACCTAGACATTTTTCCTGATGTGCCCTACACTAACTACACACTTATGACTATATTTTGTGCATGGTCGACCATAAAAGAAGACTAGAAATGAGGAGAATAGGAAAGAAAATGAGAGAATTTACTAAGTGTCACTCGGTGCTCGACAAATTGTAGCTAGCAACTTGTCGTTCCAGGATACCCTGCGCATGGGCCCTCACTGGTTGACCATAAAAGATAAAAAAAATTAAAATAAAATTAAGGTCAAACAGTAAGGTTATATTATATTGAAAAAAAATTTTGTTTTAAAGGAAAAACCCAAACGCAAACGTATCTCCTGTGCAATGAGGTGACGAAGAAGGGAGGGTTTACCTGAATATGAGCGGAGAGGAATAGTGTAGGTTCACCCATCCAGAGGAAGATGAAACCTTAGACTCACCTCCCCCCGCTCATACCAGGGAAGAGAAGGAGAAGAGTAGAAAAAAGCTTAACCTAATAACCTAATATAACCCAGGTGCATATGTGCAATGGGCAACGATCTTTTTCAGGGTGTAACCTTAGGTAGTGAATGAAATTTAATTTATGTTGTTGGTTGGAAAAATCTTTTGAGCTGTGATACATGAGCCTTCTGGATGAATTTATTATTGACAGGGTCGACTAAGCGAACAGTGACTGGGGAGGTGAAGGTTTCAATTACACAAGGTTTCGACCACATAGGCAATAATTTTTGGTTTATGTGGTCGACCGCCTTACTGATGGGGTTCAATCTGAACATTACCCAGTCGCCAGGGTTGAAAGTGTTGGGTGATTGGTTTTGATTGTATTTCCTCTCTCGGCTGGCTCTGGCTTTACGCAGGCTTTCGATTGCTCTTGCAATCGTCTTGGGTAGAGGGAGCGGTACCTTGGGAATCGACAAGTTTGTCAAGGTTCCATTGGAGTTCCAAGGGATGGTATAGGGTTCTGCCAAGAAAAAGACGTGATGGGGAATTTTGAGTGGATTCATGCACAGCAGAGTTGAAGGCCATTTGGAACCAGTGAAGATCCTGATCCAAAAACTGTTGATAATGGTTGTGAAAGATCCTGATTGCAATTTTAATCTGTTTGTTGACCCTCTCGGCATGAGAGGGATTGGGGTAGTAAGGACTGGTAAAAATGTGCTGTATTCCAAGTCGCAAGCATAGCTCTTGGAATACTTTGAAGCGAAAATTTGAAACATTATCGGAAACTAGATACTTTGGTGGGCCAAAAATTGAAAAAACATGTTTTGTAAGAAGGGATGCTGAAGTTGACGCTTGAGTGTTTTTGGCGGGTAGCATGATTACAAATTTGGAAAACGCATCTACAATGGTGAGAATGTATTTGTTGCCCTTTGTAGATCCAGGCAAAGGGCCGATATGGTCCACAAAGATCTTCTCCCAAGGTTTGCAAACTACCTCGGAAGCCAAATGGCCAACATTGGTGTTGGGGGCTTGTTTGCAACGTTGGCACTGAACACAAGATCTTACCCGATCGGTGATAATTTGCCTGAGGTCCTTTGCCCAAAAGAAAGGTTGTATGCGGGCAAGAGTTTTGCGGATACCAAGATGAGCCGCACTGGGGGATTCATGATAATAGCGGAACAGCATATCAAAGAGTTTGGCAGGAACTACCACCTTTGGTTTGTTCTGATTGGGAAGACGGTGCATCACTACACCGTTAACCACAGTGTAGTTTGGTGGCCTTCGGGGATTACGGATGAGTTTGGAAAGTTCGGAATCTTCATGTTGATGTGTGGCTATGTCTTTGAAAATTTCAGGAATGCCAAAAAGTGACATTACTGGTGGAGAGGGTTCCTGAGGGGCTTCAGTAGGGTCAGTGTTTTCAAAAAGGCGGGAGAGACAGTCAGCTACCAAATTGTCCTTCCCACGAATATGATGGATTTGGAACTTGAAAGAATTAATGAAGGATATCCATCTTGCTATTTTCCCAACTTGACGGGGGTGGTTCAAGAGCCATGTTAAAGCGGAGCAATCTGTGTGCAACTGAAACTCCCTATGCTCGAGGTACTGCTGATACTTCTGGAGAGCAAAAACAATAGCAAGACACTCGAGTTGTAAGGTGGAATAGTTCAATTCATGTTTGTTGAGTGCGCGAGAAGAATAACAAACAGGAAAGAGTTGACCATCATGCTCCTGAAAAAGGGTACTTCCAATTCCAGTTCCAGATGCGTCTGTGTGAACTATAAACTCTTTTGAGAAATCGGGCATCCGCAAGATGGAGGAAGATACAAGAGCAGCCTTTAGAGCTTCAAAGGCCTTATATTGTTCTGGACCGAAAATGAAATCCACACCCTTGCGCTTCAGTTGATTGAGTGGTTGAGAAATGGTGGCATAATCCTTTATGAATCTAGCATAGAAGGCGGTCATGCCCAGGAACCTATAAAGCTGCTTGACATTCTTGGGAACGGGGAAATTATCTATCGGTTGAGTGCGATCAGGATGAATAGATATTGAGTGGTTTGCGAAAATATGGCCAAGGAACTGAATGTGATTGGAAGCTACTGTAATCTTTTCAGGATTGACTGTGAGACCAGCATCTCGCAGTCTCTTGATCACAGAACGAACCTTAACAAGATGATCATCAAAGGATCCGTTGCTGTATACACAAAGGTCATCAAAGAAAATGTAAACGTATTTGAACTTGATATCCCCGAAAATCTTGTCTATGAGAGAGGTCAAGACCATACTTCCTGATGCCAAGCCAAATGGAAAATAGTTGAACTCATATTGAGCCCATGGAACAACAAAAGATGTGTAAGGCTTGGACTGTTCTGAAAGAGGGATTTGGTTGTAGGCAGAATTGAGATCAAGAAGTGTGAACCATCTGGCTTGACCCAGATGTTGGAAAGCTGACTCTATTGTTGGCATTGGTGTGGCGTTAAGTTCTAAAATCTGATTCAAATTGCGATAATCCACCACCATTCGAGTTTTGCCACCCTTCTTGGGAACCAGGAAGGCAGCTGATGCAAAAGGAGAACTCGATGGTCTGATGACGCCTTTTTTCAGAAGATCATCTATGTGCTGTCTCATGAGTGCTAGTTTGGGTGGTGCATACTGATAAGGCTTGTTACGGATGACTTTGGAAGAATTTACTCTGATATGATATTCAAGAATATTGGTGCGACCTAGATTTTTTGTGATGGTTTCGGGAAATTCAGCGATCAATTGGGTGACTTGATCCCTTTGTTCTGGAGTAAGATTTTCTCCCATGGCTATGGGTTTGGCATCATCCTGAGAAGTCTGTGAAAGCAAGGTGAAAACCTTGGGAGTGCCATATGGAAATGTTAAGGTGTGGGATGCCATGTTGATGATAGCCTTGGTCTTAGTTAAAAAGTCGGAACCCAAGATGATGGGCACGGGCAACCGCTCAGCAATTTGAAACGTAAATGTCCAAGAGAGATGACCGATCTTGAAATGAACTGGGGCCTGAAATTTGAAAGAAACCTTATCGCCAGAGGCTGAAAGCGCAGAAAAGGATGTTGACTGAGTTGCAGAAATAGCATGACTATTTCTTCTGATTTCCTGAAAGGTTGGAAAGGACATTATACAACAAGATGATCCTGTGTCTCACGCTCTACATTAAACGCCAGAAGGGCCTACCTATTATGTGATTGAGAATAACTGTCTGAATTTAAGCATAACTGTCTATTCGCACATATTAATAAATTATGGAAATATTATGGATTACCGAGGGTACCTTGCAATAAACAGCAATAAATGATACTATAGTGCAATAAAATGGGTTAAAAGACTAGTCTATGTCAGTAATCAAACGTTTATTTAAGACTAAGACGTTTATTTAACTAAATTAAGACTGACCTGAATACAAGCAGTACAGTAGTTCAATAGGTTTGTTTTTAAGTAAATAATTAAACACAAACAAATACTGTACAACTGTACTCCTCGGGTTTAGTGACGTTACTAAATTGACAGCGAGCACAAATAATCTTTCACGTTTTGACAGGTTTCCCCCACTCTTCAACAATGTAACGCTCGCTCTCTCTCGCACTCACGGGTTATATGGCGGTGTCGGATTACAATATTGCTCGCACTCGGGAGATATGGCAGCGCAGCAGTGTCGGGTTACCGTAGTGCTCGCCCTCTCTCGCACTCATAGGAGAGACGGCGGCGCAGCGGTGTTGGGTTTCTGTAGTTACTCACTCTCTCTCGCACTCACGAGAGATACGGCGGCCGCCGGCGGTGTCGGATTACCAAACGTGTCGGACTAACAAATGTCGGACTATCGAGATTATACTGTAACTACATTCTGCTATCCTCTATAGTTATCAAGATATGAATTTTTCAAAACCCGGAGTTCTTTTATAGACACCCTGTATATCTTGTACCCGCCTGCTGTTATACACTATCATCACTTGC
Organism: Flexamia atlantica; assembly: GCA_035578135.1. Classification (NCBI taxonomy): domain Eukaryota; kingdom Metazoa; phylum Arthropoda; class Insecta; order Hemiptera; family Cicadellidae; genus Flexamia; species Flexamia atlantica. The sequence goes on from JAQJVK010000001.1 coordinate 181,066,026, forward strand.
CCTCACCCCCAAGATCCAGAGATCAATGGTGCATCTCAACACCATCATCTCAGAGATCATTCCACCTCAACACCTGGCTCCGTCCATAATAAAACCTTTCTGAATTTTCTCTAGTTTTAACATAAAAATAATGTTAAAATAAAAAATAATAAAACCTAGTCTGCAGTAAAGACCAAATCTATGAAGAAGTAAACAACAACCTCCATGCCAGCTCCCTGCCTGCCTGGCAAAGAGAGAGAGAAAGATAACTGCTCGCTCTTTCTTTCTAGGATCAGTAACAATAAAAAAATTATTGATTTATTAATTTTTTGACTAATTTGTTCATATTAAAAAAAATGTTTTCTAGAATCACGTTTTCAAACACAACTAATCCGAGGAACAAAATAAAAATATTGTTGACAAACGAAATAATACCCTAATTAATTCTTTAGTTATTGTACTTTTTGTAGTAAACTAGCTCACTAATAATAGTAAAAATATCATGACTCTGATGTCTATTAAAATACCTAATTTTTTAATTATAATTAGAATACTAATATTTAATCTTTTAAATGACCTAGTGGGAGAAATAGTAGTCTTGATCAAATGGTGATTTGTTCATCAAACTCGCCATGAAAATTTGTTGTAAGCCTAAACAAATCAACAAACCATTTATCTGCTAGGCTTAATAATATAAAACTCTTAAATTTAGATATCCAACTAAAATAATTCTTAGTTACAGTGGTGTCCCGATAATCCGAAAATCGTCAATCCAAAATTCCACGTTTTCCGAAACGCAACTGGGGCAGCAAATTTTCCCCAGTTCTGGGTAAAAAATTGGAAAAACTTAGCTAAAGATCAAAATGGCATTGAATTCGGTTGCATGTAACCAGCGGGAGTAATTTTGTAAACAACAATTGCACGTGTTTCCCTGCAGTAAGTGGATACACAACACGAAACGTATAGGGTAAATCTCAGGTAATGGTAAGAATAACTTTGCAAAAAAGTTAACGGCCGTGAAATTCGGTTACACGTATTTACTGATCAGAAGTGTCAAGGATCACCAAACAGGAGAGAGCACGTCCACACCCAATCAGAGCAGAGCTAAGACTGGACACATAGTAAAACTACATAGTTTTACAGTCCTAGCTCTGCTCTGAATGGGGGTGGACGTGCTCTCTCCCGTTTGGTGATCCTTGACACTTGTGATACTTGTGTTTCCTGTGTTGTCTTGTGTTCCAGTTTTTCTTTTCAGCATAGTGTTTTTGTGACTGCTTTTCCAGTTCTCTGTTTTATCTGCATTTTTCTCCAGGTTATCCTGGCTGTGTGTTACTAATCTTGTTATGCTCTAGGTTCTCTTCCACCTGAAGACGGGATCAGATTCCAGATCCCAAAATGTCATGAAACTTGCATCATACTAAAGAATAATGGAAAATGTCTTCTTGTTTGTTTCTGTTGCAGTCAAATATATGTTTATTTCTTCCTTGTTGCTGAAAATTTTCAGCCACATTCCCCCTTAGGCTGAGAACCTTAGGTTTATTCAACTCCATACTGTTTCTATACTGTTATCAGTTATCATTTTACTTTATCTATGGTATATTTCACAGTATTCTATAGTGAATGCGCCATAATTAATTAAATAATTATACCAAAATAAGTAAGAACATTATTTTGTTGTATTTCATATTCTAATAATGATAAAAAACAAACATGTAAACAAATATGATTATATTAGCAGCTGATACTTGAATCTATTCTATAACAGTAAGTTATTCGAATGCTGCAATACGAACAAGATTTGTTGCGGCGAAAAGACTGAGCGATATTCCGGCAGCAATATGATTGGAAGCAATGAAAAGAGCAAGCGACATTCCAAACGTGATGCAATCAAGAGACAATCTACCTCACAATGACCAAGATTTTGGCCAGGAACGTGAGATTTTTCGGCTGCGATGTGACCGGAAGATTTAATGGCTAAAAGAGAGAACATGGCCGCAATTTTTTTAAGATACGATTGGTCATAAAAACAGCCGAGATTTGATGGTCCCGATGCGGCCAAGAGAACAGCCATTCACAATGTGACCAAGCAATTTTCTGGCCTTAGACCAAGATATTAGCTGACCACGGTATAAATGACAGATTTCGCAGCCAAGAAAAGATCGTGAGCCGTTTTTATGTCATAATACGACCGAGATATGAGAAAACAGCGAAAAGACCAAGGACTTTGTCTGCCTTGAAGCATACAAAACGTGTTTCGGTCCCGAAACGAGCGAACGATTTTTCAGCCGCATTACGACTTAAGACGAAAAGAGCGAGAAACGCAAAAAGAGCGAGAAACTTGTCGACCGTGATGAGACCAAGAGATCTGCCGGCCGAAAAACATGCGAAAAATTTTTCCGGTGTGATGGCCGTAAATAGAAAGACTTGACGACCGCGAAGAGAGCGAGGTATTTGATGGCTCTGATACGTCAAAAATATTTGCCGGCCGCAGAAAAACTAAAAGATATTCTAGCCGCAAAATGACCGAGCTAACAGCCATGAAAAGAGCGTGGATGCTGATAAAGTAAACACATACTTACATGTACAATAAACTGAAAACACATTTGAACAAAAACATTTAATTTTGTAATTTCTTCTGAGGTTTAGCAAATGATTTGATGATTTTACAGTTTTGCTGCCCGCCTTAGGCTATTTTGCGCTCCCAATAATAATTAAAACACAATTTAAAAGCTTAGCTGGGCCTCGCTTTTAAAACTATTGGGACTTGAAGTGCATTATAAGAGCCTACAAGAGATTTTTTTCCAAATTAACTCAGAAATAATGAAATTTGTATTACCAACAAACAGTACCAAATAATTACCTTTACATGTTATTTATGTATGAATTACAACTCACCCTATCTTTCAATCTAGTTTCTTCTTGCCTAAACTTTTGAAGAGTTCCTAATAATGCTCCAAACATCCGCCGGTTCCTGAAATAAATACAAAAGAAATGTTTGATACATCAAGTAATATTATTATACAAAATGAATGTATTGTAATCAAAAGGTCCATCAATTTTAATAACAGTCGATCTCTCATTTGTTTGAAACAAAAAATACACAATACCTAATACACATATTATATGTGACCCGCCAAGGGAAAAGGGATCTTAACTTCCATTTTTTCGAAATTGAGTTATTAGTATATCCTTAATCTACGTTAAACACCAAACAAACTGGTGAAAGAATTTTCAAGATATCTTAAAATACCCCCGTTGCAGCAGACCAGCATACTCAACGAATTTCAAATGCAAAAAATATTTCCATCCAATATAGCGAGATATGACGTGTGTTTGTAATCTCCATAAGAATAACTTGGGGAATGATAATGCAGGTTTGCTGCAAATGGTATGTTAAAACTGGGCGGTTTTAATTCAATATTTAGTAGATCTTAACTAGAAGAAGCCATGTACCAAGTTTCATCAAGATATGTTAAGAAATTATGAAGATATACAGCACTTTTTTTATTTCCCTTAAGGATAACATGGCGAATGAGTGTGCAGGTTTGCTGCCACAAAAATGTAAATTATGGGGATTTTGGACTAAAATTCATTACATCTCATCTAAATGAAGCCACAAATCAAGATTTATTAAGATATGTTGAGAAACAAGCGAGATATAGAATTTTACTTATTTCCCATAAGGTTAACATTGGGACAACGTACTGCGTTTACCACTTTCAATAGCTCGGTAACCAATAAACATAGAGCTATGATTCAAAATACTAAATTGTTTGTTTTTTCGAGCTGTATTCAATGGTGCTAACCAAAATTTGATTATTTTTATTTTTCTATGTGAATAACCCAAAAAACCCATTTTTGGGGGGGTTTATCCCCCTTTACCCCCCCTCAAGTGGTCCGATCAGGCTGGTTTTCGAACTCATCTGAATAATTACTACTTTAAACGCCTGTGCCAAATTTCATTCCGATTGGACCATTTTTGCGAGCGCTGTCGTGCTTACAGACACATATATATATTGATAAGATTAGTTTTCATAACAATTACCCTTTTTTATTTAAATACCCCCGTTGCAGCAGTCCTGCATACTCAGCGAATTTCAAGTGCATAAATAAATAATTTAAATGAAGTCTCGCATCAAGTAAAATCAATATACATTCAAAAGAAAGCGTGCAAAAATACTCTCCTAGTGGCTTTTAGGAGCAAAAGGCTATACAAAAATAATAGCCTATACTTGGCACGAAAATGCAATGTTCAAAACTTCAAAACAGCTGGCTTTTCCAATTTAATCATATAGAGAAATGACTAGCTGTTTAAGTTTGAGTAAAAAATTTCATAAACATCATCAGTAAAAATCTGTATTCGATATAGTACATTTACTTGACATATTTAGTTATCTGGCCTTTAAATAAGCCATGTCTGTATCCACCATATGGCTTTGAATCAAACATCAGCTCACATGTTTTAATGTAAACAAAGCAGACGTTTTAGATCCCAATGCTACTTAAATAATGGCAGTTATTTTTTGTTTTCTAGCAAACTTTAAGAAATTACAGTACTTTTCCTGAGTCCCTGATATTAAAACATTTAATTTGAGCCCTTTTCCCTCATCCTGTGACTTGCCTAATGCCCACAATTGCTATTCAAAAATAAATTATTCTCCATAAGATTAGTATGGAAAAATGCAGGTTTGCTGCCACAGAAATTTGAAAATGAGTTATCATAGGCTACAATCCAATATATCTAAACTATATCAAGCCACATAACATGTTTTATCAAGATATGTTGAGGAATAAGAAAACTATCCAATTTTATTTACCTCTCATAAGGTTAACATTGGGAAAGAGAGTACACAGGTTTGCTGCCTCAGGAATTTGATGATTTGGGTATTTTAAACAATAATCAAGTAGATATTAATTGTATGAAGCCCCATGCCAGTTCTTATCAGGATATTTTGAGAAATGAGCAAACTACATAACTTTTTTTATTGCCCATAAGGTTAACATGGAGAATGAGTACGCAGGTTTGCTGCCATGAAAATGTAAAAATAGGGTATTTTCGGCCATAATCCAGTATATTTCAACTAGATGAAGCCACATATAAAGTTTTATCAAGATACGTTAAGAAATAAGGAAGATATAGAATTTTTTATTTCCCATAAGGATAACATGGGAAATGAGTATGCAGGTTTGCTGCCATAAAAATGGAAATATCGGGAATTTTAGACTAAAATGCATTAGATCTCATCTAAATGAGGCCACAAACCAAGTTTTATTAAGATATGTTGTGAAATAAGCGAGATATAGCATTTTACTTATTTCCTATAAGGTTAACATAGGGACAACGTACTGTGTTTACCACTTTCAATAACTCGGTAACCAATGGACATAGAGCAATGATTCAAAATACTAAATTGCTTGTTTTTTCGAGCTGAATTCAATGGTGCCAAACTAAATTGGATTATTTTTATTTTTCTATGTGAAAAACCCAAAAACCCCATTTTTGGGGGGGTTTACCCCCTTTACCCCCCCTTCCAGTGGTCCGATCGGGCTGGTTTTCGAACTCATCCGAATAATTACTACTTTACACACCTGTGCCAAATTTCATTCAGATCGGACCATTTTTGCGAGCGCTATCGTGCTTACAGACACATCATAAGAATATATGTATATATACAGGGTGTTTCAGAACTCCCTGCCAATATTTTAGGGGATTGTTCCTGGGTCAGAAATATATCTAAATATCATATTTAAATTGTCCGGAAGTCCTTAGTTACTCACACAGCCGCCATTTTGTTTTTTCACTTATTAATTAATTTCTAAAAAACGGTTAAATATACGAAACTGAAACTTTGCACAAACATTTATGTCAACTAGGCAAAGCTACAAAAAAATTATGAACATTTTTCAAATTCATTAAACAAAATGGCGGCCATATTAAATTTTGTTTCCTAAATAACTAAAAATCAGTTAATTTTAAGTAAATTTTACAAGAATAACTTTTTTTAGCTAATTCAATTACAAATCGATTGACACCTTATTTTTTAAGATTGGACGAATATTAACTGAGATATGGCAGCTTTAGTGATACGTGACCGCTGGAGGTTAGTTGCAGTGCATGCCGAGGCATGCGGCTAAAGTCTGCCACAACAATGCAACAGTCTCCTTCCGTTTTGCATGTTATTTGTAAGCGATTTTAGATTATTTCAAACAATAATAAAATATTACATAACCCCAAAAGTATCCTGTTTATCAATTACCTATCATTAGGATGGCTTAAAAATTTCATTCCTTTTTACTGTCTTTAAAATTCACTCAAAAAACCTAAACTTTTGATATCAGCTGTGGTGAAAGTCAACGTACTTTTTAACAAACTAATCAGCTGATTTTATTGTTGCTTTTCAAATAAACAGTACATTTAAACAGCAATTAAAAGTGACTGTAAAAAGTTAGAGGAACTGACTACATTGAATAAATAATTACATTTAAAGCAACAATAAAATCAGCTGATTAGTTTGTTAACAAGTACGTTGACTTTCACGACAGCTGATATAAAAGATTTGGGAGTTTTGTGTGAATTTTAAAGACAGTAAAAAGGAGTGAAATTTTTAAGCCATCCTAATGATAGATAACTGATAAAGAGGATACTTTTGGGGTTATGTAATATTTTAGTATTGTTTGAAATAATCTAAAATCGCTTATAAATAACATGCAAAGTGGAAGGAGACTGTTGCATTGTCGTGGCAGACTTTAGCCGCATGCCTCGGCATGCACTGCAACTTACCTCCAGCGCAGTGGCGGCCGGCCCATAAGGACTCTCGGACGCCGCCCCCCCAGAAGATTTTCAAACATACTGAATTAAAATTGGTTTACAAATGTATCCGATGAACGTGTAAAAAATTACTAATTTTCATTATACTGACCATTAATGATAAATTAATTTCAACTGTATGCATCAAAATATGTTGCGAAAGTATTTAGGCGTCAACTGCTATTGCGCGTATATCCGCGGACTCTGGCCGGAGCGTCCCAATCCCAACGCATAGTATCTTATGGAAAATCCTGCATACAGTTGGTAGGGTGCTCTGACGTCACTGCCATGTTGTGAATAGGGAATCTCAGGCAGCGTCCGAAGATGTGCGCGCACATCAGTAATCAGTGCAGCCACCACAATCCCTTTAGGGCAATAAGAAACTGAACCTTTGCTGCCGTTATGATTGCACGATTCATGTTGGCGAACCTGTTGTTTATTCGTTTTAGTAACCATAGCAACCCGCCAATCTCTGTAACCTCCAAAACTTAACCTAAACGTTGAGGCATGGGAGCTAAATTGAGGTTATTTGTTTACATGCTGTGTTTCATGTGTCTATTTTACTCCAATGAGTTGGTAATCAGTAATGGTGATAAGTGATTGTTGTGATTTTAATAGTGAATTCAGCGGATATTGGTAATATTACAGATCATGAAATGTGAATAGCAATCGAAGGTAGGCCTAGGTGTACCTAATACTTAAAATCTGTAATAAATATACTCTTTTAGTAGTTAGTAGTAAGTGAGTCCTCCTGTTCATTTAACCCACCAACCGCCACTGCTCCAGCGGTCACGTATCACTAAAGCTGCCATATCTCAGTTAATATTCGTCCGATCTTAAAAAATAAGGTGTCAATCGATTTGTAATTGAATTAGCTAAAAAAACTTATCGTTGTAAACATTTTTTTAAATTAACGGTTTTTTAGTTATTTAGGAAACAAAATTTAATATGGCCGCAATTTTGTTTTATGTATTTGAAAAAATTTCATAATTTTTTTGTAGCTTTGCCTAATTGACATAAATGTTTGTGCAAAGTTTCAATTTTGTATGTTTAACCGGTTTTTAGAAATTAATTAATAAGTGAAAAAAAACAAAATGGCGGCTGTGTGAGTAACTAAGGACTTCCGGACAATTTAAATATGATATTTAGATATGTTTCTTACACAGGAACAATGCCCTAAAATATTGGTAGGGAGTTCTGAAACACCCTGTATAGATATATACAGGGTGTCCCGAAATTATGGTAAAATATTTTAGTATATGATAGTATAGGTAAAAATAAGAAAAAAGTTCATATAAACATAGGTCCTAAAGTGCTTAGTTTTCCGTCTGTGTGTCTGTTTGTGATTTTTACATATTTAATCATATCTCACGAACCTCTTAACATATAAACTTCAAACTTGGTACATGGATGACTACTATTAAGACCTATTTTTGTTAGAAGTATCACATTTCTACTTTGTACTATTTCAAAATGGCGACTGTTTTTTGTTTTTAAAGCTTAATATCTTAAAAACCGTAAATTTTAGAAAAATTATACTAGAAACAAAAAAGTTGCGAAATTTAATCCAATTAACGCTGATATTAAGATTATGATGATCGGACTACTAATAACGGAGAAATTTTAACTTTTCTGAATAAAAACACGGTCCTTTACAACAGTCAGAAATTTCCATGTTTTTATTTGAAAAAATTAAAATTTCACCGTTATTAGTAGTCCGATCATCATAATCTTAATATCATATATATATATATATCTAGAAATTTGAACGAATGGTGTTTTTTGCTTCTGGGGGCCCCAAAACGAAAAGTTATCATGGTCTTGGGCTTAGGTCTTACCATGAGACCTATGGTAATAGCTTCTTCCCTATAGGGGAAATTCGCTAAAATGCCTGAGTTATAAATGTCTGAATTTGAAACATTAAAAACATCAATTTTAAGAAATCGAGGTCTAAAGTTTTGCAAATTTCTGACCTAAATTCTTTTGTTACTACTTACATTATTGGTTATGTTTTATATATCATTTTGTCAGAAATTTAAAGCAGAATATGAATCCACCATTGAATTTGTGTCAACTGCTTGTATTTTTTGTCAAATGTTGCTGAAATAGATAGAAGTAATAAAAAAACACAAAGTTTTAAAGACAAAATGTCTTGTTACATGATAAAAACTAAAGTTAATTTTAATTTTATGCTCAAATAAGAATTTATTATAAAAATATTAACAGAATATGACATTCTATAGGTGTCTTGAGTTTTAACTTTTTTATTTGTTAATCTTCTAGTACATTTTTGTTTGTTTTGAAACTTCACTTGGACCAGGAGCTACTTCGTCTACTACTTCTATTGGAAGATCCTGTATATTTTCATGATATGATTCCTGGATCAGGGCTTAGCAAGTCCTGCATTTAGTCCTCACAGAACTCTCAGATTTTCTTAACTTTAAAGCGTTGAAATAGCATCGGGGAAGTCAATGTCCTTGTTCTCCAGATTGAAAGGGTTTCGAAAAAAATAATTTAACCATGTTAAAAGCAGAATTCACGTGTAAGATGGTCCAAATATTGTTTGGAAACATATAAACATTGAGAAACAATAAAAATCAGAAAATGTGTTTTTTTTTACCCTATCCTCTTAAATTTGCTGTATTGTAAAATTTTGTCTGGGAAGATAAGGTCCCTTTTCCCTTAGAGGGTCACATATTATCATACTTCTTAAAGTTTGAAACACCAGAGTTGGTAATGGTGAGTTTATGTTTTTATTCTGATTTTGCGGACATTTGCCACCATTGATCAATTGTTTTTACTTATCAGTGTTGGCAAATGTCCGCAAAAATCAAAATCAAGACCAAGACCTTTTTAAAGGTAGCTAAAAACCATTAAAACGTTCCCTTGAGCCGTGTCAGTTACGGCTCAGTTTTGTTGAAGTGTTTCTTATAGTGTTTATCATGTGTGGCAGCACCAATTTGGAAGGCTGTGACGGAAGAGAGGGAAAATTTCTTCTCAAATCTTCTGGATAATTCTTTTCCCCTTCTTTCTGCCTTCAGACTGTTGCTTGTGCCAAATTTCCGTTTTTATCGTCTATCAAGGACAGCCTGGAGACCCATTAGGACGTACAGTAGAGTCCCACAAACCCGGACTAATGTGGACCGAATGGTGTCCGGGTTTGTGAAAATTCCGAGTTATCGGGAAATGAGTAAAAATAAGAAAAAATAAGAATAGTTTATGTTATATCTATAAGAAATAATTTATTTATTGAATAGTAAAAAATATAAAACTATAGTAGATACAAAAAAACTTAAAGAAAAACTAAAACTGTTTTAAATGTGTCACACTGTGCTCTGGCCTTGAATCTCAGTGCACTTTATTGCTCTGGCAGGCTTTCTGAGTTATCCAGAATTCCGGGTTATCGAAATCCGGGTTTGCGGGACTCTACTGTAACATTTTTCCATTGCCTCAGTATGGTTCTTGTTCTTAACAAGAGTTTAATTTTAATTATCTTGTAAAATTTCGTCCTATGGAGAACTTCTAAGTTTGTGACACCCAAGGCCCGGGTCCTGGCCTTTGGCTAGCAACATTAAGCGACACCACAGACACCAACATAACCTAACACCAAAGTAACCACCGCCCGGTTCGATGCCGTCACAGCCACTCGGGCAAGCCGCTTAATATTTACTGGACTACCCGAACACCGGCAGCCCCTGCTGTACAGACTAACTTCACTTCACTCTGTAATCCCAGGTCCTATCAACTTCATTTTTCTTTCTTCTCCACATCACTACTTTGGGAGTAAGAAACAGTACTCAGCCTCATAGAAAAGAAAGACAGCGGTTGCCAACTGCCTCCTACTTTTTGTTTTAAAACACCACCTACGGCATAGTCTGATGAATCGCAAAATATTGTTTCGGGCCTACGGGTTCTAAAATAACAACGCTGGCGATTTCATAAACTAACTACCATTTATCAATTAATCTTGCAGTTACAAGGAGTTAATTTCCTAACTAAACCTAGCTAAGCCTATCTAACCTATCTCGAATACAATAAACTTAAATTGCTACTTACAGCTAGTTATTCTAATGACCTTATTCGATAATGTCACTAAACACTGTCACTATGCACTGTCACTGTCACTGAGCACTGACACTATGCACTGTCACTGTCACTGAGCACTGTCACTGTCATTGTCACTGGTCACTGGTCACTCGCACGCAGTATCATCGGACCCAAAACTGACTGACTCATCGGCGGCGCGGGCTCCTTTTATAATATTCCGCGTCAATGAGGCTAGGCTGGTTCGAGTACTAGAAGGTTCGGGAAGTCCCTTTGTCGGCAGGTCAAAGGGGCCGCCGACGGCACATGCCGCGGCCCCTCCACCCCGCATTCTCGCACCTGTGGGAGCTTCCAGAGAGTTCCGCAGCCGCGGGCTTCCAGTCGTTCCGTAACACCACCCCCTCCTTAAGATTGTTCTGCCCCAGAACAGATCCTTCCTGTTGCCTGGAGTCTCTGAAGATGATGTTACTGTCTCTCCAAGGGTTGAACACGCAGACCACTACGAGGATGCCGGTTTCAGTGAAGATTTCTTCCACCATGGAACTATTCTCCAGTCCAAGCCATCGTAGCCGCATCCTATCTTGGGGATTGCCAGTTTATCAAATCCGAAATGAACGAGCTTGTCCCGCAAGTCTACAAGTCAGTTTTTCAACGAGTTGTAAGAGGGTTTTGTGTTGGAAGTATTCTTAGTCACAAGATAGAATAGGTGTTGGCCATTATTCTCAAGATGGAGTGCCTTGCCAATGATGGGTCTTTGACGCTCGAGCTCTTCGATCCTTCCAAACTTTTTCCTGAAAACAGTAGCTATACCTCGGGACATTCTCAAATCTTTGGCCACTCAGTGAGCTAGGGCATACTTCGTTGGCAATGAGAAGATGTCCTTATAAGCCATTCCTATCGCTCCATAGCGTTTCTCCTTCCCATCTCCAGACATTCCATCCTCAAATCTTGTCGGTTCCGTAGAGAGGTTCCTAACTCGTTGCTCTTCTTGCTTTCCGTGGTCTCCTTTGTATGGTGTTAGGCGGTTGAAGTTGACTATTTTAGGTTTACCTCTTGGGAGCTTTTTAATCCGGTAGACCACATCGTTTATTCGACTTAGAATCTCGTACGGTCCTTCCCACGAACTCTGGAGCTTTGGTGAGTATCCACGACGCCTTCAAGGATTATGCAGCCAGACTAGGTTTCCTGGTTCGAATCCACCTTTTTCAGCCTTAATGTCATACCTTTCCTTCATCCTGTCACTTGCACCAAGGATGTTGATGCAGACCTTCTCATGTATTTCATCCATCTGCTTTCTTAAGCTCGATATGTAGTCTTCACCTACCACTTCTTCATCAGGTGTAAACCCAAACTGTAGATCACATGGCAGACGAAGTTCATGGCAAAATATCACATTGGCGGGTCTGTCCGGTGGTCTCATTTAAAGAGCTTCGATACACAAGAAGGAACAGATTCAGGTACTGATCCCAGTCTCTTCGATGTTCTGAGGCAACTTTCGACAGATACCTTCCTATCGTTCTATTCATGTGCTCCACCATGCCATCGGACTGCGGATGAAGTGGCGTCGTTCTAGTCTTCCGGATACCTAGTACTTCACACATCCTGGAAAACAGAGCTGACTCAAAGTTCCTGCCTTGGTCAGAATGAAGCTCCAAAGGAATGCCAAATCTGCAGATTAGCTCCTTAACTAATACATCCGCTACTGTGGTTGCCTCTTGGTTGGTGAGTGCATAGGCTTCTACCCATTTGCTGAAATAGTCCATCGCAACCAAGATAAATTTGTTTCCTGCATCTGAGACAGGAAATGGTCCGGCTACATCGATGGCTATTCGCTCAAACGGAGCCCCCACATTGTATTTCCTCATCGGTGCCTTCGGTCTCCTCATTGGGCCATTTGATGCTGCGCACGTCACACACCGTCTGCACCAGTCCAACACGTCAGCCTTCTGATTGGCCCAGTAGAAGCGTTCGCGGAACTTCTCTAGTGTTCGATGTACTCCTAGTTGTCCTCCGGAAGATCCGTCATGGAGTTCTTTCAGCACCTCAGGCACCCTTTTTTTTGGGACTATTATCTGAAGCCTTCGGCGACCTCCTTCCTCTGACTCAATCGTGCGCTTTAACACGCCGTTGTCGACCAAAATCGAGTCCCACTGCGCCCAATATGTCTTCACCTTCTTTGACAACGGAGCAACGTCCTGCCATGATGGTCTTCCTCCTTCTGCCAGCTTCCATTTCATAAGATGTGTCAGGTCAGGGTCTTCACGCTGATCCTTTGATAGCTCTTCATTTTCCCATGCGTGGTTGACGACAGTTACACGGTTCACTAATGCGCTCCTTTCTTCCTTTGACTCGGAGGAATTGGCTGTACACCTACTCTTGGAATGGCCCAGCTGTCCGCAGTTCCAGCAGTGGATCTGCTTTCGTCTGGTCTTCAAAGCCTCTACGACCTTTTTGACTAACTCATCAAGGTCAAGAGGGGCCGTAGGCTCAGTCTCCACCGCTCAGACCCGTGCCTGCCCTCGCACTGACTGTTTGACGGCCTCAAATTCCATTGCTTGAGTGAGCGCATCACTAAGAGTTTTCGGCCTGGCGAGCTTCACAGCCTGCTGAGTCTCAGGATCTCGCAGTCCGTCCACGAATTATCTACTGATAAGCTCTCGTAGACATTGTCCGGAACCGATGGATAAGCGTTTCTTACCAGGCGGGCAATATCAGCCTCAAATTCTTGAAGTGACTCACTGGGTCTTTGACTCCTGTTCCTTAGCTGTGACCGGTAGAGCTGGTCCATATGCCGATGCCCGAACCGCATTTCCAGTTTGCTAACAAGCTCTTTATAACTGTGCCGCTCCGACAATGGCATGGCCTGCAAGACTGCTAACGCATCGCCCCATAGAGAAAAGCATAGAACAAGCCTTAGTCTCCTCGGACCACTGAAAAAAACATAGCCGCCGTCTCAAAGAGGGTCATGTAGTCCTCCCAGGGGGTTTTACCATCGAAGACAGGAACAACGTTGTAAGGGTTCATGGTTGCAACAGTTGGCGGCATCTTGAAGTCTTCACCGGTGCCGACCTGCCTAGATTCAGCAGTATGGATAGGGCTGGTCGATGACGTAGACACGAGGCTTCCCGATGTGTCCATATTTAACCTAAGCTTACTAACTAACTTATCCTCTAAGTTTTTCTCAATAGAATCTACTTTATTATCAATTTCACTAATTTTCCCAACCAACCTACTGTCTATTTCGCTCATTTTCTCTTGTAACACTGATAGATCATTTTCCAAACTAGTGACTTTATTAGAATAATCTTCTAGTTTGTTTTCAATGTTTTTAATTTCAACCTTTAAGTTAGTTTCTAGAGTTTTATTTGAATCATCGATCTTATTTTCCAATGTTAACATTTTAGTGTCTAGAGTAGTTTCCAAATTTAACATCATCTTATTCAAATCGGTAGTTTCAAACAAAAAGTTGTCGGGATCTTCGCCTACATCTAACAAAGCCTGTCTAAGACGTTGCTGAAGAACAGTTTTTCTTCCGGAAATATCAAGATCCCGTTCTTCTAATTCTTTTTTTAGATCAGCTACTTTTAACTCACAAAGTTTTAGTTTTCTACAAGCCATATTATTCAATACAATCTAAACAATTAACAAAATAATCTCAGAACCTAATATAATTGATTTAAAATGTACTAAGTCTACCTTTATTTATTAATCTCTCGTAAAAAATAGGCTAATAAAATACAAAGTTGCTTCAATAACACTACAACAAAACATATAGTAAATTAACTAATGCAGAAAAAATTAATTTAAAATGTATCTCTACAATTATTTTTCAATGAAATCGCCAAATATCTACACTTCTGACACCAATTGTTACGGGCCTACGGGTTCTAAAATAACAACGCTGGCGATTTCATAAACTAACTACCATTTATTAATCTATAATCATTTATAATTAATCTTGCAGTTACAAGGAGTTAATTTCCTAACTAAACCTAGCTAAGCCTATCTAACCTATCTCAAATACAATAAACTTAAATTGCTACTTACACCTAGTTACTCTAATGACCTTATTCGATAGTGTCACTAAACACTGTCACTCTTCACTGTCACTGTCACTGAGCACTGTCACTGTCACTGTCACTGGTCACTGGTCACTTGCGCGCAGTATCATCGGACCCAAAACT
This sequence comes from Flexamia atlantica, assembly GCA_035578135.1. Classification (NCBI taxonomy): domain Eukaryota; kingdom Metazoa; phylum Arthropoda; class Insecta; order Hemiptera; family Cicadellidae; genus Flexamia; species Flexamia atlantica. The sequence continues at coordinate 181,081,041 of JAQJVK010000001.1, forward strand.
GACTGACTCATCGGCGGCGCGGGCTCCTTTTATAATATTCCGCGTCAAAGAGGCTAGGCTGGTTCGAGTACTAGAAGGTTCGGGGGAAGTCCCTTCGTCGGTAGGTCAAAGGGGCCGCCGACGGCACGTGCCGCGGCCCCTCCACCCCGCATTCTCGCACCTCTGGGAGCTTCCAGAGAGTTCCGCAACCGCGGGCTTCCAGTCGTTCCGTAACAATATTGCTAGCTGAGCATTAGGTGCAGGATGAGACAGCATCACAGCTTCACTAAGCCTTTTTTTACAGGCTTTGAAAGCTTCCTCACTCTCCGTAGTCCAGTTAATAGGAGGGTTTCCTTTAAGATTGATTTTCAGAAGGTCATTAAGTAAACTCTGTTGCGATGCTGAATGAGGCAAGAATCTTCGATAGAAATTAAGCATGCCCGTGAACCTCCTCAACTCCTTGGCAGTCTTAGGTTTCGGATAATTCATAAAGGCATCTACCTTGTCAGGTAAAGGTTTAGTACCTTCTCCAGAAACCTCATACAGAAGTTGAACCTGGTGTACAAGAACATGCGCCCCGAATATAAATTTATGATTCGGCGCCAGGACTTCTCCTCCTTGGCTGAGCTCCTCGAACGAGCCGAGGAATTTGAGGAAGTCGTGCGTGAGCGGAAGACTTTCCGTCCCCCTCCTCCAGTCTCACAGGCGCTGGTACCTGAGACCGCCTACGTGGGTCGTCGAAAGAGCGACCATTCCCTGGACATTGCTGTGGTGGGCGACTTGACGCCCTTCATGGGGCAGCCGCAACCACAGCCTCCGGTCCAATCGCCTCGGAGTACTATCACAGGCTCAAGTGGTGTGACGAACCCACGAGGCCAGGGGAAACAGGTCGCTCAGATCAATCGACAGCGGGGACATGACGGGTCTCCAAGTCCACGCGGGGTGGCAAGGCAAACCCCTGCTCCTGGACCTCAGAGCGAGCGTTCTCGCTCGAAGCAGTGGAAGTGTTGGAACTGCCAAGCCGAAGGACATGGCTTCCGTCAGTGCCAGCAACCGAAGGGAGTGTGGTGCGCACGGTGCAAACGAGCAGGTGTCTCAACCTCACGTTGTGATTGTCGGTCGGGAAACGCCGAGCGGACTCAGGAGTCCGGAGGTCCCCTGAGCCCACAGCGCCCCAACGCCGAACAACCTCCGAGGAGTGGTCGAAGTGGCTCAAGACGATAGTCACTTTCGACTTTGGTACGACCGAGCAGCGTGGAGTGTCCGACATCCGTCCGTTCATCGACGTGAGGCTGCTCGATCGGAACTTCCGAGCCCTGTTGGACACTGGGGCTGTTGTAAACCTCATTGGGGACGAGGTTGAGCGGTATCTCCGCGAATGTGGTATCAAACCTGAGGAGGCCAATGCGGAGCTGAAAATGGTGGATGGTACTCGCTGTCGAGTCCGAGCGAAGTACTTCCTACCAGCTGCCATCTTGGGTCAGGACTGTATACTGGGAGTGTACTATGTCCCGAACCTGAGCACGGATGTTGTTTTGGGTATGAGGTGTATCACCGATCATAACCTCATACAAATAAACATCAATCGTGATGTCGAGGCAGATTGTTTGGAGCCGATGGCCTGTGCTTCTGGCACCTTGAAGCCCCTGTCTAGCGAGGAGGATCGACGCCTCCAGTCTTTCCTTCAGGAGGAGCTTCCTCTGTTTGACGCTGTTGTCGGGCGGACTGCGTTGGTCGAACATGTGATTCGACTGAAAGAAAACGCAGTCCCAATCAAACAGCGGCATTATCCCCGTAACCCTGCGATGCAAGCGATCATTAACGAGGAGGTAGCTACGATGCTTCGGGATGGTGTGATAGAACCATCGGAGAGCCCTTGGAGCTCTCCCATCGTACTCATCAAGAAATCGACCGGAAAGTATCGCTTCTGCATCGACATGCGCAAGGTGAACGACTCGTCGATCAAGGATGCATATCCCCTCCCCAGGATTAATGCCATCCTTGAGAAACTCCGGCAAGCCAAGTACATCAGTACCTTGGACCTCAAGCAAGGTTATTGGCAAGTACCTCTGGCTAAGGAGAGTCGCCCAATCACGGCCTTTACGGTCCCCGGCATGGGCCTCTTCCAGTTCAAGGTCATGCCGTTTGGCTTGCACTCGGCTGGTGCGACCTTCCAGCGTCTGCTTGACCGTGTCATTGGGCCTGAGTTGGAGCCGAAAGCTTTCGCTTACCTCGACGACTTGGTGATAGTATCTTCTACATTTGAGGAGCACCTCGAGCTTCTCAGGGTTGTGTTCCGCCGGCTGCGAGACGCCGGGCTTCGTTTAAACCCTGAGAAATGCCACTTCGCTCGGAGAGAGCTCAAGTACCTCGGCCACGTTGTCAGTGCCGAGGGAATCTCGACTGACCCGGAGAAGGTCAGAGCCATCCAGGACTTCCCCGTTCCTACGAATGTCAAGGCACTTCGTAGCTTCCTCGGACTTGCCTCCTGGTATCGGCGCTTCGTCGAGAAGTTCGCTTCTGTCTCCGCTCCACTGCGTGGCTTGCTCAAGAAGAACGCCAAGTGGGTTTGGGGTGAGGAACAAACCAAGGCGTTTGACGATCTCAAGCGTGCCTTGAGCACCGCTCCTGTTCTCGCCTGCCCGGACTTTGCTGAAACGTTCGTGCTGCAGGTCGATGCGTCAAACACAGGTCTTGGTGCAGCTCTCACTCAGCGTCAAAACGACCAGGAAGTGGTCGTTGCCTACGCTAGTCGTCTTCTGTCTGACGCAGAGCAGAACTACACGACAACAGAGAAGGAGTGTCTCGCCCTTGTGTTCGCTGTTCGAAAGTTCAAGGCGTACCTTGAGGGGTACCATTTTGTGACAATAACCGACCACGTCGGTACTGCGGTACTGTCGTGCTTAAGTGGCTCCTGAAACTTCATGAGCCCAGCGGACGTTTGGCTCGGTGGGTCATGGAACTTCAACAGTTCGACTTCGAGGTCAGATACCGCAAGGGGACCTTGAACCGTGTAGCGGATGCTCTTTCACGGCAACCTGTCCCTGACGTCCCTCAGGATTTTCCTGTAAACCTGAATACGTTCGAGGTTGGAGTCCTGACGAGACACTGCGAGAGAGCAGCTACGACGGCAGAATGAAACCGTTGATGAGGTGACCCCTGAACCTCACGACGGTGATCTTGGTGAGGCAGTCGGTGATGATACCGATCGAGAATTGCCGGGAACCAACGACGCTTGGTACGGTCGGATGCGGGAGTTGGTCTGTAAACACCCGCGTCGATATCCTCGATACCAGGTCCGATCAGGCACTTTGTATCGGGCCCTAGTGAAGAAGAATCGACCGACGACCTGGCGTATGTGCGTGCCGAGCGATAAGATCTCGGAGGTGCTGCACGAGAACCACGACACAGCGACGGCCGGTCACCATGGGGTGAAGAAAACTCTGGCGAGAGTTGGTGCAGAATACTTTTGGCCGAACTGGCGACGAGACGTAAAGTCGTATGTAAGGTCCTGTGCTCAGTGCCAGGCTTACAAAGTCTCCCAAGCCAAACCGGCAGGTAAAATGTATTTCCGGCAACCCCAAGGCCCTTGGTACGTGGTGTCAGCTGACCTTATTGGTCCGTTGCCTCGGTCCCAGCGTTCCCAGCGATTCCTCTTGGTTGTGCAGGATACGTTTAGCAAGTGGACCGAACTTGCTGCGCTTCCCTCTGCAACCGCTCATAATGTGGTGACGAGGCTGAAGTCCATCCTGCTGCGCCATGGGGCTCCGGACGTGCTCATCACTGACAATGGCACACAGTTTGTCTCAAACCTGGTTCGCAACCTGGCGGCGGAATGGGGAGTCACTCTGCGGACGACTGCCCCCTACAGCCCGCAATCGAACCCGGTGGAAAGGCACAACCGAGTGGTGAAGACTATGATTGCCCAGTTCGTGAAGGACAATCATAAGTCTTGGGATAACCACTTGGGCGAGTTCATGTACGCGCTCAACACTGCGGTACATGACTCGACAGGATTCACTCCAGCGATGCTCTGTTTCGGTCGAGAGCTGAGACCTCCTCGCGCCCTCCGTGGCCCAACTGTTGAGGCTTCTGATACGCCTGATGACCTCCCGTTGACCAAAGTCCAGCGTAAACGGGAGGAGGAATTCAAACGGTTGATCGAGGACGCTCGGAAAAACCTGAAGACGGCCTATCAGAGACAGGCCAGATACTACAACCTCCGCCGAAGGGAGGTGACGTATCGGGCTGGCGATCAGGTTATGCGGAGGCTTCACATCTTGTCCTCTGCTGCTGATGCCATCGCTGGAAAATTGGCCCCAAAGTATCATGGACCCTGCACCAGGGGCGGCTCCAGGACAGTTTCTCGGGGGGGGGGGGCCAAGTATGAGAAAATTAGGTTCATCTTTAGACACCCCCCCCCCCCCAGTGGCGTAAGCAGGATTTATTTTCGGGGGGGATACACCGGGGGGCCGGAGGTATGAAATACCCCTAAAGGGGGATGCCGGAGGGTATGGAATACTCCCAAAGGGGGGGAATGGGAAATTTTCATAAATCACAACTGTAAATTCGCATTTTTAGGCAATCTAGAGGCACAACAACAAATAGAATAACTCCCAAAATTTGAGCTAATTTGAGACTGCTCACAGATTAAATTCTGAAAATTGTTGATCACATTAGAATTTCAGAAAAATGTTTTTACACAGTCATAGGAATAGCATGTTTATTTAGTAGGCCTTACATTAAAATACGACAGATGAGAAAGTAATTAAAAAATTACACGTTCTTAACCTTGGGAAAAAATAATGTTTTTCTATTTTATTTCAAAGTAAAAACTATATTTCACATTCTCATTTATTGGCGCCTCGGACCTTCTGGACCTAAAGTATCCGGATCCTATATTATCCGAGCGAGGTTGATGAATAGAATTAGAAAATGCAGGTTGTCACACTTCTGTAGTGTTTCTCAAGTCCCAAAACGCGACCGCAAAACTATGTTGTACACGTAGGCCTAAGCATCGGAGGCTAATAATAACCGCATAATAGTGGTACGTCAAATGGTGGAAGAAGAACCACCGGAAGAAGTTTGATCTCCGAAATTTGATAGACTTATCATAAATCTTTCTAGGTTTGACGGTGAGACTTGGTTTTCACGCAACGTAGGCAGACGATTTTCGTCTGCCCCGGTGCTGCTACGAGATCGTCCGACAAACGAATAGCGTAAAGGACACAGCCCTGAGAAGACGACAATATTCGTATGCCGCATTTTAACATCGTGATTTTTTTCCATGAATATTTCACGTGATATAATGAGACTTTTGCCACATCTATCGACGATGGGTATGGTAGTAATATCGCGGATACCATTGATGGCCACTGTTTTCATCAGTAGTTTTTGCTTGCCTTATGTTTTTATAGGCCCACTCCCACCAATTACTCACGATAACCTCAATAGGTAAAAATACCCGAATCCAATATATCATCCCCGAACCAATTATCTTTAAAATAATATAATTTAACTATTTAAACCCCTTATAAAAGTTTGGTGAGTGTTTAGTGTTCTCTCTTTCATAGCAAGTTTAGTAGACCACCACCTTAATTGGTTAACAAGATATTAATCTTCCCAAAAATTTCCCATAACCCAAAAATTTCGGGGGGGGGGATATATCCCGATTTCCCCCCTTGGGTACGCCCCTGCCCCCCCCCCCAAATAGGTATTTATTAACACCTCTGACTATGAGATAATTAACACTTTGTTAGACATTTTACTTAAGGGGCCATCCATGAATTACGTAACGGTAAAATCGGCCTTATCAGAAACCCCTCACCCTTTTAACGGACTAGTAACGCTGGCAGTAAACCCCCTCAAAAGTTACGTAACACTGTACTATCACCCCCCCCCCACAAAAAGTCAAAAATTTGTACTTTGAAAATAATTTGAATTTTTTGGAATAATTTATGGAATTAGTTATTGAGGTTTAATAGGCGCTTAACGTTGCGTTGAAGCCCCCCTCTCTCCTTTGTAACGGTACATAATGCTGAAGAAACCCCCCCCTCCTCCCGTAAGGGCGTTAAGTATTTATGGACGGTCCCTAATTTAATGATTAAATAATTTTTCATTTTTTAAATAGGACAGGCTAAATGAACTCCAACTTTGTTATGATTGTACGTTTAGTTGAAACTACAGTAATATGGTATAGTCCAAATAAGTATTGAATGCCAGATAGTATTCAAACGGATCAACCACTTACTCGATGGTCTTGGTAATAATAAAATTATTTCAATCCATACACACAGGAAATAAGCGCTAATTTCATAATAAACGTATATTGTATCGTTTTCGTCATAAATAATATTTTCCAAACCCAAATTATGGCGGCAAACATGGCCATCTCTAGTAATAAAGATGGCTATGCGGCAAATCGTGACGGAATTATCTCAGCGACCGAGCTGAGCGATTCCAAGGCCTCTGACAACCCGTGACGTGATTTCCTGCGGTTCGGTGTACCAGTGTAACCGATCATCTTTTCTCCCACCAGGAAATATCCGTCACAAAATAAAGAAAAATTTTTGGTTGGCAAATGTTTGGTGAATTGTGGGTTGGGCCAACAAGGAGAAGGTGGACATCACCAACCGTGGACCCACCGTCGGCAACCGACAGTGGGCCAACGATGGCCCACCCGATCTATGCTTCATGGGATGACATCGCGAGTAGGCCTACATAAGTAGGCCGCTTATGACAAGAGTAGGGCTACAATAGTTTGAAAAGGAGGATTTAAAATAAAAACCTCAGTAAATTTAAGAGTTTTATAAATTCTTTCTGTATTCTCTTTGGTTTGGTTTCTGCTTTTGGTTTGATATCTGCTTTTGGTATGAATCTATAAAATAAAAAATACTATTTGCTCAATCATTTGTGGTTTACGGTGCTGTATTTGATCGTTTTCTAGGGGAGGCCCAGAAATGCCAATAAATAGGGTTTCCTCCAAACTTTATTTGCCTCATCTCACAACAAATAATAGTTTGTGCCAACTAAAAGTCTATTTATTCAATCAAATAATTTCATTTTATGTAATCAATTAAAAACATAAATTATAGTTTCAGCGATGATTTTTATTCTTTTGGCCAAAGTTTAAACCAAAATACAAAGTGTAAGTTTACACACTTATATTTCGTCACAGTATTGTCTTTGCATTATTTTGCTGATTCCTAGTGTAATATATTAATTACTTATACTACAATAACCATTTTTGTATCTGATCCTTTCAAAAAGTTACGATTATAAATAGAAATATAATTAAAAACCGAGCATATCCAAGTTGGTGCATGCCGACCGACGATTCAACTACCCAGCTAGCTGTTGGTGTCGCTTCGATCGTATCAAGTAGGTTTCACCACGTGGTGGATTGTGTTGTCATCTATAATTGATATTTTCTCAGTTATTATAAAATATATTATAGCTATGTATATATTTTATCGCTTAAAATTACAGAGATAATTTTAAGAATCACTCAATTTTTTGATTCGTTTTCATCAATAAAATAGTCTTGTTTAATTTTGCCAGAAACCGCAAATGAGGTTAGGAACTTATTCGCATTAACAGCGTCAGCTGACAAGTTACTCTGATCACGTGACTTGTAAAACCAGAAAACGTTTATGAAACAGAAATTATCAACAGTGGTAAAACACAGACTAGTATTTACTAGACTTGTAACCGTAGACTGGTATTTTTATGGAACAGGCCCCTGTTTTGTTACAAACAAATGTAAATTTGAAAAAGTTCACAGGTTCTCCCACAGATAGCAGCACTTTTGCTGAAATTTCAAAAGCCTCCTGTGTGAAGGCTTTTCATGGGATATTTTTCAAACCCGCAAAAGGAACATCTAGAGAGTAATAGCTTTAATTTGAAACCAAATATGTGTAGAAAAATTAATTTGTAGAGGTCGATATGCTCTGTACAAACTCCCAGAAATTCTTTTAATAATGTAGATAATATAGACTTGAAATAATTCAACAATGTAAATATAGTCAACGAATGTTGGCCAGCTTTGAAATTTATTTTGGTAACTTGAACCACTCTTATGATACTAAACTTTGCCAAAGGTGAATTGAATTAATAATTTTAATATTGCAAGGTGCCTAATAATGATTTATAATAAAACAAGAAAAGGTTAAAAAAGACTGTTATATAAGACTGACTACTATATTGTTACGTTTTATTTATTATTATTTTATGTTGTAATTAACAACTTTATATTTTGTAAACTATTCTCAGGGTAAGTCCTTTGCCATCGGCAGCGATTCACAAATATAGGCTGGGTTTGATGTAATGCCCTATCTCAGAAAAAACCGCAGCATCAGTTAAGATGCAAGAGCTAGTGTCTTTTATATTTGTAATGTTAGTATCACTACGTGGGTGTTGTTCAGCCGCAGCATCAATCCAGATGCAAAAGCAGTATGCCGAACGTGTAGTGTTAAGGTCGCAGCTCCAGCGGACAGCTGGCGCAAGCAAAGTACCTTTGTTTTGTTTGTAAATTGTTAGTGTCACTAATTGTGGGTGTTATTCGACCGCAGCATCAATTAAGATGCAAGAGCAATATGTCGAATGTGTAGAGTTAAGGTCGCAGCTCCAGCGGACAGCTGGCGCAAGCAAAGTACCTTTGTTTTGTTTGTAAACTGTTAGTGTCACTAATTGTGGGTGTTATTCGACCGCAGCATCAATTAAGATGCAAGAGCAATATGTCGAACGTGTAGAGTTAAGGTCGCAGCTCCAGCGGACAGCTGGCGCAAGCAAAGTACCTTTGTTTTGTTTGTGTAATAATGTGTAATTTACTTACCAGAATCACCCAACCCTTTTTTTAAAATATTTAAATCGAATAAATAAGGAGAGAGGGATATTTTATTTTACTGACCTTTATTTCTTTTGTTTCACAGAAAAAGAAAATCCAAATTTAGCGGGTGACACTAGTCACAAACAACAATAACTTAGGATGCAAAGCAGAATGCCCTCAGGGAGGACCGCAGCATCAAAAGTGTGAAACGCTTCTGAAAATGCCCGGAGACGGACGTCTCCTTATATAGGAAAGCTCAGCTGACGAGGAGTCACGTGATCCCCTCGCCTGGCTGCGAGTTGCAGTTTTACCAAAATTGTAGCGTCACACTGTTGATCCTTTACAACGTAAACAAACTTATTTCTAATTTACAAATTTATTGCTAATAGCTTATTATGTCCTTAAAACTAATAAATATTAACTATTATACAATAGGGACAACAATGTACATAATAAATACTAGCAAAATATAAAATGTGTTCTTATTTGTAAGTGATGATAGCGGATTAACCTAACTTCTCACGTAAGTAATTACTTTACATATTTACATATTTTTGAACTATTTTTGTGGCTGTAATCAAATGAAATCAAACAATTAATAGAATATTTTAACTTAAGCCTACAATAGAAATAAACAAAACCTAGTAGAGTCTACGGCTAGGCACAAGAAGCTGATAACTAGGCTAGCAAAATCTGAGTGTTTTGGGTTAGGCCTTAGGCCTACGAAGAAACATTACATTGTCCCCTTAATTTGTATATAAAAAAATAAATAATAAATTAATAGTATTACATTTTTTTTTATACAAATTACCTCATACCTTTTGGCTTTCATTTACTCCTCGACGTCCATGTAATCAGTACTTATGTCTAAAACATCTTCAGCGATCATTTTTTCTTCTAAGTCCAATTTAATTAGTTTATAATTTTTTATTTCTGGTTTCATAAAGTCTGTCACAAGCTCCAGATCCCAAATCATTTCTCTGAAAATTTCATCCAATTCCTTCTCTTTGTCAAACTCCATACATTCCTCATTTTTCCTTACATCTTTTACTACCTCCGTCTTCCTCTGTGGTACCACTGGTTTCTTGAACACGTCTTCCTCCTTTAATATTTCTACTCTTTTCTTTACTTCTTCCTTCTTTGGCATGACTATAGGTTTATTGAAGTCTTCTTTCTTCTTTATCACCTCCACCCTTTTCTTCACTTCTTCCTTTTTCGGCATGACTACAGGTTTATTGAAGTCTTCTTTCTTCTTTATCACCTCCACCTTTTTCTTCACTTCTTCCTTTTTCTTTGCTTTCATTTGTATCGTCTCTTCTTCTACTTTCCTCTTCTCTTCTTTCGTCTTGTTCACTTCCTCCTTTAATTGATTTATTTCACTTTCCATCTTACTCAATTCATTATTTTTCATTAGGTCTTCATACTCGTTCCAATTAATGTCCCATCCCATACATTTTTCCAAATCTTCTTTCATTTTCTGTCTTTCTCTTCTAGCCTTTTCTCTTTCTTCTACATACACTTTCTTTCCTTCTATTTCAATTTTATTTTCTTCATTTCTTGATATTATGTTGGTTTCTTTTGACTTCTCCCTTACTTCTTCAATTATTCCTTTTTCCTTAATAACGATCCGCCTTTCATCCAACGAAGCCTTACTCTTGTGTACGAGCTCTGCAAAAACTCTCTTGTGGTTATAATGTTCCCACGTCTTCTTACAACGTATGTGATTTTTGCCGCCTCTTCGTAAGGGCATCTATAAAAGGAGGACAGGATTAGGAGACAGGACATAAAGGTAAGTGGAATATATTTGTTTATTATGTGAGTGAGGGCTCTAAGTATTTCTTTAACAAATTTATGTGATAAGTTCCTTTGAGACGGTGTGAGTGTGGGTATGATAGTTTATAGGTATTTAAACCGATTCTATCCATTACCTCATATGGGCCTTCATAAATATTAAATAATTTTAATGTTTCACCGAATCCTGCACTTGACGATGGATTACTCTTTAATAAAACTTTGTCCCCTATTTCAAACATATCATGTTTTATTTTTTGATTTAATTTATTTGCATGCTTATTTTGTTTTGACTTTATTCTATTTTTAGCTATTTCACATTTTATTTCCCAAGGCAAATTTGAATTATTGTCATTCGGTATACTTAAAAACTCAGACCAAAATCGTCTATTTCTCTGATTTAACTGTAGCTCATTTGGTGTGTAACCGGTAGTTTCATGGGTAATTTCATTTAGGAATTCATTAATCGTGGGTAAGTGTTTTGACCATTGCCTTTGATTCGTATTACAATACGTTCTTAAACACCGCTTTACTTCTTTGATAACCCTTTCAGCCAAGTTGCTTTGTGGTCTTCTTATTGCAGAGAAAATTGCTAAAATTCCATTGTCTTGTAGTTGCTTAATCCATATTTTATTATTAAACTGTGTTCCGTTATCTGTTTGTATTCTGAGAGGCTTCCCATAAGTAGGTATGTAATCTTCAAATAATTTCTTTAATGCTATGTTTCTTGTAGCCCTCTTAATTGGGTATAATTTTACAAATTTTGAAAAAATGTCAATAATGACTAAGATGTACTTTACTCCACCAGTACTAGTGGGTAAAGGTCCAGTAAAATCCATAGCTATCTGATCTCCTTTTTTACTACATTTTACTCCTCTAGCTATTCCTTGGGTATTTTTCGATGGTTTCACCCTTTGACATGAATCACAATATGCTAATACTTTCCTTATTCTTCTTCCCATATTTTTAAAAGTAAAAGTCTCCTGTAAGGTTAATAAACATTTCTTTGCGCCGGAGTGCAGATAGTATGAATGGCATTCCCATATAAGTTTTTCTATTAAATGTTCGGGTACCATTACTTTCCACTCATTTTTGTATCTTTTGAATAAAATTTGTTCTTGTATTAAATAGTTTTCAAATTCTTCAGGGTTGGATATTTTCATGTCATATATTCTCTTTAATTTTGGATCTTGTTGTTGATGTATGTTCCAATCCACTAAGTTTTGTATGAATTCTATACTAGCCTGCCTATGGATAGTAGCAATTATAAGATCAGGGGAATTATGTTTTTCTCCAACATTAGTAGAACATATTTGCCTACTTAGCGTATCTGCCACAATATTCTCCTTTCCAGTACAGTAAACAATTGCAAAGTTATATTCTTGAATTGTAAGTATCCATCTCGTTAACCGAGAATTCAATAGTTTACATGTTTTTAAAAACGTTAAAGCCTGATGGTCTGTAATAATTGTCAATTTTGCTCCTAAGACCAAATGCCTTGCTTTCTCCAAGCAGAATACAATGGCCAATAGCTCCTTTTCACTAGTAAAATAGTTAAGCTCACTGCCCTTTAATGTTCTACTCATGAACATAATTGCTTTCTTTTCTCCTCTGTCATCATATTGGTACAAATGACCTCCAATAGCAAAATCAGAACTATCGGTTTGTAAAAAATATTCTTTATTGGGATCAGCATGTTTTAATACACATGTATTTAAAAATAACTTTTTAGTATTTAAAAATGCACTTTCCTCTTTATCAGTCCAAATAAATTTATTTTTCTTTGATGTAAGTTTTAGTAAAGGTTGAACGGTTTTAGAATAACCTCCTACAAATTTACTGTAGTAATTTATCATTCCAAGGAAGCCTTTTAATTGTTTAGGATTACGGGGTGTAGGGAATCTTTCTATAGCTTCGAGTTTGTTTGGGTCTGCCTCTATTCCTTCAGTTGTTATAATAAATCCTAGAAATGGGACTTGTTCCCTACAAAAAAGTGATTTTCCAAATTTAATTGTCATTCCAGCAATTCTAAATTTATGAAATATATTTCTTAAATGTTCCAAATGTTCTGGGAATGTTTCCGAGTGACATAATATGTCATCCACATAAATCATTGTGTAGTCTTCTACCTCGTCCCCTAATACAAAGCTGAGTGCTCTAATTAAAGCTGCTGAAGATGTGGCAAGCCCAAATGGTGTAACTTTGAACTGGTAGACGTTTCCTTGAAATATAAATGCTGTGTATTTTCTTGAATCCTTAGCTAATGGAATCTGCCAAAAACTTGAGGTAAGATCTAAGGTAGTCAACCAGCGTGTGTTCCTTCCCTTAGCTATTATTTCATTTATTCCCCTGTTACACTCATGATCAGGAATAATTATGTTATTTACTTTCCTTGCATCAAGGCATATCCTTATTTCATCATTCTTTTTCACAACTACTACTATTAGGTTTATGTATGGGCTATTACTCCTTTCAATAATCCCCTTTTTTAGCATTTTATTTATTTCCTTTTTAACGGCGTCTTGGTATTTTAAAGGAACAGGATAATTCATTTGTTTGTATGGTTCATTACTTTTAACTTCTATTGTGTGTTCATACAAGTTACATCTACCAGCTTCGTCTGAAAATACATCTTTATATTCCCATATTAAGTCTGATAACTGATTCTTTTGTGAAGTATACAAGTGATTTATTTTGTTTATTTCTTCCATAATTATCTCTTTGTTTAATGAGTTATCCTCATCTTCTTCATCCTGTATAATATGTTCTTCTGAATATAAAATATTACACTTCAAACTTTGTTTTAAGTTACTTTGAAACTTTATATTTTCCTCTCCTATTTTTATATGATTTTTACTAAAATCAATTATCATGTTCAGTTCCTGTATGGTATCGGTTCCAATCACTATCTCTTTAATTAAATTTGGTATTATCAAACATTTCATTTGAATGTTTATATCGTTTATTTTTGCATTTACCATAATAATATTCCTAATTTGTTGAGACTTCTGATTTATGGCCGTATTAATTGTAGTATTTGTTAATGGGAATTCTTCATATTTTCCTAATTTGTGTTTATTTTTTAAAAACCACTCCTTTTGCATGCAAGTGACTGAACTTCCAGTATCTATTATAGATTTTGCGCAGACACCTTCAAATTTTATATCAATTTCTGGTACATAATAGACGTATTTGTCCTCATCCGTTATTTCATTAATTTTATCCATTAAAAACTCTTTATCACATAAGATATTGTTTATAGGCCTAATATTTTCCGATTCATTTTGCACTGGAAATTTATTATTTTTGTCTGCTGTTTTTTGTATTAGGCCCCCTTTATTTCCAGTGCTTTTTAGTTTAAAGGGCGTTGTTGAGGCCTCTCTCCCTGTCTATTTTGAGAGGGTCTCCAGGTATCATTTCCCCTATTGTTTCCATTGTATCTTGGTCCTTCGTACTGTTTATTGAAAGTTTGTCTTCCATTATATTCTCGTCTCGCCCCATCGTTAAAATTATCAGGAATGTCTCTCCTTTCTTGACTTTGTTTACCAATGTTATCTCTTACCAACTCCCTTCGTTCAAACGGCGGTCTGTCCCTTGGCTTATTATAATGAGGTTCATTTTGTTTGTAAATTTTTTCAACGTCTCTTCTTAGTGATTCGTTTGTTTCTTCGGTATCTTCAATACCTAGTAATTTCTCCATTTGCCGTATCGAATTTATATTCTGCACTTTGCATGCTTGCTGTATCGTATTGTCAAAATGTCGAGTCAGGCGACGAACAATCTCTTTTTCAGTTAATTTCGGTGTCATGTTTTGCATTAGCACCACTCTCTCAATGAAATATTCGGTTCTTGTTTGTCCCCTCTGTGGTACAAATCTTTCCAAATCTAATTTCCTCTTTAACCCATCTTGAATTTCCTCGCTCCAGTATTTCTCAAGAAAATACTTTTCAAAATCCTCAAAATCATGTACGGAGTTTCTTATCATGTCCCACCATCTAGCTGAGGAACCTTGTAAACAGATATCCAACAGCTCCTCTAAGTCTATGGCTACTTCATTTCGTAAAGCTCTTCGTTCATTTTCCTTTACGTAATAATTTTTCAACTTGGTGAGGAATTCATTTGGATTCTCCATTTTTCCATTAAATTTAGGGAATTCTTTAATTTGGTTACCGGGGCAAGTAATGTGTACGTCAATCGGCTTGTTTGTTTTATTGACATTAGGTTTTGCCCCTAAGCTCTCATTAATTTTCTCCTGGATCGTATGATTAATCTCCTCTCTCAATTCTGCTATTTGGTTATTGAACCTAATTTCGTTTTGTTTGATTTCTGAGCGTAGTTCCCTCATGATCTCCTTTCCTATATTGTCCATCTCGGTCCTTATTATATCCCTCATTTTGCCTTCTAATTCTTGGAAATTGTGTATTAACGTTGTTAACAGTTGTCGTGTTTGTGTTGGTTGCGACTTAGTAGCCGGGCTAGGTGAACGATTGTAGTTTGAATTGGACAACTGTTGTGTTTCTCTTGGTTGTAACTTAGCCGGACTGGGTGAACGATTGTGGTTTGTATCCAACAACTGTTGTTGCATTCCTCTTGGTTGTGACAAAACCGGACTAGGTGAACGGCTATTTGGTCTACGATTGTTGCCAGATGTCAAATCCTGGTTATTTGCCTCAAAATATAGGCCAGCAATATCTAAACTGTCATTACTTTCTCCCATGTTTTCGTCTACTGAATTTAAATTTCTGTTCAATTTTAAATCTGCTTCTTGGGCTTTTGTAGTTGGCCTAATATTTTTACGTAAATTATAGTGACTCATTTAATTCAAAATAGGCCTACTAGTTGGTTAAAACCTAATTCCGTGAATCGAGCCTAATCCCGTGAAACGTGCCTACTCGTTGGGCGCCAATTATTTTGTTACATTTTATTTATTATTATTTTATGTTGTAATTAACAACTTTATATTTTGTAAACTATTCTCAGGGTAAGTCCTTTGCCATCGGCAGCGATTCACAAATATAGGCTGGGTTTGATGTACTCAAACCCAGCCACCACCCAACAATACCCCAACTACCTCAAAAAACCCTGGTTTTGCGGGGTTGTGTTTTAATAACCGCAGCATCAGTTAAGATGCAAGAGCTAGTGTCTTTTATATTTGTAATGTTAGTATCACTACGTGGGTGTTGTTCAGCCGCAGCATCAATCCAGATGCAAAAGCAGTATGCCGAACGTGTAGTGTTAAGGTCGCAGCTCCAGCGGACAGCTGGCGCAAGCAAAGTACCTTTGTTTTGTTTGTAAATTGTTAGTGTCACTAATTGTGGGTGTTATTCGACCGCAGCATCAATTAAGATGCAAGAGCAATATGTCGAATGTGTAGAGTTAAGGTCGCAGCTCCAGCGGACAGCTGGCGCAAGCAAAGTACCTTTGTTTTGTTTGTAAACTGTTAGTGTCACTAATTGTGGGTGTTATTCGACCGCAGCATCAATTAAGATGCAAGAGCAATATGTCGAACGTGTAGAGTTAAGGTCGCAGCTCCAGCGGACAGCTGGCGCAAGCAAAGTACCTTTGTTTTGTTTGTGTAATAATGTGTAATTTACTTACCAGAATCACCCAACCCTTTTTTTAAAATATTTAAATCGAATAAATAAGGAGAGAGGGATATTTTATTTTACTGACCTTTATTTCTTTTGTTTCACAGAAAAAGAAAATCCAAATTTAGCGGGTGACACTAGTCACAAACAACAATAACTTAGGATGCAAAGCAGAATGCCCTCAGGGAGGACCGCAGCATCAAAAGTGTGAAACGCTTCTGAAAATGCCCGGAGACGGACGTCTCCTTATATAGGAAAGCTCAGCTGACGAGGAGTCACGTGATCCCCTCGCCTGGCTGCGAGTTGCAGTTTTACCAAAATTGTAGCGTCACACTGTTGATCCTTTACAACGTAAACAAACTTATTTCTAATTTACAAATTTATTGCTAATAGCTTATTATGTCCTTAAAACTAATAAATATTAACTATTATACAATAGGGACAACAATGTACATAATAAATACTAGCAAAATATAAAATGTGTTCTTATTTGTAAGTGATGATAGCGGATTAACCTAACTTCTCACGTAAGTAATTACTTTACATATTTACATATTTTTGAACTATTTTTGTGGCTGTAATCAAATGAAATCAAACAATTAATAGAATATTTTAACTTAAGCCTACAATAGAAATAAACAAAACCTAGTAGAGTCTACGGCTAGGCACAAGAAGCTGATAACTAGGCTAGCAAAATCTGAGTGTTTTGGGTTAGGCCTTAGGCCTACGAAGAAACATTACACTACGTAGGCCTAACTATTTTTTCTACTTTGGCCTTATTGGCAAAATGTTAGTCAGATGATGAATAAATGATATGTTATACAGGGTAGAGGGAAGTTAGTGTTAAAAAATTTTATGTGATAAACTACATGGTATTTCTAACAAAATGGCACAAATATAAGTTTCCATAACCTTGAAATAAGTGAATAATGGATAAAATAAGATTTTTTTCAAAATTGTTGACCTTGCTCAGATTAAATGTTAATAAGGGCTTCAAAGATTGTGTTTTTACGGATTTCATTCCCATATTTAGAATCCTCATAAAATTTCAAATAAGAATAATACAAAAATATTCAGTTTCAATACCCTTATGAACTCTTATTTCCAAATTAAAATCTGGATTTGTGATTTTGAGTAAATTTAAATTAAGTTTGAGGCGGTATTTCTTTGTTATACTGGACTGTAGAATGTATCAAACATCATAAACAACTTGCCATTTTAATAAGCTTTAAAATGATGTATAAAAACCTACTATTGCTCTAATTCATTATTCATAACAGTATGTGGAGAAAAACAGGGTTAGGCTGAAGTTTCTTTTCTGAATAAAACCTGTATGTCCCTTAATAAAATGGCCATATCTGCACTAAAAACCATGTTTTTGTGGATTTCATTACCATTTCCAGAATCCTCGTAAAATTATAAGGAAAAATATTAAAGTAAGAAGACGACGAGTCATCATTTTAAACTTCTGTTTTATGGTTTAAGTTTGAAATTTAGTTTTTTTCCGAAAACGAATTTAAGTTTACAACATTAGTTTTATGTCATATTTGACTGAAGAGTGTGTTGAATATTATCAAAAGATTCTTCACTTAATAAGCCTTCAAATGATATACTACACTTCAGGTTTTATTGACAATGTAACTAAAATGTTATATCATTTTAAAATGTATTTAAGTTAATTGGAGGGCTAAAACACATGCTAATGAAAGAGAAACTCTGCCATATGATTTTTCCTCATCACAATTTATAGTAATACATTATAAATACCCGCATAATATCCTAAGTGTAGTACAGTAGAACCCCTGATATCCGGCCTCCACGGGACCGAGCCTAGGCCGGATAACAATTTGGCCGGATAATCCAACTTATTATAAAAACGATAAGTTATGCCTAAATAATAATACAGTAATTAGATAATGAATCAAGCCCAAAGTAGAGCTTTAAATGTTTTTTGGGTTATTTAAAAATACACGTTATTAAAACCCACACATCACTTGAGCACTAATTGATCTCGTTTCACCCATGGGTGTGAATGAATTTCAAAGTAAATATTTTCCTAAACAGTAGTATTCACTACGACCACAGCTTTCATCGCTGTTTGTATGCATGCCATTCTATAAAGCTTGACAAAACAAAACAATAACCTTACTGGATATATATTAAACAACAGTTTAGAGGTTACAAGCTCAACTGAGTATCGAACTCATGGCAGTACACATTAATGGCTCAAGTTCACTATTGCCGATGCAGGGCCCATCCAAATTGTCGCAATGTTTGGCGAGCGAGCAATCTGCCGCATGAGGCTTTCTGAGAGTGATGTACGTTGACGAGTTGTGCCGAACATACCAGTACTCGCTCGCATTCACCAGTATCATTCTGTTTGTTGGTAGTAAACTGGAGCCATAACGATTAATTAGAGATAATACAGCGTAAACAAATAGAGAGATAGAGAGATATCCAAGAGAGAACCAGAGGGAAATGTGTCTGAAAGCGTAGGAAATATGTTTTGATAAAGGCTTCTGAGAACCGACCGGATAAACCGAGGACCAGTAAAACCGAGGCCGGATATGAGGGGCTCTACTGTATATCATTTGAAAGCTTATTAAATGAAGAATCTTTTGATAATATTCATAATATTTCTTAAGTCAAATATGACATAAAAATAATTTCGTAAACTTCAATTTGTGTTCGTAAAAGAACTAAATTTCAAACTTAAGCCATAAAACAGAAGTTCAAAATGATGGCTCGTCCTAATTTTACTTTAGTAGTCTTCTTTATAATTTTACGAGGATTCTGAAAATGGTAATAAAATCCACAAAACATGGTTTATAGTGCAGTTATAGCCATTTTATTAAGGGACATACAGGTTTTTTTTCAGAAAAGAAACTTCAGCCTTCCCCTGTTTTTTTTCCACATACCGTTAAATTTATGAATAATGAATTAGAGCAATAGTAGGTTTTGATACATCATTTTAAAGCTTATTAAAAGGGAAAGTTTTTTTATGATATTTGGCACATTCTACAGTCCAGTATAACATAGAAATACCACTTCAAACTTAATTTAAATTTTCTCAAAAAACACAAATCTAGACTTTAATTAGAAAATAAGAGTTCATAAGGGTGTTGAAACTGAATATTTCTGTATAATTCTTACTTGAAATTTTATGAGGGTTCTAAATATGGGAATGAAATCCATAAAAACACAATCTTTGATGCACTTAAAGCAGGGTGGCCACTCAAAATGAATTTTTCCATTCCTGGTTTTTCCCCGGTTTTCACGGGCATTTTCGGGCTTATTCCCGGTGGCATATTAACTCCATAATAGTCTTCCCAATTGGTGATAACAGCGTAAGCAATGTCTTACAGTTATTCTAAGACATGGGTCCCTGTTCGGGCGCCATGTTTGTGACGGATATTTCCTGGTAAGAGAAAAGATGATCGGTTACACTGGTACTCCGAACCGCAGGAAATCACGTCACGGGTTGTCAGAGGCCTTGGAATCACTCAGCTCGGTCGCTGGGATAATTCCAGGGGTCGAGGATCGAAATCATAGTAGTTATCAGATATTCCAATATGAGAGGTCAGTTATATTCAACTTAGATGACATACAACTTAGGACAGACTAAATCTGGAAACACCTTCAAAGTAAAATGCCCTCTGCTGTTTTCCCTAGCTCTGTGAGATGTTCAGAGTTAACACTAGTTACCCATAGTTAATGTTTACCCTAATCAAGAAACAACATTAAACTATTTCACTAGTGACCAGTAATTACAGGAGTAGGACAGACCTTACACTCCTGTAACACAGCAGGTTTTGACAAGACTAAGCCTGTTACAACAGCAGGAAAATCTAGGAATTAAACCAATTATGAAAATCACCAAATACTCCAGCTTGGTTAAACATAATTTGGAAAATACTATAAACAGCACACTAAATAATAATTGGCACCAAGAGGATTAATTTAACCAGTCTTGGTTACAGCCAAGAGACGAGCAGGATAGGTTTCGGAACCCTATCCTGCGACAGTTTCAACGCAAAGTCTGAAAACTGGTGTTTAAAATAAAATCGAAAAACTTTGAGAACAGAACGCTGTCGTACCTTTAATACCACAAGGTATAGGAAGACGACGAAATCAGCTCTCGAAGGTGGTTGAAGTAGTGGACGGGGAAGCGACGCACGAAACGACTATCAATCCGAACACTAACGTAGCACCGACCAGAGTGAAGCTCTTATCAGGACCTCGTGGAGCTCACTTTCCGCTGGGTAAACCCACCAGCTGTCGACGTGAAGCTGGTTACAGGATCAAAAAAAAACTCTTCCGGGGGGCCTTTTTTTCTGAGCATCCGCCAGAAAAACAGATTGGCACGCTCGGCGAGCAGAAGAAGAAGCAGCACAGGCTCTGTCGTCGTCTGCATAACGCAGTCGTGACGATGTCTTTCGAGGTTATGTACGTTGTTTACACACAACAACATTTCCACTCGCAATATTGCGTTTATTGGGAGAAGTGATCTAATTACGTGTCCAACTAAGTGTTTACATTAGATTATAGTCGCCGTTATATGCCTCAACACTTTGCTTTCCACAACAAAATCGGCGATCGGAGTCGGCAGTTATGGGACCGACTGGGTTAGCCTTCCGATGGTGATAATTAGGGTTATAACCATCCACCCCAACACCGTGAGTAACTTAATCTCTCAAAGGGTTTAAATTAGGGAAATAGCAGTGTTTATACTGATTGCCAACACTCCCTCCATAGGCTGGACATAGGCTAGGTAGACCTAGGCCTACTGGTCCCATGACTAGGCCTAATGAGCCAATTCTTACCCTTGCGCAAATTAGGCTCATTACAAAATCCATCAACCATGCGGAAAAAACGGAATAGCCTGATAATTAACAGAGTTTAAAAAGGTTTAAACGCAAGAGGCAAGATGAGTTTCCACCGGCCACTTGTACAATCAGGGTGTAACGAAATCAGGCTATAAATATAATTCCCGTATATTTCACGCCGAAATCACGTATTTTGCGCTGGGTAATAGTTAATGCTTGAGTATGCACTGAATAAACCACATTCACAATTTGCATTTTAAAATTTCAGTGACTGGCTGAGGAGTCACGGTTAACCCAATCACGGAACCAACAAGGCCGTAGCAACAACAATGGCCGGCAATATTTTATAGCGGGCGGTATTCCACAATTAAACCAGAGAAAATTCTGACCTGAGGTCCTTTTTCACTTTCCGCATCACATATGGCAAAATTCCACATATTTTTAGGTAAATATTTTGAAAACATGGGACTCAATTCATCATAAGGAATATACCTTCTGATCATAAATTGTGGTGGTCTATCAAACATTATTTTGGCTTAACTGTACTCATTTTTGTGAGTTGTCATGCAATTTGTGCATAGTCTCATAACAACAAAACAAATTCGATGTTGACTCATCGCACTTGATTTAATAATAAATAAAAATAGTAAATAAATCTTTATTTTCTCAATACATGGTTACAATACAGTACACAATATAATATAGGCTACAACAGAATACTGTACATAAATTGAAATTATATTTACAATTAGCAATTACACCAATTTCTAATACCAGGCTGACCTTATTAATTGTGATATTGATTTCTTCAGTATTGAGAAAACAACTCCAAAGCAAAGCCTGAGTGGAGGTATTTATCATGATTGGTAAATTAAATTGCGGTAAGACAAAACTTATTATTTAAACAAGCTGTAAAATATACTTCCAAACCCATAAGTTTTATAAATATGATTAAAACTAACTATAAAATACAATTACAAACTAAACAAATACTTTTGAATAACAGAACCGTGTAAAAAAATCTTATTATTCATATAACAAATTTTAAACTGAATTTAAAAAAAAATTGTAACTGATGTCTCAGACGTTCTATCCTCTATGTGAAGTTGTACTATCATATGAAGAAAATATTTTGAAAAAATAAGACCTGATTTGTGATAAGGAATATACCTTCTGATCATAAATTGCGGTGGTCTATCAAACATTATTTTGGCTTAACCGAACTAACTGTAGTCATTTTTGCTAGTTGGTATGCCATCTGTGCAAAGTCTCATGTTAAGGCGACGTACAGATAAAATACAACAGGCTATATAGCCAATGCCATAATTGCCAGTCCATACAAATTGAACGCCTTTGAATAATACAGTTCAAAATTAATAATTCTTAATAGGGGTGGGCCAAGTACACAAGTTTCAAGATCTTTAGTTGTAAATAGTAAAAATAAAATTGGCTTGTAGTTTTTGTTTTTGAAATATATATATATATATATTTTTTATTGCATTAATTTTACTTATTGAATTGATTTACTTCATTCTGGATAGTCTCATTATGCTTCATTAAACAACAAAAATCATTGAAACTATAAGCATCCCCCACCTACTACACTGAAGTTTATATTTTTAGGCAAAGGTCGCCGTTGTGATCAGATAAGAGGGAGTTAAGGTCCCTACTAAAAAAAATATAAAAAACCTAAACCATTACAAAAATCAATAATGTGTCATATTTTTCCTCTTATTTTTATAAATCAAATTAGACAAAGCTTAAAATCAATTTCTAGAAACTTGTCTATGTCCTTTCTTTTATCAAATTTACGGAATATTGTTGTGGAGCACAACTATTCCTGTTGTTTATTGCGTATTACGCCTACATGTTCAAAAATAGATCATAATTTATTATGATCTTACCGATAAAATTACATAAAGATTCTCATTAACTACTCGACTGTTTTTCCAAACAGTTTAATTACTCATCTCAAGATCGAGAAGGTGTAAGAGGTCAATTAGTTACAAGAAAGTCGAATACTCGTCCATCAATAACAATTGTAGTTCTGCTATTTCAAACGATTGTGATCACAGTGACCTACCTTTGATTATTTATTTATAAAACTTAATTGCTTTATCTTTTACATTATCAGCATATTTAACTTTTTACTCAATTCTATAATTTATTGTTTACCATAAATACAGAAAATATTGTTCCAACAAATTACAAAATTTCACACTTTTTTACTTGTACAAAATTTGTTATCCCTACAAAAGGAGGGTTAGGAAAATATAACTCTCAATTGTTTATTACAGAAACCAAACAGTATAAGGAACTGTGAGGTACGGTATATGATTACACCTATTAACTTCAAATGTTAAAACGTTCAAACATTCAAAAACCTTTGTTATAAAATAGAATATTATGATATACAATAATAAAAATAATAATCATCATTCGGCTTTATCAATAAATCTTTTCACAATTACGTTCTTCGTCACTTTTATTGATATTCGTCTTGAGGAACCTGGAAAGTAAAAAAACAAGCCAACTACGCAACGGTCTCATTTTTTCCGGTCTTAATGTGCTTGGCCAAATACGCATGCACACGTGACCACTTTTTGTTGCTTTCTTATCTTCCATCCATCCCAAGCTTAACTAAGCAGTCAGGCGCAAATACTATTTTTTGTGGAATAAGCTGCTGGTAGAGAGAAAAGAAACAGAAATATCAAATTCTTTTATATTTTATATGCAAAGAATCTCGCTTTTATTCCTTTCAGAGAGACGAAAATCTTTGCCGAAAAAATCGTCCTTCCATTGCTTAACGTATTCACGTCAAAATCAGAATTCCCGTATTCTAGACAAAATTCACATGGATGGGTTTCGGAGATTGGTATTAAGTCTACTCTCGAACTAAATACCAGTTCAAACCGGTTCTTACTCAAGAACTACACAAATCGGGTTTCTGAGCTCATGAAATACTTAACTCTAGTATTATCTTTAATTTGAGTATTATCTCAGGAGGGATGATACCGGACTTATTCTCGTGGGTTTCGGAGTCAAGAGGAACGTAATCCTCGTATTAAGAATTTAATCTTTCGGGTTTCGGAGTCAATATTTAATCCAGAACTGGGCAAATAAAGCATAATTAATTTGAATATTATTTTTGAGCATTTTACTTCACAAATTAATTCTGGAGGAGAGCAGGATTAAGTTCAGTATTAGCGAATTTTCACTATAGGGAAGAAGCTGTTACCGTAGTAGGCCCTACTCATAGTAAGACCTAAGACCGAGACCTTCATATCTTTTTGTTTTGGGGCCCCTAGAAACAAAAAACACCATTCGTTCATTTTCATACACACACATATACATAATATGTATGTACCAGCCTTTCGGACCACTTGAAGGGGGGGTGGAGGGGGATAATCCCTCCCAAAAATGGGATTTTTGAGTTTTTTACTTAGAAAAATTAAAATAATCCAATTTTGGTTAGCATTATTGGATTCAGCTCGAAAAAACAAACGGTTTAATATTTGAATCACTGCTCTATGTCCATTGGCTACCGAGATATTGAAAGTGGTAAACACAGTATGTTGTCCTAATGCTATCCTGATGGAAAATAAATTACATTCTATATCTCGCTTATTCCTGAACATATCTCAATAAAACTTGGTATATGCAGGGTGTCCACAAAATCAGGCTATAAAAATTCCCATACATATTTCCCATACTTTTCACGCAGAAATCACGTTTTTCACACTAGGTAATAGTTTACGTTTTTTTACTTGAGTATGCACTAAAGAAACCATATTTTCATACTTTACATTTTTTTATTTCAATGACTGGCTAAGGAGTCACGGAAAACCCGAAAAGGGAACCAATAAGGCATTCATTTAATTAGCTAATGAGTTCATAAGGCGAAAGCCCGTGCACAGAGAACGACGAATCTGCCGTTGATATCGTAATCTCACGGCAGAGGGTGAAACCGCAGTAGAACGGATATAAACCTACTTGAAGTGAAATTGGCCTAAAAAGTTAGTTTTTGTGACAAAATGTTCATTGTAAAATGCAATTCAAACAGGCTACAGACAAAAAACAGGAAAATTAGCAATAATAGTCATACTCATTTTTCATAGATAGAAAAACGGTCAAAACAGGTAAAGTTACCAGTAGAGGTGTGCAGTCAACATCCCCACCCCTTTCGGCAGCAGAAAAACAATGCAGTAGCGAAGCCCCTCTGTCCAGCCTTGATTCGTACCACTACCCAAAATATAAAATTCCCTGCGATAACCTCCTCAGTTCAGAATAAAGTCAAGTAATAAATTTAATACCGAGCAACGCTAATACGAGAGTTAAGGAAGTTAATCCGGATCTCCGAAACCCAATTTTTCATGCAAGTATTACCTTAATTGTTGTATTAACTAACTCCAGAATTAGCTAATACCGATCTCCGAAACCCACCCGGTTCATGCATATGTCACGGTAAAAAATAATTTGTGTATAGTTCCCGGTTCTCATGAAATTCCCGCTCTGCGGAAACCCTGTTAAATTAGTAAATGTCAAGAGTTAATTGTTCAATTCAATTTTTTACCCACTTCCTGACCCAACTTGTTGTGCTTGACTGTATCTATTTTTCAGAAGTAAGGCACATAAAGTTAAGGAGCGAAATGTGCATCCACCAACCTGGCTTTGCTGGTTTCATCATTGCCCTGCGCAGCCAGGACCTGTTGCCTGGACGGAAGCTCTCGGGGAGTCACTGTCACTTGTGAAGGAACAGCTGGCTGTAATATAACATTTTGGTAAGGAAAATTCCAAAGCAGTCCAGAATTCAAGAAGTCCACTATGTGGTAATTATTTTAAACAATGTCACAAGGGCATTAAACCATTCCCCTATTAAATATCCTGTGTTTGATGTACTGTGTTATGATTTGTTTTACTAAATTGTATTATAAACGTAATATGATTCAACTTTATTTGCTTTCAATATTTAGTTAAGAATTTATCTCTTACTGTCAATTGAATTTGTGATTAAAACATCCTGTGATGAAATTGAGAATCAAATAAGACTTTTTGAGCCTGTTACTCTGCACCATAAAACATTTCATTCAGTTAATCCATTTGTTAAAAAAACTCACTTGATCATCAGAGGTTTTTTGAAGTTTCAAAGAACTGAACTCTATAATTATTTCTTCCATCAGTTAAGATGCACAGGTAAAAGGCTTATCATAAATAAACTGGAACTTAATATCTAATTTTCCTTTGAGACTATTTAATATTAAATGGATTAGGCTACACCTTTTTCTCGGGAAAAAATCCTGCTCGAGATCTAAACCAGTGGATTTTATGGTTAACCTTGTGCCGTGTTAAAAGTTTTAACCCGAAACTGTCAGTCAATCATTTCGCTGCTGGCTTCAAACCGAGCGAACAATGGGCAGACAGATTGTCGTCGGAATGCTGAGAGGGGGGGGGGGGACAAAGGTTCTCGGACAGCGAACGACCAGCATCAAGTTTGAACTGGAGTGAAGCGACCTGGCTTCTGGAACTGGACCGACCCAATCGTCAGTCGAACACAGGACAAGGGAGAGAAGAGGTTATCACGTCGGCGAAAATGTTGTCTACAAAAAGTTTCTATCCAGTTAATGTAGTGAGTGATCATCTTCTTTTCACTGCCATGTGTTAAATCAACCTTACTGCTGGGTGAGTGGATTTCTATGATTTAGTTTTGATTTTGGTTGTAATTAAAGTAAAATTCACCTTTTTAGTACCAACTAGGTTTCTGTAGAAAGGTGATAAAATTGTAAGGTCTTTGGATTCACATGGTTAAACTATTGAGAAAGGTTGTAATTTATTGTTTCATGTTTATTTGTGAATGTTCAATGCAATTAATCGTTCAATTGTAAGTTGTTAAAGTTAGCGTACATTTCAGCGTTGCTTGCCACCTGTTGTTTCACGGTTGGAAGTTTGTACAAGCGTTAAGTAAAAATGAGTGTAAAAGAGAAATGTATTTATTCATTATGAATTTGTGAAAGAAACTAAAGTCAGTTTTTTTTCCATTTTGAGTATTACATGTTGTTTTATTCAGTTTTATCAAAGGACTTGGTCCTGAAAATTTCCCTGCACAAAGCCTGAATATGCCTGCATTTTTCCTGTATGTCTGACGACATGCCCATTGAGTGCCTAATGTAATAATTAAATTGGTTTACCATTAAATCTGATGTTGATGTGTAATAAGGAGTAAAATCAAATAATTCTTGTGATTTTATGTCAGTTTTGTCATTTATTGATAATTATTTCTTTGTGAGTCAGATGTAGGAGTTATTTAGGTCTGGTTAGGAAAAATTAAGGTTAGGCCATACTGCCTAAAGAGAAATTGTCGAGCACTGCCTTTCACTTCATCTAGCCTATAGGCTGCATATGGCTAATTTGCATTGGTAACTGTCATAGGGCTCCCAGTGTTGACCCAAATCCAACATGACACCAAGACGTGACTCTGACATCGTAGTCCGCTGACATGACATCGCTCCTCCTGGCATCGGCGCATGATGATGATCTGACCCGAGGACCTGGACCTCAACTGACCTGGTGGCAGTGGGCATTCAACCTTCTGACCCCTGCGCTTCACTTCGATTACACAGGTCATTTCCATCCTTTACTCTGCATGCAGCCAGAAACTTCAATACAAACAACGGCCCATAAACTCTGTTCAAATAACAGTGACAGTTTAAAATCCTCATTTGACATTAACTACAGTTAACATTTTATTAATTTTTTTTAATTACATTTCACCGATGGACCCGATGGACTTTATTTCCCTTAACTCAGCAGCCAATCCAAAAGACATTTTTAAACTTGGAAGTGAATTAATTCAGCAGCCGTGCTTATGTTTTGGACTTTGGTTCAGCGGATCAGCGATGCAAGAATGATTTAGGCCTAACCTATTTTCAGCGTTTATGTAGTATTGGTGTGATTGTAGAATTTGTTTAAGCTAATTGTTTTTATGTGATTAGTTGTCAAATCTGTGTAGGCTAAATATTTTTTTGAGGTTAGGTTAGGTAGAGGTAGTCCCGGGTCGGCGGATTCGGTCCTCTTCCGCTCAGGGGCTAGCTGCCGATTTCAGCACTCCTCCGAGCGGGCTAGGCCTAGGCCTACGGCCCGGGCTAACCTAAAAGAATATTAAGTGTTTAAACAGGTATTGTTGTACATGTTTGATTTAAACCATTTATTATTTAAAAACTGACTTGTAATTTTTTAAATTGGGGCTGCTTTTAGTCAGGTGAAATTTAGTCTGGCGTCCAATAGCCGTTTATTTTGAATAAGCCCCTTTTAGATTTTTTGTCCTAAAAATTAAATTTATTATGCAGTCAAAATGTTCTTTAGGACTAATTAATTAATAATTATATGTGAAAGAACTAACTGATTTGAATTTTTGTGTTTTTGCTGTAACTTGTCAATTTTCTGTTACTTGTACTCTTAATTATTTTGCCTCGACACTTAAATTTTTTAAATTTTAAAAAATTATTTTTTAAATTTTGTGCGGTGTATGTTAACTTATGGTTAAATGTTAAATACTGTAATAAGTTAACTTTATTTGTCTGTTGATTTTATTTGAATTTTCAAAGAAACTTGTTGCATTTTTTAATGAATCGCTGCGGAATTTTGCCAACTTTTGACCTTATCATATAAAGGTTTCTTTTCCTACAAGTATTAAAATGTTTAGGCCTAATGAAGCTTTGTGATGTGTATTTGTGATATTTAAATGAATTTTGGAATATTAATAAACCTTGTTATTTTGGAACTTGTGTATTATTTCTCGACATCCGAACTTTCACCAGTCAACTTGGAGTGACTTTGAACTTTACCTAGGCCTCTTAAAGGCACGTTACAACCCTCGAGCAGGCGCATGCGGAGTTTTCATCCGCAAGTGTTTTTTTAATTTAAAACAAACAGACATAATGGGTGTCGGCAGTCGTGTCCCACTCCATACTTTATGCTCCTCATTCCAGGAATCGCCTAAGGCAATTTATACCCCCACCCCCCCCCCTTGTACCTGGTTATTTGCAATTCAGAGATGCCGTGTCAGATTGCAAAGCGCCCTCTCCCGTAACACAAACAATGATACCTATTTTTAAAATTAAAGTGATACCTATTTTTTAAATTCATAATAGCGAAGTATTTGTAATTGTTCTTAATTTTTTGGACTTTTCCTATCGCTTTTGAAAAAAGAAGCAAAAGGAAAATTAAAAAGAATTAATATTAATTAATACCTATTTTATAAATAAAAATACTATGATCAATTTAAATATTACACCTAATAAGCTGAACAATCAATTAATTAATTGTATCGACGATGAAATGTGATTCCTAATGCAGTTTGTCAACATTAAAATACAATATTTTGCTATAAAACAAGTAAAATAGGTAAATTTTGTGCGATTTAGTGTTGCGGAGTAAAACTTCGGATGCGCCCGCTGCCATTTTACCGGTGAAGCGCCCACTCAAGGGTTAATTTTAAACTGTGTCTGGTGCCATATGTTTTAACCTGGTATGTACAGTTAGGGGTTTTTTAACTAGAAGTGATCAGGGCAAAGTGGATTATCTTAGACAATGCACTTCTTTTGTTAAAAATCACATCGTGTGAAAGGGCCTAACACACATACAAATAATGTGTCGAACTGTAGTCCAACCATATGATTGTGTGGGGCCAGTCAATAAACAACAATGCTTTAAACATACTCAAAACATTAACATAGCCTACCTTGGAGTAGGAGTAATCTTCATCTCCCCCTTCCCGGTCTTCCTTCCTGGATCTAGGGGGACCAGACAGCCTGAAAAACAACAAATGATTTATCAATTAACAATCCTCATAAGTTAGAATGATTCTTAAAGTAAATTATCACTCATAAGTAATTTATCAGTTTGCAATAATTTTTATTTCCAGTTAAAAAAAGAATCACTATCCAGTTAAATAAATGAGATTTGTCTAGAGACATTGAGTCTAGTACTGAGCAAATTTAGAAAAAGTGAATCGACATCTAAAATTGTATGAATTTTGCAGCTGATACCATGCAATGTGATCCGTCTGTAACATTTTGCAGTTGTTGTTCCTTTCTTTAATTATCGGGTTCGACGAGTATTGGTTTAGACATCCTCACACCAAACACAATATCTATGCAATAATATTTCTCTCACTTTTTATTAAATTCAAAAGTATCTACAGTCTCTGCAGCTTTCATTATATGAGTCTCTATTAATTGAATTAGTATTATTCTAACTAAGCTAATCAACTGAATGGACTGATTAACTTGGTTAGAAAAACACTTTATTAATGTAGCATGTACAATTCATTGCAGCCCCCAAGAGGTGTTTGAGAGCTAATAACTAGGAAAAGGTAGAACTTTTTGGAAAACAGTAGGACTTAAGGAATGCCAAAGTCACAACTGTCATATGAGTGAATTATTAGCAGATGATTTTGTTTATATAAAATGTTTAAGGTTATGTTGTTGTCTAGATAGAATTTCTTGTTATTACTTGGCTGTAAATAAAATATCATAAATAAAGTCAAATATATTTTTGGTAGCAGCAGTAAAAAATTGTTGTAATTGATTAGATAAGATTATCTAAAAAATAAAAATATGTAAAATAAAAAATTAAACCGTGGGTGAAACCATATATAATAATATTAATACCAATTTAAAGATAGTCCACATACTCCATATACTTTAATAAAACAGATACACGGTGTATAAAACAGTAAACTGTACAAAACTATTAGAATATATTATCCGTAAGGATATTACCACTGAAACCATTGAAACCATTTATTATCAAAGAATTTTCCATACAGCAGCTCAGCCGAGTTGCCGACACAGCACTTGTCGGCAAAGCCCGTAGCCAAAGAAAAAACAAACAATAAGAAATGAATTACAAAGGTTGCTCTTATATGGTGGCAGGTGGTCCAGTTATTGAATTTATTATTTCTGCTAAAAACACTAGTGCAGGTACGTACACATACATAATAAACACATACATAATATATATCTATCCAAACTAAAGTACTCAGAAATTACTCAATGGGCTGTCAGGAAAAATGTACTCTATGCTTTAAATTGGAATTCAATTGATTGACGTCATTGAATTCCAATGTTCTTGGGGCTTTCTGGAATAGACATGAAAATGAAGTGGAAAATTTTTCCCCAAAAATTAAGAATTAGGTGAGAAAGGTGATTTCGAAAGGAGGAACTTTATAATATTTGATATTTAGGATTGAAAAAGTACAAGTAACTGTTGAGTGGCGCAAGAATGTGTGCTAGTTAGATCTGCAGGTTAGTGGGTGCTGTATAATGCTATTACTGAGTTGTGGGATAGTGAGGACTGAAGTGTTAAATTTTATTGAAAGTGTAACAGTGAGAAGATTTCAGGTGTTCCAGATGAAGTGAAATTGTGACATGCTGGAAGAATAAAATGAGTGGGAATGTTGTGCTTGGATTGACAAACAGACAAAAGGGAACCTGGGCCTAAGTTAAGATACAACATACTACATTCCTTAACTGCACAACCAGCTGGAGATAGCTTCTTTAAATAGTCTGTTACTCTTATGATAGTCAGTTAGGTGGTCAGGCAACTGATTATATAGATAAGGAACAGTATACTCTGGTAGCCTTTCACCACACTTAGTATTCATTATTGGTACCAAATATCTAGGCCTACTTTGCCCTCCGTTTCTCCTATGCCTTTGCCTTCTTATTATGCTGTCGACTGCACCGGCGCCGACTCCATGGGGCCCAAGGGGCTCGAGCCCCCCCAATGTTTAGGGAAGGGGGGCTAAGCCCCCCCAATACTGGAAGGAGAGCTCACCAGAGTATGTTAGATTCTTATTATGAAAAACTATCAAGGAAGTGTTAAGTCAAATATTTTCATAAATAATTTAAATAAAGGTAAAATGAATAAAATTTCTTAAAAAACTACTTGAAGACGATTTAAAGCTACTTAAGATTCGTATGTAGGATACATTCTACACTCGACCTAGGAACGACTTTGTTATTCCCACGCAGGCGAGCGCCAAAAGTAGTGCATGCGACGTAGTAATAGCACTTAGTCCATCCAGTGGCGTAAAAGGTTTTTTCGGGCCCCCCGGAAACTTATTTTTCGGGCCCCCCATGAGTTTATTTTGAACCACCGGATACAACATAAGCAGTGTTGTCAGTAAATGATGGTTGATGATGCGTGAAAAAAGTGTGTTTACTATTTCGATCATGTTACGATAAAGTTAAATCACTACATCACGAACGTTCGCCACCTTCAAATGGGCAAGAAATAACAGGGGATTAAATGTCGTATAAGGTTGATAGCAGCAGGGCTGCCGAGAGGCCATATCAATCAAGTCTGAAACTAAACTAGGGGCCTGTGACGAGCAGGATTTTTTTAGTTTGGGATTCTTAGCCCTTAAACGACAGGTTCATAACAACTTTAAAGAAATAAAACTACACAGCGAAAAAGTAACATTTCAAACGGCTATTAGTGAAAATCATTGCAAGGTAAAACAAACATACTTTTTGGTTGTTTGACTGTGGTACTTGTCACTGACTGTAAACTCTAAGGCACAATGTTTTTCACGCTATGAAATATAAAATCCCTCTTCATGAAGCCCGCCTTTTCATACATCAACAGTTTTTTTTGCTAGCATTAAAAAATACATAGATAAAAACGCCTACGCGGCGTGATACAGTATGAATAGAACAGAAGTTTTTTTGGGGCACATCAGTTAAAGGCTAGGTTAAAGGTACTTGAGTCTAATTATTGGTAAAATTTGTTAAAGGCCATAAAACAGCTGTGTTTTCCGATCGCTAGGGTAAATGACGAGTGTAAAACGTGTCAAATTACACGAATAGCTGAAGAAAAGAGATGCACGTATTACCGATCGAAGAGAGCTGCAAAAATATTGTAGCTTGGTGAATGAACGGCCGAAAAAGACAATCCATTTTTTAGGTCTACCAATAGTGGGTGAATGACGGGATTTTCCAAAAACATGATTAACGGTTGGAAAAATCGTGCAAGTTCACCGACAGAAGTAGCTTTGCAAATGATAGACATTCAAATTATTTTGTTGTGCAAATAGTGCTCTAAAAAATTGTCTTATAGGCTTAGTAAAAATTTTCCTAAATCCCAAAAAATAAGGAATATTTGTCTCTTAATTCATACGAATTTTTGGAGTTCCTTTGTATGTTTTTATTCCTGTAGACCACGGTAACTCTACCTAAAATGCTATTTAGGTCTTTTTTTACAAATTCTGTGGGGAGACCGCCGCACATTGCAAATTTCAAGCCAAATATTCTTTCATTACTCTGTGATGTCTTTCAGTCAAGATAACTTAAATCTTACTGTACATTTAGAGGAAAAAAATGTAATTTTAGGTTTTTTGTTTGGATTACTTTACATCCATTTTGGGTTGTGCTGTATATTTGCAGATCGTAGTAATGCTCAATAGGCCGTAAATTCACTTATGATAGGCAATTTTTTGTAAGATTATATTCTATTCTTCCCGTATGTAAAACAGATATGACAAGAGATTAATAGTTGCAAGGACAGCCAGGGTAATCTGGGCAAAATATTGAAATACCTACCTGTACCCCCTCCGTCAATAACATCTTAAGCCCCCCCAATATTTTTTAAAAGTCGGCGCCCATGGTCGACTGCCACTCTCAGCCCTCTTGCATACATTCCAACAGGTGTTAAAAGTCTAGTGTTTGTAAAGCAATACCCAATTTTCCCATCTGCTCCCCACTCAGCCTCTCCTTCAGATTCTATTGGTCCTAATCCAAGAATCTTAATACACTTCCTCTGCAACCTTACTATCCTCTCCATATAACAAGGAGCAGCATTACCCCAAATTCCAATTCCATACCTCATCAGAGACTCTATCAATGAGCTGTAAATTAACTGTTTGATCTTTCTTGGGAAGCTTGAAATACTATAACACAGGCTTACCAAGGGATAAAGTCTTCGCTGCAACTGGAAGATGTGTTCGCACCATGTAAGCCTACTATCTACTGTGATCCCTAGATACTTTGATTTTTCCACTAACTTAATCTCAACAGAATTGCAATCGTTCTGACCTACGGTGTGTAGACATAAACAGTCATGCGTCTTAATAAGGATGTCATTCCCATCGTTTTTTTTTCATGTTTTTAGGAGTGATATGCATTAATACAGTTTTGTGTGCATTTAACACCAGTCCTTTATCATGAGCAAACTTACACAGCTCTGTAAAATCATGTTGCAGTCTACTGTTCGCTTGTCTAAGATTTATATGACCTACTGTTAAAAGAATATCATCAGCATAGGCATATATATTACTGAAACGGAACCTTTGAAATACCTCATTAATGTATATGTTAAACAGAGAGAGTCCCAACTGCGACCCTTGCGGTACTCCAACATCAGTATATTTCTCATCACTTGTAGTATTTTGGACCCTCACTACAAACTTGCTATTTTTTAGGTATGACTCAAACCAATTTAGGTATACACCTATTACTTCTAAAGCTTTAATTATCTCTTTGTGGCTTATCGTATCAAACGCTTTAGAAAAGTCTATAAACAGAGCAAGAACATGACAGCTACTGTTCAGGTATTCATTAGTGTTTTTTGCAAATTTTTTCTAAGGCCATTTCAGTACTTTTATTTTGTTGAAAACCAAATTGATGTGGACTGAGTATATTATTTTCTACAAGATATTTATTTAGGAAAGTATTAACATATTTTTCTAAAATCTTTTCTATTGAGGACAGTATTGCAATTGGTCTATAGGTACAAAATTGTTTCCTATCTATGTTTTTATAAATTGGTCTTATTATTGCACACTTAAGCACATCTGGTAAACACCCCTCTCGCAATGAATTATTGATGAGCTCAGCTAAAGTACCTGAAATTCTCCCTGTAAGCATTTTTATGTCTCTCATCATAATATTGTCAATACCAGGTGCCTTTTCTGCATTCAGTTTACTTATTATATTTTCTACAGAAAGCTTTGTGGCTTTTGGTATATAAAAATTACTTATTTCTCCTGCAGTCTTATAGCTTGGCTCTATTAAAGGTTGTATATGCCTATCAAGGAACTGACACGTATGCTTTAATTCAGCCACTCCTTCTATAAAATAATTAGCAAAACTGTTTGCAATATCCAGCATGTTCACTGTACCACTCATTGCCTTGATAATCTGGCTGTATCACTTATGCTTCCTCTACCCACAATGTTATTCACATTCTGCCATAACTTTCTTGTATTTTTACTATTTTTCTCTATCAGCTGTGTATAGTAATAGTTTTTCCTATTTCTAATCATGTTGTTTACTGTGTTTCTTATTCTTTTATATGTATTTCTGTAGTTCTGGTTTTGGGGTGATTTTTTCCATCTTTTAAATAATCTATCTCTTTCTTTTGTTAACTCAACTATTTCATTTGTGATCCAGCCAGCTCCCTTCCTAAATTTATGTTTAGGCCTAAAATTTAAGTTCTTACACTGGCTTGAGGGGCTTATTTCCTGTGCATTATCACGAGCAATACTGAATTTTTGCAACAATATCGAGAATGCCACATTTGTATTGGGAGTAGGCCTATCAGGTAGAGAAATTCTCCAGTCTGTATTCAGTAACAATTGACGAAGGCGATAACCGTTAATTCTCGGTTTTGAGCCTAAGTTAAACCCTTTCATGTTAGGGTCAGAGTCTGATCCTCCACTTCTCACATTAAAGACTAAATTTCCTACTATGGGATAGTGATCAGAAATTTTAACTTTAATTATACAGTACACCTTGGATTATCCGGACTTCACATTATCCGGATCCCAGATTATCCGAACCGGTCCATCCGAGAAATTAAAAAATTAAAATTACGGCAAAAACGTGATTTTAGCGAGGTCACGAGTGAAATGCGCCTTATAAAAGTAAAATACAAATGCAATACATTACTGTACGCATTTGAAATCACAATAACTGAAGGAGTCACATCGCCTAAACAGTATAAAAAATATACATTACATTACATTACACATTACAGAATTTTTGCAATTTTTGTGGACTGATATTGAGTTTCAAAGTGTGTGGTTGAAAAAGGAAAATAGTGATTTTAACTTTAGAACAGAAACTGAATGCTGTCAAAAGACTTGACGCAGGAGAATCAGGTAAAGAATTAGCTAAGGAACTGGGTGTTGGGACAAGTACGGTAGTGACTGGAAGAAGAATAGAGCCAGTTAGAAAAATGTTATGCGCAACAAGCTTGAAAGACTAACATGTTGCACAGTCTTAATACGTTTCCAGCACCAATTTAGCAGGGACTAAGGTACGCGAACGCTATTTCAGGGTGTCTACCAAATTTCATATATGAAATTCCCGACTTTTTCCCGACTTTCCCCGACAATTAAAAAAAATTCCCGACCGTAGGAAACATGACCATTGAACGCTATTTCAGGGTGTCTACCAAATTTCATATATGAAATTCCCGACTTTTTCCCGACTTTCCCAGACAATTAAAAAAAATTCCCGACCGTAGGAAACATGACCATTGCCTCCAATAACGAATATTGAGAACGATATTTGTAAATAAATACATTTAGACGGCTACAATGCAAGGGAAAGATCGCCAAAAGATGAGCAAGATGACCGCGATAAGTCCAATAGATTTGTCTGTCGTAATGCGACCGAAATTTCCGGCTGCAGAAAGAATGACCGATTTTCCAGCCGCATTGAGACCAAGTGATTCTCCAGCCGTGGTATAAACGACCGAGATTTGACAGCCACGATGCGACAGAGAGATTTGCCGGCCGCAATACGACCGAATCATGTAACGGCTATGAAAAGAGAAAGCAACATAATACGATCAAGAAACATTCGGACACCCGACAACCGAAAAACAAAGATTTCCGGCCGCAATAAGTCCAAAAGATTTGCCAGCCATGTTGTAAATTAAAATATCTCTGGCTTTGAAAAAAAATAGCGATTTTCTTGTCGCAATACAACCGGGAGATGTAACGGCCACAAAAAAAAAAAACAAGGAACTCGTCTGCTGTGAATCGACCGAAAAATAATTAATTCCTAAAACGAGTGAGCGACTTTCCGCAATATGACCGAGGTCTAATGGCCGCGAAATGAGTAAGGTTCTCATCGGCCGCGATGCGACCAAGAGATTTGCCTGCCGTAAAACAAGCGAAAGATATCCGATCGCAAAGAGACCGAAAATCTTGCCGGCCACGGTATAAATGATAGATATTCCATCCGTGAAAAGATCAAGCGATTTTCTTATCGCAACACGACCGACAGATGTGACGGCCACGAAAAGAGCAAAAAATTTGTCGAAAAATGTTTTGGTCCCAAAATGAGTGAGCGATTTTCTGGCCACAATACGACCGAGAGGTCTAACGCTCGCGAAAAGAGGGATGAAGTCATCGGCCGAGGTGCGACCAAGAGATTTGCCAGCCGCAAAACAAGCGAAAGATTTCCGGCCGCAATAAAAGCGAAAGATGTGATGGCCGTGAAAAGAGCAACAGATTTGTGGCCGCAAAGAGAGCGAGGTATCTGACGGCCCCAATGTGACCGAGACGTTTGCTGACCCCGAAACGAGCGAAGAATTTGCCGGCCGGGTTATGGATATTCTGGCCTTCATGTGGCCAACAGATGTGATGAGATAGCCACGAAAAGAGCACACGATTTTAAGGTAGCAATACTAGCGAGAGACTTGACGGCCGCGTAAAGAGCGAGTCTTGTCGGCCATGTAAAGAGCGAGACTTGTCGGCCGCGTAAAGAGCGAGAGACTTGTCGGCCGCGTAAAGAGCTAGAGACTTGTCGGCCGCGTAAAGAGCGAGACTTGTCGGCCGCGTAAAGAGCGAGAGACTCAGAGTACAGACCGTAGAGTCTCGTTGGCCACGTAAAGAGCGAGAGACTTGACGGCCGCGTAAAGAGCGTGTCTTGTCGGCCGCGTAAAGAGCTAGAGACTCAGAGTACAGACCG
This sequence comes from Flexamia atlantica, assembly GCA_035578135.1. Classification (NCBI taxonomy): domain Eukaryota; kingdom Metazoa; phylum Arthropoda; class Insecta; order Hemiptera; family Cicadellidae; genus Flexamia; species Flexamia atlantica. The sequence goes on from JAQJVK010000001.1 coordinate 181,119,034, forward strand.
TAGAGTCTCGTTGGCCACGTAAAGAGCGAGAGACTTGACGGCCGCGTAAAGAGCGAGGCTTGTCGGCCACGTAAAGAGCGAAACTTGTCGGCCGCGAAAAGAGCGAGAGACTCCGAGTACAGACCGTAGAGTCTCGTCAGCCACGTAAAGAGCGAGAGACTTGACAGCCGCCTAAAGAGCGTGTCTTGTCGGCCGCGTAAAGAGCGAGACTTGTCAGCCGCGTAAAGAGTGAGAGACTTGTCGGCCGCGTAAAGAGCGAGAGACTTGTCGGCCGCGAAACGAGCGAGCGTTTTTACAGCTGTATTAGGACTGAGAAACTTGCGGCAGCGGAATAAGCGACAGATTTTCTGGTCGTGATATAGCTAAACATTTGTCTGCCGCAATTCGTTCGAGATTTGCCGGCCGAGATGATGACAATAACGATGAAAACCGCTATTTCGTTTTCTTTTATAGCCTTATTCGAATTTCCCGACTAAATGTTGAAATTCATTACTTTTTCCCGACTATTCCCGACCTTACAAAATCCCCGACACTTTCCCGAATTTTCCCGAATTCCCGACTGGTAGACACCCTGTATTTAGGCGATATTGTAATGACCTCGGATTATCCGGATTTTTTGTTATCCCGATTGGTATTCCACCACATTAATCCGGATAATCCGAGGTGTACTGTACCTGTTTCCACTGATTGAAGGTTGGAACCTACCTTGATGTAAATATGATCAATGCATGTTCTAGTCAGTGTTCCCATCCTTATTTTCTCCCTAGTATAGCTCCATATACCTCGGTCCATACCTTACTCCGCCAAGATGGCTTCATAATTGCTAACATTAATATTCCCATAATCCTCTAAATTAACATTCATATCTCCAATGAGAATTAAATTTTCATAGCAGCTCATTTCACAAATGATTTGTTTTAAATCCTCAGTAGCAATTGGAACTGAGATATGTGTTGATGATGATGGAGCTCTATAGGCTGCTATCATTCCTAGGCTTATATCAATATGTGACCTAGGGTACTTAAATCTGAGCTCTCCAGTGATATGTTCATGTGAGTTGTAATTGTTTTTTAAATCATGTTCAATAAAGTGTAACTTTGTGTGATTATAAAATAGCATTATGCCTCCTCCCCCTTTATTGGTTCTTAACTTGGCAATTTTACTATAACCGCCAAGATCAAATAATCCCAGATCATATTCCAGGCAGGCTACTTCTGCCAGAACTATAATATCAAATTCACAAGAATACTGTTTTAATAACACAGTAATGCAAGTATTGCATTTTGTTGCTGTCTTTTATATGACTTTTGGTTTACAGACGTGTAAAGTGGTAATCACTCGGACGAGTTCGTAAACCAGCCCGATCGGACCACCGGAAGGAGGGGTAAAGGGGGATAAACCCCCCCAAAAATGGGTTTTTGAGTATTTTACATAGAAAAATAAAATTTATCAAATTTTTGTTGGTACCATTGAATTCAGCTCAGAAAAACAAACAATTTAGTATTTTGAATTACTGCTCTATGTCCATTGGTTACCGAGATATTGAAAGTGGTAAACACAGTACGTTGTCTCAATGTTAACCTTATGGGAAATAAAGAAAATTCTATATCTCGCTTATTTCTCAACATATCTTGATAAAACTTGGTAAATGGTCTCTTCTAGTTCAGATCAACTAAATATTGAATTAAAACCACCCAGTTTTAATATACCCGTAGCAGCAAACCTGCATACTCATTCCCCATGTTATTCTTATGGAGCTTACAAAAACATGTTGGATCTTGCTATGTTGGATTGAAATATGTTGTTTTGCATTTGAAATTCGCTGAGTATGCAGGTCTGCTGCAACGGTGGTATTTCCATATAGGGGGGAGAAAGTAAAAACAAATATATGATACTGAATTATGTTGAAAATTTTTGCAATTAAATATAGCTGACTCTAGCTAACTCAAAACCTGGATAGCAAAAAAAATCTGCTACATGTAAATTTTGTTCTATTGCCTTGAAAAAAATTTCTAAAGCAATAAGCGTACATATTTAGAGATAATCTTACAGTCATATTCTGCCTATATTGGTCAAAGAGGAACACTCAAATTGCCTATACAGCTCAAAGTACAGTAGATGGGTCAAATTAAATGATGCACATTACCTTAACAAGTTAAAGTTAATCACTAAATCTCAAAAGTTTTCTCAACATACCTCAGTAAGTTTAAACCACAACATACATGTTGCAAAATTAATAAATCATATCCAGCCCATCGTTACCACCTCTCTACCTCCTGTTTACCTCTGTAACTCAAAAATTCTTTTGGTTTACCTCTACATCTCGAATTTAACTCATCAATTTATATTGAATTTAAATCAACCATACAAATCAAATTCAATCAAAAATGACCTCTATGACTCAAACATAAGGAAAACTATGCATAATCCCGTGAAATTTTAAGTTATTGTTAGTTGACTGTATATAAGAATAGAATAGATTGAAAAAAGGACAAGTTTTTGAAAAGTAGGTCTTATTCTACTTTCAAAGTAGAATTAGGAAAAGTAGGAAAAATTGAGGACCTGCCATCATTTTATTTTATGGAGCTCTATTTACCTGCTGAAGACTGTTTTTGGCTCCCCCAATCTTCTTTTAATAGAAGGTTTCTCTTCTTCAAGCCTTGGTGTTTTTGCATCTTTTCTGGAAGGTAGGATATTAAAAGTTTATGTGAGAATGTAAATGTTTAATTTTAACAAAACAAGCAAATTTCAAAATTAAGAAAAACATATGTATTCATTTTCTTGATACGTAGGCTATTCATATAGTATTTTAGTAATTTTTGTTGTAAAAAACTCTACAATAAAAAAATTGATTACATTTGAGATGATAATGATACATTCCATATTTGATCAGATAATAGATAGCTGATCAAGTGGCAACATCGTAGGTGAGGATGGAGGCGAGTGAACTAAAGATTGATTCACGGTGCTGGGCGCCTTTTCTGCGCATGCGCAGTGATGACTTTCCCCCACCACGCAGGCGCGTACCAGGGGCTTAGGGGGCTCAAGCCCCCCCCAAACATATAAAAATTGTAAACAAAATCGTAAAGAAGTGTTTGTTTTTTTTTGGATGGACTGGAACATTTTTCTCGGGCATATATAGCATTGTTGGGGAATTGCTTGGTCATTGCGCACCCGTCAAATATCTCCAAGGCCTCAAGTACAATAAGAGCGGCGGGCGGTGAGCGGCACCGTTCGGTTATAGCATTTATTGGTCGGCTGATAATTTTGGTGACAGTGGCTTCGTCAGTCCCAAGCAGCGAGCGGAATTCAGTGACGTCACTCAGTGTCGCATTCGTCGCCTGGAAAGGTTGGACATTTTTTTCACGTTGCTAGCTGCTCGCCATATGAACTGTTGCTTGTTTGAGATTAGAATCTATACAGGGGATACAGCCACAATGTTTTTTTGATGGAAAAGCGGATTTGATAAAATTCTCCTGGTCGAATTGCATAACAATATCTCGAGTCTATATCACGACTAGGAAAACTTTCGTTGTACAGTACACTCTCGATTATCCAAAAAAAATTGTCTTTATTTAAAATTCTATTATTTGCAACTCGAAAGGACTTTCATTGTCGTATTTATTGGTAAATACTATACCTAATAAAGCACTTTCAAGTGGTCTTATTACAGCCCAACCTCAAAACACACGTAAACTCCGTATTATCCGAGGTTCGTGTTATCCGAGGTAGTCTCGGTCCCGAAGACCTCGGATAACCGGGAGTGTACTGTATTTCAAAACCATAGGATCAATCAAGGTCAGAAATTACAAGGTTAAACTTTGAAATTGAAAATGTATCGCAGTTGGCATGATTTTTACTTCCGTATTAGTTTTGCCAATGGGTCTGAATACAGCCATCTGATTGGCTGAACTGGAGCTGGAGGCATCTGCATCTGAACTGCGGATTTACGTCATGACATTTTGTGGCCTGTTGATCTGTCAAAAGTCGGTAATTGGAGTTTGTTGTAACCTCAGAGAAAGGAGCGGATATCCATTCCTTTCCCTGTGGTAATATCAGATAATATTCAGCTGCATTAAATAAACATCTGTGCATCTACTGTACCATAAAAATACTCTATATATAGTCACTTTGAAGATCACAGACTTAATGTGATCCACTTGATTTCTCTCCATGACGTAACCTAAAAATACATTTCGCATCAATAAATTTCCTTAGAGTCAAAATACACTTCCTTAGAGATGCCTTACAACAAAAGCCACTTCGGACAACCAATAACCAACAAACCAATCTTAGAGGTATATTACAATTCAAATTGGTTATAAATCAATGAACCGAGTTATTTTCTTTTAAGATTTGGGCCTTAGAAAAATTTGCCCTCCAATCGAAATAAATGTTCCAATGGCCCAGGACCCATCTTCTAGCTTGTAAAAAATCCTCCCCTCCCGGGGTAGCGAGCCCCCCCCCAAACACTGACCCTTGGTACGCCACTGCCACCACGGGACCTAATACAGTCAGCTCAAGATACTGCCATCTGTCAAAACATGATCTGTCAAAACATAATTTTTATTATTGTGACTATTTAGGTTATATTATTTTGTTGATGTGCAAATGTAGCAACGAGATGTTTTAAAATTTCTTTTGGTGCATAATGCTTGTATTCCTTTTTAAATTTAATTACTTTGCATCCTTCATTAGTTTATGTTTTTTTATTTTAGTATATTTTGCCAAACCTAAACAAAAAATCAATCACCCGAAGAGTCGCCCACCCGAAGAGATACCTATCATATTTAAGTTCAAGGAAAGGAATATTAATTGGAAGACACTAACGAAAATAAGAAGTATAGACAGTGAAACAGAATAAACGTTTTGATCTTGTATTTTAGGAGGTAGTTTAAAAATATGGTTTGATTTTGTAATATTGGTGTCGTGCGATGTTATTAAAAAACAGAAAATACGTAGAAACATAAAAAGTTGCTTGGTAAGCCTTGCAATCGTACACAATTTAGGCCTATATTGGCGTAAATAATGAGGCTATACCAAGATTCCTTCTTTATCACAGTGACATATTACAGAAAGATAGAATAGAGATAACGGTAACGATTGAAGTATTGCTTTGCAGTCTGAACTGTTTCATCCTATGTGTTATTACAATTACCTGAAAATATATTTTTATTAATCCTGTGACATATGAGGAGTTTTAATGTGATACATCAACCATAAAAATTAATAGCTTTTTCCACCAAAACTCTAGTTTTTCTTAGTACACCTGTTAGGTTGACATTTTAATACATAGTATATCTGATTGTATTCGATTTTTCTTTTAATCATTGAAAAAAAAAAAATGTAAAGTAAAATTAAGCGTTGGGCTCGGTGGCGCATATCAGCCTAACGTAACATAAAGTAGTCGTAGGTGCCACCCAGACTAATCGCCACCTCGTAAAAATACTTTGAGCTATTGAATTTTCAATGTCGCCAGCGAGTAAAGGCATGTTCTTATCAATGATAAAGGTGACTAAAGATCGCACGACACAGACGACGCGACAGAGCGGCATCCATGACGATCGTCCTTGTCACATCGCTTGGTTCGGACCAGCGACCACATAGTTCAAATAAATGTTGTCGCTGGCATGGATACAGGGCCGTAACGACCACTGGGGCAACCACGGCACCGCCCCGGGGCCCCCTAGGATAGGGGGCCCCAGGGAGCATTAAACCGGACCTGACCCCGATCTCGACGCAACCATACTATTTCCAAAAAAAGTGATTTTTCTTAGGTTAAAACCATTGAAAAGGTGACTATTTTGAACAGCTTAGAGACTGGAATTTCTTTCTACAATTGTTTTTATTTTACCATGTTACAGTTGTTTGTAAAAATGTAATATCTGTTTTAGAACCAAAGGTTACAGAAACTGTGGTATAACGGATTAGGAAGCTTGGTTAGGTATCTAATGAATTGGGATTGTAATTTATTCTGAAACGCAGTGCCACATCGTTTACACCAGTATGACTTGTCCTATTTGATACCATGGTTTGCGACTTTTTCAAACATCCATCCGCATATTAAATGGACGTGACGCTACGGAAGTGTGACATGGCCTTTGTTGGCTCCTGGTTAGGTTCATGATTTTTAAAACGTTGCTGGTGGTTTATTTACTATTTTAGTATTTTTAGATTGTACTTTTCGTAACAGTAAATAAGATATATTTTTAACCATAATTCTAATTCTTTATAAAAAAATCTTACATCGATTTAAAAACAATTTTTATACATTAACATTTAACACATTCTTTATAAATTTTGTTGTTTATGGATATGTTTCTTGTTGGTCTGTGAAATTTAAAATTCATTCAAATTGTCTTCAAAAGACAGCTGATTATTTTAGAGTTGACTGTACGCATTCGTTGTAGGGGAAAAGTGTTGGGGGATTCTCCATCTCTCTCGCACACTTCCCTCCCTACACGCCAGGCACCGAGAATCAATCTGTAATACTGTAGTGAGCTCAAGTTTGTGGGACTCAAGGCGAAGCAACCCGCAGCTTACCCTGCCATAACTGATCATGCTTTTCTAAAAACATCCAATTTTTCTCTTGGGAACAAGGAAGTACTGTAACTTATATAATTTAAGTAGTGAACAGTAACTTGGCCAAATTTATCATATTAACTAAAGCGCTAGTCATCATTTCCAAGAAGGCACAGGGGTGAATGAGTAAATCCCACACTGATAATTAGCCTTACATTTTTATTGCTAGTGTTAAAAAGAATGAATAATGCAAAACTGCATATACAGTCGACTCTCGCTCACTCAAAATTCCACGGGACTGCGATTTTTCTTCTTGTTACGTATAGTTTGTCGTAGGCATAGTTCGATTTATAGAGGTAAACCAAATGAAAATTCGTGATACAGAGGTAAAGAAAAATGTAGTTTATTCCCTACATTTTCGGCAAATATAATCTTTCAACTTATTCAAATATCACACATCAATGGAAAATACAGTATTTGTAATTTAATAACCTGTAAAACACAAAAACAGATGAGATCATATTAATTCTAATTAAAAATTCTATGGTCTTTCTCTGCTTAAACATGTTAAAACAATTACAGTATCGATCATAATTTTTATTAAAACAATACTATAACGAAACTTTACTGTATCCCCTACAGCTACAAAAATAAACTTTTAACTTTTATTAATTCCACTAATTAAAAAGTCTATAATCTTCCTCTTTGTAAAAACAATTACAGTATCGATCATAATATATTAAAACTATTTAGACTGCAGACAGACTAAAGGACTGCTTGACCCCGGATATGATTCACCGACAGGTTGTATCCTGAACGCCGGGATTTCATATTACAGAGGTCCATTCTGAAAGTTTCGTGGTATGGAGGTAAACTTTGAGTTATGGAGGTAAAGCGCGAATCGAATTCGTCTTATCTACTGAACTTCGTATTATAAAGGTAATTATTGTGTCCCTTCGAGTTATAGAGATAAAATATAACCAGAAAATTAGTTTGTGTTATGTATAGTAATTTCTTTGTGTTAGACAGGTTTTTCCAATGGGATTAAAAATAATTCATGATATCAAAGTTCGCGTTAGTGAGAGTCGACTGTACTACTCTATGGATGGCTGCTTGAAAAAAAAAATTAAAAAGAGTAAAGATGAGTGATGAGGTCAGGACAGAGATGAATACTGAAGGTCTACAAGTGAGAGCAAGAATTTTCTGCCCGAAGCACTACTCTCTGTAGAGTAAAAAAAAAAACCGTTTGTTCAACAGGATCTTTGCTAAGGTCACAAAATAACAATACATTTATTAATTTATGAGGATTAATTGTCTACCTAGCCTTAAATGGTCAATGCAACTTCTGTGGGCAGAGGATATTGTCAACAACATGACAACAAAATCCAAGGGCATTAAGGATATTAAAAAAAAAATCAGTGATTGAAGCAAAGTACTAGGTCTAGTGCTAGAAATTAAATTTGAGAGTCATAAAAGATAGAGAAGAAAATTTATTGCTAATGTTGTATATTAGGATGTCCTGCAATGCAGTTACAATTCTGTAGATTGATGTTATGATTAAGGATAGTGCTCAATGGTTCATGCTATTATCAGGAGCACCAAATAAGGTGGGTAAGTCATAAGGTGGGGGGGGCTGCTGGTGAGATTATCGCTTGTTATTTGTTTAGGCATGGTAGTAAATCATCTATATGATCATATGATAAAGTAAACACAAATTAAAATGTAAAAGGCCTTGAAAAATGCAAAAACAAAGTTTTGCCAGTTCAACAAAAACCTTTCATTTCAGCTGAGGTTTAGCAGACAATTTGATAAGTTTACAGTTTTTGCTACCCACTTTATCGTGTTCCCAATAAGATACTAAAAGAAGCACTAGTGTAAGTCCTGAGCCCCACTGAAACCATAGTTTAAGAACTTCAATCTCACTAAAGGTTTACCACCTATATATATTCTACTTGCTAATGACAATGAGAGATATCTGATCTTATGTAAGGTAGTGAAACACTTCATATTACAATCGCGAGCAGCAAATACGGCGGGTGAGTGAGTGCGTTGTTGGCGAAATTATTGTTTATCATTTGTTTGGATAGTTAATCAAATATAACATCATATGGTAAAGTAAACACAAATTTACACGTAAAAGACCTTGAGAAACGTAAACAAAGCTTTGACAGTTCAACAAAAACATTTCATTCAGTCATTTCAGCTGATGTTTAGCAGAAAATGTTATGAGTTTACAGTTTTTGCCGCCCGCCGTATTTCGTGCTCTCTACACTAATGCAATGTTTGTTAGCTTACAGGCCAAGGCTTCAGAATTTGTGACGCCATATAATTGGATTACATGCCAAAGCTGCAGAATCTGTGACGCCTTATAAGTGGATTGTCTCAAAAAACTAAGTTCTCAAAGACCACAAACATTTCAACAAGTGTGATAATAAAAAACATATTAGATAAGCAATACTGACAGGCTAAATATATATATGCAGTCTAATATCAGGTCACAAACCTAAAACATTAGCTGAATACCTGATTCAAAACGAGGTGATGGCCAGTACCCAAGCTGTTTATAAATTGCTCAGATTTATAGGAATGTTTGAAAAGAAATTTACAATTATTAACTTCTTACCTTGATGCATTAAAAGGCCGAACTCTGTTGTTAAAGTCAAATTCTGTTGAAACTGTTCTGTTAAAACTTGGATCCACTAAGCTAACTGTCCTTTTCAAATTTGGCCTGGAATAGACATAAATTTTAGTGTAACCTTTTAGTTACTTGGATAAGACCATTTTTTCACGTCAATATCAACATTACTTGCCTGAGATAACAATTATCTAAGCAGAAATTGATTCATAGATAAAAAAAGCTTGATGGATAAAAAAGAGGTTAAAGAGCTAAGCCTTAGCCTACTAAAATAATACTGTAGTTCCCTTGTATCAAACTTACTGAAAGTATTATGTAGCCTATGACTAATAAGTTATTCTTCAAAATATTATCTTTGCCCAAAAAAGAACAAAATATCCCCTGTTGCAGAAAACCTGCGCTCAGAAAAATTCCAAATAGAAAAAAATCCATTAATCAATATAATATTCTTTCATTCATTCATTCATTCATTCATTCATTCATTCATTCATTCTAGCTTAATCAACTTATTACTAACAATAGAAATATGAACAAGTGATATATTTATTATATTAAAATAATATTTAACTGTCAGTAAATTACATAGTGTTGTAAAAAATCTTGGTGAGAGTTTTGATTCCTCAGAATAATGATGGTATAAAATTTGTTTTATAGAAATAGTTTGTTTTCATTGTAAACATCTAAGAAATAAAAAATGCCAATATCCAATTAAATACACTTTTCACATATAATTGAAATACTACAATTTCGTTGAAATCCTCAGTAGAAATTCAACTAAAAATGGTCAAAGAAAAGATTCTGCTGCCCTGATACTAAAATATGTAAAGTGTAAATATCTTGGAGACTAACTGATAGACTTTGAGCAATGATTCAGTATACCTAGAGTTACCATAAATTTCCAGAGCCAACCCCGGACACCAAAATAAAGGGGGGGGGGGGGTGGAGAAGACAAAGGAGAGGGGGACAAGGGAAATGAAATGGTGTGGTAAAGTTTGGTCCGGTGTCATTCTAAAGCTCTTGGTGTCATTCTTAGGCTCTCGGCAGCCGGGCTACTTTGCTGCCGTGTTTGAGTGGCATTGTCGTTTCTTGAATACTGATTGGCTTTAGAAAAAACCAGGGTAAGGAACTGGAACTGCATTAGGCATTTTGTCCACGCCATTCTTTGGGCGAAAAAGGTCGACCTTGACCAGCCTTGATCCTCATCTATCCCCACAGAGGAAAGCCCTAGTCGCATAAACATAAGGCCTAGCCCGAAGGTTGCAACTTACGCAGAAGGGTTACACCATTTATTTGGTATTAGTACATCACGTTCGTTTTCTTATATATTTTAATACTTTGCTCTTGCAACATTAAAGAACATAAAAGTGCTAAAATTATGTGTCAGAAATTTCATTTACTAACTTAAATGCTGATTCAAAGTGTAGACAAAATGTCTATTACCAATATTATCCCAATACATAGAAACTTAATTTATGAAAATACAACAACATCATACAATCATCATACAATATCATGTTTATTGGTAAACTTATAATTAATACAAATATTCATTTGTATAGAAAAAAATATTTTTAGTCATTTTTTCTTGCTCAGACTCAAATTGGCCATTAATTTGATAATAACCCAGTAGTTATGTAAATTTTCAGACAAATTTATTTTCTAATTTGCTAATGTTTATCACTCAGTAGTTCCAGACATTACGGGTTCCCACTGACTTCGCCAATTAGGCGTAACCCTTCTATGGAAGTATAACTGCCCAAAGTAATATGTGCGAAACAGTTCCAGGCTAGTGTCCTCGGTGTTGAGGAGGGTGGTTTAGTCGGTAGTTCACAGGAATTTGACCTCGTGGGAGTCCGACACTACTGAGGGGACAACGAGCTCCTCAGTGTGCGCAAACACTTAGAAATTATAACTGTGTTTTAATCCTCTGATAATAATTAATTCTCTTATTTAATAAAAAAACAATTTAATTACAGCACTTTGATTCTAAAAACAAAATACAATAAGAAACAAATCATATCAGCTGATTTGCCAAACATACAAATGAACTTTAACACTCCCTCAAAGATCATTTGTGAAGCATCACTAATACTCCTGGCGAGAGTACCAAACCGTGGACTTGGCAGGCTCTTAGTCAGAATATCTGCAAGCTGCCTTTCTCCCTCAATGTGACCAATTTCTAGTTCCTTCAGGTTCACCTTCTCTCTCACAGAGTGATGCCTTACATCACTTACATGCAAGACATACTGCACTTAGATTGTCAACATAAAGTTTAGGCAGATCTTCAATCTTAGAAATCTCTTGCAGTAGCCGTCTGAGCCACACAAGTTGTTTGGCTGCCTCACTTGCTGCTACATATTCGGCTTCCATCGTTGAAACAGAAATAAACTTTTGCTTTTGACTAAGCCATGACAAGGCACACCTGGCGTAAAGACACAGAACACCTGTGCGAGAGTGTCTTGATTTATCTGCAGCATAATCTGCATCACTTAAACCAATGAGCTCTCTCTTCAAACCACTTCTGTACACTAAACTGAAGTCCAGAGAAGCTTTCATTTTCATTTCATTTCATAATATATTTATTCAATAGAGTACAAGTGTACAAGAATGGCGTCAACATAATACAGCTCTAACAATAAAACATAATTGGCTTATACAACTTAAACAAAATAAAGTTCCTTACATACATTAAATTGGTTGATAAAAAAACAAATATATACAATACATTACAATATATGATGAGAATTACAGATAAAATAAACAATAAGGAGAAAACTAAGAATTTTCAAAGAATTCCTCAACTGAGTAAATAGCTTTTGCTACTAAAAATCTTTTAAGTTTTTTCTTGAAAATGCTGAGGCTACCTATCTCTTTTAGATCCAATGGCAAATAAATAAGAAATTTTATCTCTGCATAAATTGGTTTCTTTTTGTACAATTCTAATCTGTGTCGGTCAAAGGCCAGCAGATTACTGTTTCTTGTATTGTAGTTATGAGGAGTTCCTAACATGGGTAGTTGTTCCAAATTCCTTTTTACATGAAGAATTACTTGAAAAATATACAATCCGTGAACGGTTAAAAATCCTAAAGATTTGAAATGTTCTTTCACAGAATCTAGATAGCCTAACTTCAATATTATCCTGATAGCTTTTTTTTGCAAAATTAGAATTTGATTCAGATTACTTGAAGATGTTGCTCCATATAAAGATAAACCAAAAGGTATATGTGACTCTATGTAAGCAAAGTAAACCTGTTTTAAAATTTCAATACTAGTTAGTTTGACCATTTGTCTTAAAGCATATAACCCAGAACTAATCCTTGAAATGACAAGATTGACGTGTTCATTCCAGTTTAATTGCTTATCTATGGTGAGGCCTAAAAATTTTAAAGAATCCACCTCTTCCAATAGGTTTATATCCATGAAAATGTTATAATTTTTGTTAATATGATTTTTACCGCTTGAAAATTGAATGTATTTAGTTTTCTGGGGTTTAGGAAGTAAATTTATGTCTTGTAGAAATTGTGAGGTTCGAGACAAGTTAATGAAAGAAGTTATTTCTACTTCAGGAACTGATTTCCCAGCAATTTTAAAATTTAGGTCATCTGCATAGAGACATACTTTATTGGGGGAATCAACAATTTTTGGCAAATATGTCAAGTATACCAAAAACAATAAAGGACCTAAGATAGAACCCTGGGGTACTCCATATTTAATTATGTTTGTGCTTGATACTGCTGAGGTTAAATAGTTAAAATCATTAATATAGGTAATATCTACAAATTGCTTTCTGCCTACAAGATATGATTTGAACCATTTTAGACCTAGGTCACTAACACCAATGTTTGATAGCTTATTTAATAGTATATCATGGGAGACACTATCAAAAGCTTTGGTCATATCCATGAAGATACCAACAACCAATTCTTTTTTGTCAATCGAGTTTATTTCAGACTCAATAAAATCAGTTGCTGCTGTTACAACAGATTTTTCACGCCTAAAACCAAACTGTTCATCATCAAAAATATTATTCTCCTTAAGAAATTTGGTAAGTTGCAGACTCATTACTCTTTCATAAATTTTGGCAAAAGAGGATATTAAAGAAATGGGTCTGTAGTTTGCCAAGTCCTTTTGATTTCCACTTTTAAAGTAAGGTTTAACTTTCGAAAGTTTTAATTTTTCTAGAAATATACCAGTAATTAAAGAAGAATTTATTAAATGAAGCAAAGGTTTGAGCAACTGTCTGCGAGAATATTTAATAACTGTGATTGGCACCTCATCCCATCCACAGGACAATTTGTTTTCAAATCGCATAATAATCTGTTCCAATTCCTCATAACTGATTTGCTTAGGAGAAAATGAGTTATTCGTGAAGTCTACCTTTTGCCTCTGACTTTTTCGATTAAGGCTGACAGACATCTTTGGAACAATATTTTTTTCAACAACATTGGTAAAATACTTATTAATGTTTTGACATACTATGTTTGGATTTTCATTGTCATTTGCTAGAAGTTTAATTACATTCTCTTGTGTTTTGTTTTTGCTACCTACTTCATTGTTAATTATTTGCCATGTAGTCTTGCATACATTAGTTGAACTTTCAATTAAATTATTATAATAACTAGTTTTAGCCTCTTGAACATTTTGCTTATAATCCACCTTAAGATGATTTAAAATTTGCTGATCAACCTTTTCATTTTGATCTCTGATTGCTTTAGTAACAGAAGTCATACTATCTTTCTTGGCGATTAATTCTTTAGTTACCCAATTAGTGCTTTTATCTTTTACCCTACTTTTGACTTTAGGAAAACACAAATTAAAATAATATATGAAAATATTATAAAAAACATCAAATTTGTCTGTTATTTTAGCATTCATTACATCAATCCAAGACTCCTTTTCTAACATTTTCGAAAATAATTCATTGTTATACTGATTAAACTCCCGTAAGTAAGTTATTACATTTTTTTTTCTTTTGGCAATGAGTAGTTTTGGTACAGTTAATTTTACTTATTTGGGCATCGTGGTCAGATATATTTGTTATTAAACCTGAAACTTTTAGCTTTTCACTTTCAATATTAGTGAAAAAGTTGTCAATGGCGCTGCCCCTGGTATCGCAAACCCTTGAAGGAAAATCAACCATGACTTTCACTTTGTGAGAACGTAAAATATTTTTCAACCTATCAGATTCTCTTCACTCTTCTCCAAGAAAGGTCGGTTGAATTTTCCAACGTCTTGTCCTGCCGCACTTACTGTGTATGCAATATCTGGTCCGGTACCAGAAGTTAGGTAGATTAAGCTTCCTACCGCTTCACGATAAGGTACCTTCCTCTCCAGACATTTCCTTTCGCTATCTTCACTTCCACAAATTGTTTTGGCGGGAGTTTTCACTTGTTCAGCATCAGTCATCCCAAACTTTTCCAACAACTTTTCAACATAGGCTCGTTGGTTGAGAACTACATCTCCATTCTTCTGTCGATCGATCTTAATTCCAAGATAGCAGTCTGGGTTTGATACTTTAACCTTGATTTCCGACTCCAGGTTCCGTACAAAGTCCATTATCTCTTTAGTGTTTGTACCAGCAATCAGAGGCGTACCCGGGAGGGGGGGGGGGAGGAGGGATTTTGGGATATATCCCCTCCCGAAATTTTTTGGGATTTTGGGAAATATTTGGGAAGATTAAAAATATTGTTCATAATGATGGTGGTGGTATCAGTAAACTTGCCATAAAACAGAGAACACTACATATTACTCACTAAACTTTTATTAGTCGAGGAAAAATAGGATTTTACCCTAAAAAAATTGCTATAAGGGAGATTTCTGTGTTTTTCTGTCATATTTTATGTGCTGATTAACATACTAAAAGTTTACCAAAGTTTGACCACCGGAAGTGCCTCATTTTCAAGATGGCGTCCAAGAACGTGACAATAGCATTTAAGATATAGGAAATAAATGCGATAGGTGATGTATAAATGAATCTGGTGTCATAATACCACTGCCGATAATTGAAGGGAGGTATGAACTTCAGTTTTCGTAGGTTAAAAAAAATTGGCGCCATCTTGGATCCGCCATATTGGATGAAGTAATTATTTTCAAATGTAAACATAGTGTTGTGACACATCATTTCAAACTAGATTTTCTCGCTATTTTCATTGCCGAAATCCGTTTTTGAAAATCTTGACTCGTTTTCAAGATATACCCAAACAAAGATTATTCCCTGTATAATTCTTATGGACGTTTCGAGCTTGGAATATTTTTTGGGATTTTGTTGGACAATTTTCCTTATAGCTCTGGATGTAATCAAAGTACGTTGTTCGTTGTAGTCTTAAAATATTAGGTAGGATTTTGGCTTCAATATAAGCAACTTATCAATTGATTCAGATTCATTAGAGATGAGTTATGATACCTTCATTAACCATAAAATGTGATTTTTCTAAAATGATACTGTCAATGACATTATGATAATGATAATAAAATGACACTATGTTTACATTTGAAAATAATTACTTCAACCAATATGGCGGAACCAAGATGGTGGCCGATTTTTTTTAATTTACAAAAACTGAAGTTCATACCTCCCTTCAATTATCGGCAGTGGTATTATGACACAAGACTCATTTATACATCACCTATGGCATTTGTTTCCTATATCTTTAATGCTATTGTCACCTTCTTGGACGCCATCTTGAAAATGAGGCACTTCCGGTGGTCAAACTTAGGTAAACTTTTAGTATGTTAATCAGCACATAAAATATGACAGAAAAACGCAAAAATCTCCCTTATAGGAATTTCTTCAGGGTTAGGTGTTTTTTTTTCATATCTTTCCTCGACTATATAGGGGTTTTAAATACTGTAGTTAAATTCTATTATTTTAAAGATAATTTATTCGGGGAGTATATGTTGGATTATTAAGGTATTTTTACCTATTGCAGTTATCGTGAGTAATTGGCGGGGATAGGCCTATAAGAACATAAGGCAAGCAATAACTCCTAATGATACCAGTGGCCATTAATGGTGTCTGCGGTATTGCTGCCACATCGCCATCGTCGTTAAATGTGGCCAAAGACTTATCATATTAATTGAAAAATTCATGGTAAAAAAATCCGATGTTAAAATGTGGCACACGAATATTGTCGTCTTCTCAAGATCGTTTTTACGGTAGATCATTCATCTGTCGGACGATCTCGGACTCGTAGCAGCATCGAAAAAAACATAGAAAACAACATCGAAAATTGTCTGCCTAGTTGCGTGAAGACCAAGATTTGTGATAAGCCTGTCAAATTTTGGAGATAAAACTTTTACCGGTGTTCTCCACTGTTCGACGTACCACTATTATGTGATTATTATTAGCCTTGGATGCTTGTGTGTACTTCATAGCTTTCTGGTTGCGTTCTGGGACTTGAGAAACACTACAAAATTGAGACAACCTGCATTTTCTAATTCTATTCACCAACCTTGCTCGGATGATCTAGGATCCGAATACTTCAGGTCCAGAAGGTCTCAGGCGTGCAATAAATGAGAATGTGAGATAATAGTTTTTACTTTGAAATTCAATAGAACATTTTTTTCCAAGGTTAAGAACGTATAATTCTTGAATTACTTCTTATCTGTCTTTTAATGTTAGGTCTACTATATAAATATGCTATTTCTTTGATTGTGTAGAAAACATTTTGCTAAACTTCCAAAGTGATAAAAAATTTTCAGAATTTAATCTCCATGAGCAGCCTCAAATTAGTTCAAATTTCGGAAGTTATTCTGTTTGTTGTTATTCCACCTAGATTAGATTGCCTAAAAACATGAATTTACAGTTGTTATTTATGAAAATTTCCCGGGGGAGGGCCCCTGGACCCCCCTTGGGAGACACCCCCCTGACCCCTTGGTGTATCCCCCTCCCAAAAATAAATCCTGCGTACGCCACTGCCAGCGATGAGTCCATCATCCCATCAAATCAAATCATCTTTATTCATAATACAGTATAAACAAGTATACATGAATGGTTTCTTAAAATAATAGATAATATTAAAAAACCATTATACCAAAAAATAAAATGTCGTTTCTTAAATAATTTAGAATATCAATTTTATTTGTTTTTTTATAGTCCGAAAGAGATGTGCTTGGTATCACAATTCATCGAAAGAGTACATAGCTTTGTTGATAAGGAATTTTTTTAGCTTGCCTTTAAATTTGTTACTCAAAACTTCTGCTTTTATGTCATTTGGTAGTCTATTAAAACAATTTGAACCTGCATATTTTAATTTCTTTCTTTTTGAAAAGCTCTAAATGGTGAAGACTGGTAGCAAGGCTTCCCCGATTCCTTGTGGGATATTGATGATTATCACCTACCAACCCCAACTCCTGCAATCTGTTTTTTACTGATAGGACAGTTTCAAAGACATATGTGCCATAAACTGTATGACCTCATACTTTCAGATTTAAAATGCTCTTTTACTGAAATTTGGGGTTGCAAATCACAAATTATTCTTATGGTTTTTTTTTGCATTTTTAGTATGGAGTTCAAATTGTTCTTTGAAGTAGCACCATAAAGTGATATTCCAAAGGGTATTAGGGAATGGATTTAACCCTCGAGCGGGCGCACGCAGAGTTTTCCTTCGCACACGTGTTTTTTATGTTAAAATAAACTGACAAATGGGTGTCGGCGGTCGTGTCCGGCTCCGTACTTTATGCCCCTCATTCCAGGAATTTCCTAAAGCTATTTATACCCCCCACCCCCCCCCCTTGGTACCTGGTTATATGCAATTCAGAGATGCCGTCTCAGTTTGCGGAGCGCCCTCTCCCGTTACTCAGACACTGATACCTATTTTTAAAATTCATAATATTAATGGATTTGTAATTATTATTAATTTTTGGACTTTTCCTTTTGCTTTCAAAAAAAAAAGAAGCGAAAGGAAAAGTCCAAAAATGTGAATAATAATTAATACATATTTTATACTAGAAAATTACTTACTATGTTTAATTGAAATATTACACCTATTAAGTTGTACAATTAATTGAATCGACGATGAAATGTGATTCCTAATGAAGTTTGTCAACATTTAAATACAATATTTCGTTATAAAACAGGTAAAATGGGTTAAATTTGTGCAATCTAGTGTTGCAGAGTAAAACTCCGCATGCGCCCGCTCGCGTTTTGCCGGTGAAGCCGCCGCTCAAGGGTTAAGAAAAATAAATTACCTTCAGAGTTTCTTTTTCACAAAAATATTTTAACCCAGGGTGTCTACCAAATTTCATATATGAAATTCCCGACTTTTTCCCAACTTTTCCCGACAATATAAAAAATATTCCCGACCATAGGAAACATGACCATTGCCTCCTATAACGAATACTTCAGTACAATACTTTTCAATAACTATATTTTGACGGCTGCAATGCAAGCGAAAGATCGCCAAAAGATGAGCAAGATGACCGCGATAAGTCCAAAAGATTTGCCAATCGCAATGCGACCGAGATTTCCGGAAAGAACGAACGATTTTCCGGCCGCGTTGTGACCAAGAGATTCTCCGGCCGTGGTATAAACGACCGAGATTTGATGATGCGACAGAGATTTGCCGGCCACAATACGACCGAATCATGTTACGGCTATGAAACGAGTAAGCGACACAAAACAATAAAGAAACAATTGGCCACCCGATAACCGAAAGATTTCCGGCCACCATAAGACCAAAAGATTTGCCAGCCGTGTTATAAATTACAATATATCTGGCCTCGAAAAATTTAGCGATTTTCTTGTCGCAATACGACCGAGAGATATGATGGCCGCTAAAAGTGTAAGGAACTCGTCTGCCGCGAATCGACCGAAAAATGTTTCATTCCTAAAACGAGAGAGCGATTTTCCGGCCGCAATATGACCGAGATCTAATGGCCGCGAAATGAGTAAGGAACTCATCGGCCACAATGAAACCAAGAGATTTGCCGGCCGCAAAACAAGCGAAAGATTTCCGATCCCAAAAAGACCGACAATCTCGTCGGCCATGGTATAAATGATAGATATTTCGTCCGCGAAAAGATTGAGCGATTTTCTTATCGCAATACGACCGAAAGAAGTGACGGCCGCGAAAAGAGCAAAAAATTTGTCTACCACGAGACGACCGAAAAATGTTTTGGTCCCAAAACGAGTGAGCGATTTTCTGGCCGCAATACGACCACTCGGCCAGAGCGGTCTAACGAGAGGTTTAACGCTCGCGAAAAGAGGAATGAGATCATCGGCCGAGATGCGACCAAGAGATTTGCCGGTCGCAAAACAAGCGAAAGATTTCCGGCCGCAATAAAAGCGAAAGATTTGACGGCCGGGAAGAGCGCGGGATATTTGACGGCCCCAATGTGACTGAGAGGTTTGCTGACCCCGAAACGACCGAGGGATTTGCCGGCCGGGTTATAGATTTTCTGGCCTTCATGTGGCCAATAGATGTGATAGCCTCGAAAAGAGCGCACAATTTTAAGGTAGCAACGAAAATATTCTCCATAACAATAACATGGTATATGAGCATGCAGGTTTGCTGCCACGGAAAAAAAGATTATTTTTAGCCATAAACGAATATATCTGAACTAAAAGAAGCCGCACACAAAGTTGTATTAATGTAAAGCAAGAAAGAAGCGAGATATCGATTTTTCTCATTCCATAAGGATAATATAGGGACAACACACTCTGTTTACTATTTTCAATATCTTGGTAACCAGTGGACATAAATCAGTGATTCAAAAAAACAAATTGTTTGATTTTTCAAGCTGATTCTAATGATGCCAACTAAAATTTGGCTATTTCAAATTTTCATGTTGAAAATTCCAAGAAAAACATATTTGGCCACCATTTTCTAAGATGGTGGCTTTATTAATTGTTGTACAACAATATGTTAAATACAAAAGTTATAGGTCTTTCCAAACCAAACAACTTTTGTATTTAGTTTGCTGATGTAAATTCAATACTAAAAAAAGTCCCAGTCAAAAAACTATTATTGGCGGCCATTTTTCCAAGATGGCGCCTATATTTGTGAGTTTGCAATAATAAAGTAAATATAAAAGTTGTAGATCATCAAAATCTCAGCAACTTTTTTTCAGTAACCTTTGTAGTAAGATTAACAACTAAGCTGCACCAGCCAAAAAATAGTATTTGGCAGCCATTTTCCAATATGGCGGCTCCATCAATTGTTGTGCAACAATATGTTAAATATAAAAGTTATAGGCCTTTTCAAACCAAGCCACGTTTGTATAAGAAGTTGTTTTCTAAACTTAATAGTAATCATGATATAGCTCAAAAACTATATTTTGGCCGCCATTTTCCAAGATGGCGGCTTGAGCACAAGTTTTATTTTCGAAAAAGTGATGGGGCTTCAAAGGTAACATATCAAGGAACATATGGTAAAAAGTCCCACTTGGTTACCCGATTTTTGAAAAATATTTAAAATGACTGGTCTATTATTTGACCATTATGATCTGCAAGTTGGGTACTTATACCCATTACCCCGTAAACATGACTGTCTAGATTAGTGAAATATTATCAATGGCCATTTCAGTTGACTCTGTGATTCTGGTAGGAAAATCAACCAGTGACTGAAAGCCATTGGCTACAGCAAAATTTAATAATTTTTTCCTATTCCTATCATTTATATCCAACATGTCAATATTTATATCGTCCATAAAAACTACTTTTTTGAATTTGGTATTGACAATTTCAAGCATTTTATTAAATCTTCTGATCAATTCTGATTCATTTTGTTTCAGAGGATTCCTATATAACAACCAATAATAAGCAGTTTTTTTAATAGAAAACAATTATCAACCTCGACCAGACAGCACTCATATACTTTTTCAGTGATGAGATTTTGAATTTCCGGTAACATAATTTCTTTGCAGTTGATAAAAGGCTTGGTTAAAATAATCACCCCACCCCCTCTACTTTTTTTTCTACCAAAACTAGCACTTAAGTTATAACCATCAATGTTAAGCCTCTCCAAAGATGACTTAGTCATTTTATGTTCTGTCAAAACAGCAATACTAGGATTAAGCTCAGTAGTTAAAGATATGTCCAACGATTCTAAAGATGACTGGATATCTCTAATATTTTGGTGAAATATGCTTAAATTTACATTTTTTATGTTAAGTTTAGATTGTGCTGACTTAGTGCTAAAAAAGTTTTATTCTGTTTCGGGAGAGTTTGGATATTCTCGGATGTAGAACCACCACTTATCACTGCACTGTTCCCCACATTGCTCTGCTTATCACCCCCAACAACACACACTACAGGCGAACTGGGAGGCATTGAAGGGAATTGCAGTCCATTGTTGTTGGCCAACTCCGGGTTGATGTCAATGTTATTGGGAAGTGGAGGAACTTGAAGACCAGGAAGTGTAGATAATAGATGTGTACTTTTGTCATCAGTATGGTCGTGGTGGAAGGGTAATCTCAAGCCGCTCACAGCTTTTGAGCCGGCAATAGCCTCTTGCAGTTGTATTAGGAATTCATCATGTGTTAGCCCTCTTCTTAGCTTCCTCTTGGTGATTTCATCTTGGATAACAATTTTAACAGCTGCACCAGTGTTTTGTTGGAATTTTAAAATTTCTTTTGCAAAATGATGTGGTGATATACAGTCTCGGTCACAACCAAGTGGGAACAGATAAAAGTGTGAAGATTTAATTGTTTGAAGTTTTTTGTAAGATTAGTGAATGTCAAATCATAAATATCAACTTTAGGTTTTTCAAAAAACTGACTTTTGGTAACAAGACTGAATACTGTTGCTTCATTAGGTTTTCTTTGGCACGTTACGTACTCATCACATAGCACACAACTATCAGTTTGTTTCCGTTTTTGTTACAAACGTACAAACATGAATCGGATTTACTTTGTTGCAATCCTTGACTCTTTAGGAAATTATCAAGTCTCTGATTCCAACATCTCGGGCTTTGTTTTAGGCCTTATAAACTTTCTTTTAGCTTCCACACACGATCGGTCCCATCCTCAAAACCTTGAGATTGACTTACGTAGACCTCTTCCTTGAGAAATGCCGTATAGGAAAGCGGTTTTAACATCAAACTGATGTAGCTGCATTTTCTCATTTGCAGCGACACTTAAAACTGTGCGAACAGTTTCCAGTCTTGCTACGGGACTGAAAGTTTTGTTGTAGTCTCCTTCTCTTTGGGAGAATCCTCTTGCTACGAGTCTAGCCTTTAACCGATCAAGTGTTCCATTTGATCTCAGCTTTTCTTTCAACACCCATCTTGTTCCGATAATTTTCTTTCCTACTGGTCGATCAACAACTTCAAAAACATTGTTTTCGCATAGAGCTTGCATTTCTTCTTCCGTGGCACAACTCCAATCAATGCCTTCCGAAACACTGCTACATACGTAATTCTTCAAGTACTCTGGAGCGTTTACTACCCGTCCAGATCGTGTGGTGACTGGTCTATCGTTGATTCCACCAACTTCAAAATGATTATCTTCTTCCTCTGTACCAGAGTCTTCCTGAGTCTCCACATTACTTTGATTATTAGCTCCCTCATCCTGGGTGAAAACGTTATTTCCTCCCTCGTGCAGGGCTTGAGGATTATCTTCCCGATTATCTCTCTCTAAATCAGATTTATGTGAAGATTGAAGCTTCCAGTAAAATTAAGAGTTCTTAATGCCAGAATTCTGCTCAGGTTTCTTGTCACCATCTCCTAAAGCTCCCTCCTTGTTATTAATGAAAATGACATCTGCTGAGGTTAATACAATTCGTCCATCGTATACACGGTATCCATCACGTTCTCCGCAATACCTGACCAAGATACCTTCCTCGGCCTTAGCGGACCACTTCTTCCTCTTTTGCTTTGGAATATGTACGTAACACTTCTCACCAAAAGCTCTGAAGTGATTTATCGGGGATGGAGGTGTCTTCATCCACAACTCTATTGGGGCTTTAACAGGAACAACCGAGGGTCCTGTAGGATTTATGACGTGACAGGCTGTGTCCTTTGCCTCTGCCCAAAGGCATTTTGGTAAATTCTCGGCATGAACCATAGTATGAGCCCTTTCAACTAAAGTTTGCATTTCACGCTCAATACCTCCTGTCTGTTCCGGTTTGTAAGGCATAACTAACTGCTAATTATGAGTTTGATTTAAAAAAAATTATTGCCTTATCAACTTTAAGCCAATTCTACGTGAGATACCCCATTTATGAAAAATATCCGTCATTTTCCTGTTGACGAACTCGGAACCTCCGTCGCTCATGAATGTCTTAACTACACTACCTGCAGTCTTTGTTTCAGCCAGGAATGTCTCGATACATGTGGATACCTCTGTTTTCTCTTTTAGGAAGAATATACCCCCGTTGCAGCAGACCTGCATACTCAGCGAATTTCAAATGCAAAAGAACATATTCCAATCCAAGGTATTGAAATTTAATATGTTTTTGAAAGCTCCATATCACTTATTATTTGCTGCAACAGGTCCGTTAAAACTGGGTGGTTTTAATTGAATATTTCGTAGATCTGAACTAGGATTAACCATATACCAACTTTTATCAAGATATGTAAAAAAATAAGGAAGATATAGAATTTTTTTATTTCCCATAAGGCTAACATGGGGAATGAGTATGCAGGTTTGCTGCCACAAAAATGGAAATTGCGGGGGTTTTAGACTAAAATACATTTTAGATCTTATCTAGATGAAGCCACAAACCAAGTTTTATTAAGATACTAGCAATTGCCCGTGGCTTTGCTCACGATAACAACTGTAACTCCCGCTGCCTAAATAAAGATAGGGCCACATACTGAGTTTATGATATAACAGATAAGGTACAAAAACGAATGACGACTTTAATTTAACTAACTAAACTAAATTCAACTTTTATATAGTACATATCACATAAAAAATCAACAAAACAACCATAAAACCATTGAAAGTAACCACATTATAAATCAGCTGTAAAATTGTATCAGCATGTGAAGCTGAACCACCTGCTTGTTGAATGAACATTGAAAATCAAACAAAAGATCATCCATTCCACTTGCGTAGAAAAATTTATAAATTTCGTCCCAGCCAAAACCCCTAAAAACTTCGAATCAAAAAAACCGTTCTTAGCTTACTCCCTTAAGATCGTCCATGCAAAGGTTTTAAGTCAAGTAGTTTGGGCTGTGCAGTGATAGGTCAGTGGTATTGGACAAATATAAAGAAGATGGACTTTCATTAACCAGAAAGATGTTTTCAGGAATCCTCAAAGTCCGCAAGTTTGCTGCAACTGGAGTTATTCTATTGCTGCCCCCCGCAGGAGGTATTTCTATTTGGCCTCCCTGTACTATACATATGAGCAGATTCAGCGCCCCGCTGATAAAGGCCTCAAGGGTGCCACTGCTCTGGGAAGGCTTAATTATTCCCAATATCGTTGAATCTGCTTGCATGCATGGTATATAGTGGCCCTTGAAGCAGGAATATAAATATCTCCGTCGCAGCAGACCTTGCGTAGTTAGACAATCCTAAAGCAGTTTTCTGTTTCATGAAAGTAAATGTACGTAAAACGTAGAAATTGCCTTGATTTCATGTAAAAAAAATTCAATAGGTTTTTAGGGTCTATCTTGAACATAAAAATACCCCCGTTGCAGCAGACCTCCAGACTATGTGCATGACCTTATTTTATTTCTTCCATAAGAATAATATGGGGAATGAGTATGCAGGTCTACTGCAACAGTCATCCAACAATTTGGTGGTTTTAAAACAATATCAGGTGAATCTGAACCAAAAAAGCTACATACCAAGTTTTATCAACATATGTTGAGTAATAACCGAGATATAGAATTTTTCTATAGGGACAATGTACTGTGTTTTCAGCTTTAAATATAGTTTTAATAGTGTTTTATGCTTCTGGGAGCTCCAAAATGAAAAGTTATCATGGTTTCGGGCTTAGGTCTTGCCGTGAGACCTATGGTAATAATTCAATCAATGAAATTCGCTAAAAGACAAAGGCAATCAATGAAATTCGCTAAAAGACAAAGGCAAAGTATTTTTTCTAATGATGTAGATAAAATAAATTGTTTAAATTAGCTCTTTCAATAACAGCTGTTACAGGGAAGAAAGGTATTATTAGTATCTCTAGTCAGATAAAATAAATGGTTAACATTAGCCTTTTCAATATCAGCTATTATAAGGAAGGACGGTTTTTAATTATCTCTAGTCAGTGATTTATTTTATGTTCTGTTCCTGACAGCTGGTTTGACATTCTACTAAATTTCTTGCTTTTTCACATCTGTTTAAATATAACATTTCATCAATTTATATTCTGCCATAAGGATAATATTGGATCTTTGAGAAGGTCTGTGGCGGAGTCCGAGGGTCAGATCAGGATGAAAACTACTTAGTTTTCCTATTTATTGCCTAAAGAAACAGTGTACCAAATTTCAGCCTTCTGGGTTATTGGGAAGTTGGAGAATTAGTGATGAGTGAGTCAGTGAGGGCTTTGCCTTTTATAGGTATAGATGTTCAGAAATAAGCAAGATATAGAATTTTACTTATTTCCCATAAGGTTAACATTGGGACAACGTACTGTGTTTACCACTTAGAATATCTCGGTAACCAATAGACATAGAGCAATGATTTGAAATACTAAATTGTTTGTTTTTTTGAGCTGAATTCAATGGTGCTAACTAAAATTGGATTATGTTTATTTTTAAAACTCCAAAAAACCCATTTTTGGGGGGGTTTATCCCCCTTTACCCCCCTTCCAGTGGTCCGATCGGGCTGGTTTTCGAACTCATCCGAATAATTACTACTTTACACGCCTATGCCAAATTTCATTTCGATCGGACCATTTTTGCGAGCGCTATCGTGCTTACAGGCACACACACACACACAAACACACACACACAAAGACACACACACAAACACACACACACATATATATACACAAATTTGAACGAATGGTGTTTTTGGTATCTGAGGGCACCAAAACGAAAAGTTATGATGGTCCCGCGCTTAGGTCTTACCATGAGACCTACGGTAATAGCTTCTTCCCTATAGGGGAAATTCGCTAAAACACGTCGAAAACGGCTGCAATCATTTTTAATCACTAGACAATATCTGGATCCTCCTATAGACTTCCATAGGTCCACACAGATCTTCAATAATAATCTCTCCAGGTGAAGACGCTTCCACAACTCTTGGCTTGTAAGATTTTCTGTGCTGCTTTCCTAGAGCACAGCCTGTACAAAACGAGTCGTCATTTTGTACTTGTATGTCTCTACCCTGGTAGTACCTGCTTCACATGCCACTTGTCCTGGTGTGCTAGCCGCTCATGCCACTGCTGAAGAGTGTCTGGTTTTCTACTTACATGTGGTTTCCCTGCTACACTGCTGGGTCTTATCACATCTAGTGCTAACTCGAACAGGTCGTTACTACTACGATTACCAAAAAGGATTGGCTTACCCGACTGCAAAAAGAAAATACTTATTGCCATTTGCCTTGAAAACGTAACCTTTGCTCACAGTTTCTCCGACCGACAACAAATTCTTTCTAAAATCAGGAACATACCACACTTTTTCTATGGTCTTTACAGGCTTCCTTCGTCCAATAGGAATCTCTATTCGAATAGTTCCTTCACCAAATGCATTAATAATAGCATTATTACCAACTGTCACCTCAAGTGGCTTAGGAAACTCTTCAAAAGTTTCAAAACAGTTTTTACAGAATGTCATATGGTGTGATGCACTGCTATCTGCAATCCGTATACAATCATGAAAAACTACTCTTGGCCGTAAAACACAGGAGACCATTATCTGGTTTCGCAGCAACAGATTTCTTCTTAGGACATCTTGATGCAAAATGACCTACTTGGTTGCAGTTAAAACACTTAATCTTGTCCTTCTTTTTTACATACATAGTTTTGTTATCACTATTTGACTTGGTTCTATTAGAAACATCCAGCTCAGTTCCATTTGTACCAATAGACTGTTGAAGTATCTCATTTCTATGAGTCTGAGCCTTTCAAGTAGTAGACTTAATGTCCTGTCAGTCACCGGTATTCTCTCCCACACATTTTTGAACTCAAAATATTCCGGGGGCAGCGTACTCAACACTTGACTCATCAGTAAAACTTCAGGTAATTTTACTTCTGATAGCTTTTCAAGTTTGTCATTTATCTGTGTGAAAAGCCTCTTCAGACGAGACACATAGGTCGCCATGTCCTCTTCGTCAAGTTTTCCAGCTGAGAAAAATGATTCCATTAGCCTAACAAGATGCTGACCTGAGGATTGTTCATAGACAGAAAGTAGTTGGCTCCAGATTTCATGTGCCGAATTACAGGTTGCTGTAATATCCACATTGGATTCATTCGTATTAATGATTAGTATTACTTGAGTCAAGGCATCAGCCTTCTTCCACTTTTTGGTTTCTGTCACATCCTCTGTAGGACACTTCACCTCCCCTGTAGTTATGTCATAAACTTCATGATGTTTAAAAAGCAATACCATTTGCCTTTTCCACCTAGGCCAGTTACATGATCCTTCTAACTTTTCTAGATTAATTTTCACATCCATGTTTAGATCAATTTTTACAGAGTTGAAGAAACCATAACCACTTAGAAATTATAACTGTGTTTTAATCCTCTAATAATAATTAATTCTCTTCAACTATATATTTGTCAAATACCACTCAGTGGAAACATCGTACAGCCCAAACTATTTGACCTAGAACCTTGAAACTTTGCATGGATGTTCTCTTAAGGCGTAGACATCCGCTAAGAACGGATTTTACAAAATTCGTAGTATAAAGGGGTTTTTTGCGAGGCCAAAGTTTTCAAATTTTCCCATTTAAAAGAATGTTGGATGATTTTTGTTTACATTTTTAATGTTCATAAAACAATCAGCTGGTAGTTAGCTTCGGAAATGTATACGTTGATACAGATGATAATAAATTAATTTCTTTGATCATGGCTTCACTGATTTTTGTTGATTTGTTTCAAGGACATAATTATGTACTATATAAAAGTTACATTTAGTTTAGATCAAATCCACCATTAATTAGTTAAGTGGCACCATCTATATTTCGGTAGCGGTTGTATCGGTCATCTATTGTAATAGATCAAGTTTTTTTAATTTTTAATATTAGAAAAATGTTTCACTGACTTTCACACTTGATCATATGATATGGCATGAGACTCTTAGAGACCGTACATTATTTTATGATTGTTATTTTGAAAGTTATTATTTTGTAATTTATACATTAAATCTCAGGGTTTACTTGATTGCTCTTAAAACTTTTAATCAACTTCAAAAATTTCTAAAATCAGATAAAAATTGTTATCAAGTCAAAAATTTGATGCTTTTGTTTTGTATTATTATACACTGTTTGTTATTTTAATAAGTTCTTGTTGGTAATAAAAACAGTCTATTCAACAGTATTTCTTCTTTAATTACACAATTTTTTGTTTCACAACAAGTTCATGATGTTGACCTTCACAAATTTATATTTAATTTTAAACTCCTTTCATAAACAAATTGTTAATCATTGTACTTATCCATTCGAAGACAGATGAACTTTGGCTGTCTGACGTCCCTTCCTCCTGATGAGTTGAGCGGTTAAATCACCATGATGAGTTGTGACGAATCTGTTCACCTCGAACGGTTATATTGCGCGATTTATTTCGACTCGATCATTCTGCGATATGCACACCAAATATAAACGTCAGTTATTGTAGTCCGTCAAAACTCCGTGCCGCTTTTCGAACTAAATTGTCTTTATACTTCGTCCGCGCAAAAAAAAGTTTAATTTATTTATTGCACAACATGCAATAAAATCATGAGTGACACAGCGACTGCGTCACTCGCGTCATTTTGTACTCGCGTCGAAAAAACTTTTTTTTATGACCGATTCCTCTACCCTCCGTGTTCGTCCAGGAGACAGGCCGAAGCGCTCCTCGCGGATAATGCTTGCAACACCTCGACCAATCAGAGCTCTTAATCTCACGCCACCAGACAACGTTCTCCCGATCCAGCTGAAAATAGCGCTCCGGGTAGCGATTTGTGACAACAATTGGGCGTGGCCAACAGCATTCCCTGCACGGTGCTGCTTTACTCGTTTGTTATTTGAACTAAACTAACTGCGTGATGTTGCCATGCAAAATGCGCTGTGGAACATTCCATCCGCTCAAGGACAAATTTTTCCGATACGTTCTGTTCTCTTGCGTCTAAAAATAACTTGTTGTTTCCGGTCTGCGCGTTCTCACGGGAAAGAATTGCGTCTTCCATCTTGTGGTGCAATCCTTTCTCATGGATGGAAATATTTTGTTGTCAATATTTTAGCCGTTTTTCTACATTTATTGCGCCATCTTATTTTCGACCCGCATAATTTTGAATTTAATTCTTTCGTTGACCAATATTTATTTATTTATTTATTATCGTGAATTTAACACCCGTCACACGGTAGTTACGCAGTTTTAAACGTGAAGAGCATACTGCCTTTTGTGGCTGAGACTAAATCCCGGTAAGATGGAAAGAGAAAAGAACAGTGGTTTTTCAGTCACAAATAGAATGTGCTGAAATGATATGATTCTTTGATCTACTTATGTAAAAATTTAAAAATCATACAAATCCCTGATTGTAAGTTATATTTATACTATCTTTTCTACTATATTTTTGTCAAATACCACTGACCTATCCTATGTACAGCCAAAACTACTTAACCTAGACCCTTGAAAATTTGCATGGACTTTCCCTACAGAGTGTTGACATTCACAAAGAACGGATTTTTTTAATTCGAGGTTTTTAGAGGTTTTTCGTGGAGCTGAAGCTTTGAAAATGCCCCATGTTAATGTAATGGATGATCTTTTGTTTAAATTTCCAATTTTATTCAATCAAGCATATTAGCTTCACAAACGGATACTTTGTTACAGCTGATTTATAATTTGATTCCTTTTATCATGTTTTATGGTTGTTTTGATTTTGTTAGGTTATTGGTACTATATAAAA
The DNA here is from genome assembly GCA_035578135.1 of Flexamia atlantica. Lineage (NCBI taxonomy): Eukaryota > Metazoa > Arthropoda > Insecta > Hemiptera > Cicadellidae > Flexamia > Flexamia atlantica. Next base: position 181,149,130 of record JAQJVK010000001.1, read on the forward strand.
GTTACATATAAAAACACACACATTTGCTGCATACACAATATTGATGAATAAATAAATAAATATTCTAAAACTATGTTGTCTTTCATGATTCTTAGTGATTTGAACAGGTATTTGACTTTATTTAGTAGTTTGATAATTTAGTTCACCAAAGAATACCATGTAGTGTTTGACACAGTAAGTACCAAATCTTATCTTATTATCTATGATTTTTAAGAAAACAATTTTACAATAGTAATAAAGATTTATTCAAGAAATACAAAAAGCATCTGATTGAAAAAGGGGACACATGGATAGTACAATAAATGGGTCTTACAACTAGGCTGAAGGCCAGATCAAAATGAAAAATGTCTCTGTAAATAACAATTATTGTTCCAGGCTATACTCAGGATAAATATAGGCTTTTCTCAGGGGGAAGTATCGTGCCGGCCAGACAAATTCAGTTTTGAAAATAAAGTTCATAAAACATAAATAAGTCCAAATAGTTAATTTTTGAAAATGTATTCAACAATGCAAAGCCAATGGTCAGCTTCACAATAAGATGGCCGACTGGTAGAAAATCAATGTTCACTTCTTGAAGTAATTAGGCTGAAATGTTATTAAAGTTCAAAATTTGTATTAAAATATTCTTCTTTAAATTTATATTTGATTAATTATTAAATTATTTAACCGTCTCTTCTTCTCTACACTTGCTAGTAGGAAATATAAGGATATGGTCGGATCTTACCAAGATGCTACAACAATCTTCACCACGTACCAAATATAATAATCTTGAATGAGGAACAAAAGGGTTTGACTCGAAAAATGTACTTGGCAGAGTTCCCTACTAATAATTTAGGTACTGGCCATGCAATTCCAGTCCTCTGACTTTGGATATTTTAAAATTAGGAACAATGTCCTAAGTTAATGACTCTACACATCCTCTTAGTCTGGCTTCTGTTGCAAGAGTGTCTCTGGAAAGCTGGGGTAACTATTGTTGCACTAGGGGTTCACAAAATACTCATCACTTATATTTTTGACACCAAAATCACTAGAATTTAGATTATTATGAAGCTGTAAATTTTGAATAAATTTATATTATTGTAGTTTCCATGTACATACTATATATATACATATATATATATGATTATGATATTAACTTAAGAAATTAATTAACTCAGTAACTATTTATTTAACATGATTAAGGACAAGTTTAATAACAAGAATGAATTATTAAATTATTTATTTAATAAAATTAATTACTTATTATACTAGATGATTAATGATTTTCTGAGGTGTGATTACACATAAATATATTAAGGGGGGTTACACATATTAATTATACAAGCAACATTAAATAATCAAGGAATATCATAAGTATCATGGGGTTCAAGGATCATTATCTATATTCAATCATGGTATTCGTTCACTTATTATTTATTCTTTACTGCATTACACAAATACATTAACACTTTGGGTGCGGCCCGGTCTCCGGAGACCGGTGGCTGGAAGCGCGCGCCGGCCTGGCCGGTCTCGCGAGTCTCCCCCGCACTCGGTGGAATGAATCAGCCACAGTGCTGCGACCTTGCGGAGAAGCTCGGAGTTGTTGTCGTGTGCGTTGCCATAGCAACCTGCCCTACACTCTGTGCGCGTCGCCCGTCGTTCCCACGGGCCTGACCCGGTCTCCAGAGACCTTTTATCTATTACTTACTTATTGCGTGGTTTGACTTATTACTATCGTGTTTTTGCGAGTTATATGACGTTTTATAATTTATTATTTTATTTTTTGTGACGTTTTGGTGAGGTACGGACAAACCGTGTTTGTGTTTTGGTAACTGTTTTGAACAGTTCCACGATGCCCTGTAAATGAAATAAACATTGGTTGGGAGGGAGGATGAGGCTGTAAATACAGTAAATATTAGTTATTATGCCATTTATAATTTTTTTGTGTGAAAACCGTGTGTTTGTGAGACTAAAAGTGGGGAAATTACGTCACCGTGCCTACGGACCCCTTCCCGCGGGCCGGCCCGGTCTCCGGAGACTGACGATTTTGGACGCCATTTTTTTTTTGAAAAAACGCCTGGAAACGCAGTTTGCGACCATGATCCTGGCTTCTGGATACAAAAGGTAAGATTTAATGCAAAAAAAAAATTCAGGCCCTGGGGATGGTTTTGCTCATTTCGGTGCCGCACCCAAAGTGTTAAAGACATTATACTAAAATACTTGGTTATTTACGATAAAAAAATGTATGATGATGACATGAAACATTTCAATATCCCCTCAGAAATTTATATGAGATGGAATTCAGACAAATTTCGATAAAATGTGAAATGGCATATGAAACATATGTTATGAATGATACTTACAGATAGTATGAGAAAACATTAAATGAATGATTTATTGGTGATCTTATATTTACTTATAACTTAGAGATTATTAAACATTGATTATTATTTCACATATTAAACTCATGTTAACGTTATTTGGGGTAACAAAACTGATTATAGGGAACATTGATTATTAAAACACTGAAAATTAATAGTTCACGCACTCGCGATTGCAGTTTATATTTTTTTTTATCCCCTCCATCCCATATGGAATGTCCTTTCACTTTTCTTGAGGTAGATAAAATCACTGTTTGTTTGGTTAGCTAGGGAGCACTGTCGTCTTCTAGGAGTCACCGCTTCCTTGAAATTTCAACTCATCGATAGGGTCATCTGTTACATCTGTGGATCGATATATTTCTTCAACGCAGAAATATGGTAGGGACCATAAATATTTTCACGAGCCAAATCACTAATGTTGTATGTTGCATTACCAAGAATTTCAATTATTACAAAAGGTCCATTGTACACTTCGAATAATTTCGATGTCTCCCCGTATGCTGCTCTCGACAAGGGATGTGCGCACACTAACACTTTATCATTGACTTGCAGTTCTTGTGATTTATGTTTTTGATTGAATTTAGCTGATCTCTTTCTCCTCTTCTCGTCCAATCTTCTGGCAGCAATTATTAATTTTTGTTCGTAAGGAACCTCTTGTACGAATGGATTTTCTAAGTATTCTTCCCAAAATCTCGTGTCTCTTTTGCCCAGTTGTAACTCATTTGGAGTATATCCTGTCGATTCGTGGTACACTTCATTTAAACAATTGTTAATATCTTTGATACATGATGCCCATTTAGAATGTTGATTTGAACAATTTGTCCGTAGACATCTTTTAATCTCACGGATTGGCCTTTCTGCTAAATTATAACAGGGATAGTAGACTGGATTAAAAACAGGTTCAATGTTGTGTGCTTCTAATTTATCTGTCCACTTTTTACTTTTAAACTGAGTACCATTATCAGACTTTATTCTTTTTGGAAAACCATATGTGGGAAAGTGTATGTTGAAAAGTTTGTTTAAAATTGTTTTAGTAGTGGCTTTCTGCATTGGATACAATTTTACAAACTTGGTGAATATGTCAATCACTATAAAAATAAATTTTACATTACCAACTCCTGCTGGTAAAGGACCGATTACATCAACTGCAATTTGATCATTCTTTTCTCTACAATGCACACCTTTAGCGACACCAACTAATGGTCGATTGTTAACCTTACACCTTTGGCACGTATCACAGGATGATAAAATTTTGTGGATGACTCTGCTCATGTTCTTGAAAATAAAATATTATTGTAGCAATTGAAAACACTTTTTAGGACCACAATGTAAATAATATAAGTGACATTCCCAGACTAATTTATTGATTGTTGTACTGGGGACTGATATTAAACATTTTTCATTTAACCTTTGATATAATATGTTATTGTGTAGTCTGTAGTTCACTAATAAATTTTGTCCATCGGGTGAATTAAGTTGGTTTTCTAACACTTCAATTATGGGTTGTAGTTTGTCGTCTAAGCGCTGTAACTGTGGTAAATTTTGTAGGTCTTGACGTAACTGTGGATCAGGTATTCTTTCTATGTAGTAAATGGTGAGTTCTGTGAATGGATTAGAGTCTTCAGATGCTTGGTTAGTGTTAATGCGACTCAGTGTATCTGCAGTTATGTTTTCAACTCCTGTGCAGTGAATGATTTTGAAATGGTATTCTTGTATAGATAATATCCAACGTGCTAATCGATTGTTTAACAAACGACAGGTCCTCAGAAAAGTTAGGGCATGGTTATCAGTGACGATGGTTAATTTTGCACCGAGCACAATGTATCTTGATTTTTGGAGACAATTTACGATAGCCAGAAGTTCCTTCTCTGTAGTAATGAATCTTTGTTCTGCTGGCTGTAGTGTCCTGGACATGAACATTATTGCTGCTTTTTCTCCATTATCCTTAATTTGGAATAAGTGACCTCCAATTGCGTACTCTGAAGCATCTGTTTGTAGATAAAATTCTTTTGACGGGTCTGGGTGGTGTAACACATGAGTTTTCAGGAAAAGTTGTTTGATTTCGGTAAAAACAATGTCGTCTGCTGGTGTCCAATGAAATTTATTTTTCTTAGATGTGAGTCTCAATAACGGTTGTACTGTGGCAGAAAATTTATCAATAAACTTGTTGTAATAATTTATACAGCCAAGAAATGCTTTTAATTGTGTGCGGTTCTTTGGTGTGGGAAAGTTTAAAATTGGTTCAACTTTACTTTGGTCCATCATGAGACCGTCATTAGTTAATGTGTCACCAAGGAAAGGTACTGAATTTTGGCAGAACTGTGATTTGTTGAATTTTACTGTCATGTTTGCGTCAGCTAGTTTTTGTAAAATGTACTCAATGTGTTTTAAATGTGTCTCAAAGTCTGGTGAGATAATACAAATGTCATCTACATAAATAGCGGTAATATCTTCAATTTCATCATCGAATACTTTGTCCAATGCTCTTACCAGGGCTGCTTGGGAAGTGGAGATACCGAAACGTGTGACTTGATATTGATATGTTTTACCACAAAAATTGAAATGCAGTGTACTGTCGAGATTCAACTGTTAATGGTACTTGCCAATACGATGCTGTCAGATCAATACTAGTTATATAATTAGCACTTTTACACTTACTTAAAATTTCATTTACACTGCGGTTACATTCGAAATCTGGTACAATTATTTCATTAGCTTTGCGGGCATCTAAACATAAGCGAATTTCTCCTGACTTTTTAATTACTGGGATAATTGGATTGATATAAGTGCTTTTGCTGCGCTCGATTATATTGAGTTCTTCCATTCTGTTGATTTCCTTCTGTACTGCGTCTTGATATTGCTGGGGTACGGGATAGACATTTGATTTAAAACTTTGCGGATTTTTAACAACCAATTCATGCTCATATTTGTTGCATCTACCGGGTTTATCTGAAAATACATGCTGGTACTTCAACAAAAGCTTACTCAAGGAATTCTTCTGTTCTTCATTGATGTAGGTATTCGTTGAAAGACCTTCGTTGACAGTTGCTTCAGATAATATTTCATTGTTACTTGTAGTTTCTTCTTGCATTTTGTGAAAATTGTTATTACTGTTATCGTACTCCTTATACATAAAATTATCATTACTATTAATACATGACATTTCGTCTTCATAATTATTTATTTGCCTATGGCCATTATCAGTAGTGATCATACATAATTGTCCTTCATTAATAACCACGTCAAACTTCAATATAATGTTCATACTATTCATATACATGTTTATTTCATTATTATCAAAGTTTATGTCCATTCTCAAAATAGCTAACACATCCACTCCTAAGATCACTGGTTTGATGAGGTTGGGTACGATGAAAAATTGTAAATATGTCGTTTGATTCTGAATAGTAACTGGTGCAAATATTATCTTAGATACTCGTTTTGACTTGTCTCCTGTGGCTGTCTTGATTATCGTGTTGGTTAAAGGTAACTCTTCAAAAGGTCTCATAAGCTGCTGATTATCTTTAAACCAGGATTCAGATATACAAGTTATGGATGAACCGGTATCAATCAATGCTTTAACTATAACTTTGTTAATTTGTATTTGTATTTCAGGACATTTAGTTTTAATTGGTTTGGGGATGTGAGTATTATTATCTGTATTTTCAGTTAATAAGAAATCTCTATCGCACATAATACTATTGACTTCGTACTGTTCAGATGATGATGTATCGAGGACTTGAAATTCCAGCGCTGTAATTACGTTACTATTTACATGGTGAGCTCCTCGACTTGTAAATACAGCGCTCTCTAGTTTTCCGGCGTTGCGGAGGAGTTTGCACTGGTCGTCAGGCTATTTACAATTGGTGGTGGCGGTCTGCTCATCGCTTCTGCTAGTGCAATGGGATCGTTTTGACCGATGATAGCGAGAACTTGCTCCTGTTCCCGAGTTGGATACCGTCTCTGTTCATGGTTCTGTTGTTCATTATGTCTGTTTGAATATCTGTTGTCGCTTCGGTATGGTTTATAATCACGGTGAGGTCTGTGATTATTAAATTCCGGTCGGTAGGAATTGTGTTGTGGGTGGTTGTACGACCTGTGTTCGTTGTGTTTGTTTCTTTGGTTATGTGGTGGTTGGTGCTGTTGCCATCTGGGCTGGTACGTTCTGTGGTTTTGGTTCATTGTGTTATTTGTGTTTTGATTGTGATTGTTTGGGCTGTGAGGTCTGTGGTTATTTTCTGAGTGGTTATTGTTGTTGTGTTTGAGTTTCTTGGGTCCCTCACGTATGTCTTCCTTCTGTAAAAGCTTTTCGAACTGTTTGATGGTCGTTATGTTCTGCACATTAACACTGTCTTGTATTAAGTTGTCGAATCTTTCGGCGAGCAATGTGACTATTTCTTCCTCTGTCATTGTGGGTGTCATCGTGGAGTAATAACACTCGCTCCGTGAAGTATTCCGTTCTCGATAAATTACCTTGTGTTCGATACTTTTCATTTTCAATCTTTGCTTTGATACCTCTCTGAACCTCTCGACTCCAGTATTTGTTTAAAAATTCCATGGCAAATGTATCCCAGTCTGCGATGTCATATTTCACCAGTTGAAGCCATCTCGAAGCTGGTCCTTCAAAGCTTATCTCGAGGATATCTCTCAGGTGTTCCTGTCTATCGATTCCTGGTTGTCTGTCAATACTCTTCTGGTAGTAACGTTTCAACCTTTGCAAGTATTCGTTGGGATTACCACTCCGACCATTGAATTTTGGTATCTGCCTTTCAATCGATTCGCTTCCGTTACAAATAACTTGTATCGGTCCCGTTGAGTTAGTGTGATTTGTTTTTGAGGTCTTAAGAGCTTTCACGTCTAGTTCGCATTTTTCAAGCGTTTCAGTTATTGTCTTAATTTCAAGATCTTGTTCGTTGAGTTTTTTCTGGGTCTCGTTGATGGCGGGTGCAAGCTCATCGTGTAATGACTTGATATATGCTCGTGTAGTATTTTCTGTAACTACTAATGTTCTCTCTGTCTGTATTCTGATTTGCTCCTTTAAATCGGATTCGGTTTCTTCAATGTGTGTCTCTAATTCTCGTTTTAGATTTGTGTTTTCATTTGTGATCATGTCTTTAAGCTCTCTTTGTTGCTGAGTCATTGTGTCTCGCACGTATGTTTTTGTTTCTGATTTAATCTCAGTTAGTTGGATTTCAAGTTTGGTGCTAATTAGCTCCATTTCTGCCAATTGATTATTTTGGATCGTTTTGATATTTTCGATTTCTTGTTTGAATTCCTTTTGTGTTTCTCTAATTTCATTCACTTGATACTCGAGAGCATGTCGGCAAGCTTTGATTTCTTGACTCATTTGTAATTTTGTTTGATCTAACTTCGAATTTGTCTGATTTAGTTTCGAATTTGTCTGATTTAGTTTAGTATCGATCTGTTTTAAATAATTCAAAATAGTGCTTAACCCGGAATCGTCGTTTGAATTGGGCGCATTGGTGTCTAAGCGTTCTGTGTCGGCTTCTGTGATTGGTTGTGCGTGTTCATCTAGGCTATGGACGATCGGGTGTGTATCGGCGCTTCTGATTGGCTGTGTGCGGTCGTCATGGTTACCTGAGCGCGTTGTGTTATCTGTTTGTCTGCTCGTTGTAGAAGGCAGTGCCTGATCGTTCATCATCGGCTGGCTTCGGCTCGATTCGTTCCATCTTGTTTCGCTCGACGGACAGTAGTGTATTCGATTTGTGTTGGACTGGATTTAATCGCTGCATTTACGGTTTGTTCAATGTCCATGCCTTGTGTTTCGTCTGGAATAGTGGAATGTGATTGGTTGATGTTTTCGTTAGATGAGGAACTGTGTGTGTTGTCAGCTGATTGTGTGGATGGCTGTGAATTTAACTGTGATGTTGTGGCGTCGGTTTCTAGAAAATGGCTACCGCGTTGGTTTTTACGATCACTCGGTTGTTTATCCATGTTGACGGGATAACATTTAGGATTCCTTAAATTGTAGTTCATTTATTAATGGGATGGGGACAGGGTATTACGGGGCTGTTATGCTTAAATCTAATACCTTTATTACTTAGGCTAGGTTGACAATCTTACAGTCTAGGCTACTAGATGGAAACTACAATTAACTGAATTTGTCTAGGCCCCACGTTGGTTGCGCCAATTATAAAAACAGACACATTTGCTGCATACACAATATTGATGAATAAATAAATAAATATTCTAAAACAATGTTGTCTTTCATGATTCTTAGTGATTTGAACAGGTATTTGACTTTATTTAGTAGTTTGATAATTTAGTTCACCAAAGAATACCATGTAGTGTTTGACACAGTAAGTACCAAATCTTATCTTATCATCTATGATTTTTAAGAAAACAATTTTACAATAGTAATAATGATTTACTAGATAACACGTAGGTCGAAATCGAGCAAAAGTCATATAGTAAAAGAATGAAGAATAATCAGCCTACTCATTTACTTTTAAAGTTTAATCAAAGGGCTAAATTCATTAACAAAATTATGGCTTAACTAACTACTGAAACCCGCCACTCATTAATGTTAATTTGATCTACCGCAGTAGATTCCGGTAAATGTAAACGATTTTTAAGGGAACACCTTCATTTCCCCATGTCCTTTTTTTCTGAAATATATATTCTAAAACGGGAAAAGATCAAGCTCTGCTTACAGCAACATGTAGCTGACCGAGAGCAAACACTGGCGCCGTGAGCAATGACTTTCTTTGTTTAGGGATTGCCTCTGCACCTTATTGATAATTATCGCCAAAACAGATATTGTAGGGAACGGCAGTCTTTACAGGCAACCTTTCCTTTGTGACAAAAACATGTAAACGACGCATTATCTCTCCCAGTCTTTTCATTCTTGAAATGCAACCCACCACAATGAAAGCATTTTTAGTTCATTGGTCTGAGGTTGGAAGGAGCATCAAAAGTTACATCGGGAGGGTGATGCCAGCGGTTGCGATCGTGTTCTTTCCGACTCCTCCGACCAGTCAATGTTCGTCTTCTTCTTATTGGTGGCATTATAAATGCACCAAATCAGAAAATAGATTCGCTCAGGTTAATATAACTTCAAAAAACACATATCGTAAACTACATTGTAAAACTGGGAACTGCGAAGTTTAAGAGCTTTAAAAAATTCATAACATAACCTAAATTACATAATAAATCGTTTAAAAAAGAAAACTGTTGAAAACAAAGCCAAACCAGCTGTAAATATAAAACTTCTCTTTGCAAAAAAAAAATATATATATAATTGCTGCAGTCTGTGGTTTATTTCAGAGCTTGGCCATATGTTCAGTTTGTAAACAAAGTAAACTGAGCTTGCTTCAATGTCCATGAATAGCGCTACTGTTCCGTAACTTCAGCACTTTACTGTACATTAGTGACGCCCTTTTTTAAAATTCTGAGACTTGATGATAAATCTACATAACAATCCCTTTAATTTGACACCTCAAACGTTAAAATCCGTCCAGCCGTTATTGCGGTTGGACTGTGAAAAGAAAACCGCTTGCGTATTAATATATAGATTGAAGAAATACAAAAGCATCTGATTGAAAAAGGGGACACATGGATAGTACAATAAATGGGTCTTACAACTAGGCTGAAGGCCAGATCAAATTGAAAAATGTCTCTGTAAATAACAATTATTGTTCCAGGCTATACTCAGGATACATATAGGCTTTTCTCAGGGGGAAGCATCGTGCCAGCTAGACAAATTCAGTTTTGAAAATAAAGTTCATAAAATATAAATAAGTCCAAATAGTTAATTTTTGAAAATGTATTCAACAATGCAAAGCCAATGGTCAGCTTCACAATAAGATGGCCGACTGGTAGAAAATCAATGTTCACTTCTTGAAGTAATTAGGCTGAAATGTTATTAAAGTTCAAAATTTGTATTAAAATATTCTTCTTTAAATTTATATTTGATTAATTATTAAATTATTTAACCGTCTCTTCTTCTCTACACTTGCTATACCCTGATTATCGAAAGAAGGTGAGCGGCGCGGCGGCGGCGGAGCGAGCGCGCGGCAGTAGAAACATTCTGATTTAAAAAGCTGTAGAAACGTAAAAAACGCTGTTAAAAATTTATAGTCCACTTTATTCCAATGGCCAGTTAATTACGTTTTCAACACTGTTTTCAAATAATTTTTAACGTACATCATTTAGTTTATACTGTGAGTTATATTACTAAAAACACGTTTTGTGAATTAAATAAGTCAATTCTTTGTGTTTGATTTATTATAACTCTGCTTAGAAGCATCGGGAAAAAAATTCCTATAGAGAACCTTTAGTCGACTTTCTTGGGAACAATATATCAAAATTTGAGAGTCTTGTGATTAATATTTACGTCGTTATTAATTTATTTCTAAAGTACTGTTATCTCAGCTATTAAACTACTTTGATGAATGAAATTCAGTAAACAATGTCTTTGAATGAAATATAGGTTAATTCCGTCGCAGTTTTATGTTTTTATTGGAATGGTTTCTCATAATCGATTAATATATAAACGATTGTATCACTGCGAGGCAGAGCGCAACAATGACTGTTGAAGTACAGTCTGGACCTAGTGGACCCAGTTTATTCGCGCGCCTCTGCATGTCTTAGCTTTTCTCTTATAAACAACGCCTGCTTCCAGATGTAGAATTCATTGTAAAAACAATGCCGATTTACCAACATTGAACAATAAGTAACCTTTCAGTTCCTCCGAACTGCTTGTGCAGTGTGTGTTGGGAGCATGTGCTCCGTTGTTGTTGGCCAGTTACTGTACCTCGACTGCATCGCGCTCGCCCGAGCAATGTTGATGATCAATTTCAATTATGAACTGATTATGGATTTATCTAGTAGTATTGAAGTAATTTATTAACAGAATATTGATTGTGGAAACTATCTAATGTCATTAAAGGAAAAATGAAATGAAAATCTCAATTAACATAAGAGTTAACAGTTCTTTAGAAATAAATTAATAACGACGTAAATATTAATCACAAGATTCTCAAATTTTGATATATTGTTCCCAAGAAAGTCGACTAAAGGTTCTGTACAGGAATTTTTTCCCCGATGCTTCCAAGCAGAGTTATCATAAATCAAACACAAAGAATTGACTTTTTTAATTCGTTAATCCTGTTTTTAGGTATAACTCACAGTTTAAACTAAACTATATACGTTAAAAACTATATGAAAACAGTGCTGATAAGGTAATAAACTGGTCATTGGAATAAAGTGGACTGAAAATTTTTAACAGCGTTTTTTACGTTCCTACAGCGTTATGAATAAGAATGTTTTTACTGCCGCGCGCTCGCTCCGCCGCCGCCGCGCCGCTCACCTTCTTTCGATAATCAGGGTATAGTAGGAAATATAAGGATATGGTTGGATCTTACCAAGCTGCTACAACAATCTTCACCAAGTACCAAATATAATAATCTTGAATGAGGAACAAAAGGGTTTGACTCGAAAAATGTACTTGGCAGAGTTCCCTACTAATAATTTAGGTACTGGCCATGCAATTCCAGTCCTCTGACTTTGGATATTTTAAAATTAGGAACAATGTCCTAAGTTAATGACTCTACACATCCTCTTAGTCTGGCTTCTGTTGCAAGAGTGTCTCTGGAAAGCTGGGGTAACTATTGTTGCACTAGGGGTTCACAAAATACTCATCACTTATATTTTTGACACCAAAATCACTAGAATTTAGATTATTATGAAGCTGTAAATTTTGAATAAATTTATATTATTGTAGTTTCCATGTACATACTATATATATACATATATATATATGATTATGATATTAACTTAAGAAATTAATTAACTCAGTAACTATTTATTTAACATGATTAAGGACAAGTGTAATAACAAGAATGAATTATTAAATTATTTATTTAATAAAATTAATTACTTATTATACTAGATGATTAATGATTTTCTGAGGTGTGATTACACATAAACATATTAAGGGGGGGGTTACACATATTAATTATAAAAGCAACATTAAATAATCAAGGAATATCATAAGTATCATGGGGTTCAAGGATCATTATCTATATTCAATCATGGTATTCGTTCACTTATTATTTATTCTTTACTGCATTACACAAATACATAAGACATTATACTAAAATACTTGGTTATTAACGATAAAAAAATGTATTCTTTACTGCATTACACAAATACATAAGACATTATACTAAAATACTTGGTTATTTACGATAAAAAAAATGTATGATGATGACATGAAACATTTCATACATTTGGTTTAGTTTAGTATCTTATACGTTCAATCATAAGCTCATTATGTGGTACCATCTTTTTAGGCAGCGGGAGCTATAGTTATTTCCTTAGGCCGTCCTTCATGTTTTTATTTACAATCACGCCAGTTACAATAATTTGGCAAATTCCTTTTTCATCTAATTCGACGGTGTCCCGGCTTTTCACGGAAAAATAAATGCTGCAATCAGTGGTTGATCTTAAATTATTCCTACCCGTCCATATTTTAAGTTAAAAACTAAGTGAATCGAGTTTGAAATACTGCCCACGGATAGCACCATAACTGTTTCGAACATTCAGCCCTTTACTGTACTTAATTGACGCCCTACTAGGCAAACCAGGAACGTAATGGTAAATCTACAAGGAAGTACCTTAAAATTGACACATTTGGTGTTAAAATCGGTCCGGCCGTTTTCGAGTTATAACGGTGAAAAGAAAACCTTCACTATCAACTGTGGTATCCTACATCCTACTGTGGTATCTACATTTTATCCTACATTCCGCCATAAGACAAACATATCTCTACATGACATATTCCTTGATATAAATATTTTCTATTCAGTCCTCTAGATTCTTCATATCAAGGTTAGACGATAATTTTTATCGTGAGCGAAGCCACGGGTTTTGCTAGTATTTAACAAAAGTACAATTTAATTACAGAACTTGGATTCTAAAAACAAAATACAATAATAAACAAATCATATCAGCTGATTTGTCAAATATACAAATGAATTTTACTTTGACATAAACACATTCCACCTCCTACCCAAAAAAATATCCTACATCTTATTTATTTATTTTAAAATGCTACATAACAGGTCATGCCCAGTTATAATGCAGCATTAATTACAGTCAAAATCATAATCATAAACAATCAGTGGAGGATGCAGTCCATTCAAAAGTTCAAATTCTTGATAATATGCACAAGCAAAAATATCTCACAGCAGCCTAATCTAATATATACTTAATAATTAGTTTCGATAAATAAAATAAATAATACTGGAGGAAAAAATGTATAACTGGAAAATGCAATTTCAAATGTCTACCATAAATTAACAAGGACCTAATAAATAATCATAAAATATTAACATGTAATAAATAAATCATAACATAACAATAACATTTAATTACAATGGTTCTTCTATAGCGATAACGGTTCATGCAAACAGTGGTTACTAAGAGGTTATATTCAATTTTGCAATAAATTAGTAATAATGCGTCGAAAGGACTTTAAAGAGCTATTAAAAATGTCAAAGTCATTCACAGAATGTGTATTGAAGATTTTAATCATCGTCTGCACTGGTGAATTAGCACCAAAATTAGTGCGAGAGAACCAGGGTGTAAAAAGCAAGCGGGACCAGGAGTTGTGGTGAGGAACAGTGAAGTTGAGACATGATAACAACGGCATGTCATCCAGTGAGCCAGTCGCCAGCCTGTGCAGATAAGATAAGGAAATAAGTCGCCGTCTTTTATCTAAAGAATCCACTTTGAAAATTTGCAATAACTCAGGGTAGGGTATGATGTTGGTGTAGTGACCAAAAGCTTTAAAATGTAAATACTTCAGAAATCATTTTTGGACAGTCTCTATGTTTGAAATTTGGTATCTACGATGCGGAAACCATACAACTGAGCCAAACTCTAATCTAGAACAAACTAAATGAAAAATAAAGGAGCTTGATTGCATTAATATTGTTTGAAAAATTGCCTGATCGCCTAATGAAACCCATAATATTGAAGGCAAACTTACATACGGAATCTATATGCTCACTGAAAGTAAATTTAGAATCAAGGATAATGCCTAGATCCTTAATTGAAGATTTCCTGTTGAGGGAAATGCCTCCTATATTGTAACTATAACGAAGAGTGTTTTCATCGGATTTATTCGTGAATGATATTACTGCACATTTATCAACATGGAACTTGAGAACAAACGATCGATATCCTCCTGCATTCTTATACAGTCGGACACAGTACTAACAGCTCTAAAAATCTTCAAGTCATCGGCATATAAAAGGAATTCACTATTCAAAACGCATTTTTTTATGTCATCGATGAACAACAAGAACAGTAAAGGTCCAATATTTGACCCCTGTGGGACCCCTGATACAACATAAACTCACTTGATGAAAGCCCATCGAAAAACACATATTGTTTCCTGCTACGCAGGTAAGAACAAAAAAACTTTATGAGTGGGCTAGAGAGACCAAAATAATTTAATTTGCAAAGTAAAGAAGCATGATTAACTTTATCAAACGCTTTCTCGAAATCAGGATATAGCCTACAACGTTAACTTGACCTCTAGTGTCCAAAACTGGAATGCAATATTCGGAAAAGTTTAGTAAGTTGGAGTTAATTGATCTGTTAGTAAAGAAACCATGTTGATGAGGAATAATAAAAGAACTGACATGCCTAAATAAATGCTTATAGAGAATCGACTCAAAAACTTTAACAGGAGCAGATAATATTGTCACGTGCCTGAAATTCCGAACATTGGCTTGGTCCCCTTTTTTGAAGATAGGTGTACAACTTTACCGCACTGCCAAGCAGAGGGATAATGATCTTGCTTTAACGAGAGATTGAATATAAATGACAAAGGACGTACAAATGATTCAGCACAAGCTTTGAAAATAAAAGGAGGTATGCCATCAGGACCACATGATCGTTTGGGTTTGAGATCTTTAATTGCAGCAAGCACTTCAGTTTCAGTAATGATTGTAAGCGACAGGCAAGGAACGTTAGGCATGGTCGGTAATTGAAGCGCTCGGCGGCAGAGTTTCCTTTTGTCCAGTCTACATGGTTCGTACACAGAACTGAAATACGAGGAAAACTTGTCCGCTATCGCCTCACCCCCCTCCGCCTCCTCGCCATCAAGGATCATGACAGTCGGGGTATTGTTTACATTCCTAAGCTTTTTAATAATACCCCAAAATGATTGTGGATTTTATTACTTATTTGATTTTCGATGACATTAATATTAATATTGTAAGCCATTCTTATACTTTAAACTTAATTCTACTTCTTATTTCTTTATACTCAAGCAATAAACTTTGCATTTTAAATTTGTTATACTGTCTTCTTAGTTTTTCTTTTCTTTTAATCATTGAAATTATATTGTAACTAAACCATGGTGGTGGGTACTGAGATTTTTTACTTCTCGATAAAGGCACAAATTGACTAACTGCATCGTACAAAACACTATAAAAATAATCTACAGCACCATCTACACTTGTAAAATTCATAAACAACCTCTAAAAAAAATTGTAAAATTCAATTTAAACCTCTAAAAAGTTTTATGGTTCTAAAAAATTCGCTCTTTGAAAATTATATGAACTACTATTAATATTGGATTTATTATGCATGCAACCAGTAAGTTCAAAAGCAATACCTAGTGTTGGATGATATTTATCTACTTTCACAAGTGAAACTGGCTCTTTAAACATTCAAATTGTCAACATCACATTTAACCAGATCAAGTGTCTTGCCAATCTCATTTTTAACATCATTTTTTAAATATAACTTAATATTTCAGTAAAATATAACAACTGTTTACAAATTGAATTGCCTGTGCTCAAATCAAAATTTTTCCCATTAATTTCCGGTAAGTTAAAATCACAAACTATTATAAATTTTTCATTTTAAAATTATATAAATTAAGCTTTTTTTAATAGTTAGTACGCTAAGTTATATGTTTCGAGCTTAGAATTTGGAGGAAAATAAACGGTGCAACTTCCGCAGAAGGGTTACACCATTTGCTATCAGTACGGTAGGTCACTTTAATTTTCTTATATAGGCCTTTTTTAATACTCTGCTCTTACAACCTTAAAGACCATGAAAGTGCTAAAATTAAGAGTCAGAAATTTCATTTCCTAACTAAAATACTGATTCAAAGTGTAGAGAAAATTACTTTCACCAATACCATCCCAATACATAAAACTTCATTAAAGAAAATACTCACAGATCCATAACTACAAAACATTTATAAAATAAGTTTAAGGTTAGTTAAATTTGAATTATGCTCATATTAATATATAACTACTATTGAATTAAAACCAGAATTAACTAAACTATAACTATCTAAACTATAACTGAAATATCAACCACCCATTTTCATCTCAACGTACTGACTATGCAGTTTGTGATCTAATTGATGTTCATTTTAAACCCCCTTAAAATGGTTAAGTAGGGTTTCAGGCAAATTTATTTTGTAATTTGGAAATGATTATCGCTCAATAGTTCCCCTCTAGACATTACATGTTCCCACTGACTTCCCCTATTAGGTGTAACCCTTCTGCGGAAGTAAGTTATAACCAAATCAACAACAAACGACGACAGCACATTTATTTGAAAATCCAAGTTTGATCCATATCAGTTTCCAAATATTTGAGTCTGTTTCCTTTAATTTTGATATTTGCTTATGAACATATTATCAAAATAGTGCAGACCTAGGCCATTACCTAGGTCATTACGGTACAACTAGAAGAAGTGCTTAACTCAATAATCACCACTACCCTTAATAATAATAACAACCCTTTGAGCTTGCCTGACTGGGCGGTACCAGGAGATTAGGTTATTTGGTTAAAGCTAAGGAGATTGATCCTAGGATGGGAAAGGCTAGGCCTATACAGTAGCTAATAGCTTATTACAGAAGCCTTAGTCTTAATAATTAATAATGTAAATGGGTTATTTATGTTTGCTATAGCAAAGAGGTCTTAGAATTAATGACAAAGGGCTTTATTGTCAAAAAACTATTCAAAAAAAGGATAGGCGTCTCAGTAGGCCCAACTTCTTACTGAGGGTGAAGACCTTAGGATTCTTACCATAGGCTCTAGCAGGAATAAATCTACGTATTTTAATAAAATATCTAGGGAAAAGGAATAAATTACCTAGTAGTTATTAAGTTACATTAACATTAGTACTGTTTTGTATTTTAAACACCGCTAAGCTGAGAGGTTGGGTACCTGAGAGAAGGGCTTTCATTTGGATCTCTTCCAATTATTTTTTTGATGCTTTCTTCGACGTCTTTCAAATCTTCTTTGGCTCTTTCTAATTCAACTTGCAATGTTCCATAAAATCTTTTAATTGTTGGTTCCATATCCAACCAAATAAGTAGTCTTAATTAATATTTTGTCAGTCTAATCCTGTAAACTAAACAAGTCAACACCATAAATATAACCTCAAAAACAATGCATTGGTATTGGTACATCGGTACATCCGTATTGGACGATTTGAGCCGAAAAAGGCAGTGGCAGTGGTCACTTAATTTTTCTGAGAGTTGTAAGCTATATATTTGAAACATGCAGTCGGGAAGTCAATATAATAGTTGCTTAATAAAAATCGTATATTAAACACTATGTTACACCGTAGGGGGAAAGGATATTCATTTTAGAAGATTCATTAGACATTTTGTATTCGATTTTTACAATGTCCGTTAAAATAGTCATTTTAGCTTCAGTTCAAAACAGATTTTAATGATCAATATTTTTAGATTTGCATGCAGCGTCAGCGTCCATCACTACAGTGCTGTATGTGTAGTACCACACCAGTTCAAAAGGTTCTGGTTTGAAGCATTTATTAACATCAAATCAGCCCAAAATGGGTATAAAACTAGATGGTCAAACTCAATAAAAATCCCTAATATAGGACTTTCCCCAGGAAAGGCATTATTTTAGGAGTTTGTACAATTTGACATCATTTTTCAATGGGGGGGGGGATCGGGCGGATTATGACGGTAGGACGGTTGTAGGAAGGGGGGGTCCAAAAATGGCCAGAAAGCGATGACGTAAATTATGGACGGCCCCTTATTGCGTGAATGTAAATGCTGAGTGGTTGTTATTTTTTCAAGGACTAGTTTAAAGGTAAGGCAATTGAAACGAGTTAAAACTGAATCCCCATGTCAAGATTCAAGATAAGCTTTTAAAATGTTACAACTCAGCCTTTTTGGTTTGTAAATATAAATAAATAAATAAATATCTTTAATTATAAGTACAGGTAGGTGACTCTTATATTTTCTTCTTAATTCTAATTAATTATTATTGTTCAAGATGGCGTCATTATAATTAGTGTGATACTAGCCTATTTAATATTTAAATTTGAAATAAAAGAATGGTAATCTGTTACAAAACTATTATTTATTCAACAATAACAATAAATATGAATATCAAAATTGAACTCTAGGGGGACGTACAAGGATTATTACAGTGGATGGGGTTAGATAAAATTACTTATGCTAATTGGATTAATATGGTACAATTTAAGGGCATTAGCTCAGTTCTTGAGAAGCATGATCTCTTCACATAGGGTTCTGGGAATCGTGCGGGCATGACATTGAAAAATTAATTTGTTTGAATATCACAATCATAAATACTTTTAAATAGAATAAATAATTTTGATAATAATATAAATTGCCAATTCTGATCTCTTTTTATATTTAATTAAATCAAGTCTTTGTTTGAAAGTCTGTTCCTCTTCAACAATGGTTGGTGAAGTAAATTTTGGATTGGTCTTACCAAGAGTTTATCTCTTCACCCTGATCTTTTCTTCAGATAGATAAATTTGGCCACTTAAAGGGGAATCAACTAAGATCAGGTTTACCGCTGGCTAACCAAAAAAAATCTACTAATTAAGGGGGATGAAATTTAAAATTGGAACGAGGTCCAGGTACAATGAAGTTAACACTTGGCCATCTCTCTCTGGAATAGAAGCTGGAGTCCTTTACAATGGTTCCACTTTTCACTTTAACAATGTAACACATGGTTCACTAACTTGGTCTTTGGTAAACACTTCACTGAATTATTAGAGATCAAATTTTGAAAAACATGCTATATAAAATAGATAATTTGAGATAGCGTTCCCTGACCCATAAATATAAATTATATTAAATTATGAATACAGCTGATCTAACTTAACTTATCTAAAATTTTTATGGTAGATGGTAATAAATTAATGAATGATTTTAGGAAAATAACATTATCAAATAATTTATATTAACTGAGTGATATACTAGGTTGACATATTATATACAAATAATTATTAAGCTGTGTGTTTGTTTATTTATATGGGTGTTCATTTATGAAATTTAAATGTAAATGTTTGTGAACTATTACAATATCCCCTCAGAGTTGAATTAATTTAAAGAATTGAAATTAATGAAAAGTCGATAATAATAGGAACAAATATTTACAAAACTATACTAAATGATAAAATATTTATTTATAATTTAAAATGATGATTTCTTAAAACTAAATGGATTATATGACCTAATATTTACAATCATAACTTCAGGTCCTAATACTGTCCACGCGCACTTCACTTATTTCAAATTTTGTTTCACTGTTCAACATTTATTACACTATTGTTTATATTTACTGGAGTCTTTTATCCCCTCAATCCATAAATAAACAAATTAATCTACAACTTTTAATTAGTTGTCCGTGTATTGTCCAAATGTTTATATAACTGTTAATAACACTATTTATACTGTATTTATTGTTGATCTCGGTTTGGCGTTATATATTTTCTAAGAGCAGTTACATGGTAGGGTCCAAACTCTTGTTCTTCATTTAACTTTTGTACAAAATAAGTCGAATGTCCCAGGATACTTGAGATGCGGTACGGTCCTTCGTATATGGCGAATAGTTTGGCTGTTTCTCCAAATGCTGCATTTGATAGTTGATGATTTTTGACCAATACCAAATCGTTTAAATTGAATAATGTTGGTAATACACCGCGGTTAGCTCTTCTTGCTCGTGTTCCCTTCTTTTCTCGGATCCGTTGGGAGGCGAGGAATATCTTCTGTTCTAGTGGGACATCTTCTGAAAATGGGTTTTCCACATATCGTTCCCAGAACCTGAAATCTTTTCTTCCTAACTGTAGTTCATTCGGACTGAATCCTGTAGTTTCGTGAGGAATTTCGTTCAAGTATTCATTAATTTCTGTTATACACTGAGCCCATTTTCTGTGTTGTCTTGAGCAGTATGTTCTTAAGCAGCGCTTCACTTCTTTAATAGGTCTTTCGGCCATATTAAATTGGGGATGGTACACAGGGTTAAATATTGGAATAATATTGTTTTCTTCTAACTTTCTTATCCATTTGTGGCTCTTAAATTGCGTACCGTTATCACTTTGGATCCTCTGGGGTATTCCATGTTCTATAAAGTGTTGGTTAAACAATTTATTTAGTATGGTTTGTGTGGTGGCACGCTGCATTGGGTATAATTTGATAAATTTAGTGAAAATGTCCAGGACAATTAACATGAATTTCACATTTCCTCGGCCAGGCGGCAAAGGACCTATAATGTCGATAGCTAACTGTTCGTTCTTCTGATTACAACTGATACCTTGAGCGAAACCTCTTGGTGGATGAGTATCATTTTTGCACCGTTGGCACGAGTCACAGGATGCCAGGTATTGCCGGATTCTTCGATTCATGTTCTTGAAAATGAAACATTCTCTGAGTAAATCAAAACATTTCTTAGACCCGCAATGGAGGTAGTAGCAATGACACTCCCAAATAAGGCGATTTATGATGGTTTCTGGTACTACTATGAGCCATTTATTAAGGTGTTTTTGGTATAGTATTTCCTGGTGTAATTTATATGATTGTTTGATTTTTGTGTGTTCAGGTGTATCTTGGGGTATTAATAATATTTGACGAATCTCTTGAAGGCGGGGATCTTGTGACTGTAATTTCCCAATGTTTCGGAGATCTTCTTGTAGTCTAGGGTCTGGAATTCTTCTAATATAATTGATAATTAATTCTCTCTGAGATGTTTCCTGGTTCTCTTCAACTGGGTAACTTATTCTGCTCAGGGCGTCGGCTGTCGAATTATCGGCTCCTTTACAGTGATGGATCGTGAAATTGTACTCTTGAATCGCCAATGCCCACCTTGTTAATCTATTATTCAAGAGTTTACAGGTTTTTAGAAATGTTAATGCATGATGGTCAGTTATGATGTTTAATTTTGAGCCCAATATTATATACCGTGTTTTCTGTAAACAATAGATGATGGCGAGTAATTCTTTTTCAGTGGTCGTATATCTTTGCTCTGCTGGCTGCAGTGTCCGTGATAAAAACATAATTGCTGCTTTGTCTCCATTATCTCGGTATTGAAATAAATGTCCGCCTATCGAAAAATCTGATGCATCCGTTTGTAGGTAGAAGGGCTTCGTATTGTCTGGATGGTGAAGAACATTCATTTTTAGAAATAGGTTCTTAACTCTTTGAAAAGTTTTATCATCTTCTTCGGTCCAGATAAATTTTTGTTTCTTTGAGGTGAGGCGTAGTAAGGGTTGGATTGTTTCTGAATACTTGTCAATAAATTTATTATAATAGTTAATGCATCCCAAAAATGATTTTAACTGTGTCCTATTTTTAGGTGTGGGGAAATCGAGGATTGGTTTGACCCGCTCCTGGTCCATTTCCAAACCGGTTTCTGTTAATGTGTACCCCAAGAACGGAACTGAACTTTGACAAAATTTTGATTTTAAAAACTTTATCGTCATATTTGCTTCAGCTAATTTATTGAAAATATACCTCAAATGTTTTAAGTGTGTTTGGAAGTCGGGTGAAACTATACAAATGTCGTCTACATAAATTAAGGTGAATTTTTCTACTTCCTCATCGAAAACTTTGTCCAATGCCCTTACTAATGCTGCCTGAGATGTGTTGATTCCAAATGGTGTAACTTTGTAGTGGTAGGTCTTTCCTCGGAACTGGAATGCTGTGTATTTTCTCGATTCTTCAGATAGTGGAACTTGCCAATATGATGAAGTTAGATCGATACTACTGATAAATTTTGCACCTTGACATTTTGCTAATAATTCATTGACACTTCTATTACATTCGTAATCTGGAATAATAATTTCGTTCGCTTTTCTAGCATCCAAACAAAGTCTTATTTCACCAGTTTTCTTGACGACCGGGATAATTGGGTTTATAAAAGTGCTGTTGCTTCGCTCTATGATCCCTAGGCGTTCCATTTCCCTTATTTCTCGCATGACTGCGTCTTGGTGTGCTAATGGTACTGGGTAAGTATGACATTTAAAATTTTGAGGATTTTCGACTCTTAATACATGCTGGTATTTGTTACATAACCCAGGTTGGTCGGAGAATACATCTTGAAAGTCCAATAACAAATCAGTTAATTGTTGTTTTTGAATACTATTTAGATTTAAATTATTTTTGAGGGATTCTGTAATTATTTCAGGGGATAATTCACATGATGTTCTGGGGTTTGTTTCTTCAATATAATAACACTCTTCGTATGGATCTTCATTGCAGCAGTAATCTTCTAAATTATCCACATTTTTATCATTAGTGATTATATGGCATAAAATTCCAGCTCGATTTGTGTTATTGAATTGAATTACTAAATCTGTATCATTAATATTCATATGCATTTCACCCTTTTCAAAATTTATCTTCATCTTCCAGGCACTAAGTGTATCTATCCCGATAATTACTGATTGTATTAGTTTTGGTACTACGAGCATTTGTGTTAATATAGTTTGTTGACCAATGGTAATAGGAATCATTACGATTTTTGAAATTTTCCGGGATTTTTCATTGGTTGCTGTTCTAATGTGCATATTATTTACTGGTAATTCTTCTATTTTTCCTAATTCACTCCGATTTGATATGTACCAATCTTCTGCTAGACATGTAATGTTAGAACCTGTATCAATGAGAGCTGTAACTTCTTTGCTTTTGATCTTTATTCTTATTTCGGGGCATTTTTGCGATATAGTCGTATGAGTATTTTGTTCTGTTTCTTCTTCAAATAAAAACTCCCGATCACAATAAATATTGCTCAAAGTTAAACTATTGGTATCTGATTCATTATGCATGTTATTTACATTATTTACAATTTCAATTGACCTCTTATGTCCGACTTCTTTCTTATTTTGCACTGAAGATGTGTTCTTCTGATTTGAGCTATTTACATGGAGAATGAGGTCACCACCATCATCAGTGCCTCTCAGTTTAAATCCTGATTATTTTCCTCTGGCACTAGGTTTGCGTTCTCCTCAATAATGGCAGCGCACACCTGGTTTTGTTCTTGTGTCGGGTGGTATCTAGGCAGTGGTCTTCTCTCTTCAGACGGCGGTTGGTTTGATGGTAGATTGGGAAACTGTCTTAGGTCACGGTAATCGTTTCCAAATCGATGGCGTCGGTCGTCTCTTTGGTACCGATTATCGTGGTGGAGGTGATTCTCATGTCTCCGATTGTACGGGTGGTACTTAGGTGTGTACGCTCGATTGTCCGTGTTTCTTTCATTGTAGTGTTGGTTATGACCTTTTCTACCGTGTTGGTGGTGGTTTCTATTTACATGATTTTCCTCAGGTGTATTTTCCTTTTTATGTTTATGGTTTTCGTTCCTTTGATGGTTAGGTGACCTTGCTTGTTCTCGCAGATCTTCTCTCTGGAGTAGAGCTTCAAAATCGCAGACCGTCTGAATATTTTGAACTCTATAGGCATCTTGGATTATGTCTCCAAAGTGGTTTGATAGGCAATCGAGGATTTCTTTTTCGTCCAGGGGAGGGTTTAGCGATTTAAGGGTCAACACCCGCTCTATAAAATACTCTGATCGGTTCAGATAACCATTTGGCCGATATCGTTCATTTTCGATCCGTTGTTTGACGCCTCTTTGGATATCTCGGTTCCAATATTTCGATTCAAACATATGTTGAAAATCATCCCATGTGTGAATATCAGTTTTGATTAAATTGAACCACTTTGAGGCATGTCCTTCTAGGCACATTTCAATGAGATCAACTAGGCTTTCCGCACTATTATTTTCTGGATTTAATTGTAGGTTTTTCTCATAATATTTCTTAAGTTTGTTTAGAAATTCCTGGGAATTATGTGTCTTTCCATTAAATTTTGGGTGGGTAATTTCCGGTGTTAATGTCGATCTGCCGTTACACACAATATTAATAGGGACGGGCGCTTGTGTTGTTTGAATGTTGGGTGTAGTAGGTATTTCTAATATTTTCTTATGACACGCCTCCACGGACTCAGCCAATTTCGCAATTTGGTATTCATTGGATTTAATGTTTGGGTTCAGTTCTAATTTGACTTGGTTGATTTCAGCTGTTACTTGTTCTTTGATTTGTGTATAATTTTCCTTACAAATGTTTTCTACCTCCCTGTGTGTCTCTAATTGAATCTGTTTAATTTGTTCAGTGATTTTTAATTGGGTTTTACAATTTTCTGATACGATGATTTGACTAACCTCCTGTTTATGTTGAATGAGGTCTTGTATTAAATTTTCTCTGATTTTGTATTCCCCTTGTTCTAATTTAGTATCAATTTGATCGACTTCCTTAGCCAAATTTTCCTGAAGAATTTTAAGTTGATTTATGTCAGTTTTAAGATTTGACTGTTCATTGTGAATTTGCTGAATTTGATTTTCGACCCGGGCAGAGTGATTTTGAAATTCAGATCTTAAGTTTGCATGTTGTATTTTAATATCAGATTTGATTGCGTTCATATCGGCTTTAATTTCATTTCTTAACTCGGTTTTAAGCGCATTCATGTCAGTTTTAATCGCAGCATTGCTCGATTTAATTTCATTCATGTCGGTTCTAAGTGCATTGATCGCCGCTGCTATTTGTACGAGTGGGTCGACACTGTCGACAGCTGATTCAGTACGAGTATGGTCTGGAATCAGCACAGGAGGGACGGTACTAGTGTCGCTCGTCAAAGAAACTAGCGTTCTGATTGGTTGTTCCGTTCGGTATATTTCGCTCAATGACGATGTAGCGGGGGAAATCGCCGCGGAAGTAGTGGTAGCACTGATTGAGGTTGGCGTTGGTGTTGAAGTGGGAGACGCCGGCTGGGACAAAATGGCGGAACGTTCTGACATTTCACTCACGGCCGAAATTGTTGTCTCATTATTAGAATCACTCGCGTTGTCGGAATTATTTGAGTCGCCTACCGAAACAATGTTTTCTTTGTTCACTGACGGGTCACTGTCCGATTCGCGGTGTACATTTATTGGTTCCGTGTTATTGCCGAATAAAACAAAACTTGTCTGCTCGGACTGCGTCGTTGAAACTTTAGGTTTGTCGGTTGATCTTAAATGGTATTTATGTTCGTCGCCCATATTGAGGTAGTAAGCACGCAATTAGGATTATTATACAATAAATTGGATATTATACTTATATCTAAATGAGGTGAGATGAGTCTTAATCTAGGCTATCTCCTACAAAATTATCTTCTTGCTATCTCAAATAATGTCTGCGATCATTAACTTTTCATTGTCAATGCCCTTACGTTGCGGCGCCAATTACAACTCAGCCTTTTTGGTTTGTAAATATAAATAAATAAATAAATATCTTTAATTATAAGTACAGGTAGGTGACTCTTATATTTTCTTCTTAATTCTAATTAATTATTATTGTTCAAGATGGCGTCATTATAATTAGTGTGATACTAGCCTATTTAATATTTAAATTTGAAATAAAAGAATGGTAATCTGTTACAAAACTATTATTTATTCAACAATAACAATAAATATGAATATCAAAATTGAACTCTAGGGGGACGTACAAGGATTATTACAGTGGATGGGGTTAGATAAAATTACTTATGCTAATTGGATTAATATGGTACAATTTAAGGGCATTAGCTCAGTTCTTGAGAAGCATGATCTCTTCACATAGGGTTCTGGGAATCGTGCGGGCATGACATTGAAAAATTAATTTGTTTGAATATCACAATCATAAATACTTTTAAATAGAATAAATAATTTTGATAATAATATAAATTGCCAATTCTGATCTCTTTTTATATTTAATTAAATCAAGTCTTTGTTTGAAAGTCTGTTCCTCTTCAACAATGGTTGGTGAAGTAAATTTTGGATTGGTCTTACCAAGAGTTTATCTCTTCACCCTGATCTTTTCTTCAGATAGATAAATTTGGCCACTTAAAGGGGAATCAACTAAGATCAGGTTTACCGCTGGCTAACCAAAAAAAATCTACTAATTAAGGGGGATGAAATTTAAAATTGGAACGAGGTCCAGGTACAATGAAGTTAACACTTGGCCATCTCTCTCTGGAATAGAAGCTGGAGTCCTTTACAATGGTTCCACTTTTCACTTTAACAATGTAACACATGGTTCACTAACTTGGTCTTTGGTAAACACTTCACTGAATTATTAGAGATCAAATTTTGAAAAACATGCTATATAAAATAGATAATTTGAGATAGCGTTCCCTGACCCATAAATATAAATTATATTAAATTATGAATACAGCTGATCTAACTTAACTTATCTAAAATTTTTATGGTAGATGGTAATAAATTAATGAATGATTTTAGGAAAATAACATTATCAAATAATTTATATTAACTGAGTGATATACTAGGTTGACATATTATATACAAATAATTATTAAGCTGTGTGTTTGTTTATTTATATGGGTGTTCATTTATGAAATTTAAATGTAAATGTTTGTGAACTATTACAATGTTTAGCTAAATTTTTAATTAATAATAGAAAAATAATTTTAGTAGGTCAGATATTTATAGAAAACCTCAACTGCAAACTTCTGTATTTATAGACAAATTATTCTTAACATTAAGACATTTGGACAAAGAAAGAAAAATATGTAAGTTGCTGGAGATTTTAATATTAATATTCTTGACAGATTATCATCAGCAGTTAGGTTTTTTTAATGTTCACAAAAATAATGGATTATATTATTTAATTGATTTTCCAACCAGGGTAGCCCATACTATATCAAATTCAATAGATATGTACCTAACTAATATCAATGTATACAGAACCCTCTAAGTAGGGACACCTTATGGAAAAATGAAGTTCCGCCGCCGAAAAAGAGATGGCGCCACTTCAGTCCTATTGGAATTGTTATAGGAGTTTACGGATCAAGCAGACTTTCCAAAGTCGAGCAGCTGGTTGCAATATTTTGACAGTTGTATGTTATTGTTTTGTATTGTTGTATCTTTTACCATAATGTTTACCTTTTTTGTTTACAAACATTCTCATTTTGACATTTTGGATAGTGAGTAGAAGCGCGGACTATACGGAACCAGCTTGAACTATTCCATGCATCAGCGCTGATTTCTCCTCTGCTTTTCGGCGGCGGAACTAAAAAAATTAACATTGGATGTCCCTACTTACATATTTGAGAAAGCTGAGGATGGTATATTTGGTGGTAGCAGTCTTATTTGCCATTTCGAACAACACATGATTTGCGGTTCTCTTTTGAATTTAATTTCTTTGCTTTACAATAACTAAAAATTTTGTCCATCTTGCAATTTACTATATTCGGGAGTTAAATATAATCTTCATTTGATTGGAATATTATGTCCTTCATGGTCCAAATCATAGTTCCCTGTCCTTTTGCTATTAAAACTGTTTAGAGTTTAAATCTTCTGTTTGATCCCTTTTTCAAAGGTTCTCCGTTATCTCTGTTCTCATTATTTCTTTCATCACATTATGCGTCTGTCTCCCTTTCTGTTCCAATGTGTTACGATAGTATTTCTTGATGTCACTGTGAATTTTTGAAGGGCGTGATACCCTTATATGTGTTATTTCTTTTCCTTCATTATTTCATTTTTTCGTGCAATATCTTTCGTCTATGTGATAAGATATGGAATTGCAAACATTTTCTCCTACGTTTTGACATTTTCTCATCTTATTTTTACTACTAACTTTGAATTAAAAACCAAAAAATATGTAGCTCTAAATTTTAGTGCACTTTATTTTTTTAATAACATATCCTAACAGTAAAAATTTACTAAATAATTGAAAACGTAAATAAAAACATCTGCTAAATAAGACGGTATTCACCTGTTGTATAAAAATAATTTAGTAGGTGCTGTATTCTGTTAGCAACCACTGTAACAACGGTAACCATTTCAAATTAAACCATATGTTTTGATGTAAACAAATAAAACCTTAAGTACTCATAAATTCTTGACATAAGTTCCTTTCGGATGATCCTGTGCCTAAACCCTATCAGATATCGAAACCCAACTGCCATAGTGCACATCATGAGATTCCAAGCTTTAATAATTAAATTAATTATTAATTTGATACCAAGATCAAGGGTCTACAATGTGTAGTTTTGGCTGCACTACACATACCAACACACAACTCTCCTTTTATATATATTTGAAATCAAAGAAATCATAAAACTGACAAAAATTTGCATGGAACAAAATTATTTCCAGTACAATAATAAATATTATCAACAAAATAAAGGATTACCAATGGGTTCACCTCTGTCAGGGCTCCTAGCAAATATATTCATACACCATCTAGAAGAGTCCAAAATCATTCAAGCATCAAATCCACTGAAAAATAAAATTCTTTATTGGTACAGATATGTAGACAACGTAATTTGTCTATTCAATGGAAATAACGACGAAAGCGTTGAACTATTAAACTATTTAAATTCACTAAACAACAATATTCAGTTTACAATAGAAATACAAGGCAAAGAAATAAATTTTCTAGATTTAACTATTTCTAACAACCAAAGTAAACACTCGTTTAAAATATATAGAAAGACAACTCAAAGTGACCTTTTGATTCCACGTAATTCAAATTACCCTTGGATACATAAAATGTCAAGTTTCAGATCCATGATCCACCGAATGTTAAATATACCCATGAAGAAATCTGATTACGAAGAAGAAAGAAAAACTTAAATATTTAGCATTTAAAAACGGTTATGACCCAAAAATGATTGAAAATATGATAAAGAAAATAAAACGAAGAAAACATTCTCAGTCAAATAACAACAACCAGGACAATAACAAGAAATATATCAGCGTACCATATAATACACAAATTAACAAAGCTATAAGAAAAACATTTGAAAAATCAAACTATTATTTAAGCTACAAAACAAAATACCCCCGTTGCAGCAGACCTGCATACTCAGCGAATTTCAAATGCAAAAACCATATTTCAATCCAACATTTGACATTTGAAAGCATTTTGTCCAAGATTTGACATGTTTTTGAAAGCTCCATAAGAATAACATGGGAAAGAGTATGCAGGTTTGCTGCTACGGGTATATTAAAACTGGGTGTTTTTAATTCATTCTTTAGTAGATCTGAACTAGAAGAAGCCGTTTACCAAGTTTTATCAAGATATGTTGGGAAATAAGCGAGATATAGAATTTTACTTATTCCCCATAAGGTTAACATTGGGACAACGTACTGTGTTTACCACTTTTAATATCTCGGTAACCAATGGACATAGAGCAGTGATTCAAAATACTAAATTGTTTGTTTTTTCGAGCTGAATTCAATGGTGCCATCAAAAATTTGATAAATTTGGTTTTTCTATGTAAAACCTCAAAAAACCCATTTTTAGGGGGGTTTACCCCCCTTTACCCCCCCTTCCGGTAGTCCGATCGGGCTGGTTTACGAACTCGTCCGAATAATTACTACTTTACAGGTCTGAGCCAAATTTCATTCCAATCGGGCCATTTTTACGGCCGCTATCGTGCTTAAAGACACATAGATATATATATATATATATAGATATATATATATATGTATAGCTTTCTCCAGAGCCAGTTAACCGCTCTTTTTAGCATCCACAACCAATTAACGTCTCTCAAAGAGCACATTTGTAGGTACACTTAACTGGACCTTCCAGAGCAAATTAACCGCTCCCTCTCCTCTTCCCCACCATAGCCCACCTCTACCCCTCATGGCTTGCTCCAGTTACGTGCTCCCGACTAAATAAGCAGGCTTGCAAGAAAGGGAATTTTTCTATCGCCCGCGTCCCTTTCTCTCTTCCCGCCAAAACTGTTGTTACTGCTACTACTGCACAAATCTTTTTGGACCACAGCTATTCACTTCCGGTTTGCACACCCGGTAATATCTGGGTAACCGTCGCGTCGGCCACTTGACTTTAGCTCAAAAAAAATTATTAATTTTTATTTTCGTAGAATTAGCACGGTCTTTATTTGTCAAATATTAAATGTAAAATGGGAACAATCAATTTATTATGTACGATTTTTGTGTCGAAATGGGTAACCCATAAGTTAAATTTAAATCTATTTTGAATTTCAAACGATTTCGTAACAAAATTATTTTATACAAAAATGCAATGTTGCCTACATAGAGCACATGTGTCACAGGTTAATTAGTTTCATAATTTAATCATATTATGCCTTTTTGAGATAATTGTTGAAGCCAGCATTCAAATATACAAAATAAATTTATTAGTTAAAAGAGTTTTTATTTTATGGCACATAATATTTTTAAAATAAGCTGTAAAGTAGAGAGGCAACCTTAACACAGTGACAATTTAACTTGGGGCTGTAAAAATACTGATGTTTATTATTTGTGTTTAACCTGAACGGCATCAAGTTTACCTTAATAAGTAGTTCCAACAACTAGGTTTTATTGCATTTTAGTAGCTTTCAGGCCTTACCTACAACCACCAAAAAGTCTTTTTACAATTTATTTGGTAATTTACTTAAATAAAACATTAAGAATTGTATCTCAGAGTTGCTCAAAAATCAATTTAAACCGTTGGAAATAAGGGTTGTGATATCAGTGGCGGATCCAAGGGGGGGGGGGCAAAGGGGGCAATTGCCCCCCCCCCCAAGAATGAGGGAAAAATCAGAAATTTTCGGGAAAATGAAATTCCCGATTTTTGGGTGGAATATAAATTAATTAGCTTCAGGAAATTTAGGGACGGGATCGTTTTAGCGATCGCAACAAGTGTGTAGCTTCACGAAACTTACAATCCGCCGCAAAAAACGATCGTACGTATTTGCCGATCACGAATATACGGCAAATCCAGCTTTGAGAAACTCGCAATCGGCCGCAAAAAGTATCCGTATTAGGCGCGTATTAGCCGAGGGTGAATAAAAACGACAAACGTAGTTTTGCAGAACTCGCGATCGGCCGCGATAACGATCGCAAGTATTTGTTAGTCGCGGGTGAACAGCTAAATAAATTTTGTGGAATTCGTGAACGGCCACGAAATACGATAGCACGTATCAGCCGATAGCGGATAAATGACCGATGTAGCTTTCCGGAACTAGCGATCGGCCGCGAAAAACAATCTTGAGTATTTGCCGATCGCTGATAAAAGTCAAATGTATAGCTAGTAAAATCGTGGCAACGGACAATAATGGTTGAAGAGAGGTAGAACGGATCATGGTTTTTCATCAACATTCACCTCAATATCAATACATCGTGATATTGAGGTGAATGTTGATAATATAATCGAGCGTTATGCTAAGGGAGGAAAAACTGGAAAAAGAAGGCTCGACAGGACTTATTGTTTTTTTTTTATTTAAGTTTTCTGGAGAAAGTATTGTAAATAATAAATTTAAGGCTTGAGCCTCTAAAGAAGTCTTTCTTTATTTCCCTAATTACCTAAACAAGTATTCTGTAATAAATTAATCCACTAAAACACTGTTGCTTTAAAGTGAAAATTGAGCATGTTTTTGTCTATAGATTGCCTAAAAACACGAGTTTTCAGTTCAAATTTTCACCGATTTTCCGGGGGAGGGCCCCCGGACCCCCCGAAAGGTTCCCTCGTAATCATGTTTGCCCCCCCCCCCCCCCCGAACTCATGCTCTGGATCCGCCTCTATGTGATATAAGCTAAAACTTATTTTATATTAGCCCCACCGACACGGATTAGCTAGTATATGACTTCTTATTTTTTCTCTTTGATGTTCAATTTAAAAATGAAGATTTTGCACCAAAAGTTGAAGTCATAGGTTTTACTGTCACTAGAGGCATGGCCGGTGCCGCGGTGTCGCGCGGCGGCGGCGCAGCGGTAGTAGTGAGCACGTGACCGACCCCTCCCCCCGCCAACGATCCCGCCGGCCGGCCGGCGTGTCAGCCGTCACTGAGAGATAAACTGATATAGATATTTTAGCTACAGTCAGTCTTAGAAATGAAACAATTCTTTTTTTGTCGGTGCATTTTTCTATTGGACTTCAATCGTTTTTAAAGGTAGCTAAAACATCCTGCTGTGGGAAACGATCTAGAAAACTTTATAGAAAAGGAAAAATTGTTATTATTTACTGGAGAACGAGCTTATAATATTACTGAGTCATTGAAGTGAGCGGCCATTTTTGAGTTTAAGCCTCCTTCTCAACCTCATAGTGGTGACCATCTTCAAAGACGATTGGACGCACCCAAATTTTATATTCATGTAGCAACAAACCTACACACCCATTTCCTAAATTATTCTTGTTTAAAACGTCTTATCTTACAGGTTTTGTTTTGAAATGTATTTTAGATGTTTGAAAACATATACAGCTAGCTAACACGGTTTTACCCGTGAAAAAAAAAACATAAAAACATCCTTGGATTCATGATTTAATGTTCAGGTTGCCTTGACAACTAAATGAGCTTCCCCATACTTCTTTAACAAAATGATGGGTGAGTGGTATTTCACAAATATAATATAGTAGAAGATTATTTTTTTTACTTTACATTTCTTCATATTTGAAGGTGATTGTATTGTAGTGCGAGTACGAATACGCTTACTAAACCTACATGGGTTAACCACATTAGTTATTTTTTGCATTAATTTGTTGTTTTTGTGATCCAAAGACACCACAAACACTATGGATTAATTTTTAGAACAAGATGATAGAAGATATATATCACATTGAAGTAAATGTAGCTCAAAACATTGCCTTACAACACAAAGAAACAATTCTCATGGAAAATGGTTTAAACTGTAATAGAATAGGTCTTCCAACACCAACAGTTGTCAATATAGTTTATCCTGTGTATGACTTGGACGAGCAAGCAACAACCGTTACACATGCAGATCTACAATATGCTGAACAATGAACAAAAGTGTGTACAGTAGTTGATCAAATACTTAATGCAATATCTGGTGATTCAATTGAAAAATTATCCTTTTTAGAAGCCTCAAAACGGCCTCGTTTTTGGTTCCCCACCTATGGCAGTTTTCGTTTTTTGCGGCGACTTTGAAATCGCATCTCCGTAAGAGCCCTTGTTAAATTTGCGCAATTTCGCCGCCCAAGGCGATGCAGGGGTAAACGTGGTATCACTTAGCGTCTCCAATTCTTATAGTAAAATTTATCTTGAAATATCATTGCTAAGATAAAGAGCTGATGAGTGTTTACTGCTTCTCCAAAATCGTTTCTGCTCAATCGTCAAAAAAATAAATGGCGTTAAAGTTAGTCAACTTCAACGGTTGTATCTTTGGGATACGTCAACATGTATGATTTTGGGTTTGCAATTTGAAATAAACTTTCTACAACTCTTTATACCTGAAATAGTGTAATACAGTGACTCTCGCTCCCACGATTCTTGATATCACGAAATCCTCGATACCACGA
The DNA here is from genome assembly GCA_035578135.1 of Flexamia atlantica. NCBI lineage: Eukaryota > Metazoa > Arthropoda > Insecta > Hemiptera > Cicadellidae > Flexamia > Flexamia atlantica. The sequence continues at coordinate 181,183,095 of JAQJVK010000001.1, forward strand.
ATTATTTTTAATCCCCTTAGAAAAACCTGTCTAACATGAAGAAGTTACTATACATAACACGAACTAATTTTCCGGTAATATTTTACCTCTATAACTCGAAGGGACACAAAAAATTACCTCTATAACTCGAAGTTTACCTCCATACCACGAAGTTATCAGAATGGACCTCTGTAATATGAAATCCCGGCGTTCAGGATCCAACCTATCACCTGTCGCTGAATCATGTCCGGGGTCAAGCGCCTTTATAGTCTGACTGCAGTCTCGTGTCTGTTTACTTTGTGCGGGGCTTTTGGAGTGTGTGACGACTGTTTGAGCGTGAAATATTCTAAAATGAGTGCAAAAAGACAGGGAATAATGTAGGGAATGCTAAAATTAACATTAATCTTATGGACGTCGTGGGCCTTAAAAATTGTTATAACAGACTAGCTATGAGATAATATAACCTAATCTGTGGAGAAAGAGAGGACTGGTGGGCCTTAAGAATTGGCACCAGTTGTAACTATGAGTGGTTAAAAGGCGAAATCAGTCAAGGGTCAGTAAAATATATATGTGAAATATAATTAATGATATAGCGAATACCTCCATAATGTTAAGCAAAAACATGTTTTCTATACTTTCCGAACTTAATATCAAATTACACCATTGGGATCTCGTATAAACTATTAAATTTAGAGAACATTTTCAGTGGGAGAGTTGGCCTATTTTAATAAGACAGTAAACGATTATGAGTTCCATTTTATTGTAAATGTCAGCCATTTTCTAATGTGGCGGGTGGACTACTTAGATTTTTCTAATGGGAAATCCAAGATTTTAGGACGTTTTGTTTTTTAAACGTTTCTATGAACGTTTTTTATTTGAAATTTTTTTCCTAAATCCAATGGTTAAAGAGGTATAAGCAGTTAAAGTTTGATTTTCCCCTTTAGTAGTGCATCGAGAAATTGGCAGTTGATTGGTATCGAAAACGAATGGGTTGAATAAAACTTACCAAAGAATAAAAATAAAAATGTCTTTTAGACTTACTTAGGTTTTTAGTTGACGTTCATTCATAAACATTTTTTGGACTTTTGAATATTCCATTACTCCATAAGAAATACGTGGGGTATAGCACAGTTAAAATGGACAAAATGAATTTCAAATGGGATACAATAAAATATTAAGTGCTCATTATCTCCTTAACCATTGAGTTTGGAAAAATACGCTCTTTGAATGAACGCAAATTTTAAAAAATCAATACAATTTACGTGTTACATAAGAAATACAGCGCCAAAGTTGTCTGCCATATCGGGAAACGGTGGCCATTTCAAGAATAAGGAATTCGTATTTTTGATTGTCTTGTGATTGTATTGGAATTTGTGAAGTTCCCCATTTAAAGTTTTCCCTACATTTAATAGTTTACGAGGTGTGCACAAAAAATTAACACTGTATATGTTAACAGCTAGTTTACAATAAAGCTTGAACATGTGTTTCAAAATTTAATTAAAGCAGAAGTTTTTAAAGTCTATGCTTTTATTATAAAATATATTTTACTTTGTATTTAGTTTTCTGTTTAAAATGTTCTCAGACGTAACTATTAAACTATTAGGAAAATAACATGTTCACTAAGAAACCTGTCTCAATTAGATTATACTAAACCTGCTGGTTTTAATATTGTTCATATTGCTTAGTTGACTGGCATAAACGAAACCCACATGCCACATGTTCATATTAACCACTGACTTGAAAATAAAGCACGATCACATGTATTAATTTAAACAAAGCAGACGTTTTTAGATCCCAATGTTTTTAAATGGCAGATATTTTTCGTCATTTCTTGTTTTATGGTGAATTTCAAGCAATTTCAGCAATGGGGTATTTCATAAATATACACTTTTCTTCATATAACCAATTCAAGTTTATTTATGTTCGTGGTTCGTTCTGGATAATTTTGTTGTGATAACAAAAAGGCATTCTTGAAAATGGGTTAACACCCCAAGAGTAAAATAAATACTTTATCCTCATCAAAAAAATATTGTTGTAAATTACTATTTTACTATATTTTTTGTTATTTTACTAAACGCAACCCATTTTTAAGATTAATTAATTAATGCAGATATAAAGATGAAATGAGTATTGTTTTGTTAATCTTTACATGTTATACAACCTATTATTTATGTTTGATCAAATTTAGCTTACATTATGTGTTCAAACAAAATTCATGAACACGTTTTGCCAAGTACCTCTTTGGATTGTTATGTTTGTTTTGAGGTGCTGAATATTCTGTAAATGGTTTTCGTTAGCCTTACCTTTTATATATCCCCAAAGAAAACAATATAGTGGGGTAAAATCCGGGGATTTTGAGGGAAATAATCCTTCACTGATGAAATTAAATTTTGGGTTGCGTTAAAAAAAACACCCTGTATTTTGTTTATTGTTAATTTGATCACTTTATTTTCCAACCAATATTTCATTTTTAAGATTACAGTTACTGTAATAATGAAGTACTTCAATATTTGTGTCAAGTAATAGCTTCCTCAAATAATTTACCGTTATGTAATCGACTTAAAGTATTGTTATTTGATATAAGTCACAATCGGACATTTTCTTTGTTTAAGATGAACGTTGTTAATATTAAAAAACATTCTGTACTTATCATCAAAATAAGTAATGGTTTGTTGAAAATACTTGAGGTCTGAAAACTAAAAGAAAAAAACCCCTTTAATTAATTCTCACTATTCACCTGTTAAAAGGTCATCTGCAGCAAAAACACAGCAATATGACGGCCGAGAAATTACATTTTTAATTTACCTTGTTTTTTGGGTTCGATTTTAAGTATGTGTTTATTAAATACAATAAGCAAATACGTTTATTAAAATTGCCTAGAATACCTTAAGAGGGTTCCCTACCTACCCAAAATATGCCTAAAACACGCTCCGCGCGGTATCATTTAGCGTTTACAGTTTTCAAAATAAAACTTAATTTAACATAGCATTTCAGAGACAAAGAGTTGTAGAATGTTAATTGCTAATCCAAAATCGTTTATGTTAACGTTTTCTGAAGATACATTCCGTTGAAGTTGACCAACTTTAACGCCATGTATCTTTTTAATGAGTGAGCGTAAACGAATTTGGAGAAGCAATAAACACTCTGCAACTCTTTATCTTTATAATGCTATTTTCGAATAACTTTTATTTTAAGAATTGGAGACGCTAAATGACACCGCGTTTACCCGTGCACCGGCTTGCGCAGCGAAAAGTGCACAAATTTAACATGGGCTCTTATGGAGCCGCAGTTCCAAAAGTCGCCGCTAGTGCCGCAGAAAAACGAAAACTGCCGTAGGTAGGGAACCCTCTTAAATGTAATAAAGGTGCATCAGTGCCTTTGAAAAATGGAACAAAAGTAAGCAGGGTAATTGTAAACCATGAAGTAAATGCTCCACATTTCCAATACATATAATGTGTAGAAGTTTCCCTGTTTTTATAATTTAAAAACAAACATAAAATTAATTTGTTTAGAGATTGGTGGTCTTATTCCAGTATGATAAAACACTAATTTACCCTGGGGGTTATAAAAATTGCTATTCTGGCATTCATTGTTGTGACACTCTTTCAAAAGTCCAGACCACTTATTTTGTTACAAAGAAAATGTGACTTGGAAAAAGCTCACATAGGCTTTGCAACAAATAGTAGCACAATCACTTCAGTTTAAAAGCCTCTTGGACGAAGGCTCATGGGATATTTTATAAACCCTCAAGAGGCACATTTAGAGAGTAATACTTTAATTACATATCAAATATACGTATGGAAAAATTGTTTTCTAGATGACGATATATGCTGCATACAAAACTCTAAAAATGTTTACGCGTACTATATGCGTAGATTGATAGATATTTTTTATCAATCTATAATGCGTAGGTTATAGATGGTATTTTATTGATAAACTAATAAAAAAGGAGCCCATTATACTTCATGCGTTAACAATAATAGGTCACAGTGCCTTTGTGGCAGTTCCCCATGAACAACGATCAACAATATTACACGCCTCTGGTGAAAGCCAAAGATATAATTTTTACCAATGATTGTGTTAAACATGAAAAAACAACGCTGTGCATCAAACCACATTACAATAGGTGCAATATATGTTTTTGAAATAATTGTAATTATTTAAAACTACAGATATAAGCTTAGTTCTGTGTTGTTTATTTATTATACCGTGTTTCGTGTGGCCTAAAGTCTCGAATCGGATTGATAACTTTAAAAGGAACAAAAAAGATTTGTTTATGATATTTTGCACATAAGTTCCGGCCAAAAAACACTCCTTTTTTCCGTGCATTAAATATCTGCCACTGTCCCCAAAATGCGAAATACTTGTATTGTGGGTGTGCCCCCAATTTTTACACACAACCCCCCTCAAGTGACTTACTCATTTTGAATTACTTAATAAAAGAAACAATATGCCACACATCCTACAGGTCAATATCATAACCCTGAAAAAAAATTACCTAACCAAAGCTACAGCCGTTTGAAAATCCAAAATTCCCTTAAGGTTTGCATTAAAATTTCTCACATATTGTCGCTCAATTGAAGTTTAAAATAGCAATCATGAAAAAAATACTTTAATATAAACTTGTGACTAACCTAACCAAATAACAGTTAGCCCAATACGGCTGATACTATATCAATTTTGAGGTTAGAACATTAAATAAAAATTAAAAGTTGAATTATTTTGTCTTGTGATTTGAGGTTACAATTTACAATTAGCAGCCGTTAGCTACCACACAATTGTTGGAAACATTATATATGTTAGAAAGAAATCCTGGAATGACGCTGTTGGATCGGAAAGTCTTCAAGCATCCTAATATCCTATAAGGGAAGTAGGGAAGTAATAGATAAGAGATTAAGATTCTGGCACATGCAGTTTACCAATGAATTAGAAGGGTTCTATTTTCTGTACTTTTACACTCTATCCGTCCTATCTAGACGATAAATAACAAACATTTCTTTTTACTGTAAAAATTAAGATTTTACATTCTGAAACCATACGCCATTGGATTTCTCTCGAATTTCGTTGAATAATAAAAAAAATCGTTAATAACTTAATTTATTTTCCTCATATTTTACCGTCCCCCAAAATCTGCCGCCCGGTGCAGGTGCCCCATTTACCTCCCCCCCCCTAGTTCTGGCCCTGAGCTACCGAAGTCAATTTAGGCCTAACAACTCTTAACTTATGGTTATAGACACCGTTATAGTTATAACAGAAGCAAAAATTTTAAGTTTTCCTTGATTATTAAAAAAAGTCTTTACCTTAGTAACTAAAAAATATCTCTTGAGGTTAGAGGATGCCTTGTTGTAGCACAGTATTATACGCAAGTTTCGATGTACTACATTATTATTCCGTCATGATTTTTCGACCTTTTCAGACCTCCTCCAGAGACATCCAAGTCATGTTCTAGAATAATATCCAGTTTATTTTTGTAAAACAATATCAAAAGTAAAATGTTTCCAGACATCTCGTGTACTGCACACATTTTGGACTGAAATGAGATTAAATTGAGAAGGCCAATATTAATTAAATCCTATTGCTGAAGACAACAAATATAATGTTAATAAATCTGCATTTTTGTAATGACTCTGTTGTTACTTGTGTTACAACAGTGGGCAATACCTTAAAAGCTTGGTATTTTTCATTTTCTTTTGAAAAATACGCGTCAAATTATTGTTTAACTTTGTATGCGCTACCCAATTATTATGAATCAAATTTAACAGCTAAACAAAATACTATGCAAAACTGTAAAACTTGCATATGTAAAACTATTTAGCCCAGGAGCTACGGGGGCTTGATCATGCATGAAATGGTAGCGGAAAGTTTTTATTGATTATTGTAGTATGGATCAAGTTGATGAAAATGAGGTATGTCGCCTATTTCCCAGGTGGTCGATAACTTGGGGGGAGGAGGGCAAACTTGGCTGGGGATGCTGTGCGTAAAAACTCAGATATCTCAAAAACTATAAAAAAATCGAACGTCGCATCGGTTAGGACATTATTTTAATCACAAACGTATGGCTTGAGACAAGGGACCGTCCAGAAAAAATGTTTATAGTAATTTAAATAATCTATAGTATAACGTTATTTTCGTTTGGTGTACACTTTTTAAATTTAATTCAAATTTTTTATTGTACTGTATAGCTAAGATAGAGTGACTTTGGAAAATACTGATTCATAAAATAATTGGCGGGCTTTTTATCTAGAGGTTGGTGTAGATAAAACTCAGCGCACACATGTCTGGAGCCCTGTTTGGGTTTGAATAGTCAATTCAGGGTCTTACAGCACTTACAACCGTTTGTTTGATAGTATGAGATTGCACATTTTAAATGTGGAGTAATGTTTCATATTTTTTATAGTTTCACTGTCTAGGCTAACTTAATGGCGAATCAACCTCTAATCTATTTAATTCTGTAGGAATAAATTTTATAAACAATATGCGGTTATTTTTATCTGTGCCATGGTTATCTTCCAATGAAGTCTTTCTTACAAACCAACTTTTCCTGTTTCAAAATATATCCCACATACATCCCGCAAACCATTTGTGAGTGTGTAGAAAGTCTTAATTTGATAGGCGTTAGAAGTGTTTTATTCACAAATCTACTGTTTTGACATAATTTGACCAAAATCTATAAATACAGGGTGTCTGTGAAGTCCGTCACCAAACCCCATAACCTGGTTTATTGGGACAAAATAAGCAAAAAAGTTCGTATGAAGATATGTCCTAAAATGTATATTTACCCAGATATCCGCCATTTAGTATTTTTTCACAAACTATTTTTTATCTCCGAATTTTTTTAATCGATTTTGTTGAAACTCGGAATGTTCCTAGAAATAATCAAGGCTGGTTTATGAAAAAATAATCAGCATGATCGAATAATAAATTTCAAAATGGCGGCCGTTTAAAATCTTTGAATTAAAATGCCAAAAAACGGAACGTGGTACAAAAAAATACAAAAGATAACAATTTTTATATAATTTAATTTCCAATCTAATGACATCAAAATTATGCAAGATTAATAAATAACTGATTAATATTAAATTTAGCTAACGAGGCAGCATAATTTGGAGAGAAATATGTCCTATGGGTTGGATCGAGTCATGCGCTGACATAGGTCAAATACGCTGCCCCGATAGATAAATTTGACCACAAAATTACGCAGTTTAATGAAAAATATACATTTTTATTTTTAGATCATTAATCTCTTAACACTTCACATTGACTTTCAAATAGGTAATGAAGAAATACATTATGTTTTGAAAAAAAAAATGTTTTCTTCGGTTTTACGTTATTTTTGTAAAAGTTTCTGTGACTAAATGACGTTTCTTTTAGCCTTACTTCAATGCTTGGTTTCCTTTGTCAACCTTATCACATGACTTCTCTTGTTCACTTGTTCACTTTAAGTATATTGCCGTAACGATGAAAGGATGGAGTACCTTAATATACATATAGGGGTTCTCGTGTCAGTAGTAATTGTTTAGTTGTTTGACCCAAGTTTTGTTTTGGGTACAAAAGGCAAAAACTTATGAAATAACTTTAAAACGTTTTTTAGATCTCTTAAAATACATAGCAATATTGGGACACGTAAAACGTAGTATTTTGGGTTTGTAAGGAAAATTATATCTTTAAGCTTATTTTCTAATTACATTACAGCAACTGCAATAATTTATTTTCTGTCTCGAGACGAATTTCACAAAGGAAGTTATTGAATAGTAGGAAGAAAAAATGGGCAAAACGGAAAACATTCCTACCTGTAATTATGAATCTGCTGCAGCGCTGAAAATTTACGTTAGAAGGGAAAATATTAACTTCTAGCGATAAACTTAAATCTGTTCACTTCTGAGCAACTAAATGACGTAAAGTAATATTCAATTTTGCCGCTATTTTACTTTTTATAACTATAACTTACTTTTTGCGGAAGTGAACATATAGCTTCTATCCTTGTAGATTCTATAGGTTCCCTATAGCTTATATTTTCTAACGCTCCCTTATGATGTGTTTACCTTAAATGGCAATGAGGTTTGACTGATAATCTAGTAAGGAACACGTCTTTTACGGCCTTAAGGATGTTTAGCCACTAATTTTGCAAAAAAAATCTTTCAACTTTTTCCTAAATCCATGTGAACCAACTTGTACATGAGATATGAAGTATAGCCAAAAGGTTAGGGTCGATTTGTCCACAGAATCAGGGGCCATTCAAAATGTAAAACGCTTAAAAATTGTTTTTAAGATCACGAAAATTAACAGAAGGAAATTACAAGTTGAATATTTTAAATATAGAACATAAAGCATGCTCTTTAATTTCATTTTTCACGTTCCATGTCATAATAAGGTGGGAAATAAGTTAGCTAAGAGAAGGTAAAACTTGATTATTCATTAGTGAACACACGGTATTACGGAGGTTTACTGAAGACAACCTCGATTGGATGAAGGAAGCTCTAGTGAACTTTAGAAAATATAGTTTACTTTTGTTTTTATTAGTATACTAGAAGTGTGCTCTTTTATCGCGTAATTGGATGAACTCACAAACAATAGCAAACCAAATTCATTGCCAGAAAATTACTATTGGCGAAAAATTGTGTTTATTAAGCCATGGAATACAATTAAAGATACCTTCAAATACAAAAGAACACTGAAAGAAATTTGAAGAAGTTTTAGCGAAAATTCGTCCCAATTTAACGAAACTCTCAGCTTGCTATTGCTGCAATCCATGGCACCCCAAAGAAAGGGTTGCATGACACTACTTAGCGCAATATTGCAGGCGAAATCTGTACTGTGCTTTTCGTATTATATTTAAAAGCGATTTAAAGAAAGTAAATTCATACACGTTTTCATAAAAGTGCTTCACAAAAATCAATAAATTAATTTTCACTAACAATAAATAGCTTTATATAATTATTAAATTAGTTATTTTATAAATAAATAATTTAAATTAAATAATAAACCATTGATTATAAAATACTTTTATGATAATGTGTATTAATTTACTTTCTGTTAGTCACTCTTAAACACAATTTGAAGTACACAGTACCACATTTCGCCTGTAGTATTAAGCTAGTCATTATCACACGACCCTAAGAAAATGAAGGGTCTGGAGAATATAACTCATAAGATTCAAAATCTTAATAAGACAACCTTGTTGAGTAGTTCCCCTGGTTTAAAAGTATAATTATTCCTTAAAGTAATTAGCAGGTATGTTGGTCAAGTATAAACTATTTTATGTAAAATACTTTGCTTGTATATATAAAATATTAATAAACTTTTTTTTTGTTTCGTCAATTTACCTACTAGAATTATTTTTAAAAGGAGCTTTAATGTAGATTTTTTTAAATGTAAAATATTTTCATAAACTATGTTCATACAAGTTAATAAACTGCATACAACATGTACGGTTACAAATATTTCTATACGCCCCAAGATACCTTGTTATTGTTTATCCACATTGAAGTCCAACGAGTGGATGAAAGATCACTTGTTTAACACTTTCACAAAATAGGAAACCGTGACGGGTTTATAAGCATATACACTAAAACACAACACCAAGATGCACCTTTATACTTTTAACACTGCAGAATTATTAACACAAGACTATATAGACTATAGGCGTACCCTTTCTCTCCCTATGCTTTTAGATAACTTAAAAAGTACGGCACAATAAGAATCTGTAGTGGGGATTATGTTAGCGATTCGATTGGCTGATGTTGCCAAACTGAAGAGAGGTTTCAGCCGAACGTTACAGTACATTATTCAGACGATGTCTCATTTTAATTGCTTTCATAACGTTAGTATGCCAGTACTACGTCGAATACGGTACTATCAAGTAGTTTCAGGTCTACGTATTTCGTGGAGGAACTGACATCTAATAAGCATCTATTTGAATCCCCAAATCTGTGAGACTTGATTACTGGTTTATCGAATTTGAACACGTACGTTTTAAGAGTTTATTCCTCCGACCTAAAGAAACTCGATTTTCCTGATTTAACAACCCGATTTATGAATTTACTCTTACTGTTTCACTATTATGGTCGAATGATTTTAGTGATAATTACAGTTCCTATTTTTAAGAAACCATTTCGCTGATTTACAAAATAGTACTTGTGTTTTAATTTTATACCGGCTAAACTAGCTATAAAGATTTTAGCGAAACGGTTTCGCTAAAAAGCCTAGTGTCATTTTTCTCCGTGAAACCAGCGATTAAATATGCCTCAAATATGTTTCCCATAAAAGACACTTTCATTTTGAGTGGTTAACGATTGCCGGTTAACGAATGCGATATGTTTGGATTTTGGGTTTTCCACTAGTAATAATCATGAAAACTTTTTCAAATTAATAATTGAATAATCGTTAAACGCACAGTATATGCTGTACGTTTAACGGAAAATATGTTTGCCGCATTTATAATCGGTGGTTTCTTTGTATTTGGAATAATCTTAATTTGCACCCCATCGTTAAATAAACAAAACTTTTCGCCAATGATAATTTAATGGTTTTTATTTTATCTTTGAAATCAAATAGCTGACAAACGGTTTTGAGGATTGGCTTCAAAATTTACAGGCATTTTTTCGGTGAGTTATTAAACATTTGTAAAAATAATCAGCAAACTAATAAACAAAAAATTAATCAGCAAATAAATAATTAAATAATTGGCAAAAATAATCAGTAGAACCGTTTTTGAGTTATCGCGTTACGTACACATTCACTCACACAGTGACGGACAACAAATCTTTGACTCCGCTAATTCATAGATTCACTTCACTTCATATGTTTGTCAATAATATTTTATTTTGTTGAAAATAATAAACATATTGTGTTCTATGAGTCAAAAGTTTGTTTGTAATTTTTAATCAACAAATGGCATATTATTCGTTAATTAAAATTACAAAAGCAAATTTTTTCCAGGCCCTCCTATGCATTTCTCAATGTATTTTAGAGAGGTTCTCTTAAAGGTAAAAATTTTACTTAGGTAGTGTATTTGCACGTATTTTCGTTATGACCTTCGCACCTACCTAACTTGGGGTTCAAATTGTTTTCCTTTTATTTGTATGCGGTACTTACCAACGATTACAGCCCTGAAACGTTTGCCCAAATCCTTGAAAATATTTCCTTTAATTCGTTGGTGATGCAATAAAATGCAAACAATATTCTTACCTTTCCTCTCACATTTACTTGTTTAATGATACCTCTAGCTTTGACACTCATATTTGACTGAATACTAATTATTCATTTAGGTCCCGTTATGGTGTCAATTTAAGTCCTAAACAGTCAATATTAATAGGCTATATAATATTCACAGTTGCAAACATTAAAGTTTTTAAATACTTTTATTAAATATAAAAAAGTTTAAGTAAAATGTCATTTTAAAATTAATTTAAATTTAACTTTTTTACATTTAATAAACGTGCTGAAGTTTCAATAAGCAATGACAATAACGGCTTATTGAGCAAATCTTGTGATAAAAGTTACTAAGCATTATGATTTAGCTAGGGAGCTGTAGATAAGGTAAAATTTAAACACGTCCAAACTATCAGATTAAGGTACTGTACAATTTAATTCTAAAGTCGCAGGCACCAAGTACGGCGCGGCGGGTGAGTGGGGCTGAATGGGGCTGCTGGCGAATTCATTGTTTATTACTTGTTTGGGTAGTTAATCAACTGTATGATCATATGTTAAAGTATACACAAATTTACACGAAAAGGTCCTGAAAAACGTAATAAAAGTTTTCAGAGTTCAACAAAAACATTTAATTTGGTCATATCAGCTGAGGTTTAGCAGACCGTTTGGTGAGTTTTTAGTTTTTTGCCGCCCGTCCTATTTGATGCCTGCGCCTTTTTTTAGATAGTTGCAATTAGGGAATCCAATCCCGGACGATATTTTCAATCCCGGGATTTCGGAACTGAAAAACTTTAATCCCTGAATCCCAGGAGTAATCCTAGGATTGACCCAACATAGTATTTGCCAATATACAAAAAGAAATATTTAGTAACTTTTGCATATATGGTATCGTAATATAATGCGATATAAAAATTAGTTTTCCGTTTAATTTTGTGTTGTTTACGTGATTTTATATATCAAAGCTTGGAGAGTAATAAAAACTGACGATATAGTCAGCCTTATCATGAAACACTGAATACAGTATTAGATATCAGAGTGAAAACAGAACACGTTATCAGGATGGTCCTATAAAACCGTAAACTGTGTAAAAAAAAAACATACAAATATTTATTTAATCATAATTTACAGAAAGTCTCATACAAAATATGAATATAGTTACTTTACCAAACAATATCAGGACTTGGAAAGATGTAAGTATAAGCAGAGATGAAAACAATTTTGTGCTTCATCCGAGATATAAGCTAGAAGTACGATAAAAATTATCAATGAACATCGTATTAAAACTTAGAATAGCAATTTTAATACACTGTATAAGAAACGAGTTAAAATCCTATGTATTTATTTTTAGAAACTTGGAAAACTTATATAAATAATATAAGACGACAAATAACTAATCAAACCATGATCAAAAACAACATTTAACTGTTTTTTTAGTTCTAATATTGCTTTAAATTATGAGATCCTAGTAAATAACGATTCTACAAATAAATGTTATCATCCCGAAAATCCCAGGATTGAGCCAAAATACCCCGGGATTGAATAAGCCCTAAAATCACGAGAGATCCCAATCGCCGTGGTGGCTCCAAGCAGCTGACGTGCGCGGGAAGGCGAGCGTTATCACTTGACTTGACATGTCTGTTTAGCTTGGTTGACAGTTTTATTGATGTTTGGGTTCTACTACACGCGGTATCGTAACAAAAGATTTGAATGTACCACTAAAAATTGGTTTTATAACGTAAATCAAAACGCCTGATATCCTTCTATAATACTGGGTAATGCAGGGAAAGATCATAATAAAAATCTTTGTAATGTTCACTAACAAAACTCTATAAAAACTGAAATGAGGAGAAACACTTCCATAACAGATGGCTCAGGCTAAAAGTTGGGGGGCTTTATTATCTGAAGGTTGCTGTAGTTATATTTTGACTTGGCACATACGAAGGAAACACGTGGCATGATTATGAGGTTCTCTTTAGGAACTCAATTGATAATTTTACATTATCACATCAGTTGTGTAACTAATTTGTGAGGTTCTGTCATCCATAAATGAATTTCAGGATAATGCTGAAAAAACATTTTCTACAACCTAAATTTTGTTAATATTTTGTTAGTTGTACAATAATAAACCAATTAGACGGATTTTACTTTGACAAAAATCATTCACAGGGGAAACTACAACGATGCACAGAAATTCAGATAATAATACTGCGAATTTGGTTCAATTTTGACCGTTTTGCACGTAGCACTTGGAAAGATTACTATTTATCAGTTTCTTGTGGTTCAAAAAAGAAACTTGATCCTCCATATAAAATGTGTATCTTATTAGTACTTGCTATAGCACAAAGTTAGAACTTGATTCCTCGTGTTGTTAAAAAAAATATAAAATAATAGTCATGTAAATTTCACACATGTAAATTTCACACAAACAAACTGTTTACGGTTAAACTGAGCGTTTTTGCACCATAGGAACTTCGTTCTTGGTTTTTAATTCAGTAATTATTTCCCAAAGTTTCTGTCCTTCTCTCTAGTTCACCCTAATGATTTTAGAATACGTCAAATTCATATTCCTAAGCCAAAAATAATAAAAACAATAATAAAGAGCAATCAATATACTATATTAACTGCCTCATATTTATTCTAAGTGAGATCCCAAAACATGTTCAGTAAAACCACTAATGCAAGCATAGGTTTATGAGTACTTAACCTGGGCTATTTGATTTTGTTCGTTGGCAGCAGTGAGAGCGGCTAACTAGCTCTGGGTCTATATAGTGCATCCGATATAAGCAGCGATAAGAAGCATCCAGAGCCAGTTAGCTGCTCTCAGCTAGGAGCACTTAACTGGCTGTGGGTACATCGTATATATCAGGAGCTGTTAATTGGTTCTGGCTGTATATATATATATATAGATATATATATATGTATGAAAATGAACGAATAGTGTTTTTTGCTTCTGGGGGCCCCTAAACGAAAAGTTATCATGGTCGCGGGCTTAGGTCTTACCATGAGTACTACGGTAACAGCTTCTTCCCTATAGGGGAAATTCGCTAAAACAATACTTTTTAAATGATTTATAAGCGAGCAGCTGAAACAAGAAACAATACTCCAAACTACAACAAACCCGGTATATATAAACTAAAATGTTCAGAATGTGACGCAATATACATCGGCCAAACCGGAAGAACGTTTAAAGATCGATTCCGAGAACACATTCAAGCGCTTAGGACAAATAACAATACGTCCATGAAGTCCAGTTTCGCTGAACATTTACTCCAATCCAACCACTCATACAGAAATATAGAAAATATGGAGATTTTATCTTATGAAATCAAAGGAGAAAAAATGAATTCGAAGGAAATGTTTCATATATATATGAACAGCTTAACAGAACCAGACAAAGTACTGAATTCTCAAGTAAAAATCAAAAACCCGATATATAATAAAATAAAATAAATGAAAAATGAATTAACTAAGAAAAATAACTGAACCAAAAGAATACTAAGAAATCAGATGATATAATCAATGTTGATAATTTTTAAATAATTTTAGATAGCAGTCCAGGCAATGAATGCTCAAAAAAAGGTATAGAGGGAATTGCATGGATCACAATTTTTGACTTTGTAACTTTGTTTGGACTAGTTAGGAGTAAAACATATCAAAAGTCCCCGCCCTTAGCCCTTGAGCCGGCTGAGCTGGAAGGGCCTAAAGGTACAATTTTTTGGTTTTTCCTAAATATCTTGAAAACTATCAACTTTTAGTGTTCCCTATTAAATTTAAAAATTAAAGAAAATTAAATTTCCTGTAAGAAAAATATATAATATGTCTACTTTGGTCCAACCGTTTACAAGATAAGCACTAAGTTTATTAATATTTTAAAAAAATAACCCTTCCATAAGAAATACATGTAAATTTGAGGGTAACTTAGATGCCCAATTGTGCAAAGCTCATTTCACCTAAAGGAAAATGAACAGCATTCAAGAAATATTGACAAAATTTCCAGTAATTTGACACCTCAATCATAAAAATTGGTCTAAAATTAAGGTGTTGGCGAGTTCACAAAATACGTTATTTTTCAAGGAATTATTCCAATTTGTTATAATTTCTTGAAAAATAACGTTTTTTGTGAGCTCGCCAACGCCTTAATTTTTGACCAATTTTTATGATTGAGGTGTCAAATTACTGGAAATTTTGTCAATATTTCCTGAATGCTGTTCATTTTCCTTTAGGTGAAAAGAGCTTTGCACAATTGGGCATCTAAGTTACCCTCAAATTTACATGTATTTCTTATGGAAGGGCTATTTTTTTTAAATATAAATAAAATTAGTGCCTACCTTGTAAACGGTTGGACCAAAGTAGACATATTATATATTTTTATTACAGGAAATTTAATTTTCTTTAATTTTTAAATTTAATAGGGAACACTAAAAGTTGATAGTTTTCAAGATATTTAGGAAAAACAAAAAAATTGTACCTTTAGGCCCTTCCAGCCCAGCCGGCTCAAGGGCTAAGGGCGGGGACTTTTGATATGTTTTACTCCTAACTAGTCTAAACAAAGTTACAAAGTCAAAAATTGTGATCCATGCAATTCCCTCTATACCCTTTCGTTGCCTGGACTTATAGGTTAAGTTTATTTTATTTCAGATCTTGAAAATGACCTAAGTGTCGAAACTAGTAGATCGAATAAATCGATGCTAAATGAAAGGATACTCAGTTATTTATTTATTATTATTCATAACATTAGTAGTCCTAGCATGTGAACAAAATCATACAATATATATATATATATCGATTATTAATATACAGTGAATAAAATTGCACGATCCTGTAAAACCCTATCAAATAGGATCCAAAATATGCACTATTTATATTTTATATAGTGAGGTAGGTTAGTATAAAAATATTAGGTTTCCGCCTACCACCACAAAACTTTGCATAATCTATAATAATGCATTTTAGAATTAAATTCAGCCCAGACCCAAAAAATTAGACATCCGATTGTCAAAATAGCGGCCGAAAATTGTTGTAAGAGGAAAAAAAATTAAAAATTTAGACCATGGGTCGCCAATAAGATACCCCCCCCTGGGATTTTTTCTACACATATTTTTTTGTTGCTACTGACATGTACTTAAAGGTTTAGCTTGTTTAAATTACAGCATAACCCAGAAAAACAGAAACAAAAACAATATAATTCCATCGTAAATATACCAAAAAAAGTTCCAAAATGCATGATCATAGATTATGCAAAGTTTTATGGTGGTAGCCAGAAATCTAATATTCCACCCAAAAATAGCTATCCTACCTCACTAATACAGTTATAGAAATTTTTTTGGTTCCCAATTTATAATATACTGTTCAGAATAACATAACTGATGGCATTTATTTAAATATTAAGGATATACACCCAAACAATAATGACACTCCTAAAACTGAAAACCATGACCTTTTCAGGGGTTTTTTAGGTGTAGTCCTGTAGATGAAACAGAGACATCATGAATATTGTAAAATAAATTAAAAATAAGTTATCTATTGGTTATACCTGAGATCCCCATAAAACTAATGAAATTTGCAATCATGAGTACATTTGGTAAATTCTTCTTTTATATCTGGTAGTTTTCCTTCTCTATATAGATATCTAAAGTTGTGACCATTCAAAGCAGGAACCAAACAGGATCCAAATAATTACAGACTTGTCTCAGTGCTCCCATCATTTTCTAAAATGTTTGAAAAAGCTATGAATGACAGGCTGGTAATTTTTTTAGATCGGAGTAAATTGTTTGATGTAGAACATCAGGGGTGCACATCCCCCCCAAGCCTCATGGTGCCCTCCCCCCAAAATTTGACTAACCACTCCCCCCCCAAATTTGGCTAACCTTCCCTCCCAATTTAGCTAACCACTACTTATTTTTGCTATCAGCAATAAACTAAAACCGAGTATGTAGGCCAGCTGCAAAGGTGCTACCTATTTAATTTTTTTACATAATTTTTTTCAATTCATACTTGAATGAAAATGAATATAATAAATTATAAATTTTAATCATTAAAACACTAAGAAGTTTCACATGCAAAAATTAAATATTAATAAATATCTATCGAAATTTCTAAACCTTATTAAGATATGAATTATATCTTTAAAATTCCAGTTGAAAGTTCGAAAATAACAAAAAATCTGTTCTATAACATTTTATCTAACTGTGTAAAAAACAGTTATTTGTATTTCTTTGTTAATTAAAAAGATCTTCTTAATAAATAAATAAATAAATATATATATATATATATATATATATATATATATATATATATATATAAAGAGAGTTGTGTGTTTTTATATTTCGGGCTACAGCCAAAACTACATGTCGTAGACACTTATTGATCTTGTTGTCAAATTAAAGCTTGAAATCTCGTGATGTGCTCTATGGCGGTTTGGTTTTGATATCTTCAAGGACTCAGGCACAGGATCGTCCGAAAGGGAACCATATATGTCAAGGGTCTTAGAAGTTTTTGTAATAGACTTTTCCAAGGCCTTTGACACTGTTGAACACACAGAAATAATAAGATCATTGAAACGGATTGGAGTAAAGGATAATATTCTCAAGTGGATTGAAACGTACTTACAAAATAGAAAATTCATTGTGAAGATGGCTGATTCATACCGTTCTTCAAGAAATGCGGAGTATGGTGTCTCTCAAGAAAGCCAGCTTGGGCCAATAATTTTTCTAATTTATTTAAATAACGTTTTTGAGTACATCAGAGACTGTCATATATGGGCCTATGCAGATGACATCTTACTGGTGGCAGGGCACAGGGACATTCAGGAAGCGCAATTAATGGTACAAAAAGATTTTATTAGGCTAACAGCGTGGGCACATGACAAAGGCTTAATAATTAACCCACAAAAACATCAATATTGCATATTTGCCCCATGAACATGAGAAAAAATATAAAAATAGATGTAAAAATAGCACAATTGCACATGTATATAGCTAACCTAGACTGATTTAGTACTTTATGCAAATGTGATAGTCTGACAATTGTTGAGAAAACCAAATACTTAGGTGTCATCTTTGATAATAAATTTACCTGGAGCGATCATGTTGTGGAGCTGCGAAAGAGACTTAATCCATGTGTTGCCTCATTGTACAGAATTGGTAATAAAGTAAATGATAATGTACATACATACATACATACATCCCGCGTCGTCCCGTAGACCGCATAAGACGGCATGAGACCAGTCCATGAAAACTCCATCCCAACCTTGTGAGATTGCCGCAATAGGAAGGGATCCCTTATGGAAAAGTCTGATGATTCCAGATCTGGAGCCCAGATCTGGCCAGATCTGGTTATATATGGTTTAATCTGGCTAGATCTGGGTGCCAGATCTGGTTTGATCTGGCCAGATCTGGGGAGTCAAATCTGGGGAGCCAGATCTGGGCTCCAGATCTGGGTCCAGATCTGGTTTGATCTGGCACCCAGATCTGGTTTGATCTGGCCAGATCTGAAGTCCAGATCTGGCCCCCCAGATCTGGCTCCCCAGATCTGGCTCCCCAGATATGGGTCCAGATCTGAGCCAATCCGTTCCGTTAGTTATTTAATTTCATTAATATTTCATTTTCAACACATTTTTAATTAAATACTTTTTATACTATAACAGTATTTAAAATCTGAACTTTTAGAAATAGGTTTTAGAATAACGATTTAAACTAGATAATATGTTTTCAAGTAATAATAAAGTTCAGATGTGGGTAAAAATATCTTTCTTAATACTTAATCAGGAAATAAAGTACTAAATACATTTAATCATTATAAAAATAGTACAATAAAAAGTTCAAATTTTTCACAAAGAAGATTAGTTTTAAAATGTTATCCTATGATCCTAATGATGAAATCATTTATTTTGAAAATGTCCAGTTTGAAATATTGGGAAAAAAGGTGTTTTCAAGAGAAGGAAGTTTAAATCTTTTAAGTCTTGTACGATATTTTTCAATCTTTACAAGTTTACAACCATATTTTACAGTGTAACTTATTTTCATCACTGATATTACTTTTACACTAAATACAATAAATATTTATAATGATAAAAACAGGACATGATTACACATCAAGAAAATCAAATGCTATGTATTTGTTGTGTATCAAAATAGAATTTTTGTACACTATGCAAAGTATATAAAAATATTACTGAACATAATTTTAAAAATCATAGGACACACTAAAACATAACAACGAGAATTACTGTGTGTGTATGAAATTTAATAAAATAAAATAATATTTAAAATAAAATAATATATAATGTATATTTTTTTCAAAAAACCTAAAACTAACTTATATACAGCTTGAATAATGGACTGTTGAAGTTATTTGTGCAGTCTCCTAAGTCTATATTTGAAGTCAGTTATAAGTCAGCTGTAAATTAATGTTTATGTAAATTTATGTTTTAATTATTTTGTGGATATTTTATGTATATAATTTTAAGTTCTTGATAAATGTTTGAGATAAAATATGTTTAACAATATTTCAATAAATTGTTAGTGTATTTAAGGATTTTTATACAATTTGTTATAGGGTCTAATAACAATTATTATTAGTTTATTTTTAAACTAATAATTGATTAAAGTACATAGATTTAGTATTTTTATGAATATATTAGGATGAAACAGTTAAAGAATACAAATTTGTAAAGAAAAATACTTTATAATAAATTAAAATTACAAACTAAACGTAAATTTTCATGCTATAAATTTCTTTTTGTAAATTTCTGGAAATACAATGATTGTTATTACAATACCGTAATAAAAATTTAAAACTTTGAATGTATGTCACTTTGAGTCTCAAGTCAATTAACAAAATTGTGTTCAATGTATATTTCTGAAAATACGATAAGTGTTAGTTATTTTGCGGTTAAACTTTAATACTTTGAATATGTGTCACGTTTAAACTCAAAAGTAGAGATTTCAATATAGTGATGTGGCAACCCTGATCATCCATCCGTCAGCCTTTAGTTTTAAACTTGGTTTAAACGGAGCGTTCTCCCGTTAGTTGAAGAAGTGAAGTTTGAGGTTATGTCATGTGAATTCTTTAGTTTTCTGTTGTATCTTCCTGTGATTTAAAGCTTTAGGTTATGTTGAAAAAACGAATTGAATTAGTATATCAACCCGCTCAGTATATCAGTATTAATGGTTTAACTAATTCCGGGCCGTGGTCCATTACGTTAGTCCACCGTTTGAGATAAAGTTCAGTTGTTAATCCGGTGTTGTGTGAATAGGCTTAGTTAGAATAATGCATTAGTTAAAATTAATTTGTTCTGGGACAAAATAAATAAATGTACCCAGAACCAATTTGGACAAAGGGTAGTAACCATTCTTTAGGTAAAAATCGAATGATAGGTTATAGATATAGGTATTATCATCGTTTTCGGTAAGTTTAACCTATCAACTGCAAAGATTCCTATAACTTATGTTTGGGGAGTATTATTTAGGCTACACTGGTGATTAAATTTATTCATCAGTTGTATATTTAATTCAGCTAAGATCAGTGTGTTGGCTGGCTTAAGGATCAAGATTAGGCCTTGGTCCTATGTCAGTAATAATAGTGGAGCTTGAATAGGGTTATCATAATTTTGTTTAGTGATTTCGGGGCACTTTTTCCCAGAACTTTAAACCCCCATTTAACAGACCTATCCTCTCTCCCTGTGATAACGAGATGATGCAAAAGAGTTTTTAAAGCTTCGGCCCTAGTACTGATGCTTGAAAAAAAATGCAATAGGCCTAAATAACTTTGGTAAGAGTTCCGCAGAAGGTGCACACCCAGTCTCTCTTAGGGTCACAGTGGGAACCGAGTGGGAACTAGGCCTAACTATCGAAAGCCTACAATCAAATTGGTTCGATATACCGATAGTTCACTTAAATGTACATTCCAATGTAGCCTTTCGATTAAATGCACCTTCTGTGGAAATGTAGCCCTAACTTTTAAACATTTACTAGCTAGCCTAATTTAATAGTTACCATAAAAATCTATTCAAATATTTTTAACTGAACAAGATTAATCTTACAGAAATTATTAACCAACACATCTCAACTCAGTTTAACAAGCGGAAATGTTTCTTGATTAGGCTATACATTTTCTTAATTTCACAGATCACATTGAAAATGTTTTGATGAATGTTACCTAGTTAATAAAATATTTGATTACATGATGAAAAAAGGGTTAAAATTCAATAAAATAGGTAATGTAAAATATTAAAAAAACAATATTGGAATACAATTTTTAAAATGTAAAAAGTCAAACATTATTACAGTAGGTAGTTTTACTGATTTGTTAATTTTTGCTTGCAAACATCATCAATGAACAGTTCATCCAGAATTAATATCATCATTACTTAAGGTATCCTTAATTTTTTAGAATTTTTTAACTTTGACATTTTTTAATTTTTTCAAAGTTTAAGCTTTGATATCTCTGATGGGAGAAGAGTTAAATATCTGAAAGTTGCTCAAGTTATAGTATTTTTGGAAAGGTATATGAAACATAAAAACTGGGGAGCCAGATCTGGCCAGATAAAAAATCCAGATCTGGGGAGCCAGATCTGGCCAGATCAAACCAGATCTGGGGAGCCAGATCTGGCCAGATCAAACCAGATCTGGGGAGCCAGATCTGGCCAGATCAAACCAGATATGGGGAGCCAGATCTGGCCAGATCAAGCCAGATCTGGCCAGATCTGGGTAGATATGGCCAGATCTGGTTTTTAAGGGTCCAAAACCAGATCTGGCCAGATCTGGATTTTTTTTATCTGGCCAGATCTGAACTTTTCCATAATAGGTCAAAAGGGCTTATATACATATATGTTAAGTTGAGTAGCCCTCCCAATTCGAGTCGCGATATTCTTCCAGGGAGTAAAAACAACCCCTGGATTAAAAAGTCTTTGAGTTTGGAGCAAAAGTTATTAATATTCTGTATGTCTTTCAGGGATTGTGGAAGTTTAGAGTACAGCTTAATTCCCTGGTAGCTAGGTTTAGATTCAAACGCCTTAAGGTTGTGGCGCATTGAGGTTCTTACATCTCTAAATCTGGTATTGTAACTGTGCTCAACTGGAAAGCTTAACTGATTAGAAACATTAACATATTTGATCGATTCAAAAATAAACAGGGATGGAACAGTAAGTATTTTCAACTGTCTGAAGGATTCTCCGCAATGATCTCTGAACCTTAGCCCAGAGATATAGCGAATCGCTCTTTTTTGAAGTTTGAACATTGTATCAAGATGAAGTTTTGTTGAAGAGCCCCACAGAACAATTGAATACTGCAGATGGGATTCAATCAGCCCATAATAAACAAGTTTTGACAGCTTTGTGTTACCAAATGAGACAATATTGCGTAGGACAAACAGTCCCACAGCAAGGCGAGTTTTCAAGTATTCAATGTGGTCCCCCCAATCAAGGTTACAATCAAGCATGACGCCAAGAAACTTAACAGAATCTAAACAACTCAGAATAGTGTCTCCTATTGCAAGCTGTGGGAAGTGGGTCAAGTGAGATTGTTGTCTTTGTCTTGTCTGTATGTAAAGAAAGGTAGTTTTGTCTGGGTTCAATGATAAGTTTGATCAGAAAAGTATTGTGCGAGTTGGTTGACTTCCAAGTTGGCGTTGATTTCTAGTCTGAATTGGTCAGTATCTCTAGTGATCAAAGTTGTGTCGTTGGCGTAAATTATGAGATTGTCAGGAGGGAGGTGGAAGTGGATGTCATTTACGTAGATTAAGAAGAGTAGGGGCCCCAAGATCGAGCCTTGAGGAACCCCTAGGTACACCTGTGTCAAGTCAGATTGAAAAGAAAGTTTATGTCTTTGGTCAGTGAAAAAGTCGATTTCGGTGATTTGAGTTCTTTTGGTCATGTAGGACTCTATGCAGTTCAGGGCAACACCGGACAACCCCAGGGCCACCGCCTTCTCCACCAGGACGGCCGGGACGACACAGTGGAATGCTTTCGACAAATCAGCGAAGCACCCGACAACGCCGCCCCCACCATCCATCACCATAGCACCGTCCATAGCATCAAGGCAATCTTCGATGAATTGGATTAAAGCTGACTTTGTGGACTTCTTACGTCTAAATCCAAATTGCCTACCAAAAAATAATGAGTTTGATTCAAGAAAATCCGCAATTTGATTGGACACAACTTTCTCTAATACTTTTGAAACAGCAGGTAAGAGAGCTATTGGACGATAATTAGAAGCTAAGACATCAGAATTTTTCTTGAAAATTGGTTAATTTTAGCGGTTTTAAAAATTTGAGGAAAACAACCAGAAGAAAGTGAACTATTGATTATATGAGACAAGGGAGAAGCTATTTCAGAGCGGCAATATTTTAGAGTTTTCATTGAAATGCCATCTATTCCACATGAAGTTTTATTTTTGAACTTAGAAAGAATATCAAGTATGGCTGCGGGATCACAGGGTTTAAAATCTGATAAAAGCTTATTTGCTTCAAGAATGAAACCTGAAAATTGTTTGCTAGTTTGCTCTGATGAGACATTCTCAGAAGCATAAGCGAAGAAGTTATTAAAGATATTGCTGACGTCGCCAGGGTCAGTCACGGGCCGCCCATCGTGGAGGAGCTGATGAATGTTTTTGGGAACTGAATTGATTTTACCTCTTGATTCATTTACAATTCTCTAAGCCTCAGCTGAGAAATTGTCAGAATTAGTAAGTCGTTCAGAAAGTGAGTTAGCTTTCGCTGTTTTGATCATAGTTCGGTATTGTCTTTTGTGATTGTTGTAGTTTAGTTTTGATTCATCCTTTTGAGCTGTTTCCAGTCTAAATAAGCATCAGTCAGAACTTGTTTTTTGTCCTTAATTTCATCAGTAATCCAAGAACGAGAGTCAGTTCTAATTTTGGAAGTTTTCAGTGGGCAGGAAGACTCAAAATGGAACAGCAATGTTTCCATGAAATGTTTAGCTTTATCCTCAGTCGAGGAAGCATCATAAACACTTTGCCAGTTTTCAAGTCGAAGTCGAGTTTTAAGTTCGTCCAGGTTTTTGAGAGCTCTGTGGACCTATACAAATTCGTACCACCCTTGGGTGGCCGAAGATTGCCAGAGGAAAGATGTGGGAACGGCAAGATCATTACTTGTGCAGTGTGGTCAGAAACAAAAGGTTCCACAACCGAAACGTCAGAAAAAGGGAAATTCAGCAAAAAGTTATCAATGCAATTCTGAGAATGCTCAGAAATTCTGGTTGGTTCGTTAATTGAAATTTCTAAGCCTACACTGGTAAGCAGATTTGACATTTGAATAGCTTGAGGATGGTTTGTATAAAAAGGGATGTTGAAATCTCCTCCAATACAGAGGCGATCACAAAAAAGCGATAGATCGTCAACATATGAGCAAAAACTATCAAAAAAGGTTTCAAGGCTACCGTCAGGGCTACGATATACTACAGAGATAACAGTTTTAACACCATTCAGAATGAGGGCAACTTCAACTGCCTCAAAATCTACATCCAATGTATGTTTGCACCCAAAATTGAGAACCTTAATATTTTGTAGCTTACTATCTAGTCTTTTGAATATTCCCACACCACCTTTCCTTCGGTTTAGTCTACCATGAAAGACAACTAATTCATATCCTTTAAGAGAGAAGTTTTCAGCCTGGGCTGGTTTCAGACCCAGTTCACTTACCAAGAACAGGTCAGGTTGCTCATCATCCAAAAACACTTCTACAACCGACCTCTTCTTAGATATACAATCAACATTTAAGTGTGCCACCTTAAGATGTTGTGCGGTGACACTTGAACTAGGCCTAGACCCCCGCCCACCCAGCCTAACTCTCTCCTCAGTACGCCTACGCCTAAAAAATTACTCAATGAGGATCTATCATCATTACAAACTTTCTTAGTACTAAATCTTACATAGATTTCTATTAGTGAACATAATACTTCCTTACTGTGATGATTAAGATGTAGGCTGTGTCTGGTAAAGTCCGATCTTTTCAGCAAACTATTAATAGCTAGGAAACCCCACTTATTGTGTTCACAAAATTCATTAATTCGATGATTCAATGCTTTGATTCTACTGTTCAAATATGGAGCATCATAGCGACATGGGATTTCAACTACAACTATGTTTACCTTTTGCAATGCTTCCTTAGCATTAGAGAGCAAAGTTAAAATATTAGAAATGTCTTCGTTAGGAAAGTCATTTGTTCCGCCCATGATTATGAGCCAATCATTTTCATTTAACCTAGGCTCCCTGTCCCTTATATCAACCAATAGCTTTGTAAGTGGAGCACCAGGTTGTATATCATTACAATCCTTCAAGTTACCTTGAATAGTATTTCTAAGCCTATGTCCATGGCTGTCGGTAAACAGATGGAGCCTTACCTTGTTTTTATCCAATGACTTAGAATCTACCACTGGCCCAAGAACTTGGTCGACCTCAGGGACTACACTTACACCACAAGCGGGTGCATGATTTTCCAAGACGTAAGTTGATTTACTACATTGAGTAGCGACTGTCACATCAGGGGTATTTTTTAGCTCAACCATATCAGCTGGATCATGGTTTTCCGAGACAAAAGTTGGTTTACTACATTGAATAGCGATTGACACATCTGGGATATTTTTTAGCTCAATTGTTTCAGGCAAAGCCAAATTTTCCATTAGCTTAACATTTTCAGAAGGCCTAAGAGTTTGATCAGCCACAGGAATTACACTTATACCACTTGCAGCGGGATCTTGATTTTCCAAGTCATAAGTTAATTTACTACTATGAGAATCAATTGAAACATCAGGGGTTTTGTTCATTTTTGTTAATGTCAAAAGAACAGTCTATATGGCCCTGATTGAGAGTCTGATTAGATATGGGATTGGAGTCTGGGGGACTGCAGCAGTCTCACTTGAAAACAATCACAAGCTTACAAGAGAGAAGTCTGAAATTACTTGGCCTTGATA
This sequence comes from Flexamia atlantica, assembly GCA_035578135.1. Classification (NCBI taxonomy): domain Eukaryota; kingdom Metazoa; phylum Arthropoda; class Insecta; order Hemiptera; family Cicadellidae; genus Flexamia; species Flexamia atlantica. Next base: position 181,209,151 of record JAQJVK010000001.1, read on the forward strand.
GAATAGATAATAGGCCTAACACTGGTTCTCATCCACTGTACAGCCTCGCTGGAATGCTGACTCCCAAAGGAATGTTTTTATACAATAAAATCATAACACATTTTGGCAATAATACATAAAAGAAAGAATACCCTCGTTGCAGCAGACCTGCATACTCAGCAAATTTCAAATGCAAAACAACATATTTCAATCCAACATAGCGAGATTCAACATGTTTTTGTAAGCTCCATAAGAATAACAAGGGGAATGAGTATGCAGGTTTGCTGCTACGGGTATATTACAACTGGGTGGTTTTAATTCAATATTTAGTTGATCTGAACTAGAATAAGCCATTTATCAAGTTTTATGTTGAGAAATAAGCCAGATATAGAATTTTCTTTATTTCCCATAAGGTTAATTGGGACAACGTACTGTGTTTATCACTTTCAATATCTCGGAAACCAATAGACATAGAGCAGTGATTCAAGATACTAAATTGTTTGTTTTTGAGCTGAATTCAATAATCCTAGCAAAAATTGGATAATTTTTAATTTTCCATGTAAAAAACTCAAAAAAACCCATTTTTGGCGGGGTTTACAGCTGGTAACTTGTAAGCTGGCACTTGGGCCTCACGCGCGGGCAGTATAGGCGTGGGGGTAAGTGGAGAGTGGTGGAGGAATAAGAAAAAGACCGGTCTGCAAACATTTCCGCTGACAAACGACTTCACGCGGGTCGCGAGGACGTTGCTGCAACCCGCTTGACGGAACATAATGTTTTTGAACTAGGCTAGTATCGACTGAGTATCGATCGGTCAAGTGCCAGCTTAGAAGTCACCAGCTGTACCCCCCTTTACCCCCCCTTCCGGTGGTCCGATCGGGCTGGTTCACGAACTCGTCCGAGTGATTACCACTTTACACGTCTGTACCAAATTTCATTAAGAGCGGACCATATTTACAGCCGCTATCGTGTTAACAGACATATATATATATATATATATATATATATATATATATATATATATAGATATAGATATATATATAGATAGATATAGATATATACATAGATAAAAACATCCAAATAGATGTTCCACACAATGCAATCGGGTGAAGATGGAACGACCGTGCTGCGCTCCATCGGATATCAGCGGAACATTGCTCTGTTGAGCCATTTTTGACATGGGCTGGTGGCGCTCATGTGGCAGGACTAGAAAGCTTGGGCAATGTGGCTAAGGTGCACGAAAAATCTAACGGCTTCTTCAATAGGAGGAAGAGAGAGGGTCCTCGGCGCTAGAGAGAGGAAAACCAATTCGTCGTGGAACCGTTCCTTACAACTGCTCCGTCTCATCGACATACCTCCTAGTCCAGTAACTGAAGGTAAAAAAAGGTGAAACTGGAGAATTTTCTCGGACAGCACTGATTTGCATGAAAATTTGGATTTAGGTTCTACTTACCCTCTACTTCAAAGTTAAAAATGTTTTAAGGGTTGCTTTTCCCCAGGGGGTGGGTGCCACCCCTTCTAGGGGGTGAAAATTGTTACATTAAAACTAAGCACGGAAATGGATATATTGACCAATTCTAAGCAAATTTTGTTCTATAAAGTTTTTTCCTAAAGTCAATACTTTTCGAGATATTCACGATTGAAATTGGCGATTTTCCCTCCCAAAAAACCACTTTTTCAAATGGTTTTCCACAAATAACTCAAAAACTAAGAGGTTTAGCGAAAAAGTTACAACAAAATAAATTGTAGCGTATAAAAAAACAAAGAAAATGGTGGGCTTGTGAAGTCTGTAAACCCAGTTGGAGCCAAGTTATGGCTTGTTTAAGAGTGGCTTCGATTCGTCGAACACCAAAACGCACAATTTCAATGTGAAATAACTAAAAAACTAAAAGTGTTTCGTGGAAAACTTACTGAACATTTTTTTAAAGATCATTAAAAGACATTTAATTTTGTTTTTTTGAAAAGTTATTATCGTAAAAATTCAGCGAGTTATGATAAAAATAAAGTTGGTTTATATTTTTTCGGCGATAAAAATCTTGAAATATCTTGAAGGTGAACTTTTAAAGTTATTAGCCTTTAACGATTGTCAACAATGAAAGCCACGCACTCTTTCTCTTTCCGGCCGTGGTGGGAAACAGCTGAACCGGTAGCAGTGTTGCCAACATAGTTAAAAAAAATAGATGCCCAAAGATTTACATACTACAAAAACTAGATGGTAGGTGAACATTGGAAAGTTATTAGTATTTACAAAAACTTATAGTAATATAAATAGTTGACACACTATTAACTATTTTTAAATTTTTAGGTTTTCAGGGCTACCAACCTAAAAAACATTTTTGTTATTGAAAAAAAACAATCGGTACATTATTTGCGATAATTGTTAAAATATGTAGGCCTACTTGGTTTATCAGCCATAACTCGGTCAATTTTTAAGTTACAAAGGTTTTCTAAGTATAATTTTGTACGTTTTTTTAGAAGCTATAAGCTCACAGAGTAGTATTTGTTTTTCAACCCTTAAGAAAAAACGGGATGAGCTAAAAGGGTTTGAAAATATCAGTAATTATCAACAATTGAAGACTTTGAACGCCTGTGTCATCGTTAATTATTGCCGGAAAACAAAAAAGGTATCAAAATTTTTATCAAATCAATCCCTACAATCTTTTACTCAACAAAATTTTCCGTATCACCTATAGATTTGGAGTTATCTTGAAGAAAATGTATTTTTTTGTTATTGCTAAAATTCTCTTTGTATTTTGAATTCACATTTTTTTTAAATAAGCTCTTAAAAGAGTTCAAACTTCTTGAGCCTATTGAAAACACATAATTGAAGGGAACTGCAGCGCGGTAAGGATTAATTTCAATTTGAGTCCTAATTGAGGGTTGATATTTCAATATTTTTATCACCGAAAAAATATAAACCGACTTTATTTTTATCATAACTTGCTTAATTTTTACGATAATAACTTTACAAAAAACAAAATTAGATGTCTTTTAATGGTCTTTAAAAAATGTCCAGTAAGTTTTCCTCGAAAAACTTTTAGTTTTATAGTTATTTCACATTGAAATTGTGCGTTTTGGCGTTCGACGAATAAAAACCACTCTTAAACAAGCCATAACTTGGCTCCAACTGGGTTTACAGACTTCACAAGCCCACCATTTTCTTTGTTTTTTTTATACGCAACAATTTATTTCACTGTAACTTTTTCGCTAAACCTCTTAGTTTTTGAGTTATTTGTGGAAAACCATTTGAAAAGGTGGTTTTTTTTGGGGGGGGGGGGGGGGGGAAATCGCCAATTTCAATCTTGAATATCTCAAAAAGTATTGACTTTAGGAATAAACTTTATAGAACAAAATTTGCTTAGAATTGGTCAATATATCAATTTCCGGGCTTAATTTTAATGTAACAATTTTCACTCCCTAGAAGGGGTGAAACATGCACTTCATATGGGAAAATGGAGTTTTTTGACCATAACTAAAAAAATAAAAAAGTTAGAATACTTGTGTAAAGTACAAAGTTGTAGGAATTTTGAAGAATTTTAAAATGATATGCTTTTTGGCATATGTTGGTATTTGATTTTTTTTATTTTCAGGGCTGCCAACATTTTAAAAAATTATTTTTTTTTCAAAATTAAAAAAAAAATTTAAATATTGTTATGTGACATATCATAGTAAAGCTGAGTTACCAAGGATTAAGAATTTTGAATCAGAACTGGAAAATGTTGAGTGGTTTGGAAAATACAGGGGTTTCCGTAAATATCGAAAATTTTCACAAAAATGGCCGCCATTTCGAAACGGCTTGAGATAATTTAGTTCTGTTTTCACCAAAATGTTTCTTTTAACAAGACCTTTAAAATGATATAATATTTGCTATAGGTTTACTTAAGAAAATCTTGAGATTTGAACCCATGACCTTCATTTCTGGAACACCCTGTACATGAATTGCGATGAAAATATTTTTAATGAATTATTCATATGCAAATTAGTGGGGAATAATTTTATTTGACGTTTCTATGTCAAACCGTTCTCCCACTAAAATAGGTGGACGGGTGGTCTGACTCGCCCTGTATATACATACTCGCCTTACGGCTCGCTGGGGGCTCCGCCCCCAGGCCCCTGGTGTTGTGTCCCTTTTTGGGGAGGGGTTGGGTACTGATAAGTCACAAAATAAAATGATTTAATTGTTTGGAAAAAAATCTTCGTAGAAAGTATCTTTGATCGTGTTCCAAGGTGGGGTAGTTGGTGGGGAGTGAGTTGTTAGTTTGGGGGTTTGATTAATTGGAGGGAAAAAGGAATTGGTGGGCCAGGGGGTAAGGAAAAAGTAGGAAAATAACATTTTCATACAACTGAAAAGTGCTGATTTTGATTCATATATTGGCCGAAGTTAGGGGATGAAAGAGGGTAAAATCGGGAAATTACTTTGGGTAAAGGTGGAGGGTGACACTAATTAATCCTCTGTCCCCCTATGATGTATCTCGGCTTAGGAAGTGTTTTTTCAAATATTATTCTAAGACACGATTATATTCAAAATAATTCACCACAAGTTACATTGGGTAGGTGTGGGGAGGAGGGTTTGTGCATAAGGCAAGGGGAAGGGGTTGCATTGTTGGATGGGGTCGGATGAGATGTGGTGGGAGAGAAGATAAGGCAGGGTAGGGGGTAGGTTCAATTATTTTTATATAAATTCAATGAGATAAAAACAAATATTAATAGCATCATTTTTTAAATTTAGGGATTAAAAGCAATTGAATTTGGCAAAAAATGTATATTATCGCAAATGGATATATGGAAATTTCCAAGAAGATAACAAGTATTCAAATCTGACATAATTATTTAAAAATGAAAATAAAAACCACAAACAATTGAAAATTGTTTAAAAGCCCAACTTTAGAGCACTCTTTTAGGGGTTGAAACGGGATGAAAATGTTAGATGACCTTTTTGATAAATGTGGGAGTTCACACTGACAATATCTCTATCAAAACTTAGGTCCCTCAATAAACAAATAAAGTAACATGGGAATGAAACATTAAATAAAATTGAAAGTTCTATGAAATTTCAACTTAATAAGACCTTTGTGGTTTTAAACGAGTTCTAAATTGGCACATGACCTCTGATAAACCTGGAAAATGAAACTGACTATCTCTGTGTCAAAAAAAAGGTTTAACAGTAAAAAAAATAAAATTACCAAATAATAAAAACCCCAAGGAAAATACAAAATTCAATGGAAGTTCAACTTTGGGGAATTTCTTTTAAGAATTGAAACAGGGTGTAGTTGGCAAATGAACTTAGCCAATCTGAAGGGTACAACTGGCTATCTCCATTGCGAAAATTACGTCCCTTAGTAAAAAAAATTGCCGTAAAATGAAAATCATGAGGAAAACTTAAAATTCACTTAAAGGTCAACTTTACTGGACATTTTTAGGGGTTGAAACTAGGAAAAGTTTGCAAATCACTATTGATAAACCTAAGGGTCAAACTAATATACTCTCCATATCATAAATTAGGTCTCCCAGACAACAAACAATAAAAAAATAAAGAAGAGGCCATTTTGAGGACGAAGGAGGTGTGATAGGGTAAATAACATATCTACCGAAGTTGTAGGGAATTCAATTTTAAATTAATCTTGGATTCGCTATTCCTACGTGGAGGTTAAGAAAAAATGAAGGAGGTGTGTATTGAAAAGTCAGAGTACAAATTAACTTTTTACAAATCCAAGGAAAATTTGTTGTTTGGAGGGGCAGTTGGTGGATGTTATGATGGCGGGGGTGAGGCCATTGTTTGGGGAGAGGGTTGAAGTGAAAATTAATTTATTCACTAATTCTCAGCACAAGTTATTTTGGGTTTGTTTAAGGGAAGGGGGTTATTGGTATTAGGGGTTTTGGTTATAGTGGGTTAGTAGTGGCAAAGTGGCGTTTCTGGGCCAAAAACGCATAAATCAAAAGTGACAGCTACATCCGGTAGGTGACGTCAGAGGCTGTGACGTAGCTGTGACGTGTAGGGGTGGGTATTTAAAGTTTAAATGAGCGGAATTGGGTCAAGGTCAGCTGTGGATGTTTTTAAAAAGATCTTGCATTTTCGGAAGATCCGAAAATGCAAGATATATTTTTTTATTTTTTTTTACATTAAGGTTGGAAAGTTTGCTCCCAAATTTGAAAAGTAAGTTGTTGTCGGTGGTGAAATTTCTTGCTTATTTTTATTCTTTTTGTTGTTATTGTAAGTTGGCAAAAACACATTTTTTTCGTTTTGATTGTTTGTTGCATAAAGTTCTAAAGATAAACCAAACCCAGTGGCTATAAGTTGTTTTAGATCTTCACTAAAAATTTCCAAATCCTTGTAGGTTGAAAGATTGATAGTGTTGTAATGAATCCCGCGAATGTTGAGAGACATGACTAGAGTTGTTTACTCGACGAGAGGTGTAGCAGGAATGACTATTGCAAAGCCGGTGTTGCGGGTACCTCCGATGGTAGTGGTGGGGGTAATGACAGGTGTTTGTTTATTCACTTTGAATTTAATCGTTGCCACAATAGACCGAGCCGATGTTGCAATTCTTCTAGTTTATCCAACCGGTTCTTTTGATATGTTTTGCAACTACATTTACAGTAGCAGAAAGAATTACATTTTGTACAAGCTTTTCCGTCAACTTGATCTTCAGGTATTCTAAAACATTTTTCTTTGCAACAATAAGTTATAAATGTTAGATTACTTCTTTTGGATGACATGTTGCTTGTAGCTTGTCTTAAACAGAACTGAGCCTCTCAACGTTAAAGTTTCGTATTTATGTAAAGTATTCGAATAAAACAATCGAATAAAATAATCGAATAATACCATCGATTAAAAGTTCAAGATCATCCGTTTGAGTTTTTAAAAAAAATACAACATATCAGTATATAAAAACATATAGTGATATGTTGTTTTTTATCTTTTTATTTAAAACATTTTTTTACAATATTTACAATGTTATTTTTGAGTGATGTGCAGAGTAAGTTCCGTAGAGTTGTTTCCGCTCGTTCCGTGTGACACCAAATATAATGATCCTGGTTGAATTTCCCGCAGATCTTCATTTTGCAGCAACTGGACGAATCGTTTTGGAAGATATACTTGAAACTTTGGTTCATCACCCGGTGTATATGGTGCATCGGATAAAGATGCGACGACTGCGTCTCCATGCGTTGTATCAATTTTCTTAATTTCATGAACAATATATTGTTTCTGTTCTTTTAATTCTGAACATTTCTTGATAATTAGAGTATTTGATTTTGAATGCAAGTTGAATTGTTCAACTAAACATTGGAGAAACTGTTGTGATGCCATCCTTCACAGGAGATGTTGTCTGTTCGGAGTATGGAGTTAGACTGATACTCGGGGTGTGTTGCCTCTTCGTTTATATAGCCTTCGGAACCCCCACTACATTCTTCCGTTTGTTGTTGTAAGTAAGCAGCCAAGTGATACGCGTTTTGTAATGCACATTGAGATTGGTTGTGTTTCGGATTTATTGTAGAAACACAAATATTTCTAGCATCAAAGTGAAATGTTTTGTCCACTTTTATGTTTCAAACTTCTTTGTTTGTGTACTGTCGTATCCAATTCTTTTTTTCCAATCCTCTGGTATATATATGTGTAAATTGTTTGCAAAAATGAAACATAATTTTGTGTACATTGTTGTACGGTAGGAAACCTTCATACCAATGGATATGATGAAAATTATTTGTTAGCCATCTGTTTGTTATTTTAGCTTTTGACTTTAGTTCATGGACAGAACACGGTGCTTCAAATAAAAACGGGTATGCTACTTGTGTAAGCAAATCTAAAATTACCAATTCTTTTATGATAAATCTATCATCGTTTCCGCGAAATGCTTGAAATTCAATTACACAAGGGTTTGCTGCCATTTCTTCATCCTGTCTGCTCATCACGGTGTCTGCTGATCAACTGTTTTCCACACCACGGTAGGTTAGATATATAAACCAGGCCGTACAGTTGTAGGCGCGTTGGTGTATGTTTAACGTGGGCACCATCCCCAGTAGGCCTACCCCACGGTTTATTCTTTTGTTAAATTACATTGTAGTTTTTAAACTAGCAAAGTTTCTTCTTCTGTATTATTGTTGTTGTTGTTGTTGGTTTCTCCTTCTGTACTGTTGTTGTTACTTTCTTCTTCTGTAGCTTCCGTTGCAACTCCAGTAAAAGGTTCAAAGTTTCTTAACTGCCTCCACATTTCCACTTCGTGAGGTATTCTATTAAAGATGAATGTATCTATTGGTCCGTATTGTAAAGTGCTGTCTGGTTGTTTTTCGCATGCATCTACCAAATATTCCTTAATAACAGAGCTTGAAAATACTAATTGTTTCATATACCTGGTAATAGGTGATGTTGCATAGTTTAAAATGTAAAATTCTTCACGTGTTAGAAGAATTTTATTTTCAAATTGTGTCGAGTCTCTAATTCTTACTTGTTGTTGACCACGATGTTTAATAATGTCAATTTCATTGTCACAATCCAAAAGTCGAATGTTAGTTTTTCTTCCAAAGAAACTGTTGGCTAAATAACATTCAATAAGATGTAGATGTTTTAAAAAAGAATCCCAAGTATTTTCTGAAAATAAAACCATCTTTGTTCCATGGCTTAGTATTACTGCGGGAGAGTAGTCTAATGATTTTACCAATCCTATCGACACACTTTTACTCATGCAAGATGAAATAGGATAAAAGATGCGAAGGAAAACTTCAGTTAAAATGTTTGGTGGAATATTTTCTTCAAGTTTTCTTTTCTTTCTTACGTTTGTTTTATTATTTTCCAACTTTTTATTTTGTTTTCCAAACTTTAAAAAGTCATCAATTTCCTTTACAATATTTTCTTCAAAATGTGTATCATCATTTTCCAATAAAGGTGCTGTTTCGGAAACGCCTTGTACAACTGATAAAGAACTCATTTTGTTTATAATGCTGTAGACGATGTTACCCATACAACTGTAGTCAGTAAACTAAACAATTTTCGTTCCCGCTCCTGCTTTTATAACCGAGTGGTGGGGGTATTTTTTTTCCTTTTCATTTTACAAAACTGCTTTTACAATTCCTGTTAAAGGTGTATATGTAACAATTTTATCATGTAAAATTAAACAATAAGCAGATGTATCTTTGGGTACATTTTGTTCAAATTCCATTTCTATTTTTATATCTACACTGAAAGATTTTACAGATTCGTTTTGTTTTGAACAATCAACTACAACAATCGGATAGTTAGATTTAAATTGGTTTGGCGTTAATAAAGGTGTGTTTGTTTTCCCATAATATGAATTTTGGAATCTTGCGTACATATCGTACAAAACGCTAAACCTGTCTTTTGTAAAGTTTATGTTGAAGTTGTCGTATGGAAAGAATTGAGAGTTTAGAAACACCTTAAAATTTGTAAGTTTGCAATGATCAAATTCACCAGCATGTTTAGTTATTTCATTTCTTCTTTTTGTTTGTAATCCAAATATTACATATCTTGCCTTTTCCAAATGAGTAGAAGTTTTTACAGTCCATGTATGACGTTGTGTTTCCGGTAAAACCGGATATTCATGAAACTCCCAACTTCTAAATGGTATTACGATATCACGATCTGATTTTAAAGTTCTTAATAATGAAATTCTATTTTGATCGTTTAACCGTACATGCGGTACTCTCCAAACAATCTTGTCTAATTGCATTTTCCATTCTAAAGTAGCTTCCGTTGTTCCATCAGGCGCCATAATAATATCTTTGTCGTTTGATGATCTTAACAAAACTAATTCTTGTTTTACGTTTATTATTATTTTTCGGTAATCTTCGGCAAAGCCTAAAAGTAATCTTAAAGGAATGTAAAAGTCAAAATTGCCTGAACTGTTTGGAGTGATTATATTGGAATCGGGCGCTACCCATCCTGCGGCTGCTAGCATATTTTTTTCACTCGGTGTTAAATATGCTAATCCTTTTAATGTACTTGTAATTCCCACCTTTTTTGTTGAATCTACTGTAACTCCGGAAATTTCATATCTTATTTCATCAAACAAATATGCCATGGGGTTATTTATGAACGGAACAGTACTTGCAGTGCTTCCATCTCTTTTTGTTACTCTTCCTTCGATATACAAATAACTTTCACATGGAAGTGTATAAATATCCTGTTGTTGTATGGGAATTCTAATTTCATCATTATTATTTAATTTTGATGAAGCATAAGGGTTGTGCGTATGATATTCCTTTTCCCATAAGGTTTCGTCGAATGTCGGACCCTGCGCTATATCCAATATTTCCATTATTAATAAGTTTTAATCCAATTTCTTCTAGAAAACGAATGTTATTACTTGTTAATCCTTCTATAGCTGAAGTGCTACTGACTTGTTTACCAGTCAGCTCTTTCTTTTTTAATGATAACCCCATTGTTATACGGTTGATTTTATATGTATTCGTATAGTTATAGGTTCGTCTCTAAAATCAATATGAATTCCGTCTTGATCTAGTATGTTCACCACAATGTCTGAAATAAAACTGGTGTTTAACGGTAGGTACACCAAGTTTTGTGGCTTTTCCACAATTTTAAAACCCGGAGCGACCGTTGGATGGAATGTGTGCAATATATGAGTATTTTCACCATCTCTATAAGAACCATGTATAATATTACATGTAACATCTATACTGTTAACTTTCATTATTGTCACAGTTCTAGCACCTGAATGGTTAATATTACGTTCTAAAATTGTTGTTGTTTTAGGAAATCCTAATAAACTACCAATTGAATGTTCTTTGCTAAAATCTATATATTATTTAGATTTAATTTCAGCTTTCATAGTATTGTTATTTCCTTTTATTGTTATATTATCTTTTCCCATATGATTTTGTATCGCTTCATTTATATCATCAATTTCATATGCTCCAGTGGGTAAACTAAATACTTGTATATCTGAATATTTGTTTGTATTTTTATCTTTTGTTTTGTAATAATGTATTTTGTCATTAACATTTTCAGTAACGTTGGGAATAGAATTATAAGTTGTTATATCTAATAATGCGGCTTCCCATAATTTATCTTTTTCCAAACGTAACGCAGGGAAAAGAACACTTCGCAAAGTAGATGAAGTTCCAGCTAATGATACTGTATAGGAAGACATCTTAAAGTTGACTAACGCTTTTTGTTAAAAAATCTAAACATAAATGTCCACAGATTACCGTATTATCAGGTTGCTCTCTTTTATAATTGTATAGTACATTTTTAGCTGTTTTAAAGTAATATTATAGTTCTTTTGGTGGTGGGAGATTACCAAAACTATCAAAGTAGTAAATAGTTGATCCTAGTTTCTTATAACATACCCAATGAGTGCCTGATCCTTTACTATTATCTAAATTTACTATTCCGGTTTCATTTTTCCAAATTTTAACAGGTAATGCATCTTTCATAAACACTCCTCTAAAAAATGGAATTTTTAAACAAGAAACATAAGTAATTAATTCTTTATCTGTTAATTCTTTATTTGGAATTAGTAATTGTTTTTTTATGTTTAATACACACGATACGGTCTTAGGTATAATCCTCCTCCTTTTTTATCATTGACCATATTGTTTGTTTCTTTTTATTTTTACCTGCGGTGGATCGTCGTTTTCTTCTTATATTTCCTCCACGTTTCTTTGCAGGTTTTCTCCTCCTTTTTCCACCTCCTTTCTTCTTTCCACCTCTAAACATCGTTTTACCCTTCATTGCTGCTGATACCGCTAAAGCTGCTGCTTTTTCACCGATACTAGCGTCACTGGATGTTACTCTTTGCCAAGCTTTTTCAGCAAGTGCTCTATCCGCTATTGATCTATTTTTAGTATCTGCAAACTTTGAAAATGCTATATCGTGTTGTTTGCAGGCTTGATCAAGTTTATTTATTCCAAGATCTCCTCTAGCAAGTCTTTTTTCAATTTTGTTCCAGGACCACAATATTGATAACCTCCTGGTAAATGTAGTTCTACAGGTAATAAATCTATAGCTTTATTAACTATAGCTCCAACCGGCTTAGTAATAAGAGAAAGTGCTTTTGATGCTAATCCTCTTCCTCTCTTTATAACGTGTCGATTATGACTGATGCGTTGAACTTTCAACATGGTCTTTTATAGTGAAAGGAAATGCCGATACTTGTTTATTTTATAAATGCTTTATAATGAATGATGCACTTATCCTTTGACATTGTTTATTTATAAGTATGTTTGTTTATGGGTAAATAATTTTTTTCCAGTTTTGTGGAAGGATTGTATCTTCTTCATCATCATCATCTTTAGAAGTTCTTAAAGTATTAGTTTCCTTATTTAAAAAATATTTTTCCATAACATTCTTTTTAACCCAATTTAATTTTTGATCAGATTTTATGGGCTTTATTGTGTTATAAATATCATATAATACTACACTTAAGAGTCTTACAATGTAATTTACATTAACAGCATCAGTAAAATTAATAGGGTCTTTTAAGCTAGTCAATTGCAAGTCTTCACAATAAAAAGACTCCCTACCAATATCTTTTCTTAGAAAAAGATTATAGTAAATATGTTCCCTTTCATGCATTTGTGCTACTGTAACTGTATCACTGTCTCTCAATCCTTTTGCAACATTGAATAGTGGTATCCCTTTGCAATCAAACTGTTGACTACCGTCTTCATATACTTTTAATACAGGAACTTGTCCAATTGTTGCAACATCAATTTCATCCGACCCTTTTTTAACATTAGTAATTTTTTTCGCATCAGCATCCCATTTCTTATTTTTTAATTTCATTATTTGACTTATTGTAGCTGCATCTGATTTTGCAGTTCCTTCCTTAACGTTAGTTAACACTTTATTTTTGCAATCAATTGTATTAATATCATGTGTAATACAATGATCTGTAACGTATTGAAGGTTTACAGCATCTTTCATATCTTTAGGGTCTCCAATATCATGTATTACAAAGTTGTAAAAGGAAAATTTATCTGTTTTTTCAGGGATGACTGAATGTAAATACTTTTTTGTAACTGAATCTTGATCATTAATAGGATCTGCTATATTGGCTATTCTAAGATCTTTTGCATCATATACTTTATTATTACTCCTAGGATCATATCGTAAGGTTTGGTTTATGTACCACATTAAATATTCTTTATTTACCGAATCATTCTTATCTATTGGTTTTGGAAGATTTACAATTCTATAAAAATTAGCGTTACACACTTCATTTTGAAGCTTTAAGCTAGGTAATGTTTCACTTCTTAAGGTTTTTACATTTACCGCATCATTATCACCTTTTGGATCATTTACAAACTTTAAACGTTTGTTATTTATATCATAATCTCCATCGGATGTTAGTGGTAAACCACCTCTTTTTCCATAAGATCCTGATTTGCTTCCAGTTTCGGAATACCGTCCAAACTTATCCACACTCATGGTTATACTGAATATTTAATCAGTTATACTTGTATTATATATACTCATATTTTTTATGCAATTACTCCTCGATTTCGCAGTTCGCCGACCAAAGCTACCCATTCATTTTCTAAACCACTATGTCCGGCTTGTTTAGCTTCATATATCAACTTCATTCTGTCAACCAATTTGTTTATATCGTTGTAGTATATTATATTAGTATCATACAAGTTTTTCAATAATCCTTTTCCTGATAAACTTGATTGATTTGTTTTTCTCCTTTTATGTAAAATATTTATTTCAGCAGAAGATAATGATTTTCTTTTTATGGGTTCCCTTCTTTTTGGTGGGAAACGTTTAGCAATATTAGTTTTATATTTTTCTGATGCATTTCTATGAACATTGAAATTTTTAGAATAATTTTTCTTATGCGCATTTGTATCCTCCAATATTTGTTTAAAAATGTTTAAATCCTTTTTAGTATATTTATTAGGTTTCGGCTTAAAAATAAGTTCAAACAATCCTTTTGTACCCTTGTATTGTTTATTATTTATAATAATATTGTCATGTTCGTCTACATCAAGTTTGCTATCTCCAATCATTAGCCCATTTTCTTCTATTCTAGCACCAAAAGCATGATATTTTCGAGTTGGTTGTGCAGAATGTAACATTTTTAAAACAAATTGTCTTGCAAGCGGCCCTTTATACGCAATATCCGAGCCCAATTTGCCCAAGTTGGATGGATTAATAGGCTCTTCTTCTTCTTGTTGTTCTTCGCTTGTAGAAAGACCTTCTTTTTCTGTTAAAACATCCGTTTCTTCACCTAGTTCGCTTTCTTCTTCAGTTGTTTCTCCTTGTTGCGTAAAACTTGTATCACCTTCATATTCTTCTTTTTGTTCAAATTTTGAAATGGGTAAAGTAGCATCTCCGGAAAAATTAAATGTTGAATGTTTAACATTTTGCCCTAATTGTTTTAATGGCTCAGTAATAGGTTTAAATTTTGATTCCAGAAATTTCTCTCTTTCACTTATTCCTAATCTTAACGCTCTGTTTTTATGTCTAATAGAATCACTAAGTGATTTTATTTCTTTTAATAGCTTTTCCTGATTAACCATGTTTACACCATGGAGACTTGTACGATAATGTTGTTAATTAATGTATTAAAACAAATTTATCAAAACCTATACGGTAACGACCATCTGTTATAGCTTTATCTTTCATAATTACCAAAAATCCATATTTTTCCGCCCAAGCTTTTCCACAAAGCTCTTTGAATTTTTCAAATGACATATCAGCATTTACATGATCGTTGTATATATGTTTTAGGTTTGTATCGTCTTGTTTGAATAAAACTAAAATATTTGCATTGTCTCTAATTAGTTGTTTTGGAATTTTGCTATATGTTTGTCCGATATATATGCTATCAATATTATTATGTCTTCCCATGGCAAAATAGTTGCTAATAGTATCATGATTTTCACTAGATACATCATCAAATACAAATACAGAATACGGCTTAGCCTGATCTGGTTGCATAACACTGTCACTAGCATTAAATTTGTAATAGTTAACATCAGGCACATCAGTCAGGATATTTTCCAACAATTGATACTTTGGTTGATGTAAGGACTTTGAAAAAATATATAGGTTATTAAATCGCAATCCTTTTGTGTTTGTAATTAAGTTAAACACAACGTTAGTTTTGCCACAGTTTGAAGGACCGCTGACTATACATCGTACAGTGTTTGGAAATAAACTGCCGTGTTTACCATTGTTGATTTTAACGTTATCTACGGTTAAATCATCAATGTTATTAATATTAAATTTATCTTTATGGTGAACAATCTCCATCTTATTCAAAGGCAGAAGAGTAAATAAGTTGATTTAAAACTAAATCAAATCTTTTATAGGTATCCACGAATCTTCAGTTTTATCAAACCCCAACCAACGTACTTTAACTTGGTCTTTTTTCCTTTGCAACACCTTTTCAACAAGATAAACATCGCCTACTGTTGACTTTAACAATTCATGTCCGTAAAAACCGCCTTGTAACAAATTTCCTTTGTTATCTTTTAAAATATAAGTCTCCGGTACAGTAGGTTGTACTTTATACACTGTAAAAACTTCGTTTGTCCAATTGGGCAGGTATTTTTTAGTAAACACTCCTTTGTATTTACTAATTCGAACTTTATCATTTACATTAAATTTTCTTGGTTTTCTTTGTTCCGCTTTTGGCTGTGTATTCTTTTTAATTCGTTGTAAAACTAGTTTAGCGTTTTTCTTATTCACTTTGTTAGGTGCCATACCGATAGTTCTATGAAACTTGTTGTTGTAATCGCTTATTAATTTTGGTAAGATATCAACCCATACGTAAGAACCTCTTTTCGAAAACATTTTATACATTGCACCTTTTAAGGTTCTATTAAATCTTTCAATTATAGCTGCCTTTTTCTCAGAATTTGTGGAATAATGATTTATGTTATATTTTTTCATTAACAAGGCAAAAGGTTTATTAAAAAATTCTTTCCCATCATCAGTTTGTAAATGTTTAATTTTATTTTTATCTCTTTTTATAGCTACTTCCATAGCTTTTGTTATGCTGTTACCAGTTTTGTCTTTTAATGGCAAAGCATCTGCAACGTTAGTAAAACAATTAATAATCGTTAGTATGTATTTAAATCCTTTATTTATTTTACTATGCGGTTGCATTTCAATTAAATCTGCTTGATATAAATCATTTATTCCTTTTACAACAGTATTTCTTCGTGGAAACTTTATTCTTGCAGGTTTATGAAGTTCATTAACAATCTTTTCCTTTAACTCTGTCATGATGATGATTTTACTAACAAAGTCAAGTTAGTATTGAGTGTTTCTTTTTCTGCATCCGCTTTTATAGTTCAAGGTCATTTCAACATATTTTAAAAAAGGGGAAATCACAGCGAGCATGCTGTGATTTCCCCTTTTTTCTTTTTTTCTTTTTTTCTTTTTTTATTTTGTTTCTTTTTTTCTTTTTCTTTTTACTCATTGATAGGATTGAGAGAGTAGTGGCCGAATGGTAGAGTGTGAATTTTGTCTGGAAGAATGTGTCGTTTGTCATCATTGGAGCAGAGTGCTTTTTTCACTTCTGTTACGCTGTACAGTTGATGGTTGAAACTTCTGATGGTGTTGAATTTTGCAGTTATAGTCGTTTCTTCAAATAAACATTGCTTGTAGTGTTCAAAATTTACATTCTTCTTAAGATACAAACTTTTTACACCCTTAGCTTTTTTAATAACATTGTTTTCTTCTTTATGCAATTGTAGCGAATACAATTTTGACATTAGTGCAATAAGTTCTTTCAGTAAAATTCCATTTGCTTCGTCTTTAAATTTTCCAAGTTTCTTTTTGTTCCGATCATTGTCATAATTTAAATGATCTTTTGGATAGTCACTAAAATCAAATTCATTTTTGTGAACAAATGTTCGAAGATCCAAATACATATCTTCAGTAAGAATCCAGTAGATGAAAGCGTCCGTGACCATGTAGCCGATTCCGATGTTATCTCTACCGTAGAAGGCGACCATTTTGTTGTAGTGGAAATCATACATGTGGGTTTTGGAAATATCCAAGATTGACATTCCAACGTACAACGGACGATCCATTTTCACGCTTGTTTTCTTCATAGATACTGCCACAAGGTTTTCATTGATAATAGATGTTCCAAAGTTTGGTTTTTGTACAAGTTTTTGTAGTTTTATCGGATCTGTAACTAATTTAACATTTTTGTGTTTTCTTTTGTTTTCCAATGTTTTGCCAAATATCGCATTATTCATTAATTTAAAAAAGTCCTTTTGAAATGCTGATGTTGCTGCTGCTCTTCTTCTGGTGTTTGAATCAATGTACGGTTTTAACCAGCACGATTGGGAAAATTTTAAAACTCTATGAATTTTGGTTATACGTAAACCCAATTGGAGTGCTTGTTGAACAACCCAAAAGTGAGCTACGTATCTTTGTTTATTTTCAAGAGTCATCATTAATTTTGGATGTTTGCCAATTGGTGAAACTTCTGTTTTTGCAAGGAGCGGAAGATCGTAATGAAGATCATGCAAGTGTTCTGGATATTCAAAATCACAATCTAATATGTATTCGGTGTTTCCGTCTTTTGAAATTTGCAAAATATCACCAATAGAGTCTGGATTAACCCATTCAAAGTTTCCAAAAGGAAGTGGATTAGACATGGCCCCTCCGTATAAATTGTTGGCATCAAAATATCCCAAGAACACTGATGGTTTTTCTTCATCGTAGTCTGAAAGATATTTATTGTTAGCTTTAACATGTCTAGTAACACTTTGGGTCAATCCACCTCTAACGCCCGATTCGATCATCAACACCATGTCAATATCTGTTAATAATTGTAGGTTGCACTTTGTTTCTTTTAGCATAGCTTGCCAAGCTAGTCCTGGAGAAGTATAAGAATGAAGAGGGTCTAATCCGTAGGCTTCAAAACAAGTGTTTCTAAATTCTTCCATCACATCGCATAGAAGGGTCACATCAAGTTTTACATAAAAGTCAGAATAATCTCCCAGAGTGTTCATTTCTAATTCGTCCCAAACTCTGAATGCGTGTTGATAGTCTTCAGGTGAAATGTCCGAATCGGTAAGTTTACTTTTGAAGGCTTCTGGTGGAGGAAGTGATGTTTCTTGAAATTTATGTAGTCCATCGATGTAATCATACGGAAAAACTCCTTTCCGAAGAACCAAGTCCATTTTTTCTGCAGGTACAATTTTGCTTGTTTCTATTAAATTTTGTCTTCTTAAATTTTCAGAAAGTTTCATAAGACTAGAAGGCATAAATCTAAAAGAATCAACAAATCTAAGTTTAATTTTGCCCACCTTTTTTGAAAAGCTTATAAATTTTTCTATAGTTTGTGCCAAAACGTCTATTTCACCGTTGTCTCTTGCTAATTCGGGAATAATAAAATGTCCATCGTATCCGCTAAGATTGTGAAAAACCACTGGAATGAAAGATGGTAGTTTGTAGTTGATGTTACATCCGTTGCAAGCTGCACCTCTGTAGGCTCCTGTCAGATGGTCATGGTCGCGAACTTTAATTTTAGTTTCTGTAAATTCATTATTACACAAATAGCATGTTGTTGCCGAATCATAAAGATAAAGTTCTTCCGGTGTCATAGGTGACATAGGAACTACATTGCTATACATTGCTTCCACTTTCCCAGCGATGTCATATAAATCATCAACAAAGTATCGAGCTGCTACTTCTCCACGATAGATCTTCGGTGTAGATATCAAACCATATTCTTGAAGATGTTGTTCAGATAAAGTGGATTTTACTATTAAACAATAACTGTTTGGTTTGTGAAGTTGATACTTTGTTCTGCTGGTATTTTCCTCTCCTTCTTCTTGTTCAAGTGGAAGCAATGAAGATTCAAAATCTGCATACACTACAACGGGAATTCTGTATTGTTGGATAACTTTGTCAAATTTTACTTGCGATCTTCTAGGGTGTGGTAATTTAATTCTTACTTCATAGTTTCCACTGCATAGTCTTTGGTGTTCCGTCAGCCATTCTGAACCTCCTCTTCTCAAAGGTTTGTTTACAAAACAAAAACATCTTTTACAAGTTGTTTTTGGTTGTTCTCGTTTTGATAACTGTTTGGAAACTAGAGCTTCAAAATCTTATATATATACATAATGCGAAATATCACCTTTGGTTATTAATAATAAATCAGTATGATCTCTGCGTTCGGTAGGTGTTATACGTAAGGGGTAGACATTGTTGGATGAATCTAAACCAAATATGTTTACAGATGCAAAAGGATTTTTCTTTTCAAATTTTGATATGTCTTGAATTGAAACAGGATAAGTCATGCCTTGAAAATTATACTTATGGTAAACATCATTGTATGCTCTACTCGGTCGTTCCGCATGATTTCTTACATATTTTGCAAGCATTGCATACTTGAAACATTCAACATCTTTATTTTGAACATTAATACAGGATTTGGTGTCTTGAATTTTCTTTGGCAATTCAATATGACTACTACCTCTTATTCCATATCCATGTTTATGAACTCTAATATCCAGCCCTGTTATACTTAAAAAACTCCATCCTGAACCTCATCCTTCATGTTCTTGTAATTTTGTTAAAAGTTCTTCAAAACATTCATCCACGATTGAGGTTATATCCGATGCAAACATGATGGTTTTGTTTTTAGTTAAAAATCCTCTTGGTGATGTTTCATTTTGAACATTTGTAAATACAGTATCTAATAATATTCCAAACTTTATAAAATTTAATCTTCTTAGTTCATTGTTCAATGTTTCTGTTACTAATGTTTTTGCTTTTGAAATAAACTGTGCAAGTTGCAATTGAGCATTGTCAATCTTAAAATGAGTTACTACACTACCTGGTAAAGCTCGGGCGTATAATTCCACATCTAAAGATGGTCCGGGTGCGTATTGAATAACACTTGCTCTTGAATTTAGTTGTTGTTGATGGGTAGCCAGAATTTGATCTAATTCTTCCAAATCTTCTTTTGCATCTTTTTCTTTTGTTTCGTTGTTATGATAAAGTTCTTTGTGTAATTGTAGTAAGTTTTCATCTTCAAAAGATTGTTCGCAACTGATGCAGTAATACATGATGTAGGTGTGTTCTCCACAAAAGTTGCCGTAATAATGAAAACTACTCTAAAACTACCCGTATTTATAACAATACCCCCACCACTTGATTCTGTATTAAACACACAAAGTGTAAATATATTATATTTTAAAACACCTAAATACTAAGATCATCCAATGTAAGTTTAAAAAAAAAATCTAAGTGTCAAGGTCAAATAATGCAAGTTTTAAAAAAATCTAAGTGTCAAGGTCAAATAATGCAAGTTTTAAAAAGAATCTAAGTGTCAAGGTCAAATAATGCAAGTTTTAAAAAAATTAAGTATCAAGGTCAAATAATTTAAGTTTTAAAAAAATCTAAGTGGCAAGGTTAAATAATGCTAGCTTTAAAAAATACATGTTATGTGTTGTAAGTATGTTCATCGTTGCTGTTGTTTAAATATTCTACTTCCAAATCGCTTTCATCTTCCTCCGTGTCTGATGATGGAAACAAACGTCGCCGAACAAGAGCATGTATATATTGTACTGGATCATAGTCAATTGTTACAACATGTGTTAACGGTGTTTCTTCGCCTATTGCTACTGGTTCTTCCAAAATATTTTCTTCATCAGATGTAGCATCAGACGTAGCATCAGATGTAGCATCAGATGTAGCATCAGATGTATCATCAACTGGAATCAAACTGTTTTCAAAAATACTTTCCTCATCCGTTAAATCTTCTGGCTCAACCAATATATATATTTGTTCACAGATTGCACATCCAGCAGGAAAATTGTTGTCTGTTTGAGCCATTCTAAAAGAAACTTGATATTGTAAAATAAATGTTGAAGCAAATGCTTTGAAAATTTTCGAAGTTCGAAAGTATTAATTATTGGGAAGTTTCAACACTTAAAATTTTTACAAGTCCAATGTAAAGTAAAATAAAAAAAGAAGTGTTGTTGCCTGTTGGAACAGTGACAAAAGAATGTTAGGTTTGAAAAATCTTCTAAGTCCTAAAATAATAATTATTGGAAAGTTTTAACACTTAAAATTTGTACAAGTCCAATGTAAAGTAAAGAAAGAAGTGTTGTTGCCTGTTGGAACAGTGGCAAACGAATGATGGAAACCAAACCCGCAGCAAGACTCCTGTGGTTTGGGAGGGGGTAAGCGAGGAGGAGGGATGACCTCGAGCCGAGTTGGGGTCCGGGGTCTGCGCTTGTGCTTCGGCATCAGTTGCTTGCTAGACAGTGAGGTGGTAACATGTTCAGAAGGCGCCCTGAACATTTTATCATTTTTGCTGTTTGGTGAAAATATCTTGGTGTTATTTGTATAATAACATCTTGACGTAGGACTGATTAATTTTAAGGCATGGTAGTTGTTTGTGCTTGTAGATACGCTAGGGTTTGTAGTTTGTTTTTAGTTTGCTGGTTTGGTAGTTAGTATTAACTTAAAATCTTTCTTTTACTTACAATATATTTTTGCCTGGAGTGTTTAAGTTTAAAGTAATATTTTGTTTTTAAGAATGTTATATGATACTTTCTTTTAAGAATGATTTAATACCTTTCTATTCCAACTTCCTTTTTCCAACAAGCTTGTTGAGGGCATTCCCTCTCTTGTCTTGTACTCCTTTTTAGTTAGGGAAACCTTTCAATTCCAATTTCCTTTCCTTTTTTCCTTCCTTCTTTTGGAGTATGGTACACCAATTTATGGTTCACCGGCTCCCGCTTTTGTAGTGATTACGGTTCCCCACACCGAGTCACTTACAACCTCTATACGTGCTGGATGGGTAGTTCGCCTACCTCCGGAGTTTCGCTAGACCTCAGTTGTTCTGCGTCGCTAATGGCGAGACACTGGCTCCTTTAGTGTTAGGAAATAAAAAACATATTTGTATAACATTTTTCCTAAATTTAATTAAGCAACTTGCTATTTCAAAATAACATTTTTGTTTTAGCTTAGCGTTGTGCGCTTATGGTGAGGTGTGTGAGTTCGCTTACATGATGATCACACTGTAATCATGATGTGCAGCGCTGGGCTGTCTAGCCATTTTTATTAAACTAAATTTTATTTCTTTATTTTTTTATTTTTATTAATTCTTAAACTCTAGGCAGATTGTATTGTAAATTAGCTTTTCTTCTTTTAGGTTTCCGGGGGTGTACGGTTCTGTAAAACCGTACACCCCCATTTTCTTTTTAGTTATCGAATGACCTTGACCTACTTATTTTCAAGGTCAACAAAAAGACTTAGCGAAAATTTCTAAGTCTCAAGGTCATTTTTATATAGGTAGATTTAGCTTTTCTTCTGTTAGGTTTCCGAGGTGTACGGTTCTGTAAAACCGTACACCTCCATTTTCTTTTTAATTATTGAATGACCTTGACCTATTTATTTTCAAGGTCAATAGCAGTTAGCGAAAATTTCTAAGTGTAAAAAGTAGGTCAGGCTCATTAAAAAATACCCTATGAACGGGGGAATAGACCGCTAAGTAATTCTTTTAGAATTACAAAGTAGTCTATTCCCCCGTTCTTTTTTTATATCATTTTTACACTAACCTCTCAGTTTTAACAAAAGGAGGTATTTGTTGTGCGCACTGCATAATGTTTGATTTACACAACACATCCTTACACATCTTTTACCCTTTTTCGGTCCTTTTTTAATAATATACGAACATTGTTCTTTTTTAGGACTGGATGATGAAGAACCTGACATGTTGCTGGATTCTAAAAAGTAAAAAGTCATTATGTTATCCCGCTTTTATAAGATATTACCCCCTTCACTCTCTTTTTGAAAGTAGGTCAAGGTCATTCAAAAATACCTAATGAGCGGGGGAATAGACCGCTAAGTAATTCTTTTCGAATTACAAAGTGGTCTATTCCCCCGCTCCATTTTTTTTGTCTTTTTTCACTTTTTTTTACTTTGACCACTTAACTTTCTCAGATGGAGATTTTCTTACTAAATAATAATGAATATTACTGATATTTGGAATTCGAAGATCTACTGGTAATTTGAGCATGTAGAGTTCATCACAACATTTAACAACAACATCCTTATTACTGATCTTTTTTACAAAAACATATTTGTGGTTGAATTTCAATCTGTTGATTCTAATTCTTTTATAATATTCAGTTTTTTCTGGCAATTCACTTTTGGAAGTTTGAATTTTGACTTTTTCGGAAGATTGAATTTTGGAAGGTTCAATTTTGTTATGCAGTCTACACAATTTTTCATTTACACTACACAATTTCACACACCTTTCACCTTTATTTGCTCCTTTTTTTAAAATATGAGTACACTGTTCTTTCTTAAAACAAGATTTTCTTAATTTTTGAAGTTTTTGAAGTTTTTCAGAAATTTTGTTAGGAGATTTTTCGGAGAAGATTTTTTCGGTGAAGATTTTTTTGGAGAAGGAGATTTTTGTTTCACAATAGAAACAACAGATGATGATGATGATGATGATGAGGAGGAGGAGGAAGACCTGGACGACGAGGAAGTACCTGCCATAGCGCTGGATCCTAAAAAGTAAAGATTACTCTGTTAGCCCTGCTCTTATAACAGCCCCTCACCCGCTTACCCCCTCCACTTTTCAAGGACAATTAATTTTTTATAACTCCGAAAAGTATTCATCCAAGTTTTCGACTGATGGTAAGGAAACATTTTCAGTTGGTAATGGTTCATTAATAATTTCATTAATTAGACGAAATTGTTCCATTTCTTCTACAAACTTCTTTTCAAATTCTAATTGTTTCAAGTCAATTGTAGCAGTCAATTGTTCCATTTCTTCTAAAAACTTCTTTTCAAATTCTATTTGTTCCAAGTCGTTTGTAGCTGTCGTGATTTCGTTTGTAGTTGGTGATTTCAAATCTTCTTCCAGTTTTTTTATATAATTTATAGCATTTTTCAGTATTTGTTGTCTATTGATACGTTTTTGGTTTCGACTGTCTGGTACAACAAATTTTATATCCTCGAAAGCTTTTTTAATCTTTTGTTCTCTTCATTGTTCCTTTCTTCGTCTTCTTAATTTTTCTCGAATCTGTTTTTCCGACAAAGAATCCATGATGTTTTGCCAACTTAAGATTTAGCAAACTACTAAGTTTGATAAAGCTGTTATTCGGTGAATACATACCGAAAGTCCAAGGTGATTGCCTTCAACCTAGTGACCTTGGCCGGGAAAAAAGGGGGAATGTCCTTTGCCATCAAGGTGATTGGTATATATTTAAGGCTGTGAGGTTTGCATAGTCACACCATAACAATGAGCTCCTTGTACGAGTTGTGTTTGCAGCGTATCTGCTCAGACAACCCTATGCTCCGGCATATCAGGGAAGTGTCTGAGCCGTTGCCGCAAATTTTGCAAGGCGAGCTCATTTATGAGCACAAAAAACGGTGTGTTTCTAAAACTAAAATTTGGTTTGAAATGCCAAATGCTGGCAAAAAATATGTGCCCTATGTCACATGGTACGTTTTCATTAACTGCATTGTTTTTCTATTTACAATATATTATTTTATTAATTTTCTTTAAATTAATAATTTTTTTAGCGGCTTCCTTGTGCGAATCCGTATCAAGAACTGTACAGATACATAAAACATGAATCTGAAAATGTAGGATACAAATTGAAGACGCCGATAACGCAAGAATATTGTCATCTTTGTGGTTGGTTTCCTCTGGAGCAATATGATATTAATTGTATGTGTTTATAAACACATATCAATAGAAGAAATTAAATAGGAGCGGGGAACAGAGCAGCTTGTGGTTTAACCACTTACTGCTCTGTTCCCCGTTCATAGGGTATCTTCAGATGACCTTGACCTAGTTATTTTGAAGGTCTATTGTAACTTAGCAAAAATTTTCTAAGTCCATAACGAGGTCAAGGTCATTTAAATCTTAGCGGAAGAATGAAAAGAATAGCTACCAACATGCATTGTTGGTATCTATTCTTTTCTTTCCTCCTAGAAAACCCCTTTAGTCCGTGTCAACTTTGATGTAAATTTTTGTACAAAATTGTACATAATAAAGGACCCATGTTTCAAGTCCTTCGTAATCCATAGAATCCGAAGTGCAACAGATTTTTGTACCGTCTGCTTTAACAGCTTCAAGTACTCCACTGATGCAATTCAGATTGCTATGATACGTTTTTATGTACCATAGTACTCTTTTGGCTTCAACAAAGTTGTGCACAGCACCAAAGGTCATGAGGGATTCCATGGCAAATATAACCACAAGACTGCAGCACACCTTATATATACTGTCGGTCCAAGGCGGTGGCCTCCTATGGCGACCTAGTTTACCCAATGGAGAGGGTTGTCCTTTGCCATCAAGGTGATTGGTACGTATTTAAGGCTGTGAGGTGTGCATAGTCAGACCATAACAATGAGCTCCTTGTACGAGTTATGTTTGCAGCGGATCTGCTCAGACAACCCTATGCTTCGGCAAATCAGGGAGGTGTCAGAGCCGCTGCCGCAAATATTGCAAAGCGAGCTCATTACTGAGCACAAGAAACGTTGTATATTTAAAACCAAAATTTGGTTTGAAATGGCAGATGGCGAGAAAATATGTGCCCTATGTGACTGGGTACGTTTTCATTAACAGTATTGTTCTTTTCTATTTACAATATATTATTTTTATTAAATATCTTTAAACTAATATTTTTTAGGCTCTTCCTTCAGCCGAAGAGGGAGAACCGTTGTATAGACAAATGATGTATCGATTTGGAATCATAGGATACAAACTGGAAACACCAAGACCGCAAGAATTGTGCCAGCTGTGTGGATTCTTCCCATTTGCCAAATATGAACTTAAATGTATGTGTTTATAAACATATATTATATGTTTATAAAGACATATCAATAAAAGAAATTAAATAGGGACGGGGAACAGAGCAGTTTGTGGTTTAACCACTTACTGCTCTGTTCCCCGTTCATAGGGTATCTTCAGATGACCTTGACCCACTTTTAAAAACTTTATGGTGGGGGTAAAGCATATATAAACCGTGGATTAAGTAAAAGACAACATTTCCCTGATCAGCATGGAAACTTTCCGGATGTCTTACAATGTTCATTGCACTCCTGTACAACATGTTCAGTTAATGTTAAATTTAATCCATGTTCTTCAAAATGTAAATTTTTTTGCAATTTCTGTTACTGGAGAAAGATGGATAAATTTAACATTAGAAACTGTCATGGTTACAATCAACCCTTTAATAGATCCAAATTGGTTTTCAACAGTGGAATCATATATTGATACTATGGCTTTCGAACAAGGATATCATTATCTTTGGGTTGATGTTAGTTACATCAACTTTCAAAACGAAACAGATGATGATAGATATGATTCTGCCACATAAAAATAGACATTAACGGAACTTCTTCCCCTGCCTTTTAGGAAAAAAGAGAGGAACATTGTTAATTAATAACACTGTTCCTCTCTTTTTTCCGCTTAAAGTTAAATGACCTTGACCTAATTTTCATAGTTTAGAAATATACGAAGTAAAAATAATAGAAAATGTACATTTTTTAAGTTTTTGCGTTATAACTTTTACACCGTTGGTTATATCGAAAAATGTTACTGGACCTTTTTTGTTTGTCTTTTAATTCCGCTTAATTTGACTACCCGCACGATAGATTTGGAGCATTTTTGTTATATCCACTGCCATCGTGTACGGCGACGCAGTTCTAAAGTTGAACGGTGACGAAATCAAGTGGGGGCCCCCCCGGCAACATTTGCCGTGGGGGGTTGCCGGGGGCGCGGGGGGGGTTTTGCCGGGGGCGGGGGGGGTTTGCCGGGGGCGGGGGGGGGGGTTTGCCGGGGGCGCGGGGGGGTTTGCCGGGGCGGGGGGGGGGTTTGCCGGGGGCGGGGGGGGGGTTTGCCGGGGGCGGGGGGGGGGTTTGCCGGGGGCGCGGGGGGAGGTTTACCGGGGCGCGGGGGGGGGTTAAAAAAAACCGACCACCCAACCCCTTTGGAAGGGGTTGGGGGGTCGGTTAGGTTAGGTTAGATAGTGACCAAGGGTTGAGGCTTTAACAAACACCTAAATATTAATAACCAACGCGAAAACTAAACTCACCATCAACAGAAATTAAAACATTTACAAAAACCCAAATGTTAAAAATAATAATATTTAATAAAAGATACAACACAAAACTAAAATCTTAGGTTATTTAAAACTTTAACAAAATATTGAAGTCTCAAAAGTAGATTTTTAAAATCAATATATAAGTCAAATAAGTAAGTCTTTTAAAATTAAAATATCTAAGTCTAAAAAATATGTCATTTAAAATAATTCTAAGTCCGAAAGTAGAACAATCAAAACTAGGTCAAGGTCATTTAAAAATTATAAAAAAGGGGGTGGGGAAGCGTGGGGTCCCTACCTTATTCTACTACTTTATTTCTATACTACTTTATTATAACTTATGCTACCCCTTAAATGCTATCATGCATGCGGTTACGGTGTGATCATCACGTAAGCGAACTCACACACCTCACCGCCCTATCATATCTTAACCCCTACCTAACGTTCCCCCTATTCTATCTTATACTATGTAATATTACAGTTACGGTGTGATCATCACGTAAGCGAACTCACACACCTCCCTATAATATTACACCTAACTTAATATTACAGTTACGGTGTGATCATCACGTAAGCGAACTCACACACCTCACCGTAATATTAACCCTGACGATTAAACCACGCAGGAAATGGAAAAGTAGGTGGATTGCCATTGCGACCGACTATTATAGGAGGGCGCCTCTCCCACAATAGCCGAACGTAGTGTGTGCATGACATAAGCCATACCACACACCATGGCGAACATTACGTTACTGCATAACCCTCCACGTAAGCGGACCAGTTACACCTTCACCGTAATGCCAAAGAGAAACGTTGCGCGCTTGCTTATATCAGCGAGCTCGAGACTCGACCTCGCTCGCGAGCCTTGACTAGTAGGGCAACGTGTCGCTCTGCCGGGGCCGGTAGCCTTGGCCGGGTCGCTAGCCACCGCTCTCACAACTTCGCCTGGCCTACTTGGACCTGGTCGCTAGCCTCAGCTTTCATTACCTTGACTACAAGGTTGTTGTGTCTGCTGCCTATAATAACCCCATTCGCCCGCCTTGTGTCATTCTGCCACTCGCCACCATCGCTGTTACTATCCATTCCCACGTTTTTAACCATTTTTCCTATTTTATTATATTATCCATTTTATTATTCTTTTAATATCACTATGGACTCTTCAGCATCTTCTTCATCTACCCCCATTCTTCTGGGTCTGCTGCAGAAACCTCTGCAGCAGAAACTACTACTACTACTACTATTCTACTACTATTCCGGTATCGATTGACCTGTCTTCTATTACAACTGATTTTCTTCTAAAAAAACCAACTGCTCCCGTCCTCTCCTCCTCCATTAACGACATAATAGCTGATGCTGTTAATGAAGATCAACCCCAATTATTTAAGAATCCCACACCAGTTGTAGAAACCATCACGATTGAAGAAATTCCTCCGGCCCCAATTTGTGACGACATTTTAAGTGAAGACTGGATGGAATTGTGCGGACTGCACCCTTCCTCTACCCCCCAACCAATTCAACCCGCACCAATCAAAGAAATCCCCACCCCCCAACCAATTCATCCCGCACCAGTAAAGAACATAAGACTGAAACAATTCAAGAAAAACCAAAAATATACAATCTACAAAATTGAAGGAAACAAAATTTATGTTTACAATGAGGAGAGGACGAAAATTTATGTACTTACTACACCAAAAACAAAAAGAATAAACATCCCATCAAATCCAAAATTCCTGATTGTAACAGCGCAGGGTGAACGATTAAAAATAAATATCACAAATTAAACCCTTTTCTTCCTTCCCCTCCTCATACAAAGTCCACCCTGGTGGCAAAATCGGCCCTTCTAAGGGCCACCCTAAGACTTTCAAATTTAGGCTTAAGTTTAAGCCTCAACCCTTGGTGACTACAAGCGGTTCATATACCTCTAAGTCCCAAAGGTTGAGTCAATAGCGGGGGGCTTTCGCTAAAGCCTCAACCCTTGGTGACTAACAAGTGGTCTGTGTACCACTAAGTCACAAAGGGTTGGACGCTAAAGCCTCAACCCTTGGTGACTTACAAGCGGTTCACATACCTCTAAGTCCCAAAGGTTGAGTCAATAGCGGGGAGATTTCGCTAAAGCCTTAACCTTTGGTGACTAACAAGAGGTCCGTGTACCTCTAAGTCCCATAGGGGCTTTCGCAAACCACCCCTTGTTAGTCAACAAGGGTTGAGGCTTTAGCGAAAGCCTAAATTTGAAAGTCTTAGGGCGGCCCTTAGAAGGGCCTTTTGCCACCAGGGTGGACTTTGGAGGTGGGAAAAGGTTTTACTCGGTAAAATTTATTTTTAACTTGGCACCTTTTTTATTTATTATCAAGTGTCGAGGGTTAAGGGGAATAGGAATTTTTTTGGGAATGTCAATGACATAAATTTTGGTTTTTTCTGAATTAAAAATGTAAATAGAAGAAGATAAATGTCTAAAGATTTCATATTTTCGGTTATGTTTCAGTTTTTTTAGATGAAACTTTTGCTGGGGTACGTTTGAAGATACAGGTGAAAGAGGTGGTTCGGTGGTAATTTTGGTGCCGGTAAGAATGTTCTTTCCAACTTGCTGAAAAGGTTTTCGAGCAATAGTGGTTGTAACATCATACCAATCACGATTGTTGTTCGATTGAATAATTCGTACCCCAAGCAGTTCAAGATAGGAAAACCAGTTATACCAAATCTTGGTATACTCGGAGCGGTTCATAGTGAAATTGAAGTAGGTGTTGTTAGGACGGTGGCAAAGGAAAGAATAACTTGTCGAGTGTAGAGTGTAGAGTGTGTTAAGCAATCAAGGACTGGTGTGCCGGGTGATGCAACAAGGACGACGACCTGTATTGGCGACTGGCCGGCCGGCCGCAAGCGGAAGTGTGGCGCAAGGTCGACCAGTTGTATTGCTAACTGGTCGGCAACAAGCGAAAGCATGCGAGGTCAAACCCGGCCCACTCGGTCTCGTTTATCTTTTAAAACTCGCATGATAGGGTTTGCAAACATATTAATTCAAATACGTTGTAAAAATTTTCTTACGATATTTTGTTACAAATATTTTTTAAGGCAAATGTTAAGAAACCATGTTTCTATTTTAATCGCAACTACAGTTTCGATTTCTTTAACTAAATATTTTAACTAAGTATTAAGGTAATATAATAAAGTAGCATCTTTAAAAATATTGTAACTTGTACAAAGTTAAATAAGTATTTAAAGCCAAATGTTAAAAACAATTGTTTAGTACTGAGATGTTCACCCTACAACACCTACGTTAGAACTAACACCACAAATCCAAAAATTGCGAGGAGTCTCTCATGGTGGTGGGGGGAGGGCAGGTGTGCAGCAGATGTTCCGGGCTGCACATGTCAAGGGAGGTTGCAGCGCCACTACTAACACATCAGTTTGCTGGTAGAACTCGCAGAGTAAACATCTAAATAGGCGGCCGGCCCATAAGGACTCTCGGACGCCGCCCCCCCCAGAAGATTTTCAAATATACTGAATTAAATTAATTTACATATGTATCCGACAAAGAGTGAAAAACCACTAATTTTCATTATACTGACCATTAATGATGAATTCATTTCAACTATAAGCATCGAAATATTTTGCAAAAGTATTTAGGAGTCAACTGCTGTTGCGCGTTTATCTCGCGGACGCTGCCCGGAGCGTCCCAATCCTAACGCATGCTATCTTATGGCAAATCTAGCAGACAGTGGATTGGGTGCTCTGACGTCATTGCCGTGTTGTGTTATACGCAGCCTGGGGCAGCGTCCGAAGATGCGCGCGCACATCAGTCTTTTACTCCAATGAGTCGGTAACCAGGGTTGGTGATAATTGATTGTTATAGTTGATTGTTGTAATTGGTTGTTATAGTGAATTCAGCGGATATTGGTAGACCATGAAATTGTGAATAGCAATCGAAGGTAAGTGTAATACACAAAATCCTTAATGCTCTTTTAGTAGTTAGTAGTAAATGAGTCCTCCTGACCATTTAACCCACCAGCCGCCACTGTCTAAATAAACATGAGTTCTGTTTTATATGTTTCTTTTATTTAAGATGGACTTTGCATTGAAACGCAAAGTTTTCCTATTGATGCAGATCCTATACAACAAATTTTAGTACATCCTCCAGAAAGTTATGATTCCATCTACATTTCAGTGCATGAATTAAACGACCCCCCACCACCAACAACTCCTGATACAGAGTAGGACACGGCTACCACACGTCATTAAAGCTTCAGCTCTTCACCCGAACACACATGGACTCTCAGCTTCAAGATAATACTGTTTCTTCTACATCTACACCAACTTCCGAACAATTACCTACTACAAACGAAACTAATACAAGTATACAAGTAAATTAAATTTCGTCAACTGTTACTTCTGATGCACAAGCAATAATGTTATCATTAATTGGTTTCGACTAAAAATTCAACAATGGAAGAAGAAAGAAATTCACGACTTTACAACTTGGTTTTGGTGAACCCATCGAAATTTGTTATTTGCCTACTTTCATTTTTATGTGGTTACAATTTTGGTTACCTTGTTCATGAAATGCTAACAGATAAAGAGGAAGAACATTCGCTATATTTTAAAGTTTATGTTTATGTAATTGCATCTTTATTTGGATACTTTGTAGCAGGATATTTTGTTGTTAACCTATCCATTCCATTTTTTACATGGTATTTTAACAGAAATGAAAATCAACAAACCAACAATTAACAAACAGTTTGTAAACTAAGAAAACAAATGAAATATCTTGCATTTTCGGATCTTCCGAAAATGCAAGATCTTTTTAAAAACATCCACAGCTGACCTTGACCCAATTCCGCTCATTTAAACTTTAAATACCCACCCCTACACGTCACAGCTACGTCACAGCCTCTGACGTCACCTACCGGATGTAGCTGTCACTTTTGATTTATGCGTTTTTGGCCCAGAAACGCCACTTTGCCACTACTTGGGTTAATTATTTGATAGAAGACAGGGTTGGTGGTCTAAGAGCGAGAGGCCAAAGTATTTATTTACAAATAACATTACCAAACATTTAAAAAATGCTTAATTTGTTTCATTTATTGGTCAGTTTCGGGGTTGAAAGGTATCAGAGCTATCTAAGGGTGAAGGAGGTGAGATAGGACAAAAGATCAATTGACCAAAGTTGAAGATCGTGAGGAATCATCGGCACATGGTGCAGCCCATTTTTTGATAGGGCCATCCCTTCAGCCACTAGAGCTCATAATAACAGCTTTTATAGGCATTTTTATCGATTTTCAAAATATCTTTTTGAGGAAGGTAAAAATTAAAATTAGAAGTTTTTATAATTTTATCCTTGGTTTTAAGCAGTGAGAAAAGTGCATGCCAAATTTCAGGTTCCTAGCTCAACCGAAGGTCATAGATAAACTGTTTGCAAATTTTCAGAGGTCTAGGCGATATTTGGACAATTGCGAAGATTTTTTTCCTTTATATGCATTTTAACACTTAGAACTCGTTATATTATTAATGATTTGTAACATATATGCTGTAAAAATTACGTGTACCAAATTTCAGCCCTCTACGTATGATATTAAATCTACTAAAGCTGAAAAACGTCGGAGAAATAATAGAAAATTAAAAGTTCTAGAGCTACCTAAGGGTGAAGGAAGCGAGATAAGGCAAAATATCATAGGACCAAAGTTGTAGATCGTGAAAAATCCATGGCACACATGGTGCAGTCCATTCCTTGATAGAACCATCCGTTCGGCCACTAGAGCTCAAAACAACTGTTTTTTGAAAATCATTTTTAAAGACTTTTTAATTACTTTTTTAAGGTGTTGAAATTTAAAATTGCGATTATCGATAAATTTATCCTTGGTTTTAAGCAATGAGGAAAGTAAATAAACCGTCCCGATAATTTTCAGGTTTCTAGGCAGTACATCAGGGTGACACGGGATGAAATACCTCTAGAAAATCGCTGACATTTAGAAAATTTCGAAGATTTTTGAACTTGATATGTATTTTAACATTAGGAACTAGTTATTTTATTATTGATTTATAACATATATGCTGTAACGATGATATATGCCAATTTTCAGCCCTCTACGTATAATATTAAGTGAATTGGAACTGGAAAACCTAGGGAAGATCTTCGAAAATATAAATTTCTAGAGCAATCTAAGGGTGAAGGAGACCAGATACGGCAAAAAGTCACAGGACCAAAGTTGTAGAGCGTGAAAAATCCGTAGCACATGGTGTAGTCCGTTTCTCAATAGGACCATCCGTTCGGCCACTAGAGCTCAAAATAACATTTCTTAATATAAAACCTTTTTAATCGATTTTTAAATAATTTTTTTGAGGGGGTTGAAATAAAAAATGGCGGGTTTTGATGATTTTTCCTGGGGGTTGATCACCAAAGGAATATTCGTGCCGAATTTCAAGTTTCTAGCTCATCGGGAAGTTGATCAGAATTCGTATTCTCTATGGATGAGTTACACATGCGGTTGTATAGATATATAGATATATATGTGTCTGTCAGCACGATAACGGCCGTAAATATGGACCGATCTTGATGAAATTCGGTCCAGACATGTAAAGTGGTAATCAATTGGACGAGTTCGTAAACCAGCCCGATCGGACCACCGGGAGGGGGGGTAAAGGGGGATAAACCCCCCAAAAATGGGTTTTTTGAGTTTTTCATATAGAAAAATAAGAATAATCAAATTTTGACCAACACCATTGAATTCAGCTCGTAAAAACAAACAATTTAGTATTTTGAATCATTGCTCTGTGTCCATTGGTTACCGAGATATTGAAAGTGGTAAACACAGTACGTTGTCCCAATGTTAACCTTATGGGAAATAATTAAAATTCTATATCTCGCTTATTTCTCAACATATCTTGATAAAACTTGGTTTGGGGCTTCATCTAGATGAGATTTAATGTATTTTACTCTAAAACCCCCGAAGTTTCAATTTTTGTAGCAGCAAACCTTCATACTCATTCCCCATGTTATCCTTATGGGAAATAAAATAAATGCTATATCTTTCTTATTTTTTGACATATCCCTGGTAAAACTCGGTTAATGGCTTCTTCTAGTTAAGGTCTACTAAATAATGAATTAATACCAACCAAATTAACGGACCTGTTGCAGCAAACCTGCATACTCATTCTCCGTGTTATTCTTATGAAGCTTACAAAAACATGTCAAATCTCAGTATGTTGGATTGAAATATGTCCTTTTGCATTTGAAATTCGCTGAGTATGCAGGTCTGCTGCGACGGGGGTATTTAATATTTCATGGTAATCCGGAGGCTAAACCAATAGAAATGAAAATATTATTGTGTACAGTCTCAGTTCTGCTGTAATACCGCTACGTTCATGAGCCCAATGACGTCATACCAGCTGACTGTGCACACACCTTTCTTTTTTCTTTACACCATGCTATTTCCAACATTCACTTTGTAAGCAGACTTTGGTCCAAAAAATGAAATCTCCTGAATTCTAGCGGAATTTTAGAGAACTAAAACGATGTTTGGTGTAAAGAGAACAAAAATTTCTCACCAATTTCATACGGTCCCGACAAGAGGTCCCTTTCTATAAATGATATTTTGACTACTAAACTTTGTCTTTTCAAGAGACTTTATACGTAGGGTAATAATAGTTATTTTTATTGTAATAAATGAGCAATTAATTATTTATTATAGCTCCTTGAATGTCTCAATGATGAGCATAATTAAATGTAAACAGGGTAATTTGATTACAAAAGATATTGTTGGGAATTTTTGTTCTTGTGGCTGCAGCACTGATAGCGATGCAGCCTGTCAGGTGAACCAGTGTTATCATGGTAGGTGATGTCTTATCAGTGCGGGTTCTACACGGTTGTTTGAAGTTGAAAATATTTATAAAACAACTAGCGGTTCCCGTGGCTTCGCTCACGATAAAAATTATAGTGTAACCTTGATTTGACGAATGTGAAGGGGCTGAATGAAAAAAGGTTATATCAAGGAATATTTCATGTTTATATAGTGCGCAGTGCGCATGACCTAAATAAGTTGACAAAATAACCATCAAACCATGATGAAAAGCATGAAATTATAGATAATCTGAAACAAGGTATACGTTTGTGAAGCTAATTACTACCCTCTGCTTGACTGAATTAAATTGGAAATGTAAACAAAAGATCATCCAGTACATTTATACGGGCCCATTTCAATTCTTTGACTCTATAAAAAAACCTTAAAACCCTGAGATTTTTATAATTAAAGGATTTCTAAATAAATAGATCAAGGAATTAGGTTAGGCTGTTACAGCGCAGTCTGTCGTTGACTAAAAAAATACCGTACCCCCTCCAATTATGGTGAGTCGGTGGCGCAGTTGGTAGCGCACTCGGCCCCGGTTCTGTGGCGGCAGCGTCGCAGGATCGAGTCCCGATGGTGCTGCATACTTTTATCAGTACTGTTCATCCGCGTACTGTATCGGCTCACTCCTTGGTTTGCTTGATAACTTCAACGCACAGGCCTGAGGCCCATGTGGGGGGGGGGGAAATGCAAGGTAAAAAGAGGCCCCCACCCTCTTAAAAAACAAAAAGAAAAAATGTCTGTATACATTGCCTCTCTTTCAGTCTTGCGGGGCATTAATTTCAGGACTCAACCACAAAAGGCAGCACGTTCTTCAGGGTTTAAACTATAGAGGTCAAATTAGATTAAACGCCAAATCATCGTAACAGGCATAATTACAACTCCCGCTGCCGAAATGAAGATAGTGCCATATAAACACATTAGGTACTAAAACTAAATTAAATGTAATTTTTATATAGTACATAATTATGTCCATAAAATTAATCACAAAATAATAATAAAACCATGATGAAAGAAATCAATTTATAATCAGCTGTGACCAGTGGTGTCATGGTGCCGGAACGCCGTTCCGGCACTGGTTTTGGAGATATTACTAACGTCAATGAAAGTTTTATATATTTTAAAAATAAACTGTGAATAAACCAATTATTTTACGGTAAACAAATTATTTCACTAAAATTAAAACTTTAAACTTTATTATGTCCAAAAGAAAGGTAAAGTTACAATCAAGACAACTTAGATGCTGCTATGATTAGACCATCTACGCAAAAAATTCCAGTCATGAATCAACATCACAATCAACAGGTATGTCTTCATACAACAGACAAGCATACGACTCACTTTTAGCTGACTTAAAACTAATGGAGCCTGATCAGTGGCCAAAAGACAAATCCGTGCGTTACGGTGAGGTGGAAATTGATAATCTTTGTTGAAGGTTTAAGCTTGAGCTCAGCAAATTCAGAGTCGTAAACAGTTTCCGAGGTTATGTTGAGGACAGCTCAAAAATACCCAAAGACCTTACTCCACTATTAAATTGCACAAAACTTATACCGTGCAGTTCAGCTGAATGTGAACAAGGGTTCAGCTTAATGAACCAAATAATAACAGATCTACGATCAAGACTGTTGACAAAACACGTGTCAAACCTCATGTTCATAAAACACCATGGACCATCAATCACAGAATGGAACTTAGAACCATACGTGAAAACCTGGTTGAGAAAGCATAGGACAGCTGATGACACAAGAACACGTCGGGCAAAACACTCTCCAGAAGAGAAAAATCCATTTGCTGCTTTCATTTAGGACGTTTTAAAATGAATTACAATGATGAGTACTGAGACTTTATTGGGCTTCATGGCTCCATGAACAAATATGTATAGAATGATTTTTTTGTTGTTTAACAATATTATACGTGATTATATTCTTTCTCTGTGACTCTTTCTTCTAACCTTATCCAAAATTTATTGCAAAGCAAACGGCAATGTTTTTAGGGGAGAAACTGCTATAGCGATTAAGTCTGTAATATTTATGTGGGTTTAAATATAGGCGCCTACCAAGATACGTAAATTTTTGATAATATTTAGTATTTAGAATAAAAAAACCTTACAATGTTAAAACGATATATTGAGCAATTAGACATAAGCAATTCTGCTACGAGTGCTACATGTAGTTCGCAGCCGGTGACAGGGGGGGTATCCAATACCCCAGCCGGACGCACCGTTCCGGCACTGAAAAATTTGCCATGACACCACTGGCTGTGACAGCGTATACATTTGTGAAGCTAACTCAGCTGGCTGATTGAATGCATG
The DNA here is from genome assembly GCA_035578135.1 of Flexamia atlantica. Taxonomy (NCBI): domain Eukaryota; kingdom Metazoa; phylum Arthropoda; class Insecta; order Hemiptera; family Cicadellidae; genus Flexamia; species Flexamia atlantica. Next base: position 181,246,306 of record JAQJVK010000001.1, read on the forward strand.
GTGTAAAGAAAGAATTCTTTCTTTACACCATGGATTGAATGAACATTGAAAATGTAAACAAAAGACCGTCAATAACACTTTTAAATGGGAAAATTTGATAAATTCGACCGCACCAAAAACCCCTTGGATCTTCGAATTTTGTAAAATCCTTTCTTAGCGGATGCCTATGCCCTAAAGAGGAACGTCCACGCAAAATTTCAAGGTTCTAGGGCATATAGTTTGGGCTGTGCGATGATAGGTCAGTGGTATTTGACAAATACATAGTAGATGAGACAACACTAAAATATTAAGTTTTAAAAAGGGACCTCTAGTCGTTATAGAGAATAACATAGGGCTGACAAGAGGTTCCTTTTATAGAATACGACTTTTTACGACATGCTTCGATAAAAATATTATTTTCCTGAAAACTACTCCGATTTAAGACAAAAATTGGTATTCCCTTGAAAGAAGACATTATAAGCTTTCTTTTGATACCAAAATCATTTCTTAAATACAAAAATGTAGGTTTTATGCTTATTTGAAATTTTCAAATCGATTTTCTCAAAGTGACCAATTTCCATCAAGAAATTTCAAAGTCCTATAACTTTACCAAACAAAAATCATAGACTCATGGGACTTGCACCAAATTATTAGGAATTAAATGAGGAATTCAAAAATACCAATAATAACTCAAATCGAACATTCCCGACAAGAGGTCTCTTTTCGCTTTCCACCTCACATATAACTTTTCTTGCTTCAAATTGCTTTAAGCGAGAAAGTATGTGTCAGGTTGCTGATACCATTTATTTATTAAATAACGAAATAGATAGCATATATAGTACATAGTACATAATATAAATAGATGTGTCCCTAGTTTTAATAGGCTTTAAAGGAGAAATGTGTCAATGGCCTGATACCATTAATGTAATTAAAATAAATATAGAGTTGTAACAGTAAAATATTTGATAATGGTGTATACAAATAAAAAAATTGAAAATTTTTATATTTATTGATCTTTTCTTGGTTCATTAAATAAATATAATATAATAAGCATGATGTTCTGGTTGATTATTATAAAATTCCTCAAGTGAGAATGCCGAGAGGAATTGTGTGCCGGCAAGAGGACCTACAAGTCGCACTCCTTGAAGAGCAGACTTTTCTATGAAGGCTTCCAAGTCAAAGTATAAAAAATCAACCTCTTCAGCGCCAAAGAGCCTGCCACTGGGCGGGGACTGGAGGTATATGAGGAACAGATAATGGTGGACCCCTGTTCCTGGTGGTGGCATAGGATTCGCATAAACTAGAATAAGTAAGAAATTCAATTAATATTCTAAGAAAATTTGAACGAACACAGTTTATAAAAATAATCAAATAAGGAAAATACATATATATGGGTGGATTTATGGCAGTGCCGGGTGGCGCCTGGCACCCCCGGTTTTTATTACCTTTTGGCAGTTTAGAATACATTTTTCTACATAACTTTGATTGAGCTATAGAATAAAATATAAAGAGGCTGTCGTTAAATAAAATAAATAGCTATGGTACTTATAGGCCTTAAAACGGACCAATTGAATAGGAGTTTGACGTTAGAATTTGAGCATAGAATGCTTGGATCTTTTCCGTTATACGTATACCACTGTTTCGAGTTTTTTTTCAAGCTTGATTTTGGTAAGTTAGGCTATGATAGGTTAAGTTAGGTAACCTAACCTAATCTAACCTAACCTAACCTATCATAACCTTACCTTTTGTCCTGATAACATAACCTAAAAGATAATATAACATAACCTATCATGACATAACATATCTTAACATAACCTAAAAGACGTCCTGAACATAATGACAATTTTTTGAGCTGTTCTGACGGTTAATGTAAGTAATTCAGTCTTACTATTTCTAACCTAACCTTACCTAACCTAACCAACTGCAACTGGGACCACTAGACGGCCAGACGCTAGCTTATCGCGCCTAAACAAAGATAACAGCAGATAAGATAACGAAACCGCAGGTAAAATATTCTTACAAGGAATTTCCACTTAAAAACGATTAATAATTATTATTTGACATAGTTAATGGTGCTCAGTCAACTATCAAGCTAGAAGGGTAAATTTGGAATGTTGGTATACGTATAACGGAAAAGATCCGAATGCTTCATCATTAAGTGAGCTAGACCCCCAAAAATTATGACCTAAATCTTCCCATATATAATAATAGAAATCTGTGATTTTCACTTCAATTTTTGCAAAAATTTTCCATACCCCCCGGTTGTTTTGTCTACCCAAAGTAAAATACTGGGTACATCTGTGTTGCCCAGTGGAATTCCTTTAAAATATGCTCTGGTCAAGATGCAGTGAATTTGCCTATTAAGGACTATAGTAACCGGTTAGCCACCGTGACTGCGGCAAGGGGCGGACTGGGAAGAAAAGTCGGCCCTGGCATCCTTCTGGCTACACCGGCCCCAGACAGGAAATAAGGGGGGCACCCTTCCGGGGGGGGGCGGGGAGTATGGAATACCTCCCAGGGCGGAGGGGGTCCGGGGCTCCACCCCCGGGAAAATTTGCAAAATGTGAAACCCATAATCGTGTTTTAAGGCTATGTGAATACCTAGAAATGCCTAAAAGCAGATAGTCTAGAAATGACAGATCACAAAGCCCGGGCTTAGGGCCATGCGCCGATAGGGGCCGCAAAGATTGGAAATAAGATGTTTTTAGTAAATGTATGAGGCCATAATTAGGCCGCAAAACTTTGAGCTAAAAAGGCCTACCTTTTGACGAGGCCGTTGGGGTCTTCAAGGGGGCCCCACAGTAATCTGGGCTTAGGGCCGCGGCGGCCGTAATTCCGTTACTGGGGCCTGGTGCTGCAGCCTCTCTTTCACAGTAACCTTTATCGAACAATTCATTGGGTGGGCTATCGGCCACGTTGTTCCACAAGGGGCGGCCTCAGCTCAACAACAAAAGAGGGTGATTTTTATTTTGGTTTGGGCCCACTTTTTTTAATTCACTGGCCCTTTTCTGACCTAAAGAGGTCGGCCCTTCTGGCATTTGCCCGAATGCCCAAATGGCCAGTCCGCCCCTGACTGCGGCTGAACGAACCCACTTATAAGAAGACGCCAGCTGATTTATTGTGGTGGTAAACAGTGTCTTGACAATAACAACCTAGTGTCTCTTTTGAAGCGATGGTCTCTGGCATTCGTGCGGCACTGGATGAATCACACTCTCACCGAAATCCTCTGTCTGCACGCACTTATCTACACTCTGTGAACTCTGTATAGGCTTTCGCCATCTTCATAACTACAATAGTATTGTTGTAGTTGAAGATTGCAATACTATTGTAGTTGAAGATGGCGAAAGCCGAAACGCATGTCCTACAGTGTGTAGATAAGTGCGTGCAGACGGAGGATTTCAGTGAGAGTGTTATCTACGATCTAACCTAGAGTCTCGACAATAACATTGCCAAGCGCATGCACCCCTATCACTCTGAGCACTTGAGCAGTGGCACTGAGCCAGTATAGTAGTGGAAATACGATGCGTACCACTCGACGACATCGTTACAGCCAGTTCTCCCTTGTTGAGATCAATGCTATAACGAAGTTGATGCGTAATGTTGAAAAACAATAAAACCTTACCAACAATTATTGGTTGCAATGATATTAAAAATCAGAATATTTTTGCCTGATGATTTGGTTTTAAATCAATTTAAAAAATATGTTCAGTTATGGCTATTTATATTTATTTCTAAATTTTTTAATATATTTATTTCTCTCGGCCGTGCGCCCCCTAGAAGCTTGTGCCCATAGGCCCGGGCCTACTGGGCCTATTGGGAAATCTGGCCCTGACCGTCTTAAGGTACACCTTATCATCTGTCAGCCACTGGAACATGTATGTATTTATGTTCCATTGCCTAACACTCCCTGGTATAATTTTAAGCCCAATTTATTTTTAAACCATAATTTTTAGTTTAAAATCCTCATAAAGGTTTATTTGTTTGACGATTTGAACCTCATCATTTATACTACTCACAAATACTGATAAAATTAAAAAAAAACCTTCCTCGTTAATTATTCTTATAAGGTGAACTCCAAAAAGCAATGATTTCGGGTAGTGAAGTTTTTAAACAACCATGTTTTTTTAGTATGAGCTAAATGACATTAATTTTTTTCTAAAAATACCAAGAACAAATATAGTCTAATTTCTCTAATTTTTTTCTTTTAACCCTTTGACGTCCAAATTTTTTTTATTTCTCAAGTTTTAGTTGAAATATTTTTATTTTGTGTTATATTTTGAACATGTCCTTTTTGATTGTACATATGTATTGAGAATAAGCTGAAATAATTAATAAAAAATAAAAAAGTGTCCTCCTCATCTATACAAGGGTAAAAAGAAGCAAAACAGGTGTCCACTGCAATTCCTATTAAACCTGCCGTCAACTTCCACCCAAGCCGGCGGTCACCTTTTATTTTAGGTGGGCCCTCCCACCAACTAAGCCACACAATTGCAAGCCTAATAGGATTGCTCATGGTGCGGGAATCGAACCCACGCCACGGCGTATGTCCTAAACATTGGCTCGTCAGTCAATGATTTAGACCACACGACCGCGCAGTACCGTCACACCAGTGCTTGTTTGAGTCTTAAAGCCTACGGCTCTGGCGGCGATTCATTGAACCGCTTGAGCAACCGGCCTGGTGGCAAATCAGTGAACTACTAGGCCAAGCCGTCGGTAACAGCACCTGTGCGACCAAAATTTTCTCTTTTCTTAGTTGTTTAGTCAATTATTATACAATTATGGACCTTAATACTGTATTCAGTGTGTTTCAAAGAGTTATATTAGGCTTCGGAAAAAACATTAAAAATCTATCTTAGTAAATTTCTGTAAGTGGAAATATTGTTCGTTTTTATTTTACACTTGCTTTTCGAACTCCCAAGTTTAAACACCAACGACGCGTTTAAAACGTTGACAGTTTTTTAAAGGCCAACAAAGCAGTAGTCTATCAACCAGTAATTCCTGATATTGGTGGCAGTTATAAGACAGCAGTCACAGACAGGAAGCAGGGACGAAAATAATTCCCTTTTCCCCAGTTCCGAAGCGACTACCTGACCGGGTGGCGAGGTGACCCTTCCCAATACTCTTTTTTGACCGGCGCCGGCGCGGTTTGATGCTTTCAAAAGTATCCAAAATGCCGGCGCGGTTAGGTTGTCCCCCTGGAAATAACTGACGAATAATAAAATCAAAGTTCAATAAAAATAATAATTTTTAATTATTAACTTTTAGTTGGAAAAATTTTTAAAATTTTAAAGAGATGCAACTTAAATTAACCCTTATTATTTTTAATGTCCTCTGCTTAAGTAGGATGTCATAAATATATGTTGTGTGGAGGGGGGATATTTGATAGATTCTGGAAATGTTTGAGGGGGGATTGGCGTCATAGCTCTTGGGGGGGATCGGCACCCCTAGGTGGCAGTGGTAGTGTGCGTATGCGAGTGAGCGGTGCCATTGATAGTGAGGGCGGAGGCGGAATTTAGGGGGCGGCAAGGTAAAAAAAAGGTCACCACCAAACCCCTTATTCCGGCAAATTTTCAAATCCGCCTCTGCAGTCATGTCATAGTAACATACAAAAGCGTGGTCGATGCAAGAGGTGCTGTTGTCTGTAACTCTGGTCGGTTTATCGATGCATTGAACGAAACCTGCTCCAATTCAACTATTTAAGTATGAATCTGTAAACACATCATGATTAAGTAGATTAATATTAATGTCACCCATAAAAATACACATTTTGTGCCTGTCAATGTTATCGTAATATTGTCCTAATTCAGTCGTATACGTTCTCAAATCACTGTCGAATGTTCTGTACAACGCTAATAGGTTAAAATCTTTATTAAAGGCCTTAAAGTTAAGTGAAAGTCCAAAAACGTCGCCTAGTACTACTTGTTTTGATGTGACTGAAAGTGATTTGTTAGTGTAAACAATGATGCCGTCGTTTCTGTTTCTTTGTGTCGTAGTCATGTGAATGTCGTAGCCGTCAATTGGTACCCCCTCCCCCTCATCTATTGTACCCTCGCTTCTACCTCTCTATGTTGTTCAACTATAAGGCAATAAGGCATAAATGGTCCGTTTTTAATGAATTGCCTTTAAGGTTTTGGCACAAGACAATTAAAATTCATCTTTTAGTTCAATTCTGTAAGTATATTCAACTGTAATGCCACTTACAGTCTACATTAATTAAAAGACGTAGAAATATCGAAGCGACATTATAAAATGGCAACGATTGATTTGAGTTCCAAAGTTTAAACAAAAATATAAGCCCAACGAAGTTATAGTTTACAAGATACAAACCTATCAACAAGGAATTTGGTAATCACTGTTCTTTGGTACACGGAGTAAAAATATTAATCATATATTTTTCAACTGCTTGTGATATTGGAACAGAAACAATTTTATTATTGTGACTTGACAAGAAAAGTAGTCGACAGCAGTTGAAGACTGCAGCTACTGTCACTGACAGGACGCAAGGAAAAATATAATTCCCTTTTTCCCCAGTCCCGTAGCGACTACCTGACCGGGTGGTGAGGCAACCCTTCCTAATCGTCTTTAATTGACTGGATAGCCGAGTGGATAAAGCGCTCACCTCATAACCTGAGGGTCGCCGGTTCGATTCCTGACAGGATCGAAACTGGGTCCAGTTGCCATTTGTCATTGGGCTATGAATTAATGATGCTATCTAACAAAAGGTCGCCGTTAGATAGTAACAAGACTTGGGTTTGGACCGATCCCGATCAAAACGTTAAAAATTGCCACCGGCGTAGAAAGACACAAAAAAAATTGACCGGCGCGGTTCGATGCTTTCAAAAGTACCCGACATTCCGGCGCGGTTCGAGTACGCCCATTTCCGGAACATCATCTGGAGGAAGAAGACAAGTATAGCCTTAAGCCTTGGCCCGAAAACTCGAGGCATTTCGTCTTATCACAAATATTAAAATGTGCGCGCAAACGAGGACTACGTAGCTACTTCCAAAAAAGTCAATATTTCCTTCTATCATAAGCTTCACTCCAACCGTTCACTAAACCACTGTCCCAATACACGACTGACGCTCTCATTTGTACTACAAGGCCATGATCTAACCTTTAATCATAAACACCCATCATGCATGAAGGCCTATACAGCAGGCAACTTGACGACATGTCAACATAACAACACCCACAACAACTGACCCTGCCACTATCCACTATCCCAAGTTTTTCCCTCTTACGAAAAGCACTAAAATTCTGAATTTTTGTGAGTTCATTCCACATTACGTAGCTGGTCGATAACTTAGTGGAATGAATTAAGAATTATTTCATCAATGTTTTGGCGAAAATATGTCATTCTGATATAGGCCTAAAGCTATTATTACTGCATGTTTAAATTGAAGTTTTACAATTTTTACAATCCCCTGCCCCTAAATATTTAAAAACTTTTTAACGCCCCTTCGCTCCTAGAAATAATCTTTAAAACGTCAACGCGATATTGGGGGGGATAATGAATTTTGCTAATGGATGACCGATTAAAATTTTGCTTTATCACCAATTCTACTTTCCCCCCTAAAATGTGATGGTTCTTTTCAAAGTCCCCCTCTAGAAATAACCTGTGAAACGTCAAGACTATATGGAAGGGGGAATAAAAATTCGTTTTGCTATTAGTTGTCTGATTGAAGTTTTAGTTGTATTACCATTTTTTCATTTCCTTCCTAAAAAGGACCAGTTCATTTAAACACACTCATCCCCCCGAAAATAAGCTTTATAACGTCAAAGCTATTGAGGGGGAATCATTAATGTTGCTATTAGGTGATCGATTGAAGACTTTGTTGTGTTACCAGTTTTAAATTTTCCCGCTAAAAAGTAACTGTCTGCATTTCAACGCAAATTTCCCCCTAAAAAATAATCCTTAAACGTCAACGCTTATTGGGGGGAATCGTTCATTTTGCTATTAGATGACTGAATGAATATTTTGTTGTTGTGTTGCCACTTTTACATTTCCCCGGTAAAAAATAATTACTGTAAACATTTCAATGCACCCTCCCTCCTCAAAATAAGTTTTATATCGTCAAAGCTATATTGGGGGGGGGGAATTATTGGATGAACGAAATTAATTTTACTTTTTCAAGTGTACCAAAGCAAATTTGCATTTCCCCCCTAGAAGGAGTTGAGTAATTTATCGATAGGAAACAGGACAGGTTGAAAAAATTAATTTGATTGTGTCCAGTTGGAGAGAGTCTCGTGGACTGAGCCAGTGCGGCTGCTTGGGTGTCGCGGCCGCCATTGAAGAAACATGTGTACAGGAACGCTGGCGGTATACACTGGACAGTCGTTCCGTGCGGGCATGTCCATGTTGTATATCCTTATTTCATACAATAAAAATAAAAATTTTAATTTATATACAAATTTAAAAAATGTAGCAATTAATTTATTTTTGACGATTTATTGGTAAAATTAGTAGTAGTACGTTTTACCTGTACAGTAAACAAAACAAAAAAATCCCCCCCCAAAAATTCTTTGACGCCATTGGCGTCATAATCCCCCCCTGTAGGCACCCCTGCGGTGCCACCGCCACAGTGCCACAGACACCTCGACTGAGCCACCTTTACAGATATACTTTCACACACTGACTGGGGACCCGTCCTGAACTGCAATGATTTAGAGTTGTGCTCTACGTATTTTAACGAGTTGGTTGAACAAGCTAGGACCAGGGCAACGAAACCTATAATTTTTTAATCCACTAGACATAAAAGAATTAAGCCTTAGATTACTGACAGCTTACTTAAATCAATAAGAATTAGAGATAACTTGAGTAAGACCATTAAAAAGGAGCCGTTTAACATGAATTTATTAAACTACTACCATGAATATAGGCAAACTTTATCTCGTTTACTGAAATTAGCCGAAAGGAATTTTTATAAGGAACAAATTCAAGTAAATAATCGGAATCCAAAAGCATTTTGGAGAATTATAAATGAGTTAGCTGGCAGATCGTCAAATAAAGACCCTTTCCCACTTGCAAAATTCATCCCAGGCATTACTCCATCTCAACAATTGATCAAAGAGCAGATTGCAGACGAATTTAACAATTTTTTCTCGACAGTTGGCGATAAGTTAGCTGATGCAATAAAATCAGGCGGGAACCCGATTGTAAATGACGCCGACTACCGACTAGACACGACTTTGACACTACGGACAGTTACTGAGCAAGACGTTTTACGGCACATTACGGAACTGCGAGGTGGCTCGGCCCCAGGGCTGGATGGAGTATCGGCCGATATTCTCAAACAGAACTCACAGTTTTTAATTAAACCTCTTTTGCATTTAATAAATTTAAGTATTACAACTGGATTTTTCCCAAGTCATTTCAAAATAGCCAAAGTTTTTCAACTATATAAATCTAGTGACATTAAAGATAAAGGTAATTTCCGACCAATTTCATTACTTAGTGTTTTTCCAAGATTTTGGAGCGGATCGTGAAGGAACAATTAGTGGAGTACATTCAAATTAATAATATTTTATCAGGGGCACAGTTTGGGTTTCGACAAGACAAGAACATTTCTGATGCACTATTTGAAGTATGTAAGTCTATTGATTCCTCAATTGCAGAAAATAATCGAACCATGTTAATTTTTCTTGATCTTAAAAAAGCTTTTGACTCAATTGACAGAAATTTGCTTTTGAATAAACTGGAATTAATCGGAATTCGTAACGTTGCTCTCAATTGGTTCAAAAATTATTTATCTGACCGCTCTCAAGTTGTTTCAATTTGTGGAGTGAATAGTGATGTCAATCCTGTGAATTACGGAGTTATCCAGGGCAGTACTTTGGGACCAATTCTTTTTTGATTTATATAAATAATATTACAAAAATTAACTTGCATGGTAAACTTTTTCTTTTTGCCGACGACACTCTAGTTTTGATCAAGGGGAAAACGTGGTTGGACGTTAGGTCAAGGGCTATGGGCGATCTCTCCCTAATTAAGACATGGTTAGACCAGAATATTCCCTCTCTAAATGTCGGCAAAACCAAATTTTTGCCAATTTCCCTCTCCGCTAGTACAGATTATATGGGAAATCTCCGTTTGCACTGCTGTGGAGACTTACTTAACAACAGATGCAAATGTGAATTCATAGAACAGGTATCTTGTTATAAATACTTAGGTATATTTTTTGATATGCGTATGAAATGGGTAGAGCACATAACATTTCTTAAGCAAAAATTACGTAAATACATTTACGCTTTCAGACAATTAAGTGAGATTTTGGAGGAGAGGGAAATTAAATTAGCTTATTATGCCTATGTTCAATCAATACTTTCTTTTGGCATTCTTATTTGGGGAGCTTGTTATCGCTCAACCTTGAATCCTCTAAGTGTGTCAGAGAGCAATATTAAAAGCAGGTATTTAAAAAAATCGAAGGTACTCCACTGATGTTCTTTTTCGTGAAACTGGTCTACTTTCAGTCAGACATCTTTACATAAAATTTCATCTCATTTATATTTTCAAAAATTTGAATTCAATTTTTTCACCTATTGCTCACCAACATTCAACTAGGATACGCCTAGAATGTTGGAATATCCGTTTTGCAACTAAATATCTCTGTATCCGTAACTAATTCCTTTTTTGTTGCTCATCACCTCTTCCGGAATTTAAGCCAGAACAGTAGTGCAAATAATTTATTTGAATCGCCAACAATTAATATTTCCAAACATCACTCCAATAATTTTCTGCTTTCCATTAGTTCCGACGAGGCAGAGGCTCTTATCAGGCTCAATTACACTAGACAAGACCTTTGACGACCCCCCTCAGTTACCATGAAAATAGGCCTACTGTCTGTTGTGGTCCTCGAACAAACAAGTGCTCATTAATTATCCAATATAAAATTTCACCTCAATTTAACATCCGTCATTCATAAACTTACGTTCATTCCCATTTTAATACCAATCAACAATAGTTTATTTCCAGTTACCCTTTATCATTTTTCTAGCCACCTTTAACTGATAGCAACTCGGGCTTACGCACAGGCACCTGCCCATGTAAGAAGCCCTTCCTTGTTTAATAGCTTAAATTAATGTTAATAAAAATTAAATATTATATAGTTGCCAAATAATTGTTGTTGTTGTATCCAAGGGGATAAATAAACGTTTCATTTCAGATCTTTCTGGTCGCAGTGCAATGTTTCCCCGGCATAGTCAGTATCAGTAAGGCAATAAATCAAGACTGTTAGGCATTGAAGCAGCGCCGGCTTCTGGTGATTTTACCTTATTTACATAGGGCACGATAGTTTTAAGAGTGCCTTAATGAATTGCCATAACAGTACATTAAAAAAGCATCTGCGCTCCCATCTGATAGTTTGACTTCACCACAGAAAGACTCGGGCCTGTAAAGTTCATGCGTTTTATCTTGAACTTTGGGAATCGTTTACACCGGTAGCAGTTGGAGTGGCATGAAAGTCAACAGAACATCAAAGCTGATCTTTGATGTCGTATTAGCCTGACATGTTAACACTTTCTAACAGCTGTCTATTTATATATTTACTGTCATTTGTTAACAAACACATTTAATGTTTGTTGAAATTAATATTTATATTCTATAATGTCCCTGATAATTGAGAACAAACAATGTGTGACAGCTTCAACAATGGAGTGGGCCGTAGCTCAAGATAAAATGCACCAACTGTTGTGTAGGAGCAATGAATGCATACACAAACGTTTGTGTATTCATTGGTAGGAGTGTGTCCTTGCTCCAAGGTCTGTAGGGAAGAAGAGAAGAGAAGAGAGGTACTTATGTCAGGTTATCTAAGTAAAACATGTAAACAAATCATGATGTATTTTATAGGAAACCTATAACCTACAGCTGGGATCATTTTGTTTTTTATAGGCCAAAATTCTTTTATAGCCTTTTGATTCCACAGACCTTATGCAACCTGATAGTATAATAGCATTATTATCATATTATTCTCTTCTTATCTACAGACCTCAGCCTTGCTCCAATTATACCTACTAACTGGTATGCTAATTGTCATGTGTTTTTGAGCACTTCAAATAATGCAAATAAGCTCACTTTGAATTTGAGTTGAATTCTTCAAGTTGCCTGAAATTAATAAATCTTCTCCCTGAAAAAAATAACTAGAGTCAAAATTGATTTATTGTTGATTATGACTGAATAACTACATAAAATTTAACAAGAGTATACAAATAAAACTTTCCTTGGGATCTTAAATATGCAAAATTATAAAAAGTTATATTTTTAGCAAATTTTTTCTATAGGGAAGAAGCTGTTCCCGTAGTACTCATGGTAAGACCTAGGCCTAAGACCATGATAACTTTTCATTTTAGGGCCCCCAGAAGCAAAAAACACAATTCGTTCATTTTCATATATATATATATATATATATATATATATATATATGTATATATATATATATATATATACATATATACAGGGTGTCCAACTTAACTGTACCACCATTGGTATCTCAGGAAATGTTGGATTTGGAGAAACCTTTAAATGGGGGACTTCACCTACTTTTTTTAAGACATTTAAAAATATGAATTCAATTTTCTTCTAAATGGCCGCCATTTTCTAATATTGCGGACAACTTTGATTTTTCTTATGGAATGCCCTGTGTATTTTATGGCATAATATTTGGATTCTACGCTTAATTTAAGAACTCTACTTCTTTTCCTAAACCTAATGGTTAAGGAGATAAAAGCAGATAAAGTTAGATTTTTCCCCATTCGGAATGCATTGTGTCCATTTTAACTGTGCCACCCCAAGCAATCCTTATGGAGTACAAAACTATTCAAAATTATTCATTTCCATGACTGAATCTTGACAAAAATAGCTTATATGATTGAATCGAAACTAAAATCACATTTTTAGGCACTTTTGTTCTTTGGTATTTTTTATTTAACTCAACCATTGTCGATATACCAAGTACTAACAATAACGGAATGTATTTCTTATGGAAAAAAAATCAAAATTTAACGGCTTATATCTACTTATAACCATTGGGTTTAGTAAAAAATGTCAAGGAGTAAAAAGTTCTTAATATTAAGCATAGAATTCAAATACACCCTAAAATACAGGGTGTTCTATAAGAAAAATCAAAGTTGTCGCCATATTGGAAAATGGTGGCTATTTGGAAGAAAATGTAATTCATATTTTTAAATGTCTTAAAAAAGTAGGTGAAGTTCCCCATTTAAAGTTTTCTCTAAATCCAATAGTTTCTGAAATACCAATGGTGGCACAGTAAAGTTGGAAATTATGGTAAAATATTTTAGTATATTGAGGCGGGTCATAGCAAAACTGGCTAAGTGACATTTTTCTCGAAATTGAGATTTTGATGTTTTCTTACTCTATGGGACCAGACTGTTTGCTCATATTTAGACAAAACTTGTTATTTCCTATTTAAAAATGATGTTAAAGTTTAGTGGTTGTAGCAAAACTCACCTTTTTCATCGCGACTGTTGTTGCAAAACTGGTCATTTTGCAGCCGACCAATGGTGTCGCAGCTTATGATCACGTGACCTTCAGTATTTTTACATCTCGACTTACTGAAGTTCCTAAAGGTTGCAGCTACTATCATTGTATTTTGAAATTTTTTATTAAAATAATCATGGATACAATCATTAAACCTTTGCCACGTGGAAAAGAGCGAAAGAAGAAGTATTTTTTACTAAACCCAATGTTAGTTATTAAGTAGTAGGTTAGTATCTTTTAGTTAACTCTTCTTAAAACAAGGTTAGTGTTAGTTGACACAACACAAGGGCTAAGGATTTTATATTTATTAAGATTCTCTTCTTTTAGAATTGCTTCTGTTGTAATTGATTACAGCTGAAATTAGTAGTCCTCAAGTTTAATTGCTCCTTTGCATCAGTAATCATAGATTTTCATGAAGTGACATGACCTGAACTAACTAACAAACACAAACACGAATAATCACTTAGCATTTTTCCATTGTTAGCTGTCTTTATGTCTTTTTCATTGCAGCAGCATTCACATTGAGAATGCCGGTAGCGCAAAGTTGCCATACCAAGGGATAAAAAAAAGAAAAAAGTGTGTTTTATCAAGGCGACACTAAAAAAACAGGCCGTAATGCTCAAATTCACATATGATTGTAAGCGATGGCTATGACGTAATGAATCGTTTGTGATCAGCTGCTTGCTCCTTGATCAACGTCATTCTGAACCATGAAGTGTCATCGTAGCTGTTGTGTAAACACAAAAACGGATTCACGTGCATATTTTATACTCAACACAAATGTTTCTAAATTTAAAATAGAAAAATTTTCGCACTATTTCTCAAACCAAGGTGTCTTTAAATAGGTAACAATTTTATAAACTTTGTAATAGTTTGCTCCTCGGTGCATATAATTTAATTAAGTCTAAATAAAAACATGTCCAAAAAACTTTACAATTGTTTGCTCTACATGTTTTGTACAAGCTCCCCACGGATTTTTACTTTTTTCTAGTTACCGTGCAAACTCCCTGTACAATCGTAATTTTTTACTCTTCCGTATACCCACTAACAACACAAAGTCGACGATTAATTTTTTCTCTAAATACCATGTATAGAGGGGAGAAAGTAAAAAAAGAAAATATATTTATGTACTCAATTTTTTTTTTAATATTTTAAATCCTACTAAAAGAAAACAAATTATATTGCTTGACACAAATTTTTATTTTTTATACAAGGGTGGGTTAAAATCTATTCTGATAGTCTGGTCGGCGAGCCATGTGACCTTGAAGCAGGGTCCGACTCAAATCTTATGATTCATTCTAGTACTAACTATTTGATGTACTGAACAAGATGAACTCTTTTCCACAGTCATATTTGATTAAATATGGCTCAAATGAAAGCTACAGATCACTTGAGTGTTTTAAGACCAGAACGAATAAAGGGACTTATTTAGGACCTAAAATATTAATATTTTCTCGCTCTTCGAAAATTTAGCAGTGATTTTCTGTCCATGATTGTTTATGAACATACATAAAATAGATTTGGTTTTTTAGGTACAATCTTAATTCTAAATAATTTTCAAGCATCACACACGCATCAATTTCCGGCGAATCATTTTCCGCCGAAGTTATCCTGGAGAAGATACATTCTGGTGCTGTTGAAACTTGAAAATACATAATTTCTTCTTGATGCACTGATTTCCGCGGTAATTTTCGGGATCCAAATCGCTTCAAGTTCACCGAAGCTCATGATTTCGTCATCTATTTTGTTGTCGTTTTTTTCCATCCCAGCTCCACTTTAGATCTCTGTGACATAACTTGCAGACAACTCTGATGATGATGATGGCGATGGTTCATTTTTACAGCGAGAGGGAACTGCATCTTTAGACGATCACGTTTGATTGTAAAAGTAGAGCCTTCAGAACGACTAATTACATTTTCTCGATCAATATAACGCTCTTCAAAACAATGTACCACTGATCGTTTTGTCGGTGTGAAGCTGGAGCGTGGTATCCCTTTATCTATGGTGGTATCGAATTTAACTACTGTTGTTTTCGTGTCTCGTTTTTAGAAACACTAGAAGTTATGGTGTTGCTGAAGCAATTACTAGGAGGATGAAGGCATTCCCTACATCAATTGTGAATTATATAAGATCACCTAAAAGGTTATGATTTTCAGCACATTATCAAAACCAACAAGAAATAAACGTAATTACGTCATAGCCATCGCTTACGATCATATGTGAATTTGAGCATTACGGCCTGTTTTTTTAGTGTCGTCTTGGTTTTATATAAAAATGTTTATTTCAACTTGCATGTTAGATGTTTTGTTTTATGAGTTTCTACTTTGTACAATTATTTCATTAATAGCCCACCTCATGACACACTAGTAAATTGTAATAGTTTTATTTTGCATAGCATAAGGTAATTATATATATAGTATTATATGAATTAATTTCTCAGATGTAAATTGGCCCTCGATGTTAAGCATTGCTTATCGAGGCCAAAACATGATGTATTGTTTGTGAAATAAATAAATAATAAATAAGAAATCTAATCCCGAGGAATAAAAGAAATTTTGACGTTTTATTACTCTATGGGAATTGATACACCAGGGGGCTGTTTCTAAACAATATTGGTGGATTAATAATATTGACTTTGTATTTTGTAATACTAAGATTCCTTTCAAAACTGTAAAGATACATCAACTGCGATGGATTGTATATAGTATTTAGTAATTTGTAGCTAGTAATTGTAAAACCTGTTTAGAAACAAGCCCCAGACTATGTGCTCACTTTATGTCAAAACTGACTATTTGCTATCCAAAAGCAATGATAAAGTATAGCGGTTGTATCAAATCTCGCCTTTTCCAATCCGACTGTTGCTGCAAAAATGGCTGTTTTAGTCTGCCACAGCAAAACTGGCTAAGTGCAATATATATTAAATGTATTTTTTTCTGGCAAGTTAATAATAAAACCTGAAAAATATTTGTTTCCAAACACTTTTAAGTTCTTAATGTTCTTGTAAAAAAAATTTCAACTCAATAGCACTATGTGAACAAAAGATAAATGTTATTTTTTGTGCTTCCTGAAAAATTTTGGTTTTTGCACTTTTGCTTTGGCCCGCCTCATATGATAGTAGAGGTAAAAATAAGAAAATAAATTTATGTACACATAGGTCATAAAGTGCTTCGTTTTCCATCTGTGTGTCTGTTTGTGATTTTTACATATTTAATCATATCTCAAGAACCTCTCAATGTATAAACTTTAAACTTGGTACCTGGATGACCACTATTAAGAACTATTTTTGTAAGAAGTATCAAATTTCTACTTTGTATCATTTCAAAATGGTATGAAGGCAAATATCTAAAAAACCTTAAATTTTAGAAAAATTATACAAGAGGCAAAAAAGTTCTGATGTAATCCGACTAACGATGATATTAAGAACATAATGATTGGACAACTAATAATGGAGAAATTTTAAATTTTACGAATAAAAACATGCAAATTTCAGACAGTATGTTCTAAAGAACCATATTTTTGTTCATAAAAGTTAAAATTTCTCCGTTATTAGCAGACTGATCATCATAATATTAATATCAGCGTCAATTGGATTAAATTTCGTAACTTTTTTACCTCGTGTATAATTTTTATAAAATTTACAGTTTTTAAGATATTTACCTTTGAAAACAAAAAAAGGTCGCCATTTTGAAATAGTGCAAAGTAGAAATTTGATACTTCTTACAAAAATAGTTCTTAATAGTAGCCATCTATTTATCAAGTTTGAAGTTTATACGTTAAGAAGTTCTTGAGATATGATTAAATATGTAGGGGAAAGTTGCCAATATCGTACCACTTTTTGGTTTTTGTTTTTTAATTTCATAATGTTAACATTAAAAGAGATATGGCCTTGTTTTTTTAAAAACAGGCACCCTTTTGGAACATTAATATAGCAAAACTTGAAGCAAATTTTGATTTTTATAATCACTGTAATGTGAATTTTTTTGTAAACCCTTGCAAGTGGTACAATTTAGGTAACCAGTTTCCCAAATCGTACCAGCGAGTTCCTAAATCGTACCACATGTAAAAATAAAGCACGCACCTTTAAAGAAAACAAAGAAGTAATGAAAAATACGTTTATTTAGGGTGTATAAGTAAATATTAACTATAAAACGTATAATATAATGTATATAAGTAAATATATGAGGTAAATCAACGTAAAAAGTATATTAACATTTCATGAGGTACAATATGCGAAATATTGTCTATTTTCTAATTAAATATAATTTAAAATTAAGTATAATATATTAACTATGTATATAATATAGGCTATAATAAGTATAACGTACCGGAAAACATTTTATGGAAATACTATATGAAAATTCAATGGTACGATTTGAGAAACCATTGGAGGTACGATATGAAATAATGAAATAATGAAATAATGATTTTTATTCATAAAAGATTACAATTTTAAAAACACACAAATTTTTATGAATATTACTAACCACTTTTACCAGTACTGTGGTTAGTTATCTACTAAAAAACACCAGAAAAACAATTTTCAGCCCAATCTCTTGTTAAATGACTCTTGCTGCAGCTACCCGTGGTGTTTGTGTGTTGTAAAAACTACAGAGTGACAATTATGAAGATAATAAAGTAAATTATAAAACATATTAAAATTTATAAAGAATGGTTAAATTATAAACTGAACTAGAATTATACAAATTATACAAATTACAAGAAAGATTACAAAGCAATCTGTACAAATATACAAAAAAATGTCTTGTTTATTTCTCAGACCATGGTCTGATTCAATATGGTAACATCATAAATAGAAAATAGCCAATTTCTTACCCTGACACAGAATTCTTTTACGTTATTACTTTCTTTAATATTAAGTGGTAATTTATTGAAATAATTTGGTCCTAGATAATTAAATGATTGTTTAAAAAACATTTTCTTTACTTTCGGTTTAATAAATAATCTTTTAAGATTGCTTCGAGTATTATGGTGAATCCGGATTGATCCTCTATTACCACTTCTTATATAAAAAAGCCTTAATAATAAATAAATATGGGCAACTGGGACTTTTTTCAAGCAAAACCTTAGTTCTAACCTTGAATAAAGGCTACTATGTGATCTACACTACTAAAATAAAGTACTTTAGATGTACTTTTAAAATGTATATAGAAAATTAATCAGAATATACGTTGTAAATCACTATTAGCTTGCGTGTGATAGCTGAAATCTACATCAGATTCTGACAAAACACAAAAACAAATTTAAAATTAAGAATACTGCAAACAATTCAGTGTAAACTATTGCCCACTATTCAGACTCATGGATAGTTCCGTTTTCAGGCACGAGAGCTCTCTTTTATCGCTTATTGTCTGAAATATCCCCGTGGTACGATTTAGGAGGCGGTACGATAATGGCAACTTTCCCCTAAAAATCACAGACACACACACAGACGGAAAATGAAGCACTTTAGGACCTATGTTCATAAAACCTTTTTTCTTATTTTTACCTCTACTGTCATATACTAAAATATTTTACCATAATTTCCGGACACCCATGTGTCTTTAAGCACGATAACTCGCATAAAAATGGTCCGATCGTAATGAAATTTGGTATGGACATGTAAAGTAGTAATTATTCGGACGAGTTTGTAAACCAGCCCGATCGGACTACCAGAAGGGGGGTAAAGTGGAGTAAACCCCAAAAAATATGTTTTTGAGTTCTTTATATAGAAGAATAAAAATAATCCAAATTTTATTATCACCATTGAATTCAGCTAAAAAAAACAAACAATTTAGTATTTTCAATTACTGGTCTATGTCCATTGGTTACAGGGATATTGAAAGTGGTAAACACGGTACGTTGTCCCAATGTTAACCTTATGGGAAATAAGTAAAATTCTACATCTCACTTATTTCTCGACATATCTTGATAAAACCTGGTAAATGGCTTCTTGTAGTTGAGATCTACTAAATACTGGATTAAAAACACCCTGTTTTAA
Source organism: Flexamia atlantica (assembly GCA_035578135.1). Taxonomy (NCBI): domain Eukaryota; kingdom Metazoa; phylum Arthropoda; class Insecta; order Hemiptera; family Cicadellidae; genus Flexamia; species Flexamia atlantica. The sequence continues at coordinate 181,265,775 of JAQJVK010000001.1, forward strand.
TATACACATAGCAGCAAACCTGCATACTTACTCCCCATGTTATTCTCATGGAGCTTACAAAAACATGTCATATCTCGCTATGTTGGATTGAAATATGTTGTTTTGCTAATGAAATTCGCTGAGTATGCAGGTCTGCTGCAACGGGGGCATTTCACATTTTCTTGTAACAAACTAGCTAACCCGGCGAACTTTGTACCACCAATTTTGGATTTTATCAGTGTAATATAATGAAGTACATCAATTATCTTTAGTAGTTTATAATAATAATTATAATATATCAAAAGAAAATAAAAAATAAAATAAATGCACAAAAATTATTTCAGAAGCTCGTATGAAAGACATTTACTTTATTGATTATCTATTTTGATGTATGCTAGGTTACACTGGGGATGATTCTCTCCCCCCAAACGTAGCATATCATATACTTTATGATATCTGGTATACAGCATTTTTTACTTTGTTACCAGGGGTAAGAACAAAAATTATTAAGGGTTTCCAACCCTTAACATGCCATGTATAACTTACCATGAGAAAAATATGCATGCTTTTTCTAGATTCAGACTGCAAACACTCAAGAAGGATAGGCCTTGTGGTTTGTTAATCATCATGGCCTATGCAAGACGAATCAGAAAATGAATTCTTTTGAACTCAAAGGGCATATCGGTTGGGATTATTGGAATTCTTGGAATGAGAACTTCCTCACATTTGAATTTTCCTTAAAGAATTGTCGCATGAATAACATTTACCATCAGTTTTCTTATCACAATCACATCCTATCGCACAGTTGTGGTTGGTTAAGATTTCGAAGCCTTATGACTACTGAGCCAACCTTCAGTTTTAAATTGTGCGGTTATGGTGGTAAACCAAGCATGTCCAGTGAGTTAAAAAATTCAGTTGGAAAGTTGGTGGCTTCATTTTCCACCATACTTCCAACTAAGCTCACTTCCATAAGCTAGAAGCGCTCACCACAGAACTTGGAGCGCTCTGTTAGGAAAAATAACAGGGTCTTGGTTGTTGAAGTTTGGCCTGGTAAGGTTTGTTAGTTAATAAATTTAGCTTTTATTGAATAGTACACAATCAATAGATTTAAATGAATGCAGAGAACCAACGATTTGACTCTAAATTATGAAAAATAATATTTAATTACTTTTAGGGCATCCACATCTTTGTTCTTAGCTGCCAACCATTTGCCTTACTCAACCATTTGTCATTTTTATGGTTTTCAGTGATGTTCGGGAATTCTTAGTTAATAAGCTTAATTGTCTTATGATGTGACGAAATTGCAAATATTGGAAGGAAATGAAATCGATTCATTGACAGGAACATGGCCATTATCGATATTAAGCAATTGCTTAAAGAAATCTTAAGCAGACGGATCATTCAGCAGTGCAACTCTCATGTTTGTTGCCAGCTGAAGTTTCTTGACATGGTGCCACAGATTTGATGATTTGAGGCAAGCGATTATTTCATTGGCGGCAGTCGATATTGGAATGACTGGCAGTGTTTGGTGGAAATCGCCAGACTGTAAAATCATTGCGACTCCAAAACATCTCGAATGATTGCATTGATCTTTCAATGTCCGGTCAAGTGCTTCCAACTACAAACTTCCTTTTGTCTTTAGGTCTCCTAAGAGGGCTTTCATTTTTCCCCAAGAGAACTCTGAACATTCTACCGCTTAGCATGGAGTTTAGAAGCCGCAGAAGCACAGGGCTTGGGGCAAGGTTGTAAAATTTGTACAAAAGACCCTTCCTCCAGACTGTGTCATAAGCTGCTGAAAGATCAAGAAAGAAAAACATCAGATATTTTTGATTTCCTATCAAAACCCCCATCAATAAATGATGTGAAAGCGAGAAACTGGACACAGCAATTATGTCCAGGTCTTAAGCCAGCTTTCTCAGCCGGTATGCTGGGATTGAGGATAGGCGACAGTCTTGCGTATAAGAGCTTCTCCAGCAGCTTATAACACACGCAGCTTATAGAGCTATGGGGCGGTAACTCTCTGCTTGTTCGGGCTCCTTTCCTGGCTTCAACATAGCTATGATCTTTGACGCCTTAAAAGCTTTCGGCCGTTGCCCTGAAACTAATATTTCATTATAGACAGCTAGAAGCCGGATTTTCATTCTAGAGCCAACATGACACGACAGGCCCTCCCCGAAGATTGCGTTTACAGGCTGTATACCTCTATGAATCATCAAAAATGACAGCGGCAATCAGGTGTACCTCCAGGCCCGTGCTGGTTACATCGAGAGGGCGGGGGACAGGTATGACGGGGGCGCCAGGCAGTGGCACACCGAGGTATTTTCTTTTGGGGGGCTCCAACCATGGGGGGTCTAGGGGTTCTCCCCCGGGAAATTTTAAGAAGGAAGATATGTAAACTTGTGTTTTTAGGCAGTCTGGAGCCATAAAACATACTATTTCTCTCCATAAATCCGAACACAGCAAAGCCGGCCCCTGGTCACATTCTGGAAAACTTATATTTCCTAGGAATTTTTGTAAAATGCCCTTTAAATAACAAAAGAAGTAGGATATTCATTATTTGCCAAGTTACTCGTTATTTACCCACTATCAGTGAGTCCGCCGTAAAAAAATTAAGGTAGCTAGCAAATCAAAGTATTTGACATAGATCTACAATACAGTTTTAAAATTAATTTTGATGTTTAACAGTGAATTTCTCGACTCAATCATACAGGGTAAATTATCAGTAACCTTCGTTATGTAAAACTGCCTAAACAAAAAGAAATCCATATATAAAAACCATTAGGACTGCGAACATGAGAGGACTTGATCAAATCATGAACGATTCGAATTAGTATTGATAGCAGACGGCATATGCTGTAACCAACTATCATATCCTGTAACTAGTGGATATCCACTAGTTACAGATAAAAAATGCCGTTGAATTCCGTCTTCGATGTCGGTTGAATCCCCACAGCCCAAGTCTAAAATCCTCAGCAATGAATACCCTACAGAATCCATTGTCCTCAGTTTTACCATTTTTTTATATCCGTAAAATCCCCGAACAGCCAACAGAATACCAGAAAACCGGGTAAATATCCCGTGTTGCAGACAGGTGTCTGAACCAAGACAGCAAATAAGTTGTTTAATAGCAAGGGTGGAAAAAATGTTGTTTATATATATACAGCATGTTCAAAAAATGTGGGGCAATAATTTACGTAATGATTCCTTGGGTCAAAATAAGTAAAAAGGTTTGTATAAACATAGGTTCTAAAGTGCTTCTTTTTCCGTCCATGTGTCTGTTTGTGATTTGTGCGTATCATATCTCATGAACCACTCAATGGATAAACTTCAAACTTGGTATATGGATAACCACTACTAAGAACTATTTTTGTAAGGAGTATCAAATTTCTACTTTGTACCATTTCAAAATGGCGGCTATTTTTTGTTTTCAAAGCTAAATAACTTAAAAACCGTAAATTTAAGAAATATTATACAAGAGACAAAAAAGTTGCAAAAAATAATCCAATTAACGCTGATATTAAGGTTATGATGATCGGACAACTAATAACGAGAAATTCAAACTTTTCTGCATAAAAACATGGTTCTTTAGAACATTATGTCTGAAATTGGCATGTTTTTATTCGGAAAATTTAAAATTTCTGCATAATTTGTTATCCGATCATTATAATCTTAAAGTGTGCATCAGTAAGATTAAATACAGCAACCTTTTTGTCTCTTTTATACTTTTCTTAAAATTTACGGTTTTTAAGATATTTAGATTTGAAAAGAAAAAACAGTCGCTATTTTGAAATGGTACAAAGTAGAAATTTGATACTTCTTACAAAAATATTTCTTAATAGTGGTTATCCATATACCAAGTTTGAAGTTTATACGTTAAGTGGTTCGTGAGATATGAATAAGTATGTAAAAATCACAAACAGACACAGACGGAAAACGAAGCATTTAGGATCTATATGTTAATATAAACTTTTTTGCTTATTTTGACCCAAGGAATCACTAAGTAAATTATTGCCCCACATTTTTTGAACACCCTGTATAAATGACAACAAAAATATTTGGATATGCTGATATTGTAAATAAAAATGTAAGGGATGTTTTTGAGTTTTTATCACAAAACAAATTATCAATGAGTGTCGAGAGGGCGCCGGTTATACCATTAAGGGGAGGGCGCAGGGGGACATGTCCCCCTGTCCCCCCGGGCCAGCACGGGCCTGTGTACCTTGGGCAATAGTGGCCAAGTGCCAGCAGCTAACCTTTCCAAACGTGTGGTAGCTAGACAGTCAACTTCGTTGACCACCCAGCTAAGTCACTTATAACTGGTGCCAAATCTTAAGGCCCACGTTGTCCATAAGACTAATGTTAATTTTAGCATTGGGGCTTATGGATGGCGTGGGCCTTAAGAATTGGCGCCAAGTATACCACAACCAAACCAATATCTCGGTAACCAATGGACGTAGAGCAATGATTCAAGAACTATTGTTTTTAGCGAATTTCCCCTATGGGGAAGAAGCTATTACCGTAGGTCTCATGGTAAGACCTAAGCCCGAGACCATGATAACTTTTCGTTTTGGAGCCACCAGAAGCAAAAAACACCATTCGTTTGAATTTTTATCTATCTATCTATCTATATATATATATATATATATATATATATATATATATATATATATATATATATATACACTATATGTGTCTGTCAACACGATAGCGACCGTAAATATGGTCCGATCTTGATGAAATTTGGTACAGTCATGTAAAGTGGTAATCAATTGGACGAGTTCGTAAACCAGCCCGATCGGATCACCGGGAAGGGGGTTAAGGGGGATAAACCCCTCCAAAAATGGGTTTTTTGAATTTTTCACATAGAAAAATATAAATAATCAAATTTTTGTTGGCACCATTGAATTCAGCTCGAAAAAACAAACAATTTAGAATTTTGAATCATTGCTCTATGTCCATTGGTTACCGAGATATTGAAAGTGGTAAACACAGTATGTTGTCCCAATGTTAACCTTACGGGAAATATGTAAAATTCTATATCGTGGTTATTTCTCAACATATCTTAATAAAACTTGGTTTGGGGCTTCATCTAGGTGAGATTTGATGTAGAATAGTCTAAAATCCCTGAAGTTTCCATTTTTGTGGCAGCAAACCTGCATACTCATTCCCCATGTTATCCTTATGGGAAATAATATAAATGCTATATCTTCCTTATTTTTTGACATCTTGGTAAAACTTGGTATATGGCTTCTTCTAGTTCAGATCTACTAAATATATTGAATTAAAACCACCCAGTTTTAACGGAGCTGTCGCAGCAAACCTGCATCCTCATTCTCCATGTTATTCTTATGGAGCTTACAAAAACAAGTCAAATCTCACTATGTTGGATTATAATATGTTCTTTTGCATTTGAAATTCGCTGAGTATGCAGGTCTGCTGCAATGGGGGTATTCAATTACTAAATTGTTTGTTTTTTTGAGCTAAATTCAATGTTGGCAAAAAATTTGATTATTTTTATTTTTCTATGTAAAAAACTCAAACCCATTTTTGGGGGTTTTATCCCCTTTTAACCCCCCTTCCGGTGGTCCTATTGGGCTGGTTTATGAACTCGTCCGAGTGATTACCACATTACACATTGTACCAAATTTCATTAAGATCGGACTATATTTATGGCCGCTATCGTGTTAACAGAAATATATATATATAAATATATGTATATATACACGTATATAAAACTAACTTTTTATATAAAATTTGAACGAATGGTGTTTTTTGTGGGGGCCCGAAAACGAAAAGTTATCATGGTCTCAGGCCTAGTTCTTACCATGAGTGCTTCGGCAACAGCTTCTTCAATATAGGGTAAATGTGCTAAAAAGATAAAATAAACAAAAATATATACGACACTTTTGACAATAATAACTACTGTTCACACTGGAGTAGACTGTACCAAAGGTGAACTAACATTTAAAAAGTATATAAAAAGCATAACAATAATTATTTTCAGTTCGAAGACAATATGTTGCTCTATCTATAACATTTAAAAATATAAGATAACGTCTGTCGGGTCAGCTAGTTAAAAAAAAATTCCATGTGATACTTACACTTTTCAACATTAATTTTAAATTACATCGATCAACCATGATGAGTCTGTTATAAATATTCACAACTGAAGCTGCTTGATTTATCTGCATTAAATATGGAATTTAATTCTCCAAGTGACACTTTTATTCAGCCTACACAATGTGACGTGAAAGTGACAAGGTCAGGGCCGGCTCAAGAGTTTTAGGCGCCCTAGGCGAAGGGATCGTTTGGCGCCCCCCCCCCTCCCCCCCACTTTCTAACTGTTCAGTAAAAGGGTACTTTAGTATCGGGGCTAGAGAAAAAACTTATATACCGTAGTAAAAATCCAATTACTAAAACTTTTAAGTTTTAATGCTTTTATTCAAATTTTAAATAATCACTTAACAATTATTTTTAATTTTTTTGTAGACTCACCGTCATAAGCCTTGATAGCCACTTCACCATTATATATATAATTATTTTTACTTCCTTATTTGATTTATTTTTGATAAGTACTTGTGTAAAACAAAATGAGAAGAGACTTGGGAATATCGTGGATGAATTACAATTTTTTCACCTAATTCTTGTCATGTTTCTCAGGATATATTGGCATATTATTATTATAATTTTCATTACGTTCAAATAAAGTTACAAAACGATTTGTCCTATTATGAGATTTGAAGGATTTGTTAGTTAATATATTTTAAGATGAACTTTTTTACTTCATTAATTATTGCTTTATTTATAATTTTTGGGAACAGATTTTTTTATTTGATCAGTATCTTCTACCATGTTAAAACCGCAGATGGAATAAAGGTGTGTGTTGTAATTATATGTGTTTAAGAACATGTGATAATTTTATCTTGATTTAGTTTTGTTTGTTGATGAACAAGTGGTTATGTTCAAGTTTACTAGATAAAGTATTTTCCTTGTTAAATTATATTTTTATAGCTTCACGGTAAGGCCACATGGTGGCAGCAGGTTTCTAATTCTTTTATGAAATATATAAAGATTTTTATTTTCTAAAATGAAAGCATTAAGTGTCCCTTCACCCGAACAATTTGATTTCAAAGGGGAAAACTGGTCCAAATGGAAAACTCGGTACTTAAGGTTCCATGCAGGATCAGGCATTTGCAATGAAGATGAAGCATCTCAGGTAAACACCTTGCTATATTTGATGGGTGAAAAGGCTGAGAGTATTTATGAATCCTTTAGTTTAAATTCTACAGAAAGTAAAAGATTCAAAACTGTGTTGAGCCAATTTGACGCCTATTTTGCTCTAGCTAAAAATGTTATTTATGAATGGTATATGTTTCACACTAGGGTTCAACTCGAAGACGAAGGAGTTGAAAATTTGATTCATGACCTTCATGAAATGGCTAGTAGGTGTGATTTCCCTGCTTCCTATAAAGATGAAGCTATTCGGGACCAAATAGTCGTGGGAATCAGGGATAAATCTTTGTCTGAGAAGCTACAAATGAATGCGGACTTAACTCTCACGCTTCTGCTGTAACTAATGTTAAGCAAGCTGAATCAGTTAAAAAGCAACAATCATCAATAAATTCCCCTGAATGTGCACTAATTGCAGATAAATTCACATCTACGATGTGGCAAACTAGATCAGAGTCATGCCAATGGTGTGGTAACTCACCCCAACATGAACGTACAAAATGTCCCGCTCGAAATGTACTTTGTCGAAATTGTAATAGAAAGGGCCATTTTGCTAAATGTTGTCAGTTAAAGAATGTTAGGGAAGTAAATAGCGATTCTTTTCGAGATGTTGCTAATAGGGCTAACAGTTTTGTAGGGGCTATTAATCCTCAAAAGCATACGAAAGAGAAATGGTCTGCAAACGTTACATTGAATGGTGTGCCTCTTCAAGCAAAGATAGACACTGGAGCAGATGTTTGCGTCTTGCCCCACTCAGTTTACAGGTTTAAATTGTTTATGTTCCCACTAAATTCAAGTGACAAAATATTAATTGGACCCAATGGTTCTGAATTAACATCTAAGGAGTATTTGAGGGTACAGTTCAGTATAAGAATCAATCTTGTAACTCCCAGTTTTATATTATCTCTGGTGCTGATAGAATACTTTTGAGCAATCAGGTAAGTGAAAAATTAGGTCTCGTTAGAAGGATGTTTCAAGTTGCTTCAAATGGCTCATTTGACCCCTTTACGTCATACCCAGAACTGTTTAGTGGTCTTGGTAATACACAAGCACTTTATCATATAAAATTAAAATCAAATGCTGAACCATTTTCCCTCAAAGTTCCAGACATGTCCCCTTACCCTATAGAGATGCAGTAAAAAAAGAACTAGAAGCAATGTTAGATAAAGGCGTTATTTTGAAGGTAGACACTCCGACTGAATGGTGTTCTCCTCTTGAAGGTGTGGATTGTCATTTCGATGACATTACTATATTTGGGAAAGATTTGGAAGAACATGATAACAATTTACGTAGGGTTTTATCTAGGCTCCAGGAGAAGGGCTGGACCCTTAATAAATCAAAATGTATGTTTCGGCGTGACACTATCAGTTTGTTGGGTCCCTTGTAACCAAACATGGAATAAAGCCAGATCCTTTTCGTGTTGAGGCTATCAAAAATCTAAAACCTCCTACTAATGCAAAATAACTAAGAAGAATACTAGGTATTGTTAATTACACAGCTAAATTTATTACTAATTTGTCAACAATAGTCCATCCTCTAAATATTTTACTACAAGAGAATGCAGAATTCGTATGGGGGCATGATCAAGATCAAGCTTTAGACAATATTAAATCATTATTAACATCTGAACCATGTCTTTCTATGTACAGCACTTCCAAAGAAACTTTCCTCTCATATTGGATTCCTCGTCATACGGTATTGGAGTCACACTACTTCAGCTTCAAGAAGATGGAACTAAATGACCTGTGGCCTACACTTCAAGAAGTTTATCAACTGCTGAACGCAATTGGGCTGAAATAGAAAAAGAAGCTCTGGCTATTGCTTGGGGCTATGAACGCTTCAAACACTTCATTTTGGGTTTACATGTGCACATTGAGACAGATCACAAGCCCTTACTCTCCATATTCAAGAAGAAAGACTTGGATAGTATTACTCCTAGACTTCAAAGAATAAGACTGCGGTTAATGAGGTATACCTATGATATCAGCTACACTCCTGGAAAACAGTTGATTTTGGCTGCTGCGTTATCTAAAAATACTTCAAATTCTGAAGAGCCATGGGAACTAACAGAAGAAATCCTGGCATATGTACAAAACATTGATTCTACTCTACCATCAGTTTCAGATGAAAAGTTGAGAGAAATAAGTCAAGAAACTACAAAGGATGAAACTCTTAAATGTGTATCTCGGTTTTGTAAAGATGGTTGGCCTGATAAATCTCAGATTCCTGAGAATGCACTGCCCTACTGGTATCAACGGAAAGATATAACTGAGCAAAATGGGATACTTCTCTTTGGAAATCGTATTATAATTCCAAGAAACCTAAGAGAGAATGTTCTCAAAGGTATCCATGAAGGACATCAAGGTATAACAAAATGTAGATCCTTTGCCAAATCGACAGTAGGGTGGCCTCGACTTTCTCAACAAATTAAAGAGTTGGTGGAAACGTGTAAATGGTGTTCAGAAAACCGCACTACTCGAGCAGAGCCCCTATTACCAACTCCTTACCCAGAAAGACCTTGGCAAATCGTAGGTGCTGATTTGTTAAAGTGCAAAGGCCATTGGTATCTCTTGATCTCAGACTACTATTCCAGATTTATGGAGATAGGTAAACTGAATTATTTGAAAATGGACACTATTGTGACATATACAAAATCTATCTTTGCGCGCCATGGTATACCGGAAACAGTGAGAACAGACTGCGGTACGCAATTTGACTGTTGTCAGTTTAAACAATTCGGAAATGAATATGGCTTCAAGTTAATCACATCCAGCCCAAAGTTTCCACAGAGCAATGGATTTATCGAAGCACAAGTAAAAAATTTCAAGTACCACCTGGAGAAAAGTGATGATCCCTACAAAATGCTACTCATGTTAAGAGTGACACCTCTAGAAAATGGAAAATGTCCTGCAGAACTACTTTTTGGAAGAAAAATTCACACTCACATACCATACCAATAATGACTGATCAGTTAAGACCCTATCTGGTAGACACCGAAGAGCTAAGGGAGAAGGAAGAGTCTAGAAAGATCGTCAGAAGAATTATTTTGATAAAAGACATGCAGCCAAAGAACTGCCAAAGATTCCTGATGGAACTCGAGTATATATAAAGGACAGAAATCAACAAGGCACTATATTGAAACAGCATCCTGCCCCTCGATCGTACATAGTTCGAACACAAGATGGTTGTCTGCGAAGAAACAGAAGATCGCAGCAAACATATGGCAGTAATACACCCTCCGATCACCCTGAACTAGCACCACAGACAAGTTCTTCAAAACCACCGAAACCGCAGACAAGTTTTTCAGAGTGTCAAAGAAGGTCTAATAGACAAGTAAAGCCGATTCAGAGACTCGATCTTTAAAGGGAGGATGTGTTGTAATCATATGTGTTTAAGAACTTGTGATATTTTTATCTTGATTTAGTTTTGTTTGTTGATAAACAAGTGGTTATGTTCAAGTTCACTAAATAAAGTATTTTCCTTGTTAAATTATATTTTTATAGCTTCACGGTAACGCCACAGTGTGAGTTGCTTGGGGTTATTGTTTTCGAGGGGCTGATCAGTGCATATTCCCCTATCAATTTTACTTACTTTAGAGATAAAACACTTAACAGCCAAGAATAGACTTTTTTCAATACACGTAATGAAACAGTTCAAGGTACAGTTCAAGGTAATAGTTTTTGAAAGTTGTCAGTTTTTTTGTTCTCAAAGTTTCTTGTTTAAAGTACATAAATATTTATTGTAATGAAATGAAAGTGAGTCCGTGTAGTTCTGATATCCCCAAGTAAACACTTGAAACTGGAAAATTTTGTTCAGGGTTTAAGCCAGTGATTAATGAAAAACCTCTCTGTTTTAAGCAATCCAATTTATTGAAATGTGAACAATAAATTCCCCCCTATTTGTTAAGGGGCATCATCAGGGCTGTTTTTTTTTTTTTATTAATTAGATAGCAATTCCTGGTAGCCAACAACAACAATATTTAAACCAGTGAATTTGAAGACAAATCACACTTTACATACACTGTCAGTGTCATCATAAGTGTATACTGTACTCTTTTGTGTGATATATGACTTTTTATGATGCTTGATTGTACAATTATAAAAAAAACCGCACTAGATATTTTCTTTAATTACAAAAATTCTGTAACTTAACTTATTTCTGACTAAAAACGTGATTTGTGCAAGTCACATGGATAGAAAAAATTCTAATGGTGTGAAAGGAATTTGAGAGTGAAAATTAAATAGTTAACACTGGACCTCATGGGTTTCCATGTTATCAACAAAATAAAAACGAAGTAAGTCAAAAGTAATGTTATAATTAATTGTCCATTTCCGGCTCCTACGTTTTTACTACAGTACACCTCGGATTATCCGGATTAATGTGGTGGAACACCGATCCGGATGACAAAAAATCCGGATAATCCAAGGTCGTTACAATATCGCCTAAATAGCGATCGCGTACCTTAGCCCCTACTAAATGAATGCTGCAAACTGTGTATCAAGACTGTATAAAAAAAATACAGTACAACATGTAAGTCATATAAGCTTATTCCGGAAACAATTAATTTTTCAAACTGCGCTCGATTCTTCCAGTCTCGTACCGTACTTGACCCAACACCTAGTTCCTTAGCTAATTTTTTCCTGGTTTTCCCGCGTTAAGTCTTTTGACAGCATACAACATTCAGTTTCTGTTCTAAAGTTAAAACCACTTTTTTCCTTTTACAATCAATCACTTAGAAACTTAATATCTGTGCACGCAAAGAGTTCACAACTACAAATATAATATAGCCTAAAATAACAGTAATGAACTAACTCGCAAAATTGCCGTAGTCTCCGCATTTTTGTTTATTACTGCCGGCGCCTCAAGTAGCAAACAAAAAAAACTATGTTCATGTAAATGCTGTAATGACCTGATTAGGCAATGAGGCTCTTTAAATTAATTAATTGTGTTTTCAAATGTGTATAATGATGTATTGTATTTGCATTTTACTTTTAGAAGGCGCATTCCACTCTTGAACTCGCTAAAATCACGTTTTTGTCGTGATTTTAATCTTTTAATTTCTCGGTTGGACCGGTCCGCATAATCCGAGATCCGGATAATGGGGGGTCCGGATAATCCGAGGTATACTGTATACTTCATTAAGTTGCAGACTGCACATCGAGTGTTCAGTAGACACGATATCATTTGAGAAATTGTGCTCATAAAATGAGGCTTCACAGAATTGTGATGGAGTTGGTTCTTTGGAAAAAAATTAAAATAATATTTTTCTGAGTGTAGATACTTGAGAGATGTAAATAAGATATGATTTCACCGTTTATCAAATAAAAATAATATAATAAATATACAACTCAAACAATTAAAAAACTTTTAGACAAGTAATTAAGAACAATAATTTACAAAACAAAACCACATTACTTGCCAGCATTGGGAAAATGTTGGACTACAGTGGACCAGTCTTGAAATTTGGCTGTCAAGATAAAAAGAAACCTGAACTATTGTATAACAGTGAGGACACCTAGAGAGCAGAGAATGTTGCATGCCTAGTATCGGTATATAATTATAAGTTTGGAAAGGTAGGATTTTCCACTATTAGAGATAAGTTTATAGATTGAAAGTGTTTAAAAAAGTAACAAGCAGAGCATATTCCCGTGAGCTATTCCCAAATTATAAACTTATAATCTAATAAAATGTAAATTTAAATTGTAGTTAGGCTACTTTCATGATTTTCCTTTCCAAAGTAAGTGTTTTATTTGCACCTTCCTTTTATTAAAAAACCGGGCCGCTCAGCGCCCCCTTTGGCGCCCGAGTCAAAATTTTTTGTCGTTTAAATTTACGTTACTTGGCTTTTTTATATATTTGAATCATATTTCATATCATGGAGCTAGTTTTTATTGTATGTAGCAATACTTTTCCAAATAATAAGTCATATATCAAGCTTTAAATTATAGTTTTACTACTTTGTTTCAAATGAAAAGTAAATGAAATGTCATGACCGTCCTTTGTCACTAATCCTATAATTATAACTTTGGATAACTGCACAAAGTTTTCTGATACAAATTGTAGGCCAGCAAAATGTTTTTGCAAAACATCACATCTTCAAGAAAACATAAAACATAGTTTTGTATTTTTAAATCAAAACATTAATTGTTGACTTCATAAAATACAATCGTTACTAAGTTTCGTGTCAGCGACCGTCCCACTCAAATATCACCATTGGAAGGGCTGCTGCAGGAGTTCAGTGGGAATTTTTAGTTGGTGCAGTGTTGCCAAGGATTGATGTTGACAGTTACAACCTGATTTGAGTATTTTTATATATTTGGGAGGAATTTCGAAATATTTAATTAAGGTAAATGTATATTTTTGCTCTCTTAAGCGGTCTAGACCGTCCCATACGTTTATTTTCTAGAAACAAGTGTTAACATTTTATTTGTAACATATTTTTATAACAACCATACGCCATAACCTAAATCTGTTGCATCCCCTTTCTCATAGCAGTATTGCCACCTGTACAGGATGAAATACTCTTTTTTGTCAGGACCGTCCCTGTCATGACCGTCCTCATTTTTGTCATGACCGTCCTGATCCTTTTGTACATTCATGGGACGGTCATGACTACTTTTTGAATTACCAAATAATGACTTAGCACTCCATTTCTCATATTGTAATATTGTGAAAAATTAATATGTTTTGATTTAAATTAGTTTGCGTTGCAGTGATGTCGTAAAATGGATCAGTATAAAAAAAAGATTGTGTGTTAGTGTACCGGCGTTTATTGTGTTTTCATCATTAAACTGCTACTTTATACTGTATTTCTTTAGGATAATGATAAGGAACCTATACTCTTAAACGATATATATATATATATATATATACACACACACACACAAGGATGAGAGGTTCACAGTATAGGGTTACTACAATAATTATTAGATAGGTTCAATAAACTTGAGTACCTATAAATAAGTAATAATATAATAAATAAAAAAATATAAAGGGGTACTCAAGTTTATGATATTATATATATATATATATATATATATGTATGTGTGTGTGTGTGTGTGTGTGTGTTTAAATAAAGAGAATAATTAAAACAATTGAATACTCTTTAAATCTTTTGTATTTAAAATTGTATTTAAAAATAAATATGTTAGCACAAGGATTTCAAAAACGGCCAGAAAAATTAAGATCCAAGTAGAATATTAGTTTTGTAATCTCTTTGAAAACGTCTGTTTTGTTTTATTATATTATTGATTATATAACCTAATCTATTGGATATACAATAAATGTAACTATTTACCGTGTAATGCTTGGTACCGTACCAGTAGGTACTAAACATTTAATTATGCAATATTAATTATATTACCATAGTTTTATTTTATTGAAATATCAATCTTCGGCACACAATTTTCAAGATTTTGTACATTGTAAAAAATTGTTTTAATTTTTTACCTGACCGTCCTGTTGATACCGTGATGTACGTCCAGACCGTCCCTCTTTGTCATGACCGTCCCTCAGTCTAATATTACTTATATAAAACCACATGATCATTATGACTAATAGAAAATCATACTAACATGTTGTGATTATATGCTTTAAACAGAGTTTTGACGATTTTCGGTTTAAAAAAAATGGTTCAAGTCACAATTTCAAAATGTTTTAAATTTTTAACGTTTTTGTATGATTTTTATCAAAAAACCTATATAAAGATTAAGTTATTAACCTTCCAGACGAATGAAATATTTTTTAATCTGAAGGAGCTATCCTATTGGTAATAAAATGATATCAAAACTGTATAAATTATGTAAACTTTATTTTATACGCTTATTAAAACTTATGGGACGGTCATGACAAAAATCAAGGATTTCATATAAAACAAGTGAAAAATCAGTCTACTACTTCACACAATCCTGTGACAATGATGAAAAACTATAAATATACATTCTAGTGATTACAAATAATTCAAATTTAACACCTAAAGATGAATTTAATTTTTAAAGGGTACAATTTTTAAATTTGAATGGTAAATATTTTTTACTCGCCCCTCAGGCCCTGGCATGCTGGGCGGTCGCCTAGTTCGCCTATATGGTAGAGCCGGCCCTGGATAAGATTCATAATGGTTATTCTTGAATGTACATTTTTTAAAACTTATTTGAGAAAAAATACAATTTTATGTATTAAAATGTAATGCACTCAGAGCACTTACTGGAATGTTGGCCACTAGCCATTGCAGGATGTACACACCTCTGGGCCGTGTTGCTCGGTCTGGGCCATCAGCGTCCAGCATGAACAGCGTGTATCTCTCCCCCTGACAATTTAAATATTATATAACAAAAACTTGGATCATTGCCTAATAGGCCAGAAAAAATATGATTGAGCCTGGAAAAAATTCTCGGAGAGCTGGAAATCGCCTTAATCTTTCTGTTTTACATCAGGTAAATGAATTTGAGGTTTGTCCCATTTTTCATAGTATACTTTCGACCCAGGACCACAAAAATATCAGAGTGAGTCGGTGGCGCAGTTGGTAGCGCACTTGGCCCCGGTACTGTGGCGGCAGCATCGCAGGATTGAGTCCCGATCACGCCGCATACTCTTAGCAGTACTGTTCATCCTTGTACTGTACCGGCTCACTCCTTGGGTTTGCTTGATAACTTCCACGCACAGGCCTGAGGCCCATGTGGGGGGGCAAATGCAAGGTAAAAAGAGGTCGCCACCCTCTTTAAAAAAAAGAAAAAAAAGTTTTGGGCTATTTTTTATTCTTTGGTAAATGAGTAAAAAACCGTTTATTTTACATAAAAAGTTTATACACAAGAACTGTAGAAGACAAAATTATGCATTTATTGAGTACCTTTTAATAAAGATACTTTAAATAATAATTGATTTATGGTATGTTAAATAAAGGGTTTTAGCGAATTTCTCTTTTCGGGAAAGAGCTATTACTGTAGGTCTTACGATAAGACTTAAGCCTGAGTTCATGATAACTTTTAGTTTTGAGGAACTCAGAAGCCAAAAAAACCCATACGTTCAAATTTATATAAATATATATGTATCGATATAGATGCATTGAAATATACTGAGTGTCCCATAATAGTCTCCCCCAACTTTTTCCTATATTTTTTCAAATTCCAATCCCACACCACCCCCAAACATTGTTGGATAGTTAGTAATACTTAATTTTGACTGGGTACCCAATTTTGGCCGCCATCTTGGATCCACCATACAGGATCCAAAATATTTTTCCAAATGTGAAAGTGGTGTTGTGACCCATCGTTTCAAGCTACATTTTTTCACTGATTACAATGCCACAATCCGTTTTTTAATATCTCAATTGGTTCTCAAGATATGAGTACTATTAATTTATTTATTTTCAACCAATTTAAACATTACAAATTGATAAAATAGGCCCATCACCAGGGCCGTAACAACCACCAGGGCAACCAGGGCACCGCCCCGGCAAAGGGGCCCCTGGCCGAGCTTGAGGGAGCATAAAACCACCTCGACCTCGACGCGACAGCACTATTTCCGGAAAAAGTGATTTTTCTTACATTCAGACTAGTGAAAAGTTGGTTTAAATAGCTTTGAGAGTGGAATTGTTTTCTAAAACTGTTATTTGACATGTTACCGTAGTTTTTAATCATCTTATAACTGTTTTAGAACCAAAGGTTACAGAAACTATAGTATAAGGAATTAGGGGGCTTGGCTAGGTATCTAATAGTTTGTGATTATAATTTATTAACTAAACCTGAGTGATTCATTTAATATGTGGCTGGAAAATCTCTCGCCTGCATTGCTGCGGAAATTAACTCGCTCGTTTCAGGGCCAGCAAATCTCTCGGTATCATCGCTGCGTCAAGCATGTCTTTCTTTTCGTATCCGTCACATATCGGTCGTATTAAGGCCAGAAAATCGCTTTGCTGCCGGAGAGTTGCTCGCTCGTAGCTTGGCCAGAAAATAACTCGCTTGTTTCGCGCCTGGAAAATCACCTGTTTTTTTGCGGTCGGCAAATCTTTTGATCGCATTGCGGCCGACAACTTTCTTCCTATTTTCGTGGCTCACATCTTTTGGCCATATTGAGGCCAAAAGAGAGATGAAAAATGTTATTTTTCGGGGCCAGCAAATATATTGGTCGCGTTGCGGCCGTAAAATATATTGAATTGAATATGGTGTTCAAGTATTCATTTTAGGTAGCAACATGGCAAATTTCACTGGTCTGGAATTTTTTGAAATAATTGGAAAAGGAAAGAGAAAGTTGAAAATTTCATATATGAAATCTGATAAACACTCTCCTTAGTTTTACAGTGGCTGGCTAATTTCTGGTCATGTTATGTCAATATAACAACACTTGGTTATATGCTCCAGTTATCTTGATGTATGCACTGTGTGCATTATGTACTTAAATGTTTCACTAACCATCGAAAAGGCAGAGCAATCTTTTACTTAAATTAATAAAATGCTATTTAAGAAGCACAGTGACAAACATGGCCGGATTTAGGTCTAAATTTTTGGGGGTACCAGGTCACCTCACTTATGAAGTATTGTATGCTCAAATTCAAACGTCAAACTCATATTCAACTAGTCTGTTTGCAGGCATACTCCAAAAATATCTCTTTATTTTACTCGACAACAACCCTTTTGTCATTTATGTAATAGCTTATTCAAAGTTATGTTGAAAATTGAATCCCCTTTTCTTCCAAACAAACCAGCAAAAATCAGAGGGCGCCAGGCACCCCCTGGCACCCCCAGAAATCCGCCCATGGTGACAAACAAGACTAAGTAGCTTAGCTCTACTCTTGATTGAAAATGACAGAGCTAATTTTTTTATAAGTTGATGATGACTTTGCTTGCTAGAAGGGATAAAGAAGGAAACAAATGTTTCTGAATTTAAATAGGTTTTTGGTAACTTTCTGTTGTAAATAGAAACAATAAAAAGATTTTAAAAAATAAAATGCTTTCAATATATTTTACTATGAGTTAACTCCTTATATTATTCAGTTTATATTAATTATTTGATGGCCTGTAAAAAATTGTAAATGAAATTAACACACTCTTTACCAACAAGCATCACAAGGTGTACAACAGGAGGTGTGACGGTCGGTAGTCAACCTGCTAACACACTCACTACCAACAAGCATCACAAGGTGTACAACAGGAGGTGTGACGGTCGGTAGTCAACCTGCTAACACACTCACTACCAACAAGCATCACAAGGTGTACAACAGGAGGTGTGACGGTCGGTAGTCAACCTGCTAACACACTCACTACCAACAAGCATCACAAGGTGTACAACAGGAGGTGTGACGGTCGGTAGTCAACCTGCTAACACACTCACTACCAACAAGCATCACAGGGTGTATCACAGTAGGCGTGACAGTCGGTAGTTAACCTGTTAAAATTTATTCAAGTTTCACTCATGCATGCACATGCTAGAGTAAGATATGGGGGGGCCCCGCCAGCCAGTCTTGCCCTGGGGCCCCCAAAGTTAACGTTACAGCCCTGCCTCCCAGCTATACAAAGAGAAAACATGATTTTTATGTGATGTCAAAATAACTTAGGCATTTTTTTCTGGGGGGTACAAATCCGGGGTGTAAAATTTCGGGGACCCCAATCTCTAATGACGAGAGCCAAACTGATCTTACAAGTGCTAAATTTTTGGCTTCAAAACGTCCAAAAGCATGATCTTTTTAGGTATAAAGTCAATGATAAAACCCAATTTCACTGATTGTGCTAGTTTAAAGTATCTTTGTTTGGTAACAATCAAATATAAATAAATTAATAGCTTATGGAACTTCCACACTAAAAGATGTACTTGGAATGTATAGAATAGGTACCTGTCTGTTACAAAATGTATTGATTGATCTTTTCTTCACAATGTAACCTACACATACCTAGATCATATTCGTTATACTTCCGAACCCTGAAATAATTACCGGTTGGGCTGCAAGGTACTTGACAACAGGTGGCAGTATAAATTCTTCCATTCCATAAAATATGTTACAGTAGGTGGCGGTGACAGGAAGATGTTTTGGCGTGGTGAATATCTCTAAGGGGCCCCCCAAGAGGCAGGCGTTTTCATGTTTGTCTTGGTCTGCACAAAGAGATCCCAGAGAAAATACTACTACCATCACACATAATAAGGTCCAAGTCATATCCACAGCATGAATCTGTACTAGCCTTGTAAAAATGCTCTTGCAATAGCTGCAATAACAATACTACTGTCAGATTCGGTCTTCCCAACCGTAAATATACTCTTATCTTTTCTGTCAAAGAAACACACTGAAACATTACAAAAAACATACCAAAACAAACACTCTTATCTTTGCATTGAGGTTGATTCCAAGGGCACATTTACGACTAAACTGTTATTTCAATATTTTTTTCTTACTCCCTAGCAAAATAAATTCAAAGCACATTTTCAAAACAGTTTTGGAGTTTTTAAGTTGTTTCAACACATATGCTCTATAGTAAATTGTAAATATGAAAACAGATTAATCAAGAGATATTTTGTGGAGACCCATTCGCTTTTGGAATTAAATTTATAGGTCCATCCTGTGATTATTACATCATTGATAGACTGAATTCTGACTCCACTCATCAACAAATACAGACAGTGTATAATAGGCGTCCATTATACTTTTTCCAAGGAGGGGCTCATCTAGGATTATGGTGGTGGAAAGTATGGGTAACTTCTTAGCAAACAAAGAGGTTTGGGAGTCCCCCTGGGAAACTTTTGAAGATTATTAACTGTAAACAGTGCCGGATTTACCACTAGGGGCCAGCTGGGTCTAATCCTATGACTGTGACTGTCCATCTGTCATGGACTGTGAGGGGGTCTCGAAAGGTACAATATAAGCTGTTCTTAGTTCATTTTAAAGATATTTAAATCAGAATCACCCCCTTTCTTAAGGCCCTTTTAGACGAAGACAGTAAAACGGTCAGAAGACCGGACAGTTGAGTCTGGTTCACAGTTGTTCATTATGCCAGTCATATGGGTTGAAACTGAAATGAAATGAAATGAAATTCGTTTATTCCTTTAACAAAATTACAATAATACTATTCATATAACATAAATTATCAATAGGAATTAGTTCCCCACATGGGTCAAAGCCTGTGGGTGGGGAACGAGTCAAAAATCAGCCACTTTAGAGGAATTATTTTAGAAAAAAGTGAAGAATAGTAAGTTTTAACTAAACATAAAAGTACAAAGATAAATTTAAACAAAACAAAATATGCACACAAATACAACTGGACAATAGTTTACATTTAGGACGGAAGTTATGGAGTAATAATACAACAGTAATATAAAAGTAAAAATGCCATTGCAATAACTGAGAATCTCGGTCCAGTAATGCTCACATTCACAGGAAAACACGCGCTCGACAGACGGACGGACGGACCCTCACACTCTCACACACACACACACACACACACACACACACACACACACACACACACACACACACACACACACACACACACACACACACACACACACACACACACACACACACACACACACACACACACACACACACACACACACACACACACACACACTCACACTCACACACCCATACGCAGTTGCAATCGCTCTGTGACCTTGACCCTAGGTATATGGGGAAGTAAAGAAAGTCTTAATTTGATCTCGCCCTATCTCCAATAGCCATTTGTCAACAATTTTTTATAAGTGCGGTTGCTACAGGGTAGAGGATATTTAATATGATTCGGAAGTCGAGGGAATACTAAATTAGCTATATAAAAAGATGAGGTAGTATTTATTGTTTTATTTAATCGACAGGACGACGAAACAAAGAATTCAGATTGCTGCGGATGTATAAAATTAATGTTTTCATAAAAAGTTGGCGGATACTGAGTACTTTAAATTCATCAAATAAAAGGATATCGTCGATTTTTTTCAATGCCGCTTTTATGCTAGATTTTTGGGTAATTTCCAATAGCGTTAAAATACTTTGAAAACAGCCGCCCCAAGCTAAAATTCCGTACTGTAACAAAGACTGAATATAAGCAAAATATACTGTTTTAATCAGATCTGGAGCAAGGACCTTATTTATATTCCAAAAAATAAAAATAAATTTACGCAGCTTATTTCTTAAAAATGTAATATGTCCAGCCAGCTTCAGACGATTATCAAAGATAACACCGAGATATTTATATTCAGCCACTCTTTCAATACACTTACATGTTTTACATTCATTCGCCCTGTCACTCCCACATGTATGTAAACTTAGATACAGGTTAACTGGATCGTGGTCGGCTCTCAGAGAAATAGGCATGTGCTTTGTTTTTGAAATATTTACAGAGAGCCGGCCTTGATCAAACCACCGCTTAACAGAGGATAGGCCAAACGGTACGCTACCTCCCAGCTGTCGCCCTCAAAAAGTAAAGCTGAGTCGTCAGCATAAAGAAAAACCCGTCCCTGTTCCAAATTAACCCTACCCAAATTATTTATATAAGGAAGGAAAAGAAGAGGCCCTAATGTGCTACCTTGTAAAACTCCGTAATCAATCCGAAGAGGAGCACTGGATTGACCAAGAATTGACACTATTTGAAAACGCTCCCACAGGTAACTCCTAAACCAATCAAGAGCAACTCCCCGTACTCCACTTATTTCCAGTCTACGTATTATGATTTCTCTGTCAACAGAATCAAAAACCTTAGCTAAATCAATAAAAATCAACAACGGTTTTTATTATGCCCTATAGCATCATGAATATTTTTTGTAAGTAAGAAGAGATCGTCGTTAATATTTTTATCTCTCCTGAAACCAAACTGATTTTCAAATAAAATATTTCGTCGTATTAAATAGTTTCAAATTGATTCCTCATACATTTCTCCAATATTTTTGATAGAACTCTAGCCAATGTAATAGGTCTATAGCTCACACATTGATTTTTTTGACCACCTTTATAAATTGGAATAACTTTCCCCAATTTGAATGAATTTGGAAAAATACCTGTCATCAAACTTTTATTTACGATGTAAATGATAGGATTCATTAAGTCGAGAATATTATTTTGAATCAATTTAGCCGGAATTTGATCTTCGCCGGGGGCTGATCCACCTTTTAAACTATGCTCCACCTTGAGGAGCTTAGCCTCAGTTACAGGCTCCAGCTGGAGGCTCGAATCCACCCTGTAATCCTCGTTCCTCACGACAGGCTCTGAAACAGGGGGTATAGTACTGGCAAGGTTGGCCCCCACCCCAACGTAATAACCATTGATTTTATCTGCAGCAAACTTGATATCTTCAGATGTTGTATTTTCTTTATCATTCAAATAATGTTTAATTGGAAAATTTTCCTTGTTATTTTTGACTCCCAATAAATCCGAAATATTTGACCACAATCTTTTTTTATCATTTCTAGATTCGTTAATTTTATTGCGATAAAATGTTTCTTTTGCTGAGCGAATTAATTTAGTTAAAACGTTTCTGTATCTTTTAATAAGTTATAATAAAATTACACAGTGAAATCTTTGTTGATATCACTTCAAATCACTGCTTCAAATGCATTCGTTCTTTATGGTAAAGATAGCTGAGGAGGTTTTAATGACTGCTGGTAGATAGTGGCAGTTATTAGAATTTTGCAGAATGTTATTTAATATTTTTCTTCCTTTATTTTTTCTTTCATTGTCATCACTTGCATTAAATATGATTCATAAATGGGCGGTAGGCGGTGCTTTATTTTTACAATGAATGAAATTTTGGATGAAATTATCGATTCTCGTGATGTAAATGCACGTACATACGACGAATGTAAGGATTTCAAGTTTTTTAGTGAATGTGATGTGGATGTGAATAACAGTATTACCATTCTAAGTTTAAACATTAGAAGTTTTAATAAGCATTTTGATGAATTAACGGTTATTCTAAATAATTTTGAAGTGAGTTTTGATGTCATTGTTTTAACTGAGACTTGGTTGAATGAATCCGTTGCGAATGTTAGTATGAGTGTTTATGATGTGGTGATGAACAGAGAAAGCAAGAATAAAAATGATGGAGTGATTGTGTTTGTGAAAAAGTGTTTTGCTGTGTGTGCGGAGGAAGTGAGTATGTTTAGGGCTGACATGTGTAGGTGTGTAGGGGTGACATGTGTTAAACTGGATATTACGTTTGGCAGAGAGAGGGTGTAGGTGCTATCTGTGTATAGGAGTCCATCTAGTGATCTATCGCTCTTTATCGACGACCTTGAAACATTTCTATTTAAGAAATTATTATTACCTTGAGACAGTTATTTTTTAAGAAATTATTACAAATTATAATAATTTCTTTAAAAATAACGTTTTTTGTGAGCTCACCAACCCTTTTATTTTGGACCAATTTTTATGATTGAGGTGTCAAATTCCTGGAAATTTTGTCAATATTTCCTGAATGCTGTTCATTTTCCTTTAGGTGAAAAAAGCATTGCCCAATTGGGCATCTAAGTTACTCACAAATTTACATGTATTTCTTATGGAAGGGATATTTTCTCAAAATATTAATAAAATTAGCGCTTACCTTGTAAACGGTTGGACCCAAGTAGACATATTATACATTTTTCTTACAGCAAATTCAATTTTCTTTAATTTTCAAATTTGATAGGGAATACTAAAAGTTGATAGTTTTCAAGATATTTAGGAAAAACCAAAAAATTGTACATTTAGGCCCTTCCAGCCCAGCCGGCTCAAGGGCTAAGGGCGGGGACTTTTAATATGTTTTACTCCTAACTAGTCCAACAAAGGAAGAAAACCTAGAACATAACAAGATTAGTAACACATAGCCAGGAAAACCTGGACAAAAACACAGCTAAAACAGAGAACTGTAAAAGCAGACACGAAAACACTAGCTGAAAAGAAAAACAATAACACAAAATAACACAGGTATCACAAGTATCAAGAATCACCAGACAGGAGAGAGCACATCCACACCCAATCGGAGCTGAGCTGAATCTGCTCAGTCTACATAAATACTCTAAAGTACTCAAATGTAAAAGTGGTGTTATGATCCATCATTTCGAATTAGATTTTTTCACTGATTACAATGCCGCAATCCGTTTTTTAATATCTTAATTAGTTTTCAAGGTATGGGAACTTAAATTAATTTATTTTCAAACTATTTAAACATAACAAATTGAAAAAAATAGGCCCATAACCAAAAAATAATGCTAGATAGTGTCGAATAACCACCACCAGTCATTGTTGGGCGATTTACACTTAACTTTAACCGGTGTAAATTTTTTGGCCGCCATCTTGGATCCGCCATTTTGAAATGAGGCAAGTTATTTCAAATATGATGTTGGTATTGTGGCCCAGGATTTTAAACTTAATTTATACGCCGAATTTAATGCCATAACCCGTTTTTAATTATAGTGTTTAATTTTCAAGATATTGACATGTTTCTAATAAATATCTAAAAAATATTAATTTTTCAAAAACTAAGTTGTATAGGTAAAAACGGGTTGCGGCATTGAATTTGGCGTAAGAAACTAGTTTGAAATTATCGGTCACAATAACAACTGCATATTTGAAATAACTTACCTTATTTGAAAATGGCGGATCCAAGATGGCGGCCAAAAACTTTTACATTGGTGAAAGTTAAGTGTAAAGCGCTCAACAATACTGGTGGTGGTTATTCGTCAGTATCTAGCATTATTTTGTGGTTATGGGCCTATTATATCGATCTGTAATGTTTAAATTGGTTAAAAAAAATTAATTTAAGTACCGATATCTTGAAAACTAATTAAGATATTAAAAAACGGATAGGAAAAGGTTAGGATATAAAAAAATAGGAAAAGGTTAGGGGGGGGATTATTATGGGACACCCGGTATATATATATATGTTATTTATTTATATAATATGAAATATAGGTCGTTTCGGTGTTGTTTTTGTGTAAGTTGTTCCAAGTAAATGCAAAAACTTCAGAGGGGAATAGGCTGAAATTTCGCACCAAGGTATATCATGAGCCCAGGCAACACATGGGTCTACCCAGATCCTTAATATCCCCTAAAGTTTCACTCCGTATGCATTATTTCTCACTAGTGTTTTGAATAATGTTTTTAGTTTTCCCAGATAGCACAGAAAGTGATCTGAGAGTTTACAACACATTTTCAACTGCAAATTAAAACATTTGCTGCAAGTATTCATAGCGAACATGAAAGTGTTTTCTAAATATTATGCATATATCAAAGTCACCCCTCAACACACTTTCTGAATATGTACAGTGAATGTTAAAAAGATGTATGCAACGAATATTTCCAGGATGTGGCCCAATTATTACTTGTAGAAACTGTGTGACAAATATTTGTGAAAAAGGTGCAATGTATGGTTGCATAATGTGTGCATTGAATGTGTACATTGAGTGTGGTATAATAATTTGAAGATAATATATGATAAATGTTTGTTAAAACCGCACAAAGAATGTTTTCAGAATGTATGCATTGAAAATTTTAGCATATATGCAATGATAATTTAAAGTAAAAGTGTGATAGATATTTGTGGAAGGAGCACAATGAATGTTTGCAGAATTGGTGCATTGATTACTTAAAGGAAGTTTGCAATAATATTTGCAGAATATGTGTTATGAATGGTTGCAGGATGTGTGTATGAATAGTTGTTGCATGTGTGTGAGAAATATTTGAAGATAATTTATGATAAATATTTGTTAAAAGTGCATAAAGAATGTTTTCAGAATGTATGCATTGAATATTTTAACATATATGCAATAATGATTTAAACTAAAATTGTGATAGATATTTGTGGAAGGAGCACAATGAATGTTTGCAGAATTGGTGCATTGATTACTGAAAGAAAGTTTGCAATAACATTTGTAAAATATTTTTAATGAATTGTTGCAGGATGTGTGCATGAATAGTTTTTGCATGCGTTTGAGAAATATTAGTAAAATAATTATAATGGATTTTTCATCATGATAATATAGGGAATATTTGAAGTGTTGTTATAATAAAAACCAACAGAATATTTTAAATCAATGTTTTTAGACATTGTGCCACGAATAATATGTATGTAGCGTTCAAAAACTGACTCCGTACAGGTTCTTGTCTGAATCATACAGACAAAAACCAAATATATAGGTATATATTTTAACAAGAATCAACAGGTCCTACAAACATTACTCATTGCACAGTGCCTGTAAATATTACTTACACCATAGAAAAATAAACAGGAATTCCTGTTTATTTTTCTATGCTTACACATATTCAGCTGATTTTTACATTCTAGAAATATTTTGTGTGGACATAATGCAACTAAAAAATAACTAAGCTTAAGCACTTTCAATCAATAATTCGCTTTAATATACCAATACTATTTTAAATATACAACTTTTTTTAAATATTATGCTATTTTTCTCTCTTAATTTATTTTTAAACAATATTAATTTTCAGCAGCAAATAAATTGGCAAAAAATAGATCAATACCCGTAATATATGTAGCCTATAATTAATCCAAGATAAGATTAATGACACTGCCGCACTTTTATATCAGATCAATTTTTTACATATGTAGAAATTATTTTATATTAAAAGAAAAGTTTTTTCGGTGAATCAAGAGATCAATATGACATTTCAAGTGGAACAAGAGTAAAGGTATTGAAAAAATAGATAATGAAATTATACATTTAAACAGCTGATTAAAAGTTACATTCCATAAAATGCCCCTGGTTTAGATACAGTAAAAGAAGAAAAAAGCTTCAAGTGATACTACTATTTCCCTTGTGATTTAAAATTTAATAAAAATCTTAGTTTCAAAAGGCAATAGATACAATGTGATCAAATTTACTGGTAGTAATAATTTTAATGAATAAATGCATATAAGCATTACAATTAAATTTATTAAATTTTAATTTCTTTGTAAAAAAAAGGAAAGTTAGTGAACTTTTTAGATAAGTGGTAAAATAATTGGAACACATTTACTTTTAGACAATATTTTATCTTATTACATCTTATTACATTATCTTATTACATCTTTATCTTTTGGCATCTTTTTATACATTAACTCAATAAAATTCAATCCCCTTCATTTCCATTCAGGCCCCTCTGCTTGCTTCTCTGAAACAAAAACCAAACCTATTAATAGCCTGTTGAGTTTAAAATACCCCTGTTGCAGCAGACCTGCATACTCAGCAGGTTTCAAAGCATTATTTCACATGTGCAAAAACATAGCAAGATGACATGTTTTTGTAATCTCCGTAAGAATAACATGGGGAATGAGTATGCAGGTTTGCTGAGACAGGTATGTTAAAAGTTGTTGGTTTTAAATAGATATTTAGCAGATCTTAGGTAGAAGAAGCCATATACCAAGTTTTATCAAGATATGTCAGGAAATAGGCGAAATATATTTTACTTATTTCCCATAAGATTAACATCGAGACAACGTACTGTGTTTACCACTTACAACATCTCGGTAACCAATGGACACAGAGCAATGATTCAAATACTAAATTGTTTGTTTTTTCGATCTGAATTCAATAGTAATGACTAAAATTGGATTATTTTTATTTTTCTAAGTGAAAACCCTAAACCCCATTTTTGGGGGGTTTATCCCCTTTTAGTTCCCCCCTTCCCTTCTAAGGGTCCGATCGAGCTGGTTTTCGAACTCATCCGAACAATTACTACTTTACACACCTAAGCCAAATCTCATTCCGATCGGACCATTTTTGCAAGCCCGCTATCAAGGCTTACACACCCACGCACACATACATATATACATACACAAATTTGAACAAATGGTGTTTTTGGTATCTGGGGACACCGAAACAAAAAGTTATGATGATCCCGCTCTTAGGTCTTACCATTAGACCTACGGTAATAGCTTCTTCCCTATAGGGGAAATTCGCTAAAAAGGAAAACAAGTTTCCTAAGAGTTTTCTTAAGATGATGACACATTACAGCTCTCCTGGAAAAAAAACCTTGTCAGCCTCTATATTTGTAAAATTTAACGTTAACTATCTAAGCAAAAGTAGAGGTTTACGAGGTTTGAGATTTTATTGCAAAGAAGCCAGTAGACCTAGAAAAAAACAAGTTACATCAAATTTGTAAAAATTTAATTCTGCGTTTAAACATGTCAGTTAAAATGATTAGTTTGATTTCAACTTGGTTTTTCAACGGGTTGAGTGAAAAAAGGTAATGCTTTTGGTGTTTCTCAGACCTTAGGTAAATTTAGAAAATATTTTTATAATAATAGAAAAGCTTTTCGATGAATTGAGGCTTTACTGTATTAAGGGGGTTTCAAAAGGGTGTAAATCCGTTTTTTTCTATTTTTCACAATAATAATTTCACACCACCATTAATTACACTATTTTAACTCTAACCGTCAAAGAGCTTAAAAATATTACGTATTTAGAATCATTAAATTAAATTAAGCAGTCGCAAATAAAATTAAAAAATCATTCCCCATGGTATTCTTCTATATGCTATTTCAAAATTAAGTGATAAATCAATTGCATGGTTCTTCACAAATTGCAAATAGTGAATAACTGAAGCAATATGAAGGCGCAGTAGCGTGTGAAATCTCTAACTGCAGCCGTATCAGTTGCAGGGAATTTCTTCCACCATAACCGGTTTTTGAAAGTACGGCCTTGTCAGTGTCGAGTCATCCTTGCTGAGTTATTCCCTTGTCTGTGGTGATACTGCCCCCCCACCCCCCTGTAAAAGGGGATAAGCGGAAGTAGAAAAGTCTCGTCCATCAGACAAGGAGCACCCCCACTAAATGTCCGGTACCCAAAGTTAGAGGGATTTCGAAGGTTCATCCTCAAGCCCGGCAGACCAGAGGCCAGAATAGGGTCCCCACCCGGGCGAATATCCCCAGCACATGAGGAAGGTCCTCTACTCCTTCCATGGGCTCAGATGATACTGGGTATCTAAGGTCAACCGAGACTTAAGGCCCCTGAAAGCCAAGGAGGATCCAAGGTGAAAGGGACATTCGTCACATTGGACCGCCAAAAGACATACCAATAATAATGTGACGGCTTCATTTTGACCTGTGCACCAGTATTGACCGGTCAGAATTCCAACTAGAGGCTTTTTTAAGTGTAAGTGTAAAACAAACTTCAACCAACTTACTTTCGTTGAACCCGAGTTTTTGCCTGGTTCAAAAAAACCATTACAGTATCTTGCTTTTCACAGCCACCTCTGTTATTTTAGGGTAAACTTTCATTACAGCAGCTGCAACAAGAAATCAAAAAATATGAAGCAATTTCGCCAGACTAAAGCCTGAAACTGTAGGGATATAAATTTGTGGCAACAAAAAAAAGATTTGCGAGATTTTTTATTGAATATAAAAAAGGAAGATCTTGAGGTCAAAAGGAGGACTTTTGGAGGACCAGCAGAACCTTTTTAATAATACCCTGGTGTACTTTGGCGAGCTTAACAGCTGTACATGGGCTTGGTACAAAAAGTGTGTATTTAGAGAATTAACTATGGTGGGTGAACTATTCACAGCGCTCGCACGGCAAAACTTAAGCTGGAGCCACGGTAGAAGTTGATTTACATGACTGCCCAAAAAAGGATGGAGGCATTCGTTCAGGGCCGGCCCCAGGCAGGAACAGGCGGGGCAACTGCCCAGGGCCCCGCGCTTTTGGGGGCCCCGCGCTTTCAAGAACCCCGCACAAAAAATCTTCACAATCCAATTAAAATTATGGATGGTATTTTATCTTTTTCAAAACGTGATTAAAAACGTTGATAACATGACAAGTGCAAATTCAGATATACGCATATTATTGGATTAGTAATAGTGGGTCCTTTCAGCACTTCGGTAGACGACGGGCTATGGAAATCTCAGGAAACAACTTCAGTAGTCTGCTACGACTGAGCGCTGAGCGGCAGGTGGTTTGCGCCTGTGTGCGATGTTGTCATTGTCTGTTTTAATTTGACTATCAGTAAGTCGGACGTGCACGGTGATTTGTTTTATCTTGACTACGTAATGTTTTTATACAAAAGCGACAATGAGTGTCCAGTATAATTGTAATTTTCTCTTATTAAAAGTCTGTTACGTATGATTTAATGGATCAGGTAGGTTGAGTCGGGGTCGGGGCCCTGCAACTCAGATTGGCCCAGGGCCCCGCAACAGCTAGGGCCGGCCCTGCATTCGTTAAACGTTTAGTAATTGAGCCCAGGCAGCACACGATATCTCATGGACATCCCCTGGATATCTTGTACATCCAAAAATATCCACCGATATGTTGGACATCCCATAGATATCTCGATGATGTCTATACGTGGATATCCACGTTTGGATATGTTTGGATATCCTATTAATATCCGAATATGGATTAATTTTCGGTTGGGAAGTTAAATATCCATTCGATATCTAACGGATATCCAACGTGGATATCCACGGTCTGGATGTGTGTGGATATGTTTCCATTCAAATCCAACATCTTGTAAAAATATTTGCGTGCACAAAGAGGTCGTACCGATTATTTTATAATCCTGCCTGAGAAAAAAATAAATATAAAAGTGGATCAGCAGAGCTCAAAACGTTTCATCATAATTTTATTGCCTACCAAAATGTAGTAACAAATAATTCGTCAAAACTTAACCGTAGTTATTTTACTGGACTCCCGATACCCTATATAACTCACAAATTTGGTTTTATAATTTTTTAATTATTAAAAAAACTTAAAAAATATTTATTTGTAATTGTTAAGTTTAATTAATTGATGAGAAACTATGATATAGATATTTATAATTCACAAAAAAATTAACTGGAGCCATAAAATCGATTTTTTACTAAACCAAAAGGATATAATTGTGTTTGCTATTTAAAAAAAAAATATTCATAGGTCTATATCGTGTATCAAAGAATGATGAATGAATATTTATTCGGAGGATAATGATTGTGTATATATATATATATATATATATATATATATATATAAATTTATGTTATGGGCAAAAAGTATTAACAATGACAATTTTAGTTTTGTATAACCCTAAATTTTCATCAATCTATAATAATCGGCTGATGTAAACTGTTTTTTGTGAATTGCCTGGATTAGTAAAAAATAATCATATCATCGCTCCTGTAGCTCATTCTTTTATAAATAGGTTTTAACACGTTAGATTAAATTATATTCAATTAATTTTGATTAGCTCCGATTAGATTAGATTGGTTTGAGTTAGTTAAATGCAGATTGTGCAATTTTGATAACGTACCTGGACGTTCTGCACCTGGACGATTTTGAAACGTAAGAGTTTTATCAAATCGAGGTGGACCATCTTTAACAATGAACTTCTTTAACTGTATTATTATCACGATTTTCTACTTATCAAGGGTAAAGGTTTGATTAAATGAAAACAAACAACGTCTTACATCTCACATCCCGCGGCGTTCCGTTGACCGTAGAGCGGCGTAGAACTTTTCACAATTAATTGTGTGGTGATAATCTTTTTGTAAATATGTTTATTTTTTGTTGGTAAACAAAGGAATTACAAGATAGACAGAAAAAAATAATTTTACTTCGAACAAAAGAAGTTATAAGTCTAAAATATTCCAGTTTGTCCTTACCGCTTTTAGGAAAAAATATAAGTTACCGGTACCCACTTAATTAATTAGTTTTGCTCATGGTATTTTATACATCAGAAATGCTATGTCGATTGCATAATAATTTAATATGAGTACTTCATTGCTTTTTTGTTTGCAATTGTCAAATCTATATCCTCTTTTAAAATATTATAATACAATTTTTATAATATGATGGACACATTGTACAAATCATTCCTCTCCGAGGAGAAGAAGAACCTATTAGCGGCAAGCGGGTTTAAATTTATTACACGTTGCAACTATAACCAACTGTGAACTGTGACTGTGACATTTTTGTCTGCCATCCGTTATTCGTTGGTTGTTAAGTGTGGAAGTGTAGTGTGTATCCTTGGATTTAATTGCTGACCTCCATCACCATTCTTTATTGGCTACGTAAGTATTACTTGAAGTTTCAATAACCCTTCATAATAATAATCTTACTTTATTAAACTCTCAGATGAGTTTGCAACCTAGGCGATTGGCTACTGTACATTAGGCCTATGATCCACAGATCAAAGATTCAAAGATTTTAATTTGCCGTTCAGTGGGACCACAATATTGGTCAGGACTCTTAAAATTAAAACTAGTTCATCCTCATGATATAAGGTAAGTTCTATCTCATGAGGTACTTGTATACTTTGTGTTAGTCCCAACTCTTACAGTACAACAACTCACTTCTTCAGAGCTAGTTTAACACTTTGTCCGCGTAGGACGTCTTTAGATGTCTTCGATTCATTGATGAGTAGCGGAGGACGTCCTAAGACGGTGTATCAAACAGACTTACTGTCGTCTCCGTTTTGGTAGTAGGGTATTGAAACTCTGTCAGCCACTGGGGGACATACTACAGTTTAATGTCATCACCGTCGCTTGCAGTTTCCGCTCTCCAGTTAGTGGCGCTCCTAGCGGCACATGTGGGATTCTTCCCATGTAATCAAAGCAGTTTGGCACGTGCTCACATCCTATTTTAACGTATTCCTGTGAGGATTTTTTGTTAGTTTGCGTGTGTTTTGTTTATCCTATAGATAGTGCGTAAATAAGATGAGTAAATTTTGAGATTTTGAGTTTTTGTGTTTGCTGTAAACCGTAGAACGTCTAAAGACGTCTTCTTTTTTGTTTTTTATCACGATTTTATGTGGTATATGGTGACCTAGTCGAACTTACAACTGACTAGAAAAACTGAACAAACCAATATTTGTATAGTATATACATATAAACCACGTGAAAAACTTTTTTTATATTTCTAATCCAACCAGTGAGGCTGAAGACGTCTAAAGACGACCAAATCTTTGACGTCATCGTACAAACCGGAAGTGGCCCGAAAAAACATTTACTCGGCATGACTGACCTTCCATAACCATAAACTATGTGAATTAGCAATAAACCTTTACAGCTATGTGGCGGTATATTAAAAAGATTTTAACAGTCAATGTGTTAAGTCATGTAGCCTATCATTCTAAGCGCATAGCCCCAAATTTTCAATATGTTATTTTGTTTTCTTGTGATTGCGTTATATGCAATTTGTACAAAAAACAAAGATTTAATTTTATCTGTAGATTTAATTTTACCCAGGTCAATAAATTGACTGATTTTATGTAGCTTTAGGCTAGTTTTCGGTGTGTGTGTCTGTCAGGGCTAGAGTTTCTTTTCCGTCCCATACATCCTAACCTCTACTAACTTGGGGGCTCGGCGGGAATCGGGGGTTTTCGGGCGGGGAATTAAGTTATCTATCGATAACGACAATCGATATAGGCCTACTGATATTTTGGGGGATGCTGTACGCATGGGGACTCATTCATGACAGCAGTCACGTAGGCAGTTGGTTAAATTGTTTTACTTAGGCCTACTGCCTTAGCAATCCAATAAGTTAAATGTTGTGACGCGTTTTGCTAATTATTACAGCATCTTTAGACAGTCACACATTATGGGCCTACACAAACTAACTTAATTGTCCATTACACGAAAATCGCCTTGCGTGTCATTAAAAACATAATATTGACATATAGGCCTAACTTAACACATAGGCCTGATTTAAAAAATAGTGTTTGTGTCAATTTTTAAATTATGAGTTGTGTAATTTTTTTTTAATTATGACTAGGCCTACTACTTTTTAAATTATGTGTTATGTGTCAATTTTATGTTTTTAACGACCCGGAAGGCGATTTTCACGTAATAAACAATTAGTTTGTGTATGAATGTGTGACTGTCTGAAGATGCTATAATTATCGAAACGTGTCATAACATTTAACTTATTGGATTGCTAAGGCAGTAGGGGCCTAAGTACAGCAATTTAATTGTATAAGCAATCATGTAACCAGATCATCCAAAAAAGGCAGTTAGTGACGTCACTGATGGAAACACTGACATTGTTAGATCGTAGTTGACAACCGTCGAGATCTGGTCATGGAACGTGTTGTGCGGGTTATTGTTCAATTTGAGTTTATTTTTTAAGTAATTTCCTACATTTGGTTTTTTATATAAATTATAAAATATGCAGTAATTATTTTAATATTCGTTTGTCTTGGTATTAACTGCCTGAAAATGTATTATAATATATTGTATGTTTACAATGCTTAGGAATGGTAAATATGTTTTATTAAAATTGGCTAGAGATACAGGTCTGCTGCAACAGGGGGGTTTTAATTATAAAACTGACCAAATGATTGAATTTAATTTGTTCGTGAGATTTGTTACCTATTTGTTTGTTTTGAGTTTTTTGATATTGACTATACGTCTGGTGACATTTATATACTATAATAAGATTAAATTTATAAAAAATTAAAAGACTAAGAGTTATATAGGATACAAAGAGTGTATAACTGTATTACTAATGAAAACCATTATGAGCCCCTTATTAGGCTAATTTTCCTCATGTTTAAAGCTCATGAGTAATTAAATATACGTTTTTAGTTCTGTATTTTATTTACTAAATCTATTCAAACAATACTTTCTTTCAAATAAGTTGAATCCTCACATATATAAAATAAATCCTATGGAAATTCGCTGAGTACGCACCTGCGTACTGGGATTTAGAACATCTCTGGTGATAATCATACGGTACAATAGACTCTTGGTTATTCAGCAAAAAGTCGCTTCCAGGGCCCTCTAGTAAGCTGGGCTGGTCTTAAAGACTGTTAATTGCTGTTTGGTCTTTTTCTTAGCCCGGTTGCCTAAATTTACATAATCCTGTGGTGTTGAGAATTTTAACAGTGATTCTTAATGTTTTAAATTTCTATCAAATCACCTGCTTCGACTCTACTGCCTTTGACATTTTTTCTGGAGTCCTTCTGTATGCCAGATGATTAATTGATGTTTTATAGATTGAGACCCAAGTAAAACTCAGAAATCTGCACTCATCTAAAAAAAAAAATTATTTCTTAGGCCTACTGTATTTAGGTGACTTATTTTCTTTTATTAATGGGGTTTCAGATGCATTTTGTGGAAATGAACAAGCAAAACACGCTACAGACTTTGAAATAATAAGTGATGCTAAAAACTGGCTTCGCCATGCCCCTCAGAGAGCTAAGACTACAGAGAGTCGTAAGTACATAATTATTGTAGAATTAATTCAACTATGAAGCTTGAGAGGGAGAGAAATTTTTACTTATCGTTCGCCAGCGCTAGGCATGTCCCTCAGAAAACAAACAAAAATCAAGGAGTATTATTCGCAAGATCCCACTAAGTAATATAATTGGCTGGAGTATTTTTTTGTCACGACGTCGTTTTCTATTGGATGGATTATTTGGTTTGTTGTTGTTTATATCTTGCCCTAAAAGTTTATTGATTGTCCGCTAGATAGTAACACTTAGACTTTGGAATTTTTGGATATTTCGGAACTCCTCGTGTGTTTTTGTTTGCCTTCGAGGAGTTGGCCTGTCGCAGACGAGTGATAAGTATGTACATTTCCCTCCCTCTCGCGCTTCATAGTTGTATTAATTCAAGTATATTTGGAAATTTTGTAGATATCCTTTTTTTGTTCTTCATGTTTCAAAATAGTTCATTAGATGGTTAAAAAATAACATTATGTTCATCTTATTTTAATCCAAATTACTTCTGCCATATCCCTCAACATTACAAAAAAGCCAATAGTTTATCTGCTATAAATAAATGTAAAACTCAAAGCCTAACAATCATCCATAATGTACTAAAAAATAATAGGCCATCATACCTACCTGAAGAAAAATTTATTATACCTGTGAGTAATTTAAAAGGTTGTAAACAAGACAAATAATTTTCTGCTAGTTCCTCATGTAAGATTGGCTTCTAGTCAAGGGGGTTTTTCATTTTTCGGACCACAAACACAACAAATTCCAAGTGATATTAAAAGTTTAAACTAAAAAAGTTATTAGAAAAATAAAAAAAGCTATTTATACCTCCCGAAAAACAAGAAAATTGAAGACTTATGAAGGATTGTCGAAAATATTTTAAAATTATTTCAGATCCAGTTAGTTGTTTTGTAAAGCAGTCGATGGGAATGGAAACCGCTCTGAATAAAGCCTATTAACCCTAGAGAGGTATCGTACATAATTTTGATGTGTGCGGAAGTGTTTTCTGCCCGATTTTGCAATCAAATGACCTTACCCTGTACCGTCAGCAGTGCTTTTCGCGCTATAGGTTTGATTTAATTTGACAGTATTATGGCTGTTCTTAATGTATTTCCAAATTCAATTGAAAAAATACGTCAAATTTACGTACGATACCTATAAGAGTAAAATGTGCTTTTCAATGGACTCTTATGGAGCTTATTACCTCAGAACTAAAGACATAATGTAAATTAAGAGACATAATAAATAGTACAGTAGAACCTCGATTAACCGTCACTCTTTTATCCGTCACTCTCTGTTATCCGTCACTGCTTCCGGGCTTGCAATATGTTGTAAAATGGCGTTGCGCAAAGCACGGAAGAAAGTGCAAGCGCCATTGTGATCGAACGCATCTGTCCACGGCTAATGACCTTGAGTTTCCGCCGAAAATCATCACTCCCACGCAAGGAGTAGTATGGGGGTGAGCGAGTTATTTATAACTCATTGCCATGTTGATTTTTTGGTTATATGGCACACCTCGTAGATCAGCGTTACATAGTGTTTGCTGTTACACAGTGTGTAGCTAGCACGTACTGTGAATCAACTGCAGTATAGTAACTGTTGATTTTTAATGATTGCTGAAAAACGAAAACGAGTCGTACTAGGGCTTGACCAGAAAATAAAAATTACTAAACGTTTGAGGAAGGGCAAAACAGCTACAAGTATCGCGCTGATTTACGGTGTTGGCAGACTGGTTTAAAAGATGGCAGACTATCTTTTAATGTGAGGTTATGTAATTCACTTACGAACACTGAATGAGCACAACATATAGTTTAGAAAGTTTTTAATTACCATTGTTTGAATGTAATTTAAACATAAATATGTATTATCCACTTATATAGGGTTTAATTTCTTCTAAAATATTTTAAATTTACGTATTGAATAGGTTTATAGCTGAATTTCTGTTATCCGTCTATTCTCTTAACCGTCACACTCCCGGTCCCGAGAGTGACGGTTAATCGAGGTTCTACTGTATTATCAATGTTTTCGTGGATGGTCTATTAAAAAAATAAATTTCATCAAACATATTTCAATTTTTAACTACGGAGTAAAATTTACATATCGATACCTTTAGTGCATATTTGAATAACAATATCTTTCTAGGGTTAATACCCGTAACTTTTCAAAAAACCATAAGTCTGTCACCCATCAACCCTGTTCATGAATGAAAGGTCTCAGTGAGAAAATGCTTGGAAAAGTATTAGTTTTTGATCAATTTTTCCTTAAGGGCACAAAATATAAAGAAAAGAGCTAGACAGCTGATACTTTTGTTTTGTTTACAAATATTAGTTTCCTTTTTCCCAGCGAAGCGGAATGATGTAATCTAGTTTATTTTTAATTAGGCCTATCAAAATTATAATTTTGAATCATTAACCATAACTTTTTTTAGTGTAAATTTTATGTTCTCTTGTTATAGAGATCAGCTGAACTCACAGTCCGTTGAACCAGCTTATCATCGTCCTTGTCACAGCCATCTCTAATCACAGAACAAAGAGTGGAAGAATACTCTACCCAGCCACTGTCAACCAAACAGCAGAGCTCACAAGGCAAAGAGAGAAAGGAAGTAGGAAATAATATCCAGGAAACATAATCAAATGATTATTAAATTCTATGTTCATTTTTAAATTGTACTTTTAATACGTTCTAAATACATGAGTTTTTTAAAATCTAACTGAAGCTTTTTTCTGAATACCATACCTTTATACCTATTTTATAGCGCATAAAAAAGAAACCTTATGTTTAAATTTATCTTGGTTACAAATAATATTTAAATCCTTTATTATATGACTGATTTAATTGTCATTGTTGAAGGAAGAAAGTTGCATTACTATCTTTCTTTTGGGTTGTTTTTTGGAGGTGGCTTTAACTTCAGAATTCACTTTTCTACTAATATTTTTCAATTCACAGCTGGATTGTGCCCTTTGAGCTCAACAAAAGAATTCAGTTCGTTGCTGACAAATCGGAATTGGCAAATCAGCAGTGTTGCTAAATAATATGCTGTTTGAGGTTTGAGGTTCATTTTGTGTGAGGAATTTTTCTACAGGTTATACTACAGAAATCATATACCATCAGCTGGGGTAAAGATTGATTTTTTCAGGATCAATTTATATTCAGTAGACCCTATCTTAAGAAACTCTAGATCAAGTGCTACCTCTTGTGCCGCCTGGAAAACATGCAATGAGCAGTGTGAATATTATTGGGAATGTTACTTAATTATCATCAGTTTATTGTCAGCTTTTCCATTTTTGTTATTAGCACTTGTTTACAGGCTATTCTTGTAATTTATCTATGACAGGGTATCTTGTTTTATGATATAAAATACAGTAATATTTATTTCTTGGTATTTTATTAATTGTTTCATTGCCCGCTTTAACTGACATTTCAGGTTATCTGAGCCAGGCCTAGTCCCATGAAGGTCAGAGAGTGTCAACTGGATATAGCTGTAATATCAATACGATCACGGTACATGGGAATCCCTAGGGATATTTGTGGATGTCCTACAGATATCTGTACGATGAGGTCAACAGTCTGGGTGAGACATCCAAAAATATCCATGGGATATCGATGAGGCAAAATAGATATGTTTGGACGGCCATTGGATATCCATTACGTAGCCAAACAATATCCAAAGATATGTTACGATATGTTTGGAGGTCCAATAGATATCCAAACATGACTTAAATCTGGATGTCCAAATTTGGGCATGTTTGTGACATCTATCTATCCCATGGATATCCAAAAGATATCCACGGATATCCAATGGATTTTTCTGGATATCCAGCTAGATATTTTTGGATGTTTTATAGATATCTGGCAGATATCATTGTGCTGTCTGGGAGGGGGCATTGTATATCTTAAAGGGAAGAAATGTTGAGACCACTCCCGGAAATTTACAATAAAATGATAAAATGGATGGAATTCCAAGCAGAATTAATCAAGAGAAATTATGCCACATTTTGACTTCTACCTTTATATGCTGTGAAAGATTTTTTAAACATATTGCAGTAATTAATGTTTTCACAGCAACAAATAACATTAATCGAACTTTAATGCTAAAATTATTGTGTTTTTACTTTGATTTATATAATTAGAGCAGGGCTGGATTTACCACTAGGACAGGGCTTAGGGGGGCAAGGCACCAGGGAACAATGTTAGCAAAGTAAAAAACTATGTTTATATAATATGAGCTAAGGAAATTCATCACATTTTTTACAGTTAATTAGTTTACTCAATCTCTGTTCACAATTGTATATACGTTACAAAGCATCATTATATAAACAGGGCGGTAAAAGTTATTGGGCCTAGAGATGCCTACAATTTTAATCTGGCAATGAATTTGAGTCTGATACAGTGAAAGGTGGTGCTCAGATCCTCAAAGTTATCAAATGTCTTGTCAGTTGTAAACAGAAAAGTTGCTTGGAAAAAAAGAAATAATTTAACCTTAAATATAAAACTACCCACACAGAACTCTCTCCACTCATTACAACATAAAACATCCACTTTTTTAAAATTAAATATAACGAGATAGGCTAATTATAGAAATATCAAACGGTTCTATTCAGAAAAGAGATGTTCATACAGATGTTTCATCAGCCAGCAGCAACAAAATAATACAGGAAAAAACTAATATAGGCATAATCGTTAAATATGGTATCCTCATTATTATATTCCAGTAAGGTGTTGCACTGTTCCTTTCCTTGCAAATTACATAACTACGGTATGTCAAATTATCACCAAATTTCAAAATGAAAGTTAATAAACTCTTCAAAGACTGTGGTGAATCGTTGTGGTTGAGATGGCTTGAGAAGTCGACAGAAAAAAGGGTTTGCCGCAACTTAGTATGATTAATTTTCTCAATCCTATTAACTTACATGATTCAATTTTCGTTTAGATAGGTACGGTACCTATAATTAAGTGGAAAAATCGTAGGCCTAAGTTACTAGATAAGTTCTTTTTCATTTTGCATCATTGCACGAATACAAACAAGACATTCCAAACAAGAAGATTGTACCCTAATTTGTGGGGGAGAGTGGGGCAGTTTCATATAGGGGCACTTTCTTATAAATTTCTCGCCTTACAGAAGAGCAGGAAAGAATCATTCATACCACCTTTAGGCCTCATCATGTACTACTTCCTATAAAAGTTTCAATTCCCCAATGTTTTTCACATTTTGAATATGTAGAGAAATATTAGCCTACTGGAATCCAAGAGAAAAGTTTTTTTACAACTTTAAAGAAAAAGAGAGGTATAAATACGGTTAAATTCTTTAAATAATTTTGCTAGCCTATTATTAAAGGATTATTAGACAGCTCAATGTTTGGTCTACATGTGCAGAAACTGTAGATATCCAATTCTAACTTATAAAAAAGTCACAAGGGGATTTATAACATGACTTCACCTGGGGCACTTTCATTCAGTAGCACTGCAGTTTTATACAGTATGCCTAATGGGGAAGTTTTCAACATTATTTGTCTTTACTATTTACTATTTATCAAAACTGAATTATTTATCTTTGTAAAAATATCATAAAAATACTTGATTGAAGTGTCAGCCTACAGTTAAACCCAAAACATTATTTTTTTTTTAATTTGTTTTGGGTGACAAATGGTGAGAAATCTATCAAAAGGGTAGGAAAAATTTTGTCACGGGTAATGTTGTCAGGTCTAATTGTTATTGATAGTAAGTTTATTTGCAAGAAATTGTACAAAAACTTCCTCAACTTAAATTGTGGAGCAAGACTTTAGGTTCAATTTCACTGTAGACACTTTAACAAAACATTGTAAAAGCCTACTTTTAAGCCAAATTATTGTTAAGTTTTTAAATGGCTTTAAATCAACAAAATAAGTTTTAATGCATTTTATTTATTTATTTTATTATTATTATTATTATTATTTTATTTTCCCATTATATGAATCTACCCCAGAGAAGTATGAAACTGTCCCATTGGTATGAATTTGGGATAGTTTCATACTAAGTGCATTGTTTTGAGTAAAAAATATTTCGTTCATTTATATGTCATGATAATGGTTA
This sequence comes from Flexamia atlantica, assembly GCA_035578135.1. Lineage (NCBI taxonomy): Eukaryota > Metazoa > Arthropoda > Insecta > Hemiptera > Cicadellidae > Flexamia > Flexamia atlantica. Next base: position 181,307,125 of record JAQJVK010000001.1, read on the forward strand.
GATGCTATGCAATATTAGAATCAAATTTCAGCAAATTCATTTACAAATAAGGCAGTTAAAATTACTTAAAGTTGAGCGATGCGATTTTGTATGAACCTTCCCCACTCTCCCCTAATGTCTAATGTTGATGTCACAGTTAAAATGAAGAAATTTCTCTCACCTGGTCAGTGGTCGGTTGAGAAGCTTGGTACTAGCTGCAAAATAACTGCAAAGCCAAATGGTAAACTCGCGCGATGGCAAACGTTCGGAACGACTGTCAGAGCACAAAAATAAGGAAATAACACCTCAGCTGGACCGTATCCCAGAAGAAAACGAAGCAACGAACGTGGCAAAATGGCTTCCATCCCCCACTCCCACCCTCTCACCGCCACGCTGCGCCCGCCGGCTGCCGCGCGCCGCCACCACCGCGCCTTCCGGACCGGTTTTAACATCGCTTGCGATTTTAACTGCGACAAAAGAGTGATTTGATGACCCACGAATTCCAAATTATTTAATTTCTTGTTTATCAAGTTTTAATTTTATATTTCAAAGGTTATGTTCAATTATGTGGACACACATAAATCCAATCAACTATTTTTTTATACTTTTGCCACTGATGATAAAATAAAGCAATACTTTTGTTTAAAACTCAATCTTGTGTTTTAAAACCTGTTGTAGACTATAACAAAATTTTATGAAACAAAAATTGCTTTTGATCTTTCCGACAGGGCTCGGGAAACGTGCAACCTGTTGTAAAACACGATTTTTCGGTTTTAAAACACGCTTGTTGTACAACTTGTTTAATAATTTTAATTGCTTTCTTAAACATGTTCAAACCAATTAGTATAATTTGTTGTACAACAAAACACGATTTTTCGGTTTTAAAACACGCTTGTTGTACAACTTGTTTAATAATTTTAATTGCTTTCTTAAACATGTTCAAACCAATTAGTATAATTTGTTGTACAACACAAGTTAATAAAACAGTTGTACAGTATAAACGCGGCTTTATTGGCAATTAATACTATAATAATTTTTAAGTATGATTGATTGGACAATTATTAAACTGTAAGCGCATCTAGAGCTCTTTCCCTATAAGTCTGTCTGGCCTTGTATAACGTTTTTAGCTGCAAAACTTAACGCCAATCTTTTTTCCAATAATTATTGAGACCGGTTCAGAACTGAATAGAGGATGAGTTTTTATCAAAACAACGGTATATAGGGAAGCGTACTTAATCCATAGCCCCCACAAGGGTGGGTCTGGTACAACTCTGGTCACAGGCCCTGGGGTGCCCGGGCCTAGCTCTATTTCAATTTCTTTTATATTTATTGTAGAATATTTTACAACAGATCATGATCAAAAATTCAAGCATATTATTTTTTATAAAGTTTAGTACAATAATTTTAATTCTAAATTTGACGTTAGTTACTATTTAATTAGGTACATTCGTTTGTATTGCTGTTTGCATATTAGTATAGCCTACAACAGCGTGCTCGAGCCCCACGCAATAACAGCTCGGACCTCATCTGAATTTTAATCTTAGTCAATAAGGGAAATCAATCTCAAAATGAAAATGCTCTTTCAGTAAAATAAAAGTTAATGATTTATTTTAATTTATGTTTGCTTGCAATAATTTTGTGAGTAAATTTTAGTTATGGATTGAACTAATAGCCTTATAATTATTCATTATTATCAATCATCAGTTCAAATCAAATTTGTAAAGGGTTAAAAAATTAGCATGTAATTTTTGAAACGTAGCATGGCACACGAACATGGGGGCCCGAGGCTGATCCTGGTTACAGGGCCCGCAAATGAATGTGGGGGCCATGACTAATCAGTAATGTTGGACATGCGCTTGTCAGCATTTTAAGTCGTCGTTCATCTTATCATAAAACATTAAAAAAACTTCCGTCTTCGCGTTTTCCCGCTATAATCACCGTAGTACTAAAATTATAGGTGTCTAGCGTTGCCACATTTGATACCTAGAAAAATCGTTGAGTCTTTAAGCACTATAACTCGCGTAAAAATGGTCTATCATAATGAAATTTTGCATGTACGTGTAAAGCAGTAATTATTTGGACGATTTCGTAAACTAGCCCATTCGGACCACCGGAAGAGGGGGTAAAGAGGTATAAACCCCTCCAAAAATGGTTTTTTTAGTTTTTTACATAGAAAAATAAACCTAATCAAATTTCCGTTAACACCATTGAATTCAGCTCGAAAAAAACACACAATTTAGCATTTTGAACCACTACTCCATGTCCATTGGTTACCGGAGATATTGAAAGTGGTAAACACAGTATGTTGTCCCAATGTTATCCTTATGGGAAGTAAGTAAAATTCTATATCTCCCCTAATAATTATTTCTCAACATATATCTCAATAAAACTTGGTATATGGCTTATTCCAGTTCAGATCTACGAAATATTGAATTAAAACCACCCAGTTTTTTCAGCTAACCTGCATACTCATTCCTTGTGTTATTCTTAGGGAGCTTACAAAAACATGCAAAATTTCGGTATTTTGGATCGAAATATGCTCTTTAGCATTTGAAATTCGCTGAATATGCAAGTCTGCTGCAACGGGGTATTTTTGTGATCAAAATAAAACGAATTTTGTAATAAATTTAAACTCTTCTGAGGTTATCTAATTATGAGGTGTCCATTTAGGCTAATCGTAAGACGAGAATGCTAATATAACAAATACAAAAAGAATATGAATTCAGTTAGTAGCGACATGTCTCTGCTTGAAAACATACTGTAGGCCTATTGATCAGCCATAAAAACTCGCGCTGCACTGAAGACGCATTTACACTTATACAACTTGTTTTATAGGCTAAACTTTTTTCGACAAACATGTTTAATAAAATTTTTATATTATTAAACTAAAACTTCTGTTGTACAACCTTTAATTTTATGCGCAAAATAAGTATCAAACATGTTTCAAAACAAGCCCACCCAAAAACTTAGGCTACAGTCGCATTGATTGCTTTAAAGTGTCGAGCATGTAGTGTTGGCTGTTGCCGCATGATTTGCTGTTCTAAAAAGAAAACAGCACGTCGCTTTTGGGTCCGACCTTCGTTGCAAGCTAGGATAAGTACTGTGGCAGTTAAATTCTTAAATATTACAAGATTTTTAACTAGATGACCAAGATCTGTTGGTCGGGAATTGAGGACTGACGGTAGCTTCAAAAACTTTTTAGGAACGACTAGTGCAGACTTTGAGTACTTGATCTATAAGTACTACGTCTGTTACAAATTAAATTAGAGTAAAATCGCTTTTTAACTAATTCAATTTCATGATTCAACTCATTATACAATTTACAGTAGTGATGGTTTAAATCTAAATCATAAGGTCTTCGCTTAGTCAATAAGTACAGTTTTTTACAGTCCAAGCAAGTTTTTTTTTATCAGCACAGATTTTTTAGAACTGTTACTTACATTATTATGTTAAAATATTATGATATTTACCATTTATTAATATTATTGACATTGACATCATCTGAGAGTATCTCACTCCACTTTATTGTTCTTCAACTAATTAACACCGATTGTTATCATTAATAATCTTTTGGTCTTTAAAATGTAAACATTATTTTTAATGTGCGTATAACGGGAAAGAAAACCTTTTTTTATAATACGAGAAGTGTTGAAATGTTGATAAAATGTTGTACAAAGTGTGAAAAGTCAATAAAGAGATTTTTAAACACGATCATATTTTGCGACCTTTCATAACTTACTGAACAATTAAAATACCTATTTAATTTCATTATTTAATTTTTGAAAATGTAACTCTCAAAAAATGTATTTACACTAATACAACTTGTTTTATAGGCTAAACTTTTTTCGACAAACATGTTTAATAGAATTTTAAACATGTGTTGTATTAGTGTAAAAATGTAACTCTCCTTTGAATGTATTTTGTAAAAAAATTGAAAATTGGTTATTCGAGATAAATTGTACTCGGTTACTAAAAAGGGAGGCATTACAACCAAGTCAAAGTCAGCACTTGTCTAGCTGATATCAGGAAGCGAACTGACCTTAAGTATAAACGATTTTTGGTAAACAAGTTTAACGTTTGAAGTAATTATTAAACATGTTGCACAAAAAAAGGTTATACAACACACATTTTCTTTTATCTTTCCGACACGGGTCGGGAAAGCCGCAACCTGTTGTAAAACACGATTTATTGTTGTAAAACACGATTTATAGTTGTAAAACACGATTTATAGTTGTAAAACACGATTTATAGTTGTAAAACAAGCTAGTTGTACACCTTTGCTAAACATTTTTCATTACGTTCTTAAACATGTTCAAATCATGGGTCGTACAACACAAGTTTGGAAAACAAGTTGTAATAGGGGGTCCATGCGCAAATTGCGCATTTATTATAACTGTTTGTATGAAACTCACCTTCGGTACAATAAATGCCATGGCTTAAAACTCACCTTTATTAATCAAATTATCCTTGAAATTTAAAGATCTCACAAAATAAACAAAGGCCCAACTGAACAAAAGACACATTATTCATCGTTCAAGCACTATGTTTTTGAATTTGGTTGTCTTCTCGCACAACAGTATAAGATGGCGGAAGTACAGTTCTTGGGGGCCCATGCGCGAATTGCGCATTTTAATATTTTTCTGATTTTCAATTAGTCCTGCCTCTCAGCAGTTCTCTTGTTCTTGCCGAAGGTTTCGCATATTTTTCCTAATCTCGTCGACTCTTTTTTATATATGTGTCTCCTTCTTCTTTTTGTTAGAGGGTTAAAATTTACAATATATTTGAAATCTGTCGACCGTGGATATTTACTATAAATAATTATTTACCTGCCTCAATTTGGCCACAATTACCAATAAAAGTAGCCCTAATTAATTTTCTAAGAACTGTATAAGTTAGTTTAAGTTTGGAAGGATAGCGAATGGCATAATTCAGTGGTGTCATTAAATTAACGAATTAATGGCTTTAGATCTTCCCAAAACGAAAACATCCTATAAGTGAAAAAACATCACTACACTATAAGCTTCAAAATGACACTTCAATAATCAAATTCGGTTAAGTATGACGGCTGAAAAAGGGATCTAATAGAGAAAACCCTTATTGTATTAAGTACATATAGGATAGTGAAAATGCGGCTTGACACTCATCGACGGGGTGCTCCTGATCACTTAATCACTTAATCACTTAATCACTTTATCACTTTATAAGACAGGTACCTCATGGAGGACGTTACCCTGAATATGAGTAAATGATGAGTGTGATGATCGTGATGATAGTCATGACTCTAAGCTAAATCGTCCTCTATTATTTCGGTTACGGAAATAAAGTAATAGGATGTAGTGTTTTAAATGCTGACTTAAGGATTGTGATGCCCGTATAAATTGCATTAGGCTAGGCTTACTACTATACTTCGTCGCGCTTCTTTATTCGGAGTTCGCCCGATGGATGTAACGAAATACGGAAGTATCGGTGCCAGGTACAAAATTGGCCCTCTCAACTATGATTTGCAAAAATCAATTATCATGGGAATAATACCTGGTGGACCAAGCCTCGCTCGGTGTTATTTCATGTTAACCAGTTCATCCAGTTTATAAAATATTTCAATGCCATAAAATTGATAAATAGAAAACTGTTTTATTGCTCCATAAACTCTTCATCCCACTCACTGTATTTTTCCTTGATGGCTGTAGATTGCAAGCAGCAGTTATGATTACTTCATTTGTTTACACTTTCCTTGTTAATTTTCGTTGCTGTCATGGCAACACATAATGCCAACGTTAAAATTTTAACATTATTTACTAAACTTTAAAATTCGTTTTATTACGTTATAAGATTTTCTTTAGCCAAGGAATCTGCTTAAAAACGTTTTTGAGTCATAAATAACTTATTTCCAGACTTTGAAGGAAATCATCGTGTAGCCGTTTTTGAGATAATTGTGTAGCCAACCAACCAACCAAGCAAGTACGCAAAATAACATTGCTCATATAAGAGTATAGGGTAAACAGGTTGTCATAAATTACTTACTTTGTTAAATGTTTCAATGTTACTAGTTAACAAACCGAGATTTTTAATATATATGAACTTTTTATGTGGAGTTCAACTCTTTATCCTAAGAAAAAGAGATATTTGTAGATAAACGCTTTTAAATTTTGTCATTACACATGACAAATGAGCAGTCAAAAACTAACCCCTCAGCAGTTTAGTTGAAAGTGGGAAAACTAACCCCTCTTGATGCCCAAATATGCAAGGGAACTTTGCAATCTCGTTAGGCAAACATCCCTTCCGGTAGACACAAAGGGACTAGCGCGCCGCATCACGTGGCCTGAGTGAGTGCACTGAACCCGCGGTCGCCGCCGCCGGTCTCACCCTTCAGAAACAATCTAAGCCATTTTTTCCGATAATGGTTTACTGCATTGTAAATGATTTTTTAATATGTTATTTTAAAATAAAATAACTGTCCTAATAACCTATTATTCCAAGATAAAAAATAAAGTCATAAAATAAATATGTTAATGACCGCCGCTATTGTGACTATTCATGACTAGTACTAGGGTTATCCAAATCACCAATCGGTCCTTTATAGTTGAGTATAGTATAATGATAATTGTTCTGATAACTGGCACCATGATAGCCAAACATAAAATCACAAATATAATTAGCATAAGTATACTGTAATGTGAATTTTTTGCTCTTAAAATGACAAATAATGTTGACTACAGTAGTTAAACTAATAGGACATTAGCATATTTATTTATTTTGTAGACTGGGGATATTTTCTGAGGTTTAAGTATGATTTCCTATTATTTTGAAACAACTAAACATAGATTTAGCCTGACATAGAAAAATCTTTCAAAAGAAAAATCAGACATGAAAAATAAATTAGAATGTAACCGTCAGGTTCTTTAATTACTAGGCTTAGTCAATACGTTGACTGACTTAGCTCACTCCTTCTCTTGTTCAATTTTTTCTGATTATCGTTCAATGCATTTAACTACAGTGCCAACCTTAGTGTTTAAATTCACTCAGATTTACTCTCGAATAATAATGAAAATATATTCTATACCTGAAGATAACAGTGACAGTGGGGTTTGATTAGGGAATAGTGGGATGACCTCAATTACTATGCATTTGGTGGCCGCCAAGGGTAACAGAAATTCATTATAAAGTTATTTGCTCTGTTACCCCTGGTCGGTTAATTTGAGCTACCTATTTCACCAATTTATGTATATTAGCCCTTCTGTTGAAATTCCATATTCTAGTTTTACAAATTACATCATAGGCCCAAAGCCACCAGGGCTCTTGCTTCTTACCTGCTATCGGTAAAACGATTCCGTCTTAACAATTTTCTGAAGGTGTAAAAGTAAATTCTAGTTTTAATTAGACCCCTATTACGCTAAGGGGCTGGGCCACGTTGCTTATTGCTTCAATGTATTTGGTTTAGGGGCAGCTGTTCTGGGTACGCCACTATATAGATCGTAGATAAAATCATATTTTTAGCTGTTTATCAAGATGCTCATAAGCTTATAGGCTTAAACAAACTAAAACTTTTCCTTCATCATAAACAATAAAAATATTAATTAATTTATCATAAACAATCCTCCAGTTCTATTACCGAGCAATATACTTACCTTTAGGCCTAAAGCACCAAAATACAAATAACGTGGATTATTCAAAATTTTCTCGTAAGTTGGTTTGCCTATAAGTAAATATATACAGAGTGAGTCAGACTACCCGTCCACGAACGACTAACACGAGAACGATAACGGGAGAACGATTTAACATAAAAACGCCAAATAAAATTATTCTCCACTAATTTGCATAAATATGAAGAATTCTAAAAATATTTTCATGGGGATTTATCTACAGGGGGTGTCAAAAATCAATGTCAAGAATTTGAATCTCCGAATTTTTGTGAATTAATAGCAAAAGGTCTTCTTAAAAGGAACATTATGGTGAAAACAGAACTAAATTATCTCATTTCGTTTCAAAATAGACTGCCATTCTTATGAAAAGTTAAGATATTAATTTACGAAAACCCCTGTATTTTCTAAACCATTAAATATTTTTCAGTTCTGATTCAAAATCCTTAATCCTTGGTAACTCAGCTTAATTACCAACGATATGTCACATGTCAATGTTTTGATAATATCAAATTTCGGGAATTTTCTTTGAAAACATTGGTAGCCCAGAAAATAAAAAAAAATTAAATAGCAACATACGCCAAAAAGCATACCATTTTGAAGGCCTTCAAAAGTCGTACAACTTGGTGAATTGGAAAGAAAATTTGGAGATTCAAACTCATGATCTTCATTTTTGGAACACCCTAAAGATAAATCACCATGAAAATATTTTTAGTGAATTCTCTAAAAGCAAATTAGTTTCTACGTTAAACCGTTCTCCCGTTACAATAGGTGGATGGGTGGTCTGACTAATCCTGTATATTTTTAATTTTTGTTACAGAATTAAAACTCACTATCCATATAATTATTAGCCCCTAAACTGTGCGATTAAAAGTAAGAGTAGAATTAAAAACATCGAGAAAACTTATTTTCAAAGAATCTTAACTCGTCTTTAGGAGGATAGTCGTATTTTACATAGAACATTTGGAATAACACATATAATCAGACAGCTTAAGTCGCGTTTATACTATACAACTTGTTTTATAAACTTGTGTTGTACAACCAATTATATTAATTGTTTTGAACTTGTTGAAGAAAGCATTGAAAATTATTAAACAACTTGTACGACAAGCGTGCTTTAAAACCGAAGAATCGTGTTTCAGAACAGGATGCAGGTTTCCCAAGCCGTGATGGAAAGATCAAAAGAAATTTTTGTTTCATACACTTTTGTTGTACAACATGTTTTAAAACACAAGATCGAGTTTTTAAAGCTAAAGTTGTAATAAATATGTTTTGCAAACAAAAGTTTATAAAAAAAGTTTTATAGTGTATGTTGTGAGTAGGAAAAAAAATTGCGAAAATGAATTATTGCAATTGCATAATTGCGAATTATGAAATTGTGTGGGGTGTGAGTGTTCATGAGTCTGTAAGGATTGAAGTGCATTAACCCTGTAACACATGATATACATTGATTCTTAATTTGTACTTAGTTTAGAATTAGTAAAATGGACTAAATGGTCACTTAAATTGTCTGCGGGCGAGCCAACTTTCCAGTTTACTCGTCAACTCGTTCCTTTATTGTTGGATGCACGGAATTCCGAGAATCTCGACGGTAGAGGTGGTTTTCCCGGGGTCAACGGCTCCCGCGTGGTACCTTTACAATAAGAACGCCGACGCTACGACAACAAACGGCCTTCTGTGTAATCACGTGCATTACCCCTCTACCAAAGTCACGTGCTCATATGCGGTCGGTCAGAAGACAGATATCCCATTTACATACATTAGAAAATAACATACCTCTAATTGTTTCGATCTCTTCGGAAGAATATTCAAATATGATTCTCAAGACACATAAAGTAAATTTACATAACCTGTTCCAGTTAAAAGGCTGACGACGGACCTAGAACATGGTCCGAAATATACCTTTAAAAAAATGTTTAATTTTAATGATGTGTAGCCAATTAAATTTAATAATAGATACCATCATGACAATACCTACCGAGAAGAATATTTATTTATTTCAAAAATTATATTGCAACTTTGTCATTAATTTGGTATTCAATTTTCTTCAATGTTCCCGTAATGCAATGAAATAAAAACATATGATATAATGGAAATATTTCTAATGTGCTTTGGAACTTGAACTTGAATGTTTGCATGCAATGATTAAAATACATCATCGAATAACAAACAGTGAAGATATTCAAGGCGAATGATACGCACACTAATGCATATTTATAAAGATTTTTTTCTAATGTGACTTGGAATCTTACTTTGAATGTTTACATGGAATAATTAAAATACATTATCGAATAACAAACAGTGAAAATATTCAAGCCAAGTGATACGCATACTAGTGCATATTTTAAAAGAATTTTTTTGTAATGTGATTTGGAATCCTACTTTGAATATTTGCATGGAATAGTTAAATTATATTATCAAATAACAAACAGTTAAAATATTCAAGCCGAATTATATGCACACTAATGCATATTTTGAAAGAATTTTTTCTAATGTGTTTTGGAATCTTACTTTGAATGTTTGCATGGAATAGTTAAAACATATTATCAAATAACAAACAGTGAAAATATTCAAGCCGAATGATATGCACACTAATGCATATTTTGAAAGAATTTTTTCTAATGTGTTTTGGAATCTTACTTTGAATGTTTGCATGGAATAGTTAAAACATATTATCAAATAACAAACAGTGAAAATATTCAAGCCGAATGATATTGAAACTAAGGCATATTTAGAAAGAATTTTTTCTAATGTGTTTTGGAACCTTATTTTGAAGGTTTGCATGGAATAATTCAACCACATTATCGGATAATAAACAATGCACATTTGCATGTGCATGCCAAAAGCAAACCAAAAGCATATTTCCAGAATACTTCCATGCTATCTGGGTTTATTTGGTTTCCATAGGAACTATAGTTGTTTTTACATAATATGGTCGTATCAGTTATCATAGTAAAGCTGAGTTGACAAGGATTAAGAATTTCGAAACAGAACTAAAATACTTGTAGTGGTTAAAAAATATCCAATGTTTTCTGTAAATATTGGAAAATGTCTCTACAATGGCCGCCATTTTGAAACGGCTAGAGATAATTTAGTTTAGTTTTCCTCAAAATGTTCCGTTCAGCAGGACCTGTAAAATGATATACAACTTGGTATAGGTTTACATAACAATATTGTTATATTTTAATCCTTGGCCTTAATTTGTGGAACACCCTGTAGATAAATTGCGATGAACACATTTTCAATGAATTCTACATATCTGCGATAGTGGAGGAGAATTCTCTTTAGCGTTTCTGGATTACACAGTTTCCCCTTTAATATAGGCAAATGGTTGGTTTTATTGATACCCTGTAAGCTTCAAAATTTGTTAGAAATTATGGCAATTGCTAATGAAAAGATATGTATAGAGAAACTTTTGGGTGCAAGTAATTGGACTAAATGGAAGATGCTTATCCAGTTGTTGTTGAGACAACAAGGTTTGTTAAATTTTGTAATGGGATCTGAAGTAAGGCCTATTTCTAACACCTCTGGATCTGAGCAAAATGCTGTTGCGGATTGGGACAGAAAAGATGCTTCTGCTATGTTATACCTAATGTCATCTCTAGGCGATGAACCATCTACACTGGTTTTGACTTGCTCAACTTCTAAGGAAGTTTGGGATTGTTTAATATCTGTGTATAAACAGTCTAGTGAACAAAGGCTAGATCGTTTACTAGATGAGTTCTTTAGGTGGGATCGGGATCCTAATGAGGACATAGCTACCCATGTTGCAAAGCTTCAAAAACATTTTGCCAAATTAAATGATGCACTTGAGAAACAAAAGGAATAAAAGGTTAGTGATAGAGTTTTAATTGCACAGATTTTATCTACTTTGGGGCCAAGCTTTCGTGAATTCAGAAATGTATGGGAAGCTATGCCATCTAAGGATAGAACAATTAAAACACTAGTTGAAAAGCTTCGCACTATAGAGCAGCGAACTACTTAAAACTGCTTTATATGTTTCAAAACCCATGGGGACAAGGGTTAAAACAGAAATCTAGGGCAGAATAATCAATATCCAAAGCAGGTTTCTAAGGTATTTTGTTTTAAGTGTAAGCAAAAAGGGCATAAGGCTCCTGACTGTCCACTTAAAAAGAAGTCCACGGTATCTACATCTGATAACAAAAAGGATGTGACTGCAAAACATAGCCTTATGAGCGGGAATGAGTTAACTTTTGCAAATCGGGACGTTTGGATTGCGGATTGTGGCGCTACTCATCATGTAACGTAGTGTAAAGATTATTTTACAGAGTATTCACAAATTTCAAAACCACAACTTATGTCTGGCTTCAGTGATAATGTTTCTGATAAAAACTGTTATGCTGAGGGATCTGGGATCATTGTTGTTGAAACTAAAGCTGGCAAGGAGCTAATTCAAACGACTGTTGAAAACGTTTTTTATGTACCTAATTCCAGGGCTCATTTGTTTTCAGTAAGCAAGGCAGCGAAGAAGAATCATGTTTTTTCTGCTGACAATCTGGGATGTAAATTTACCCTCAATGATATTGTTACATTGACTGGACGTTTGCACGGGGATTTATATTTTCTTAACATGCGTGCTATTTGTCCTGTACAACCCATTGTACAACTTGCATGTAAGAAAAATTCTTTACAGCTATGGCACGAACGGCTAGGTCATCAGAACCAACGCCATTTAAACAAGTTTTGAAGATGAATGGAATTTATGTGACTGGAGATATGGGTCTGTGTAATGGATGTGCTCTTGGTAAATCTCATCATGGTCCATTTCATTCTCGTCCAGATAGTTCAGAGGCAAAATTGTCAATGTTCCAATAAATACCCAAGTTTATCGATTCCTGAGGCAGCAAACCTGCCCACTCATTTCCCCAGTGTTGACCTTATGGAAAACAATAAATGTGTGTAGCTTGCTTATTTCTCAACGTATCTCGTTGAAACTTGGTATGTTGCTTAGTAAGATAGACCTCAACTAGATGTTTCACAAACAAAGTTTTATCAAAATATTGAGAAATAAGCTAGCTGTACAATTTTATTTATTTTCCATAAGGTTAACATAAGGAAGGTGAGTACGCAGGTTTGCTGCATCAAGAATATATAAATTTGTAGATTTTATGCTATAATCAAGTAGATCTTAACTAGATGAAGCCACATACCAAATTTTATTAAGATATGTCCAGAAATAAGGGAGATATACAATTTTATTTATTTCCCATAAGGTTAACAATGCTGGGACAACGTACTGTGTTTACCACTCTCAGTGTCTTGGTAACCAATGGACATAGAGCAATGATTAAAAGTATTAAATTATTTGTTTTTTTCGAGCTGAATTCAACTGTATAAACCAAAATTAGATTATTTTAATTTTTCTACATGAACAATTCAATAAACCCCATTTTTTGGGGTTTACCCCCCCTCACCCCCCTTTCCGATGGTCCGATCGGGCTGGTTTTCGATCATGTGTAAATAATTATTACTTTACACGTCAGTGCCAAATTTTATTAAGATCGGACCATTTTTGCGAGGGTTATCGAGGAAACACATACATAAGTATATATATTTATATACATCTATATTGATACACTAGCAGATATACCCGCAGCTTCGCCCGCTGAAAGGATAGCTAATTTTAATTCAATTATATTATGCCTTGTGCAATTTTAATACAAACATTTTTATACAAAAATTATTTATTACAGTTAAAACAGTGATAATATAGTTAATTTTTCATAAAAATATGTTTTATGTAATTGAAATCTATTGTTTAAGGAATGTTAGAAATTTGATATTTTGATTATCAATAGAATATCAAATCTGAATATTCCATGAATGTCAAAACGTGTGAAGTTTGAACCAAGAATTAACGTTAGATTGACGTCAAAGAATATTCGGGAATATCAATTTGATATTCGAATATCAAAATTTTGATATTCATATGACGTCAAAGGAATATTCGGTGCTATGTGGGTCTTTAATGTGACGAGGTAGAGTGAGTATTTACACTTCTCTCAAAAAACGTCAGGACAACCTTCTAGGTTATCAGTGTTATTGCACAGTACTGTATATGCAGTACAAGATTGATATTCTGCTGTTTGTCACATGACTCCCATACTAGATATTATGCTGTCTGTTACATGACTCACATTACAGATATTGTATGCTGTCTGTCACATGACTCCCATATCATGCTCTGTCTCTGACATGAATCCCACACCAGATATTATGCTGTCTGTCATATGACTCCCATATCAGATATTATGCAGTCTGTCACATGACTCTCATACCAGATATTATGCTGTCTGTCACATGACTCCCATACCAGATATTATGCTGCCTTTTATATGACTCCCATACCAGATATCATGCCGTCTGTTACATCACCCCCATACCAGATATTATATGCTGTCTGTCACATTACTCCCATACCAGATATTATGTTGTCTTTCAGATGATTCCCATACCAGACAAAATAACATTTGTAAAATATGTGATTGAACTTCGTGGTTAAGTTCCCTTTCACACAAAGCGGGTTTGATGCGGCTAGTGTTGTACGACAAGGTCCCCTCCACAATTGTAGTGAGTCGGTGGTGCAGTCAGTAGCACACTCGGCCCCAGATCTGTGGCCTCGAAGCGTCGCAGGTTCGAGACTTGAGCTTGTCACTTACTTTTAGCAGTACTGTTCACTCTTGTACGTTACCAGTTCACTCCTTGGCTTTGCTTGGTAACGTCCACGCACAGATCAATAGTCTATGTGGGTGGGGCAAAGACAAGGTGAAAAAGAGGACGCCACCCTCTTTTATAAAAAAAAAACAAAAAAAGGTATTGTCCAATTTGTATTTGTATGTAGCATTAATGGTGCTTTCACAAGACGTGACAGCGGGCCGCATGGCAATCTCTATGATCCACATGCTAAACTGTGACTGTGGTCGGTTGCATGACTTCTTGTCACAAGACACGAGCCGCATAAAAACCACCTCTTGTGGAAGGGGCCTGAGTTTTATTTTTTTTTTATGTTTTAGAAATCTGTTGAATACACTGATATAAACTTATATTTACATTAAGTCAAAGAAAATTGTTTAGATGTTTTAAATTTAATTAAAACATTTCTTTATGCATATTAGTTTATTATTTTTAACACTAAAATACAAAATGTCTTTCATTTTCACCCTCCTTAATCTTCAGAATTAAATGCAAATCCAGATCGAAACTGTACCCCAGCCAGCGGCCCCCTCAGTCGCACCCCCTGCTGGCGAGCGGCAGTCCGCAGGTAGTCCCTCAGGTTGAAGAACTCCACGTCGGACTGCTGGAAGGACCCAGTGAGTTTGCCGCTGGCCGGCGAGTGGCGGTAGACGTACCACATGTAGCGATGGAGCCCCGTCCCCTCTGGTGGAGCCGGGCCTTGGTAGGCTACGAGTGAACGGTATCAGAAACCTAACTCATACTTTCATACTCTTTGTCACAACAAAATTTTGTAGTAGTTCTTAATATCACTTGTAGACATTGAGGACTTTAAAATCAAATAGGGCAACGCTAATAACACCATAGTTTTACTGGTATTTCCTGCATAAAAATCACCTTATTCTGCTAGTGTATTTATATGATGATATAGAGCTGATTCAAATTCTTTAATTTATAAATATTAAAAACCCAAAGTAAAGTATTTAATGTCCAAAATATGTAAATAATTTTTTAATTTCAATCAAAGAATGTTTCTTTATTTTGAATATGTTTCTACAGTTCTCAGTTAAACTCTTCCCTATAAAAATTTGGTATTAAAAGAAACAACGATACTGTCATGGAAAACATGGTAACATTTTCTTCGAGATAGACAAATGCAATTTTACTTCCGATAAACAAATCTTTTAATAAACAATTTATCAAATTCCTGATTGCCAGGTCTTGCTCTTAATAAGCAGCTACTTGGCAGCTAACATGGAGAAAACTGCTATACAATACGCTGGTAAATATTCAATACCATGCGGACATTGGAATATACCTTGCGAAGTGGATAACATTTTTGCTTGTTTGGCCATTCAAATTTTTAAATGCATTCAGAATATGGTTACAGATGTTATGTCAACATCGGGTTTTCTCCTTTGCACTTCTATTAATAAACCCTTCAAAATGAGCTGGGGTCACTTGAGGAAGTTTATTTTTTTTAGTTCAATACATTTTTACATTTGAAAATTTGGAATTGTCCACAAAATACCTTAAAAGAAGCTATTGATTCTGTTTTTGGTTGTGATTCACACAGGTTTATGCAAAGGTAGCCAAAGACTCAGGGGATCATAGACTCAGTTTAAGGAAGAAATAGGAAAAATATGTTTTTAAAACATAGTCAAGCAAAACTATGTTGCTTGATAGAGAAAATCTTATGACAATGGAGATAACAAATATAAGAAAGACTTACCAGAAATTTCAGTAGCACGCATCAAGTTTCCAGATTGGAAGTCTTCTCCCTAATCAAATCAAATAAAATCATTTATTGTCATAAAATGTTCCAATATATAGCAGTGCTAATAAAACTGGTGACATTGTCAAATGCAAATAAGATCTTACACAAACCTTAACTATAAACAATGTACAGTCTTACAATCCTAAATCTGATAAATACTCATCTACAATGTAATATTTTTTTCCAACAAAAAATCACTAAGTTGGGCTTTAAATGATGTGGTGTTTACTAGATGTTTTAATTTAGCAGATAACATATTGAACAGTTTTTTCCGATGTATGATGGAGCTTTTTCAGTGAGTGCCAGACAATGTATTGGGTGTTGAGAATTATTTTTAAATCTTGTATTATAAATATGATCAAAGTTGCTGTCAGAGAAACTAGAAAGGTTTGCTAGAACCATTAATAAGTGTTTAAGTACATACAAACTTGGAACCGTTAAGATTTTAAGCTCTTTAAAAAAAGATGAAAAAAGATTGGTATTGGATTTTAAAAGATTGGTTTGCAAGAAGATCTAAAAGTGGAAAAAGTCACGATTCTCAACATTTTTGAATTTTGAAAACTTTATCTGCATTTGAAGCTAATCCCCAAAACTGAATTTCATATACTATAATACTGAAAAAAAGAAAGCATAATAAATTATGGTTTTAGTTTTCGTTTTCTAGTTTTTGGTCGATGAGTTTTCTTAGCAACAGCATTTGATAACAAGCTGATCTCAACCTCTTAATTATACCATCAATGTAAGTACCCCAAGAAAAATGTGTGTCAAATCCAACCCCCAGAAATTTTGCTCTACAACTTATTGGTATTAGTTGGTTATTGCAAATTATATCTCTATTAAAACCTTCCCTTGATTGTGCTGTGCAAAAATTTAATGATTGTGTTTTTTCATGATTTAGCTTCAGCCCGTTTATATCAAACCAATAAGACAATTCAGTAAAAGCTTGCTTTAATTTTAAATCCAATTCATTGTGGGAGTTTGCTTTAATGATAGCAGTTGTATCATCTGCATACAATATAATTTTGGATGAAACATTTTTTGGCAAATCATTTTTACATAATAAAAAGAGAAGAGGTCCTAAAATAGAACCTTGTGGAACTCCCATTTTTATTTTCTTCCGTTGCGACCTAGATTTTGTATAACTTTTGAAAATTACTGTTCTTTGTTTTCGGTTTTCTAAATAAGATTTTAACCATAAAATAGAATTGTTAAAAAAATTGCATACTCCAATTTTTTTTTAAAGAATTTCATGGTTGACACAATCAAACGCCTTGGACAAGTCACAGGATACACCCATTGTGCACTGTGACTCATCCAAAGCCCAGGAAACTTCATCTATTAAAGTCGCAACTGCCCCTGTTGTGTTATGGCCCCTCCTAAAACCAAATTGTTCATTGGCAAACATTTTATTGATCTCTACAAATTCTGAAATTTGGCTTAAAGCTAATTTTTCAAATAATTTGGAGAAAGATGGGAGCACTGAAATTGGTCTGTAATTATTTGGATCTTGTTTTGTCCTTTTTTAAAAAGTGGTTTTACCTCTGCAAATTTTAAATGTTCAGGGAAATTCCAGTTTTCAAATGATTGACTGATTATAATTGATAAAGGTACTGCTATGAAATACATTACTTTTTTCATTAAATCTAGTGGTGTCTCAACCCATCCTGCAGATCTTTTACATTTTAATGAATTTATTACTTTAATCACGTCACCTGTTGTGACATTATTGAAATTTAACTTTAAAAAACTGGAATTCATGGTCATTTTTTGCTAATTTTAGTGCTTCCTGCTCACAAGGATGAGCTTCAATTGCTTTGGGGGGGGGGGGGATACCTTTTGGGGGGGGGATACCTCATACGAGGTGTCAGGGTAGTATTTATTTTACGTCATTCTCCTGAGGGAGGGGGTAGTTATTAATGCTAAACTCTCGTAACCTCTCTCTCTATATATTGTTTCCAAATGAGATTGTAAGAAATTATTTACCGTTCAGTTTATTCTATTATTGTACCAGAATAAATGTTCATGAAAAAATGTTCTTATTGATTTTAATAAAGCTAGAACCGGAGGTCACTATAAACAGGTTTGTTGGATATATATCCCAGTGATTGTGAACTACATTTCTGTTTTTTAAGACCTCTCTGGGAGTGACAATTAAAGAGTCCATATTCCACAGAGACCCTTGTTTTACCTAAGATGAATGGTTTCCGTTTACAAAAATTGTTTTAAAGTTTTTAGTTTTTTTGGCAAAATTAATTTTGGTTTTTAAAAATTCTGATTTCTTCCTTCTGGTATGCTCAAATAGTTTTGTAGGGCACAGACAAACGTTAGTCTGTCTACGTTAAAGAGCAGCAGACTTTAACATAGACACGATAGAGAGCAGCAGATCACGTAGTTACACTATAAAGATTTGTTACAATGAAATATCAGAGTTTTATGTTAACAACAAAATCTATCGCAAATATGACTTTTGGCGGGTGTAAGTGTTTGATACTATCTGAAGAAACAGTAAGTGTTGTTACTCGTGACACTATTTGTAATTTTCTACACATGGTTATTTCTTGTGTTACTAGTTTTATAAATATTTATAAATATATTTTATAACGAAAATAAAACGTACAGGATACAAAGATAATTGCTGACAAAAAGGTGCTAAAGTGAGGTTATGTTCATCTGTACATTCTCGTGGGGAGACAGGTTAGTCAGATGAAACGCGCATGCGTGAACACCGACTGGAGTCAAGTTTACTCCAAGCGCAGTTAAATAACGCGCAAAAATGTATGTTCTACTCCGGTATGGAGTCAGAATCAATTGACTCCAGGCTAAGTTTACTCCAGAATGAAAAAATCGACAGTATAACTCCGAATGGAATCAAATATTTAACTCCAAAGCAGTCACTCCCAGATTTTTGACTCCAGAAACAATTCCATTTTTAACAGTGTACTCCCAAATCTAAAATAGTATTTTCACTCTTAAATACTGTTTTTTAAAAACAGCAATAATTGTAACGCTATGCTGTAAACAGCTTTTTCTAAAAAAAACATGATAATTTTTTCAGTTACTTTTTTCCCAAAAATTTTGGAGGTGGATGTATTCCCTTTATCCTCCCTGGGTTCGCCCCTGGTGACAGGTTACCTAATTTAGGATCAAATCACAATTATAATACAAGAAATAGCAATCAGTTTCAATCAATGGAATTATACTACAATAAACTACAAGCTCTGCAGGAACAAAATGTATAAATCGTGTTCCTAAAGACCTCCTTTTAATAAAAGATAAAACTAAATTTAGGAGGTACTTAAAATCTATTTTAGCTGGAAAAGCATTTTACTCCTTTGACGAGTTTACTGAGGCCAGTTTTTAGTTTTTAAGTTGTTTTGTTATTTACTGCCAAATAAAAAACCAGCGCCGCCACCAGAAGATGCACCAGATTAGAGTGCAGGTTTTGTTGCATCTTTTTTTTCTCTTTTTTTACCTCAATTTCAAGTTTTGTATTATTGTATATTGAAATTAAAGCCATGCCACATTTATTTTGTAATACTTGTACTTAAAAAACGTGTACACTTTTAATGAATAAAGTTGATTTGAATTTGAATCTGAATAGTCAAAATCAAAACTGTTAAACATTTCGTGAAGATTGGCATTTTGATTTTTTAGGAAATCTGTATTTTTGAGGAAACCAAACATGCAATACTTACTGGGATGTTAGCCATTATCCAGTGAAGGTAGTAGACTCCCTTGGGCCTCTCTGGAGCATCAGGGTCTATCACGAACAATGTATATATCTGACCCTGGATATGGATGGTACGGTGTATGTACATATAGTGGAACATAAAAATTGCAAAACTATAGTGTGGATAATGTTAGAAAAATTAACTTCCGCTGTAATTATTCACTTCCTAAAACTGATACATAATCAGAGTATTTGGTACTTAACTTATAAAGAGGAATTTTGATTCCCCTTCATATTTTTGTAAATAAAAACAATTTCTAATGGAGTTTTCATCGAGGAAAATACTCCAGTTGCAGCAGACCTGCATATTCAGAGAACTTAAAACACCTTGAAACTACTTAAATCCAACATAGCGAGATGTGACAAGTTTTGTAATTTCTATGAGATTAATACAAGGAAGTGTATGCAGGTGTTGTTGCTACAGGTATGTGAAAATTGGGTGGTTTTAATTCAATATCCACTAGATCTGAACTAGAAGAAGCCATGTACCAAGTTTTATCAAGATATATGTTAAGAAGAAATAAGGAAGATGCAGATGCTTTTTATTTCCCATAATAAAAACATGGGGAATCAGTATGCAGATTTGCTACCACAAAAATGCAAATATCGTGGAGTTTAGAGTAATATATATTGGGTTTCACCTAGGTGAAGCCACAAACCTAATGTTAACAAATTTCCCCTTTAAGGAAGAAGCTATTAAGCTACCATAGGTCTAATCCCACGTGGAAAACAATTTTCTGCTTATTAAAAATGCTTATTTACATACCGGGTGTCCCATAATAGTCCCCCCCCCCTAACTTTTTCCTATATTTTTTCAAATATTAATTCCAAACCACCCCCAAACATTATTGGGTAGTTAATACTTCATTTTGAGGGGGTACGCAATTTTGGCCGCCATCTTGGATCCGCCATATTGGATCCAAAATAATTTTTTCAAATGTTAAAGTGGTGTTGTGACCCATCATTTCGAATTAGATTTTTTCACTGATTACAATGCCGCAATCCATATTTTAATATCCCAATTGGTTCTCAAGATATGGGTACTTTTAATTTATTTGAAGGGGTCCCCCGTAAAACGTTCTAAGCGACAAAATTTCAAAATCGGAGATATTTAGTGAAAAAGGTTCTCTAGGACACGAGCTACACCGTGGTATATTTTGTTTTGAAGAGTTTTAAGTTGGTAGCCCTGATTTCGTCTGTCAAAGTTTGTGTGCTTCGCGGGACTGCACGGACTTTTTGGGGAAAAACGTTCTATTCGCCGAAAGATGGACTATCCGCCGGTCGTTGCGTTGTCGCCCAGCGACCAAAATCGCGTAAATAAAAATAAAAGACGTGAAGTAAATATTGGAAAGTGGAAGGATAAGACTAAATGAGTTTAGAAAAGCTTGATTACCCTTATTTCAAAAACTAAATAGCCGAGGTCTGAAAAATTGCCCCCCGTAGAAGTGAGTAGAATAACGTTTTAAGCACCACATTTTGATAATTTTTAGCAAAATGACGTCTCACGTTATGTGACAAAATTACGTTTTTATACTTTTATATCAATAAAATTGATTTATTTTGAGTTTTATTTTCGTTTATGTTGGTATTCCTTCACTCCCATGATGTTTTATTCCAAAGCAGAAGAGCAGTCCGTCAGAGAACGTTTCATGCGCCAGTCGTTTAGAACGTTACAACCCCAAATAAACCTCATAAAATGTTTTAAAATGATTAATGGCAAGTAAAAATTGAATATAAGGCTACATTATGATGTTATTAATAGGGTATTAACAAATTATACATGATTTTAAGTTCTAACCTTGAAAAAACCGTAAATTTTAGGATTCAACTTTCAACGCTTGATTACTCGAAACTAGGTTTTTGTCGCTTAGAACGTTGTATGGGGGACCCCTTCATTTATTTTCAACCAATTTAAACATTACAAATTGATAAAATAGGCCCATAACCACTAAATAATGCTAGATAGTGACAAATAACCACCATCAGTCATTGTTGGGCGATTTACACTTAACTTTTACCAATATAAATTTTTTGGCCGCCATCTTGGATCCGCCATTTTGAAATGAGGTAAGTTATTTCAAACATGAAGTTGGTATTGTGACCCATTATTTCAAACTATTTTTTTACGCCATATTCAGTGCCGCAACCCGTTTTTAGCTATAAAATTTGGTTTTTGAAAAATTCATATTTTTTCAGATTTTTATGACAATATCTTGAGAACGAAATGCTATAATTAAAAACGGGTTGCGGCATTCAATTCTGCGTAAAAAGCTAGTTTTAAATGATGGGTCACAATACCAACTTCATATTTGAAATAACTTACCTCATTTCATACATTAGATACATTAGATACATTTCAAAATGGCGGATCCAAGATGGCGGCCAAAAGATTTACATTGGTAAAAGTTAAGTGTAAATTGCTCAACAATGACTGATGGTGGTTATTTGTCACTATCGAGCATAATTTTGTGGTTATGGGCCTACTTTATCAATTTGTAATGTTTAAATTGGTTGAAAATAAATAAATTAAAAGTACCCATATCTTGAGAACCAATTGAGATATTAAAAAACGGATTGCGGCATTGTAATCAGTGAAAAAATCTAATTCAAAATGATGGGTCACAATACCACTTTAACATTTGAAAAAATTATTTTGGATCCAATATGGCGGATCCAAGATGGCGGCCAAAATTGGGTACCCCCTCAAAATGAAGTATTAACTACCCAATAATGTTTGGGGGTGGTTTGGAATTAATATTTGAAAAAATATAGGAATAAGTTAAGGGGGGGGACTATTATGGGACACCCGGTATTTTAACAACATTAAATAATTCTGGCCCAGAACCTGGCCTACTCAGAAAATGCTGTTAAAATATGTAAATAAGCATTTTTGTTGTTGTTGATACAGATCTCTGGGGGTTTCCCAGCTAATGTATCAATGAGGACAGGCAGAAAAAAGAAAAATACCCCCGTTGCAGCAGTCCTGCATACTCAGCGAATTTCAAGTGCATAAATAAATAATTTAAATGAAGTGTCGCATCAAGTAAAATCAATATACATTCAAAAGAAAGCGTGCAAAAATACTCTCCTAGTAGCTTTTAAGATCAACAGGCTATAAAAAATAATAGCCTATACTTGGCACGAAAATGCAATGTTTAAAACTTCAAAACAGCTGGCTTTTTCAATTTAATCGTATGGGGAAATGACCAGCTGTTTGTTTGAGTAAAAAATTTCATAAACATCATCAGTAAAAATCTGTATTCGCTATAGTACATTTATTTGACATATTTAGTTATCTGGCCTTTGAATAAGCCATATGTCTGTATCCACCATGTGGCTTTGAATCAAACATCAGCTCACATGTTTTAATGTAAACAAAGCAGACGTTTTAGATCCCAATGCTACTTAAATGACAGTTATTTTATGTTATTTTTTGTTATCTAGCAAACTTTAAGAAATTGCAGTACTTTTCCTGAGTCCCTGACATTAAAACATTTAATTTGAGCCCTGTTCCCTCATCCTGTGATTTGCCAAATGCCCACAATTGGTATTCAAAAATAAATTATTCTTCATAAGATTAGTATGGAAAAATGCAGGTTTGCTGCCACAGAAATTTGAAAATGAGGTATTATAGGCTACAATCCAATATATCTAAACTATATAAAGCCACATAACATGTTTTATCAAGATATGCTGAGGAATAAGAAAGCTATCCAATTGCATTTACCTCTCATAAGGTTAACATTGGGAAAGAGAGTACACAGGTTTGCTGCCTCAGGAATTTGATGATTTGGATATTTTAAGCCATAATCAAGTAGATATTAACTGTATGAAGCCTCATGCCATTTCTTATCAGTATATTTTGAGAAATGAGCGAACTACACAACTTATTTTATTACCCTTAAGGTTAGCATGTAGAATGAGTATGCAGGTTTGCTGCAACAGGTATGTTAAAACTGGTTAGTTTTAATTCATTATTTAGTATATCTTAACTAGAAGAAGCCATATACCAAGTTTTGTCAAGAAATGTTAAAAAATAAATAAGATATAGAATTTTTTTTATTTCCCATAAGGATAACATGGGGAATGATTATGCAGGTTTGCTGCCACAAAAATTGAAATTTCGGGGATTTTTGACTAAAGTACATTATATCTCATCTAGATGAAGCCACAAACCAAGTTTAATTAAGATATGTTGAGAAATGAGCGAGATATAGAATTTTACTTATTCCCCATAAGGTTAACATTGGGACAACGTACTGTGTTTACCACTTTCAATATCTCGGTAACCAATGGGCATAGAGCAATGATTCAAAATACTAAATTGTTTGTTTTTTTGAGGCGAATCCAATGGTGCCAACAAAAATTTGATTAATTTCATTTTTTTATGTAAAAACCCCAAAAAACCCATTTTTGGGGGGGTTATTCCCCCTTTACCCCCTCTTCCGATGGTCCGATCGGGCTGGTTTACGAACTTGTCCAATCGATCACCACTTTACATGTCTGTACCAAATTTCATTAAGATCGGACCATATTTACGGCCGCTATCGTGCTCACAGACACATATATATATAGATAGATAGATAGATTGATAGATAGATAGATAGATAGATAGATATATATATATATATATAAATTCGAACGAATGGTGTTTTTTGCTTCTGGTGGCCCCAAAACGAAAAGTTATCATGGTCTCGGGCTTAGGTCTTACCATGAGACCTACGGTAATAGCTTCTTCCCTATAGGGGAAATTCGCTAAAAATTCAAAAACAGAAAAACGAAACAAAAATGAGGGAGTTGGAAGGATGATGTAAGACCTAGTAAGTCCATACATCAGGAGAGGTTTGTTTGAAGGGTGCGGGAAAGAAGATAAAAGGAAAAGCTGGGTGGAAAGGTGTCGAAGACAAGATTTTTCTGTTAGCATTTTTTTCCCCTTTTTTTACCTCAAACATAGGTCCTCACCCTCTGTCAAAACCGAGGTTCCCAACGAACCCCAAGATCCCCCAGAAAATGGTCACCTGTTCCCCCCCAGGCCACCCATGGGCAGGCCAAGGAGTCCAGTGCGCAGCTTCACTGAGTGGGAAGGTACCGGTGCCCTCTGTGGAACACTCGATACCTCTCTCTCCTTCAGTCTCGTCTTCTTGGTGTTTACGGCTTCTTGGGGTGTCAGGTGCTGTCACCCCCTCTTTCTACCTTTTCCCAGAAACACTTGAAGAATCGGCCTTGGGGGTGCTACACTCTCCTTGCTTTTTCCCAGCTTCCTGGTTCCCTAAGGTACCAGCTTCGCAGGGGGCAAGGATAGGGTTCTTTGCAGCCCACGCCAGCCTCCTCTCCTTTTTTTTCTTCCCCTTTCTGATAGGACCTTTCTTGGATGTCCTTTTCCTCCGCATCTCCCCCCTGGAAAGCCTTTCTTTGGTTCCTTTCCAGCTTCGGCGAGTTTGCGTTCATCTTCTGATTTCAGCAGGGCATCCTCCTCAATTGGGGTCAGATCGTCATTAGCAAGAGGAATGCTCTCAACCTGTTGGTCACACTCCTATTGCACATCAGTGGTTTTTGTTCCCACGAGTTTCGGGTATCTAAAGGTTCACCTCCCCAGTGACCCGATTAGAGAGGTAAGGGGTACATACGACTGGGATCCCCCAGAATCCCAGAAGACTCCATTAAAGACAGTGAATATTAGGCCCCCAGTGTCACGAGTCTCTCAGCACGGATCGCATAATACCTTAGTCTAGGGCCCGCAGTGCTTAGGCAACTCATCCACGTGACAGATGCCCAGACATCCAGCTTGAGCCTCCGGGTCCAGGTGCCACCCCCACCTAATCAAGGGTTCATCCTGAACTGGTTTTGGCTCCTTCCCGTACTGGTGGTGCTGCTGCCCCTACCAGGAATCATTCGGGATTCCAGCCTAGAGCCGCTGGGATCAGCATATCAGTGCCATGAGTGTGAACAGTGCAACCTTTGGTTACACAGGGCAGCACATCAACTTTTGTACTGCCCTTCTCGGACGGTCTTGGGCACCTTTACTGGTACTCCTTGGGGTGAAGGTATATCCTGGTTCTACACATCTACGCAGCTCCCTGGCTGTCCAGAAGACACCTGCACCCTCTCAGCCCCATGCTGTTAAATTAAAATATGTAAATAAGCATTTTTAATAAAAAAATATGACTTGTTTTATTGAAATAAATAATTAAAAAAATTCTCAAAATAAAAATCTGTTGCCAACAATGGGATTTGAACTGTGATCTTTCAGGCTCTTATTTTTTTCACTAGTGTCTTAAACTACTCGGCCATTCTGATGTTTAACATGCAACAGTAATGCAAAGTATTTGGCCTTTCCTTTGGTAGCTAAAAATCAACTTGTGATTGCTGTAATAAAACATACTAAGTCATAGTAGGCCCCCCCTATTTGTGTAGTTTTTAGCGAATTTCTCCTATAGGGAAGAAGCTGTTACCATAGTACTCCAAGACCTAAGCCCAAGACCATCATAACTTTTCATTTTGGGGCCCCCAGAAGTAAAAAACACTATTCGTTCATTTTCATAAATATACAGTGTGTAAAAAAAGTCCGTTCCCCCCCTCCTTAATTTTTTTGTTTGTTAAGACAAACAATTAACCTTTGGGGAATGATACTAACTCAACCCAAATTATTTTTGACGTTACCAAACATTTTGAGTGTCCCCTCAAAAATGGGGGATTTTGGGGGCAACTCAAAATTTTCAAATGCAAACCCCTTTTGAGTGACCCCTCATATTGAAGAGCTTTCAAAAAGTAGGTGAATGGTGAAAATTGGAGGTCTCTAACGTGTTTCTATCCAAATTGACAGCTTGTAAAAGTTTTGAATACAACACATCCTTGAAACCTGGCGTCTAGGAAATTTGGTGTTTTAATTCACCGTTGGTGACGTAAAAATGAAACGAGCCTGGGAAAAATGTTATTAAATGAAGAAGTAGTCTCTTTTGGTGATATTTAAAATTTTGAGTGTCCCCCAAAAATGGGGGATTTTGGGGGCAACTCAAAATTTTCAAATGCAAACCCCTTTTGAGTGACCCCTCATTTTAAAGAGCTTTAAAAAGATAGGCGATTGGTGGAGGTTGGAGGTCGCTAATGTGTTTCTATCAATATTGGCAGCTTGTCAAAGTTTTAAATACGACTCATAGAAAATTTGACAAGCTGCCAATTTTGATAGAAACACGGTAGCGACCTCCAACTTCCACCAATCGCCTATTTTATTAAAGCTCTTTAAAATGAGGGGCCACTCGAAAGAGGTGTGCATTTGAAAATTTTGAGTTGCCCCCGAAATCCCCCATTTTTGGGGGACACTCAAAATTTTAAATATCACCAAAAGAGACTACTTTTTCATTTAATAACATTTTTCCCAGGCTCGTTTCATTTTTACGTCACCAACAGTGAATTAAAACACCAAATTTCCTAGACGCCAGGTTTCAAGGATGTGTTGTATTCAAAACTTTGACAAGCTGTCAATTTGGATAGAAACACGTTAGAGCCCTCCAATTTTCACCATTCAACTACTTTTTGAAAGCTCTTTAAAATGAGGGGTCACTCAAAACGGGTTTGCATTTGAAAATTTTGAGTTGCCCCCAAAATCCCCCATTTTTGGGGGACACTCAAAATTTTTGGTAAAGTCAAAAAATAATTTGGGTTGAGTTAGTATCATTCCCCAAAGGTTAATTGTTTGTCTTAACAAAAAAAAATTAAGGAGGGGGGGGACGGACACATATATCTATAAAGTACGATAACTCGCGTAAAAATTGTCCGATCTTAATGAAATTTGGCATGGATGTGTAAAGTAGTAATTATTCGGACGAGTTCGTGAACCAGCCCAATCCGACTACCGGAAGGGGGGGTAAAGGGGGGTAACCCCCCCAAAAATGGGTTTTTTGAGATTCTTACATAGAAAAATAAAATTTTTCGAATTTTTATTGGCACCATTGAATTTAGCCCAAAAAACAAGCAATTTAGTATTTTGAATCATAGCTCTATGTCCATTGGTTACTGAGATATTGAAAGTGGTAAACACAGTACGTTGTCCCAATGTTAACCTTATGGGAAATAAGTAAAATTCTATATCTCGCTTATTTCTCAACATATCTTGATAAAACTTGGTAAATGGCTTCTTCTAGTTCAGATCTACTAAATATTGAATTAAAACCACCCAGTTTTAATATACCCGTAGCAGCAAACCTGCATACTCATTCCCCATGTTATTCTTATAGAGCTTACAAAAACATGTCAAATCTCGCTATGTTGGATCGAAATATGTTGTTTTGCACTTGAAATTCACTGAGTATGCAGGTCTGCTGCAACGGGGGTATCTACAAATTCTAATAAAAAAACGATGATACACCATACTATGTCATACATTTACTATATCATAGTATTTGTGTAATTTTTTATAAATTGTAATCAAACATGCGAATAATTCAATGCAATATCTTATTTGATAATCCAGTCTCTTCAAAGTACTTATTTAATTGTTAAGTTCCCAATGAGCAAAAAAATGAGTTCATACTCAAATTAAAACTGTTATCAATACATCGAAACTTGGCAACGGTTTCATATGAAATGAAATGAAATACATTATTTGTCACATTGAGTTTACATATTTTGTGATGTTTCACATATGAACATATGACACGTCATGTTAGAAAGCTTAAAACTATCCTGTCACATATACATAAACATCTATCTGTCCTGTCTGTCTGTCTATCTGTCCTGTCATAAGCATCTGTCTGCCCTGTCTTGTTACATCTCTCCTATCTCAATGATATAAATTTGAATATTAAACTAACAAAGAGCAATCCTGCATATGATGCGAAATTGTTGCTAGTTATTTACTGTGAAAAGAAAATGTTTACTGAGTAGGGGCAGAGTGATATTAAGTAATCGTTTAGCTTTTTGTTAAATACCATGAATCTTTCCTCAGATTTAGTATGAATGGGGAGATTATTGTAGATTTTCCTTCCCATGTACAATGGAGACTTCTCATATACGGTAGTTCTATGTATTGGATATTGAAAAATATTTCTATGCCGAGTGTTGTAGGAATGAACATAGTTTTCTGAAACAAAATTTTCATAGTTTTTTTTACAAACATGCAAATTTGATGTATGTATACAGCATGAATCGTCAACAGATTCATCTGAGTAAAGAGAGGGCGGCATGAGGTACAAGGTCCAACATTAGCTAGGATCCTTAAGGCCTTCTTTTGAAGAATAAAACAATGATTCATTATTGATGAGTTACTCCCCCAAGAGACAATACCATAAGATGCTCTGGACATAAAATACGAGTGGTAAACCATCAGAGCTGCTTTTAAACCAGTAGTCTGAAACACCACTCTTAAGGCAAAAATAGATTTAGCCAGCGATGAAGTGGGTTGTTGGTGATCAGTCCATTTAAGTTGTTCATTTATACATAAACCCAGAAATTTAGTTTTTACTGATGATTCAATTTTCTCCCCTGATTCCAGATCAAGAATTACCCTTCCTGTATTTAATTGTTAGTTATGAAATTGAAGTAGGTGAGTTTTCGATTTTTGCCTGAACCAATTTTCCATGGAAGTTATTTCTTTAGTAGCTAGGTCAGCAGCAAGAGAGATGGATGGTGCCTTTATTAATTAACATTGTGGTGTCATCTGCAAATTGAATGATTTTTGATGAAACAGAGAAAGCTAGATCATTAACATAAAGAATGAAAAGAAGAGGTCCAATTTTAGAGCCCTGGGGTACACCATGAAACACAGGACACCAGGTTGAAGAATGCCTTACATTGGGCTTATCTGTAACAACAACTTGCTGAAATCTGTTCGAAAGATAGCCTTCAATCCAGGAAAGAGTCAAACCATCAATACCGTACAGCTTTAGTTTCTCAAGGCCTTGCACAGTCGAAGGCCTTAGACAGATCACAGAAAATGCCCATGGCCCTCTGAGATCTGCCCAAGGCCTCCGCAGCATTGGTAATAAGATCAACTATTGCGTCTGCTTCTTTTCTTCTTAAAACCAAATTGACTTCTATTTAACAATTCATTTGTTTCAAGAAATGGTACTATCTGCAGAAGAGTGACTTCTTCAAAAACCTTAGACAAAACTGGCAAGAGAGCTACAGGTCGGTAGTTAGATAATTCTTGGGAATCACCTTTTTTGAAAATCGGTATTATTTGGGCATATTTTAACCTATCAGGAAAAGATCCGGTTTTAAATGAAATATTTATACAATGAGTCAGAGGCTTTACTATAAAAATTGCCAGGGCTTTAATGAGTTTTGCAGGGATTCCGTCCCATCCTGAAGAATTTTTGTTTTTCAGTTTTTTAATACAAGATAAAACAAGTGATTCAGAAACAGGCTCAAATTTGAATAAATAAGGGATGTTCAAAGAACCCTTAATTACATTCCGAACAGATTCCGATACCGATGAATTATTTTGAAAACCGTCTGCCACACTTGTAAAATAGCTATTCATAGAATTTGCCACACCAACGGGATCTGAAATCACTTCCCCATCAATTCTGACATCAGGACAAAATTGCTCTTTGTGACCTGATCCAAGTTCATTTTTTACAATATTCCATGAGGTCTTGCTTATATTATCACTTTTTTTTATTCAACCTTAAGCTATGTAATCTTTTAGCTGCTAAAACAACTTTTTTTAAAACTCTTTTGTAATTTTTGAAATATTCTAAAAAATCAGGGTTAGAGTTAGTTCTAGATATTTTATACAACTCCCATTTTTTCTTACTGGAAACTCGAATCCCTCTAGTCACCCAAGCCTGGTTTTTATCCTTTTTTGATAAAGCTTTTGTTTTCATTGGGCAGCTATTCAAAAATGAGCTATAAAATATCTTAAAAAATTCATTGAAGCTTTCATTACAGGTTTGAAGTGATAAACAATCTTCCCAACTTTCCCTAGCCAAACTGTCAATCATAAGTTTATTTGTTTTCTCATTTATTGTGCGCTTCGACACAAATGTTTTTTCCTCACTTTTTTAAGTAAATCTTTTTGACGTATTATTTGGCCCAGATGGTCAGAGACTCCAAAATCAACTATCTTACAGGCCTTATCTTCTAAATTAACATTTAATATTACATTATCTAAACATGTTGCTGTAGTTAGGGTTATTTGAATTGCTTCATTGAAAAATGTCTTGTAACCAAATGACCTAAGTAAAGGTCTTAAATCTAAAACTTTTATCATTATCAACTAATAAATCTATGTTGAAATCTCCACTAATATAAATAAACTTTTTATACTTGTCAATTTCAAGGTGTTGCAATAACTTTTCTAAACATGCAAAGAAATTACTCAAATTCTGGTCATTTGGTGTTCTATAGATAACAACAAATGTGGACATTTTGGAATCATAACCGACCTTAGTCTCAATAGCTGAACAACACACACACACACACACACACACACACCGGCCACATCGGTCACATCTTCGGTTGACATCAAACTAATATCTAACCTTTCTTTAAAAATAATATCATTTTTCACAAAAATACATACACCTCCTCTATTTTTGACTTTTCTGTGATAAATTGTGGCTAGTTTGTATGAACTAAAACAGTTGATTAAAAAGCTATCATTATCATCAATCCAGTGCTCTGATAAGCAAACAATCTGTAGATCTAACTTTAAAAAATCTAAAGTAACTTTGATAACAACAAATTTACTCAAACTAGAACCCTGAATGTTTAAATGAAGTAATAAGCATGACAATGGAATTTCTTATGGATTTTCTGATATTTTACTGCTACATCCAATTATTTTTTTGAATTTATTACAATTTATCTTGCTATCAGATTGGGCTTTGTGTTTAGTAAAAAAATGCTATACATATCAATACAAGTTGAAAACTTTTTTTGGAATAATTTTAAAATTGTTAGGAACTTGTATCAAAACAATTTTAAAATTATTACGGACTTGTATCAATGTCGATTGTTAAATAACTTACATCAGAAAAAATTTTAAAATGTTTCAAGACTAGTATTAATGTAATTTTGCAAAACACATACAGTAGAGTCCCACAAACCCGGACTAATGTGGACCGAACAGTGTCCGGGTTTGTGAAAATTCCGATTTATCGGGAAATGAGTAAAAATAAGAAAAAATAAGAATAGTTTCTGTTATTTCTATAAGAAATCATTTATTTATTGCATAGTAAAAAAATATAAAAACTATATTAGTTACAAAAAAACTTAAAGAAAAACTAAAACTGTTTTAAATGTGTCACACCGTGCTCTTTCCTTGAATCTCAATGCACTTTATTGCTCTAGTAGGCTTTCCGAGTTATCCAGAATTCCGGGTTATCAAAGTCCGGGTTTGCGGGACTCTACTGTATTAAAATTACTTCAAAACAATTTTAAAAGAGTTAAAACTGATATCAAAACTTGTAAAGTTTGAAGTCAAAAAACTTGTTTAAAAAACAGTTCAAATTTGTTTTAATATCTTGTTAAAATTGTTTTAAAACATTATAAACATTATATTGAAATGTTTTAAAACTGTATTAAAATGATTTGTAACTCATTTTCATGTTCACTGGGTTTTGATCGTTAAATAAAAAACTTAGAAATTTTAAAAGAAATACTTTTAATATTTCAAAATAAATATAAAACTAATAAATTGATATAACTTCAGTAGTGGTGGTCAGAATCTTGGTTGTCTTATCTAGAACCTGGGCAATACTGGCCAGAACCTGGGCATTACTGGCCGGAACCTAGGCAGTATACTTACCAGGTTCTGGCCAGTACAGACCAGTAATGATCAGGTTCTGGCCGGTATAGGTCAGGTTCTGTGTTCTGTACCAGGTTCTGGCTAGTAATGGCCAGGCTCTGGGCCAGGTTCTGGCCAGTACTAACCAGATTCTGACCAGTACTGCTACAGCACTGGCCAGTATTGTCTTGTACTGCCACAGTGCTGGCCAGAACCTGGCCCAGAACATTATTTTCACATGGGATAGTAAGACCTTGCCTATCATACATTTTTGTTTTGGGCTCCTAAATAAAAAATAACACCCGTGTGTTTGTGTGTGTGTGTGTGTGTGTGTGTGTGTGTGTGTGTGTGTGTGTGTGTGCGTGTGTGTTTGTGATTATGAAGGGGCTCGCAAAAATGTTGTGATCGGAATGAAATTTGGCACAGACTTCAGACTTGTATAGTAGTAATTATTCAAATGAGTTAGTTTGAAAACCAGACCGATCGGACTATTAGAAGGAAAGTCAAGGAGAAAAAAATATCCCTAAATGGGTTTTTTACATAGAAAAATTAAATTTATCTCATTTTGGTTTTCAACGTTATTCCAGCTAAAAAAACAAATAATTTAGATTTTTTTATAATTCCTTCATGTATATTAGTTACTTAGACACTTTGAAGAAGTATTTGGAGCCTTACATCAAAACACTATGCACTGATGGGACTGGTAACGAAGACCGAAAACCGGACTTGTCAAGAACCAGTGACGGTACCAATTTTGATAAAAGTGGTACCAACACATCCCTATTTTAATTCAACATCTAGTACATCTGAACTGGAAGATCATACCAAGTTTCATCAAGGTATGTTAAAAAATAAGGAAGATATAGAATTTTTTATTTCTTGTAATGATAATGTTGGGAATGTGTGCGAAGGTTTGCTGCCACGGAAATGTAAATATCGAGGATTTCAGGCTTACATACAATATATCTCAACTAAATGAAGCCACAAACAAAGTGTAATTAAGATTTGTTGAGGAATAAGTGAGATATAGAATGTTACTTATTCCCTGTAAGAATAACTTAGGGACAAATAACTGTGAATATCGCTTTCAATATCTCGGTAACCATGGGACATAGAGCAATGACTCAAAAAGCCCAAATTGTTCCCATGTAGCAATCACCATTGGGCCAACGTTGGGAAATGGTCCGACGGTTGGGAATTGGTTGGTGGCTTTGCCGACGATCTGCCAATGTGGGCCCGGCATATCGAGTGGTTAGTTGGCCCAACCAATTATGAGTCTGTTGGCCCAACAGTGAAAAATGGTGGGTTGGTCCAACCGATCATGAGTCTGTTGGCCCAACGTTGGGAAATGGTGGGTTTTTAACAATGAGCCAACACACTCAAATCTCGTTAAAAATTCAAACAAACCAGAAACAAACTTTCTACCAGTTGAAGGATGAGATGGGCCAGGATGTGGGAAGATGGCATGTTTCAAACTTGAGACCTTTTCTGCCCAGGCAACGTTAGAAAATTTGGGAAATTTTATCCGAGGAATGGGGGAATTCGTAACAGTTACAAAATATATATGCATAGATAACAAGTATTTATATAGCAAGTGTTTAAATAACAAGGTGACAGGCAGACAGACAGACATTTTTATCTTTGGCTCTATGAATTGTTGTACTGACTGGCCACCAGACAACAGATTTCCTGCTCATTGTTGGAAGCGTGCTCCAGTCCAGTTATCAGCTGAGCCTAGCGTATTGTCATTGTCTACCTTTCCTGTTGAATTCTGTCTGGAGATATTTCTATCCCCCTTCCCCTCTAGAAACTCAGAGAAGATTCAGCACTCCTACCAACTACATCTACAGCCCATTCCTTCTCACCTGGTGGATTATACGAAGAAATGGTGAGCTATATGATGGATATTTTATTTAATTTAATAAGTGACTGTTTTCAAAATCATATAATCTCATTTAATTCATACAGTTTCATGCCTCAAGTTTTATTACTAGTATTTTGCAAATATAAAGGCAGTTGTTCAAATGCATTCATGAATATTCCAGAAGAGACATTGATGATGAATAATTGAATAATTTTTAATAATTATTTTGTTAGGAAATGAAAAATTATTTCTTATGTGTAATTCAAACTAATGCTTATTTTGCTGGTCAGATTTAAATCTTTAAATCAATTTTAATCAACAACATAGCCCAAATAATACAATTTAGATCTGCAAAATTTACATTTTTCAATATTTAAGGTTAAATTTGCTTTCTTTAGCCGATCAAAAACATTACTAAGAATTTCAATGTGCTGGTCAAAGTCGGGTGTTACGATAATCATATCATCTAGATACACGAATACAAAAGGTTCTAAATCTACTCCCAGAACTTTATCTATCAGTCTCTGCTATGTAGCAGGGGCGTTATGGAGGCCAAATGGCATGGTATTGAATTGGTACAGTCCTCTTCCTGGAATGATAAATGCTGTTTTCTCTTTACTATTTTCCTCTAATGGAATTTTCCAATAAGCGCTCTTAATATCTAGGGAACTAAGGTATCTGGCTTGTCGAAGTCTATCAAAGATGCTCGTGACTCGAGGCAATGGGTAGGCATCACGCTTTGTGACAGTATTGACCTTCCGGAAATCAACAACAAATCTATGAGACCCATCAGGCTTATCCAACAATATAATAGGAGATTACCATCCACTATTA
Organism: Flexamia atlantica; assembly: GCA_035578135.1. Lineage (NCBI taxonomy): Eukaryota > Metazoa > Arthropoda > Insecta > Hemiptera > Cicadellidae > Flexamia > Flexamia atlantica. Next base: position 181,342,369 of record JAQJVK010000001.1, read on the forward strand.
GATGGCTTGACCACACCTAATTTAATCATCTTGTCCAACTCTTCATTCACTAACTTTTGGTGGGCAGGTGACAAAGGATAGTACCTCTGTTTTATTGGTTGCGCATCACCAGTATCGATATGTTCGACTAGATGCGTTCTTCCAAGTTTGTCATCAATATGATCAAAGTAGGATTTAACACAATCTCGAAGTTTTATCTTGTGATCCTCTGTGAGGTTTTCACCATCTTGAAGTCCTCCGGTATGTAGACCTATCTCACTGATGTTAGGTGAAGTTTCTGAAAACTCCCAAGTTCGATTCTTGACGTCAGGAACAAACGGCATAGCTTCCCAAAAATTCATGCCTAATATCAAAGTCTGTTCAAGGTTCGGTACCACTAGAACATCTACATCCTTGCTGCGTTCTTCCAAAGCTATGGGTAACCTTATAACACCATCCACTGTATGTTTCTTAGCATCAGCTGTTCCTATGCTACCATTAAAATTTCTAATCAGGTGTGAATACTTTTCAGCAATCCATAATCCTTTCCGTCCTAACATTGAGTGCGATGCTCCGGAATCAAATAATGCCTGTACTTTGGTTCCAAAAATAGATACAGAAAGGTAAAGTTTTGGATCTCTACTTCTTTGCTTGAAAATATAGTCTAAGTGATTAACGGGATCAGCATTAACAGAAAATTCCTTATAAATTCTATTCACAAAAGTTCGGGAACCAATCCAAGGTTTAACTTCGGTTCCCGCCGAAGGACGTTTTTTTGAACACACTTTTGGCAATCACTCCTTCGAACGTTTGGTTCACCACAGCCAAAACAAAATAATTTCTTTGGTTTATCACAGAATCTGTGAATATGGCCAACTCCAGAACAATTCTAGCATGCTTGATTTGAGGCTCCAGTATATCCAGGCGAATTCACAGCCGACACATACGGTATTCCATGTTGACGTCTCGGACCGCTATAGGCCAGGTCAGCTAGGCTCCATTACTATGTTCGGTCGGGGTGGGGGATTTTGAGTAGTATATCGTATCCGGCCAAGTTCAGCTCGGCGTGCCAAATTCCTTAATTCATTCAAGCTATTGATGTTGAACATACACAGTTTATCTTGCAGGTAATTATTCAAATTTTTCAAAATCTGAGCCAATTGTTTTTCTTCAGACACTTTTTCTGTTAGTCGACTATATAACCCATCCATTGCTGACAGATATAGGTCAATATTTTCCTGTTCTCCTTGAGTTCGATTCAGAATTTCTTTTAGAAGTAGATGGTCATAATCAGGATTCTGGAAAACTGCCTTCAGTTCATTTTTCATTTGTTCCCATGTCTTGATGCGCTGTCTATTAGACCTATGCCATATCAGAGCTGAACCAGCAAAAAAGATCAACGGCAGAATCCAATAATTCCTTTTCAGAAACTCCCCTCGCTATTCTCAACTCTTTGACTCGCTCCAGGAAAGATCCGACACTTAAATTTGGGCTTCCGTCAAATTTAATATTCCATTTATAAACAGGAACGGTTTTCCGGTAGTGACCTGTCCCACTTGGGGATAATTCTAAACTTTTTTGTTGTTCAGAATTGGAATTTGTAGCTGGGGCTTTATCTGGTGTTGGTACATTTGAAGCTGTTGATTTAGTCTCCACAGAATCAGATAATTTAGTCTCCGACAAAGTCGATAATTTATTCTCCGACGAAGTCGATAATTTACTATCCGAAGAAACAGAAGGTTTAGTCTCTGAAGATTGCGGTACCGGGAATGACGGTGGTTCCAATTTATTGACATCAGGCCTACGCAATACCTTACCCTCCAACTGGCTCAGAATAGAATTCACATTCATCAATAAACTATTATGTTTTTCCAATAAATTTTGATCCACTTCAACTTTACTCTTAATCCATTCAAGTCGATTCACCAAATGTTGGATTCTAGCTTCAATGCCCAAAAATTCTTTATTTTTCGTCCCCGCATCAACAGCCTCGACAAGTGCTGTCAAATCCGAATATTTTTCATCAATTGGCCCTAATTCCGAAGTAGGGTCGAGTGTTTCAAGAGATTTGCCGTCAATCGGTGTGTTACATTACTAGCGCCTGTTGTAGCCGTTTCCTAAGTTCTTCGCAGTCTCCATCAATCTCCAATCCTCGTACTCGAAGTTCATGTTGAATTTCATCTTTCCGTAACCGTTTAGTCATTTTTAAAGTTTTGTTAAATAAACAATTTATATTACAAGAATCAAAATATTTATCAATTAATAGTTCCCACCTTTTGGCAAAATCCTTATTTTAAACAAGAAAAATCTACAAGTCCATCAAAACATCTTCTTAAATCTAAAAATCAATATCTACAAATAAATTCCTCAATAAAAACAGCAATATAAATCTCAGCAACAATATTCAGTACACCTTACCCATATAAATATAACAGTAGCAGGTCTAATCCAAATTCAAAATCATAGTTCCAAACCTGGTACAATAAAGATGTCGATAACTAAAGTTCGGAGATCGGCACAAGTTTACAAGTTTAATTAAATTATTTTTTTTTCTGGTTGGTCTAAGTCTAACAGCAGTCAGGTATTCTTCTCAGACTATCAAATTTCTTACATCCAGATAATTTGAGAAATTTAATTTAACTAAAGTCTTCATCGAGTAGCCTACCACTATTAAATTAATTTATTCCTAATTTACAGCCAAAATTCTTCATCTGATAAATTATTAACAGCACACAGAGGACTAAATGGCAGCAGGGTATGCAGAAAATTGCCCCTCGTCAAGGGCGCCAAATTATGTAGCCCATAGCTCAAGGTATCACGGTAGAGAGGGGTGGTTCAAAATTTCTAAGTCCTAAACAGTCCGGTTTCAAAGGGTTTGACCAAAAATTCCAAAGTCCAAAATTTACAGGGCGCCACCTTGTTGTTTTCAGCTCGTCGAGTCCAGTCGTCAACAAGGAATCAACTGGTTTGCTATATGATGGACAACATCACTAAGCCTAATTGGGATGAAAATAAAAATACCCCCGTTGCAGCAGTCCTGCATACTCAGCGAACTTCAAGTGCATAAATAAATTATTTAAATGAAGTCTCGCATCAAGTAAAATCAATATACATTCAAAAGAAAGCGTGCAAAATTACTCTCCTAGTGGCTTTTAGGAGCAAAAGGCTATAAAAAATAAAAGCTTATCCTTGGCACGAAAATGCAATGTTCAAAACTTCAAAACAGCTGGCTTTTCCAATTTAATCATATGGGGAAATGACCAGCTGTTTAAATTTGAGTAAAAAATTTCATAAACATCATCAGTAAAAATCTGTATTACATCTATTTGACATATTTAGTTGTCTGGCCTTTAAATAAGCCATATGTCTGTATCCACCATATGGCTTTGAATCAAACATCAGCTTACATGTTTAGATGTTTTTTATAGATTTGGAGCCAAGTTCAAACAATAAAGATATCTTTACCGTATAGTATTTGTTGCATGCTAAAGTAACCTTTGAGGCCCCTTACAAAAAGAAGGACATTGTCCAATGCAAACGATGCCAGGAGTATGGACACACAAAAAGCTACTGTAGGCATCCCTTCAGATGTGTCAAATGTGAAAAAGATCACGAAACTGCCAAATGTACCAAGGATAATTCTACTCTGGCAGTGTGTGCCTTGTGTGAGGGGAATCACCCAGCGAATTACAAAGGATGCAAAGTTTTTAAGGACATCCAAAACCGCACATTTCCTCCATTGAGGGAAAAAACACCTCTCCTAAAGAAAGGTCCACTTCTCCAAGTTATCGTCGACCAGGGTTGTCGTATGCCGAAGCAACCAGCAATGCTGAAGTAAGTGATAGCAATGTATCCTTCTAATACTGCTCACTCGCACACACCAGATGACTCACACCGCGAGGTAGCCTCAAATAATAGTTTAACTCAAACAATCACTGCTTTTTTGATAGGTTTGAAAAGCTTTTCATGCAACAATCTCAACAAATAGGTGCTTTGCTAAACCTACTTACCAACGTTCTCCAAAAGCTCAACTAATTCATGAATCAGTTCTTAAAGATAGCCTTATGGAATGCTAACGGCTTGGCACAACATATCCAAGAATTAAAACTGTTTATTTCTACTAATAAATTTGACTTACTACTGATTACAGAAACACATTTCACAAATCTAAGTTATTTTAAAATTCCTGGTTTTACCCTGTATTACACAAACCACCCTAATGGTGCTGCACATGGTGGTACTGCAATATTAATAAAGACTTGCATCGGTCATTATGGACATCCCAAATACCAACTGGATTACTTACAGGCTACGAGTGTAACTTTGGAAGATATGCACGGTTCAATGACATTTTCATCAGTCTATTGCCCGCCCAGACACAATATTAGTCATCAACAATTTACTGACTTTTTCAATTCCCTTGGGAATAGGTTTCGCTATGGTGGGGATTATAACAGCAAACATCAAATGTGGGGGTCAAGGGTAACTAATCCACGAGGTAGACAACTCTATAAGACAATAACGGAAAATAATTTGAGTTACATGTCTACTGGTGAACCTACATATTGGCCAACAGATCTAAATAAACTACCTGACCTATTGGATTTTTTGTAACCAAAGGTATTGTAGATAACTATCTTCACATTGACTCGTGCCTGGACTTATCAGATCATTTACCCATAATTTTAAATGTTATTACATCCATAATCATGACAGAAAACCCTCCTACCTTGTGCAATAAAAATACTGACTGGAATTTCCTTCGTGACAATCTTTCCGAGGCCATTAATCTAAATATTTCCCTTAAAACTCCGGATGACGTAGACAATTCGGTAAAAACCTTTACACAATTGGTTCAACAGTCAGCAAGGCTCGCGACTCCTGACCTGGGAACTCGAAGAAATAAGCAAGGAATAAACTACCCCCTTTTCATTAAAGAAAAATTGGCAATAAAGCGGCGTCCAAGGAGAATATGGCAAAACTCAATAAATCTTATTGACAAAACGAACCTTAATAGGGCATCGCGGCAATTGAGAGCTATGTTGAAAAAACTCAAAAATGATCAATTTAGTGATTTTACATATAACCTTTCCCCATCAGAGGCGACGAACTACTCATTGTGGAGGGTCACAAAAAGCTTCAAGCAACCAAAAACCCCAATTCCTCCAATCCAAAAGCCTGATAACTCATGGGCAAAAAGCACCGAGGACAAATGTGACGTATTTTCTTCCTATTTTGAAAATGTCTTTAAGCCCAATGAGACTGGTGTTGACAACAGTCACGAAATTGACGAGCTGCTTGACTCCCCTAACGAAATGGACCTGCCGATTGAACCTGTTACAACGAATGAAATAAGGTCCATTATTCACAAAAAGTTAAATCCAAGCAAATCTCCTGGATTAGATTTAATAACTGGAAAGGTACTAAAGGAGCTTCCTTGCAATAGCCTATGTATTGTTAACTTTCATTTTCAATGCCATTTTGAGATTGGAATACTTCCCTACCCAATGGAAATTATCTCGGATCATTGTTATTCAGAAACCTGGGAAGCCCCCTCACCAAGTTTCATCCTACAGGCCAAATAGTCTTCTACCAGTACTATCAAAGGTTTTTGGAAAAGTACTATTAAAACGCTTGTTGCCAATAATTAATGATAGAGACTTGATTCCCAGCCATCAATTTGGATTTCGCAGGCAACATTCAACGATTGAGCAAGTCCATAGGGTGTCCAATATAATAAAACAAGACTTAGAGAAGAAAAGATATTGCACGGCTGCATTCTTAGATGTGAGCCAGGCTTTTGACAAGGTATGGCATAAAGGTTTATTGTACAAATTAAAGAAATCTCTTCCACACACGTTTTATAACATCTTGCGGTCGTATTTAAGTAATAGATTTTTCCAAATCAAGCTGAAAAATGTGCTGTCCGATTTCTGTCGAATAGAGTCGGGGGTTCCTCAAGGCAGTGTGCTTGGCCCTGTTTTATACGTATTGTATACGTCAGATCTGCCGGCAAGCTGTGGAACAAATGCCGCAACTTTTGCGGATGACACTGCGATATTGGTATCACATTTCAATGCAGTGACTGCTTCAATAATAAAACAAAGAAGCTTAAATCATATCTCTGATATCTCTCTGGCTTAAGAGATGGCGAATTAAAGTCAATGAAGGCAAATCGGCTCATATAACATTTACTCTAAAAAGCGGAACATGCCCTGCAGTGTCATTGAACAATGTTCTTCTGCCACAAGTTAATGAAGTTAAGTATCTAGGTATGCACCTAGATAGAAGACTAAGTTGGAAACCTCATATTTGGAACAAACGGCTACATCTTAATTTAAATAACACAAAGTTATCCTGGCTCCTCAACCAAAATTCAAAATTATCTGTTGAAAACAAAATTTTACTGTACAAAGTTATGTTGAAACCAATTTGGACATATGGTACAAAAATGTGGGGAACTGCTAGTGAATCTAACATTCAAATTATTCAACGTTTTCAATCCAAATTCATCCGTTCAGTGTTACAATTGCCTTGGCATGTCAACAACCGTACTCTTCACAACGATGCCGGCATCCCCTTTGTTGTTGCGGAAATTGAACGCTACACGGAAAAGTATCTTTCAAAATTGGACAGTCACCCTAATCACCTTGCAGTAAATTTACTTGACAACATTGACCACATTTATAGACTGAAACGCCATTGCACCCTTGACTTGACAACACGTTTCAATTAATCAAAATTAATGTGTTCAAAATTACCTTGATGTAATGTTAACCATGTTAGATTTGTCACTTGACAAATACTAACTCATGTAATTCCTTAATTCATCAAATATGCTTATTGTTTGCAACCAAACAGATTGTAAATAAATATATTGATAAAAAATGTTTTAATGTAAACAAAGCAGACGTTTTAGATCCCAATGCTACTTAAATGGCAGTTATTTTATGTTATTTTTCATTTTCTAGCAAACTTTAAGAAATTACAGTACTTCTCCTGAGTCCCTGATATTAAAACATTTAATTTGAGCCCTTTTTCCTCATCCTGTGACTTGCCAAATGCCCACAATTGCTATTCAAAAATAAATTATTCTCCATTAATATTAGTACGGAAAAATGCAGGTTTGCTGCCACAGAAATTTGAAAATGAGGTATCATAGGCTACAATCCAATATATCTAAACTATATGAAGCCACAGAACATGTTTTATCAAATATGTTGAGGAATAAGAAAGCTATCTAATTTTATTTACCTCTCTTAAGGTTAACATTGGGAAAGAGAGTACACAGGTTTGCTGCCTCAGGAATTTGATGATTTGGGTATTTTAAGCCATGATCAAGTAGATATTAACTGTATGAAGCCCCATGCCAGCCAGTTCTTATCACGATATTTTGAGAAATGAGCAAACTACAGATTTTATTTAGGTCTTACCATGAGACCTACGGTAATAGCTTCTTCCCTATAGGGGAATATCGCTTAAAACACAGTTTCATCCACCAAGCTACTGTATATTGAATAAACTTTCAGTAAGTCACGAAATACTGTACCATAGGGTTGGATGAACATAAAAATATCAAATATTAAATCTTTAGAAATTCAATCATATCCTGAAGATAATGTTGAAATATATATATTTTTTTTAATATTGTAAGACAAAACCTAATTTATTTTCTTTACGGGAAGCGCTTCCATAACCTTGATTCATTAACTGTAAATATTTCAATCATACCCAAAAACACAAAGTGTGGTAAGGGTCGCCAAGCCCTAAAAATTTGTGATATCAATGTGCATACCAAGTCAATTTAATTTCCTGTAGTTCAACAATGTTCATTAGAATACATAATTAAATTTGTTTGAATACTATTGTTCTGAATACTGATTATAATTCTTCTACGTGTACTTGGCCAGCAGCTTAACAGACGCTAAATTAGTTATACGTTTGTATTTTCCAAAGTGAACTACATAGAAGACTTTTAACATAAATATATAAATGCATAAGCTGCTGGCCAAGTACATGTAGAAGAATTATAATCAGTATTCAGAACAATAGTATTCAAACAAATTTAATTATGTATTCTAATGAACATTGTTAAACTACAGGAAATTAAATTGACTTGGTATGCTCATTGATATCACATATTTTTAGGGCTTGGCGACCCTTACCACACTTTGTGTTTTTGGGTATGATATCACTGGTTTTTTAATAGATAAATATAGTAAAATATAACGTTTAAAGTAAATCTTTATGTAAATAAAAGAAATAAATATTTAATATATACAGTATATAGTTTGAATGCAATAACCGATGTATTCTAGTTGTTCTCACAGATATTTTAGGCGGTCTTTTAAAAATAATATTACGTAAACATTCTTTGCGCCATATGGTCACTTCTTGATATTTAGGTACAAAGAAAGATTTAGAAAGATTTGGCAAGTCGTAGAAACATGGGAGTGGGCTCAAATTAAAGGTACCTCTACCTTTTTGGTAGTAGGCTCTACCGTGATGGTGGGAAAGATGCTGAAATTGCTTGAAATTTACCAGAAAACAAGAAATAACTTAAAATATCTGCACTGGGATCTAAAAACGTCAGCTTTGTTTACATAAAACATGTGATGCTGATATTTGATTGAAAACCATGAGCTATATCTAACAAATGGTAGATGTACAAGCCAGTTTGCTGTGAGGGTATTTCGTCCTAGGCGTATCCTCTCCTATACTCTTATATGAGTAATGTTATTGTGCTTGCATGCTCGCTTGCTTGCTTGCACAATTATCTCAAAAACGGCTCCGAGGATTTCCTTCAAAGTCTGTAAATAAGTAATTTATGACTCAAAAACGTCTTTTATGCAGATTACTTGGCCAGAGAAAATCTAATAACCCAATAAATCGAATTTAAAAGTTGTAAAATTTTAACATTGACCTTATGGGTTGCCGTGATAGCAACGAAAATAAACAAGGAAAGTGTAAACAAATGAAGTAATCATAACAGCTGTTTGGTATCTACAGCCACCAAGGGAAAATACAGCAAATGGGATGAAGAGTACATGGAGAAAAAAAGGTTTCTATTTATCAGTCTTATGACATCGAAATATTTTATAGTAACTGGATGAACTGGTAAACATGAAATAACACCGAACAAGGCTCGGTCCCCCAGGTACTATATATTAACTGAGGATCGTTTGAATGTCTTCTTATCAGGGGCGTTTAGCCCCTTCAAGCCACCAGTGAAATATAATAACCACATTTTGTAGTTTCTCCTGAATTAAATATAGCATTTTTCACTTTGATTGTGTTTCCAATTATTTTAACTTCTGTATTTTTACGCCCTGGTATGTGAAGATTTGTAATTTTCATGTTGAATGAATTCCGAAGTTGTAATTGAAAAATCGTTACTTTTGCTTGAAATTATTGTTTTTTGTAAGTAGTTGCGGTTGCAACAATAGGTACATTTTGAGTCCACAATTGGTTGCCATTTTTCACACTGACGGTTGAATAATTCTTAAAATTTGCTTTTTTAGTGTTGTGAGGAATTTAAATTGGAAAAATAAAGTTACTCACATTTACATCCACATTGTGGTTGCAGTTTGAACATGTTGTCGTAATTTTTAGCATATATTTGAAATGAAATTCGAGGGGTTGATACAATGTTATTAGTTGATTGAACAATTCAGCACAATCTTTTTGTTCGATAGCGTTAAAAGGAGGTCCGAACTGATTTATGAAATTATTTATTGGACTTAAAATTTGGTCGTTTTTTGGTGAGATATGGCTAATTTAATCATAGGGGAATCAATGGCATAGTTTGTTATGGAGGTTATGATAAGTTGGCAGTTTAAGATACCCTGTATTTTTGCATTTGCATAGTACGATACATTATCAGAATTTTGAAAACCAAATAAATATTATTTACCAGTTGCTGGATCGCATAGGATATAAACAAGGCCGCACTTGTGGCCTTGATAAGGCACTGTAGTATACAGCCAATGGAATTTAAATTTATTAACTTGAAACAGCTGTTTATGTCTTTAACCTTACAATATTTAATGAAACTCTAGATGCAAACGGTACTTAACCCTTGGCAGTTTGGGTATTCTTAGGACCAGGATTAGTAGTTACAATGGACATGCATTGCAGATATTCATCTTAATATGCATGCACCCGAAAGGTTGCGGTATTATCACAAAACAAATTGCTATTATTTATTGGCGAAATTGAGATTTAACCCTGGGTCCCGGGGATCGATGTTCCTCGCTCTACCACCAACGGACATACTTTGAGGCAAAATCGTGAACCCTCAAACTTTGGGTAATTCTTGAATTAGGATTTTTTATGATAGACCTTATTAAACATTCGGCGCTAATGCCTATAATCTTTGACTTTTTCCAGTTTGTGAGTAAACGCATCTTTAAATATAAAATATGTAAGGTAGAATTGCCGTTTTCTACCTTTGTAAGATTAGGCCTACTTGCGGCTGCAACCAAACTTCGTATTTATACGTGATAGAAGTCACTAATTATAGTTAATGGATGAATCTGTACTTTTTTACCTGACAAATTTCCGCAAACAGCTGATATTGCTTCTGTTCAAACAAGGAGATTAGAGTATTTACTAGAGGTACTGTGACGATGACTTTGTTGATGAAAACCGGCCCTTTCATTTTGGTAGACTTCAGTAATTTAGTAATGAAATAACATTCTTTGAACATAAATTTAAAACGATTCGAATCTTGAACATGAGTTTAGGTTGGGTAAAACGGAAATAGACTATAAAAAAGACACACATTCATTATAATTTATATAGGTATTTGTAAAACTATATAAATAAGTTTCATTGGTACAGAACCCTGAAATAATAGTTTAAAAAATAAGCCTATCACAATATAAAGAAATAATAAATTAAACAAATCAAGCGTATCTCCTGTCCTACCGTCCTCTCCAATACGGTTAAAACTTACCAGCTGATCAAAGTTCTTCAAAGGCTCTAATTTTCTTTTTTGAAAAGTGAAAAATCGGCTCCTAATCTGAGCTGTTAATATAGTCACTAACGTCGTTCATTCGTCGTCTGCTGGTGGACTTGGCGACGAGACACGACCGTGCCTCTAGATGTGTGGCCACAACAAGAACAACATATATCTTTTAACATGAAAATACACGAATACAAATCTTAAATCTAATTCTGTAATGCTAGCTTAAGCTACCCTCCCCATGTTGCACCTCTTCATATCTCCGCAGTACCGATAATAAATCACAGTTCAAATGTTCGATCAAATGCAGAAATAAATCAATCAAACGACTGAGGGATGAAATTGTTCATTGAAAAAAAGTCCAACACATTAAGGCCAAAATTACACGCCTCCATAATCATTGTAAATCTTCCTAGTACAATAATTATTCAAAAATATTCAATTATTCACCAGTGACTCTTCCGGAATATTCATGAATACATTTGAACAACTGGCTTTATATTTGCAAAATACTAGTAATAAAACTTGAGGCATGAAACTGTATGAATTAAATGAGATTATATGATTTTGAAAACAGTCACTTATTAAATAAAAAAAAATCCATCATATAGCTCACCATTTCTTCGTATAATCCACCAGGTGAGAAGGAATGGGCTGTAGATGTAGTCGGTAGGAGTGCTGAATCTTCTCTGAGTTTCTAGAGGGGAAGGGGGATAGAAATATTGACAGCTTTCTAAAATTAACAAATCTTTATCAATATTTTAATTACAATAACGTACATGTAAATCCAGACAAATCAAGTTATGTAAACTTTTCAAAATTTAACCATCTTGAACTTACTCCCACCATATATATGAATGATTTTGAGTTACCTTTGGTAAGGGAGGTTAAATATTTGGGAGTAACTTTTGATGAATCTTTTTCTTGGACACCTCACATTAGCGCGCTGTGTTCTAAGCTATCGTCTCAATTGTTTCTATTGAATAGATTTGCGAAATATCAAAATTTATTTCTCATGAGATTAATATATTTTTCATTAATAGAATCAAGATTAAGGTACGGTATTATTCTATGGGGGTCTACGTCCCAATCAAATTTTTTACGCGTCTTTAGATTACAAAAAAGAGCCATGCGCATCATGGCTAGAGTTTGCAGGAGAACATCATGCCGGAATATTTTTAAATCTCTAGAAATTTTAACATTACCTTCAATTTATATTTTTGAAATTTTACTATATTACAAGTTTAAATCAACATCAGCACTGACAGGCGCGGACATTCATAATTATAATACTAGGTACAGGCACCATCATAGACAAACTCCCCATAGATTAGAATTAGCCGCTACGCTACCAAAAAATATCGGACCCAAATTATTAAATAAACTACCAGAAAACATTAAATCAGTGAACTCCGAATCAAAATTCAAAGTAATATTAAAGAAATACCTTTTGGAGCGTGCGTGTTACTCGGTGGATGAATTTTTGCTATAATCTGAATTACTCACAACGAAGAAAAGCTGTTTGAACTGTAATTAGCCTATATGTTTATTATAATTAAGTATGGAAACAAATTTAGTTTTATGTTATGATGTTAGTTCTGACGTTTGTAATACAATTTGTATTGTCTAACTACAATAAAAGATTTTGATTTGATTTGATTTGATTTGAAATATCTCCAAACAGAATTGAACAGTAAAGGTAGACAATGACAATACGCTAGGCTCAGCTGATAACTGGATTGGAGCGCGCTTCCAACAATGAGCAGGAAATCTGTTGTCTGGTGGCCCACAGTTACTTGAACATCTATACGGTAAGTATCATTAACAATATGCGCAGTAGACCAGCCAATCAGCAACCGTTCTGCTGGTCGGTGGTGCGCACCAGCGACGGGACTACTTTTACACTTATTATTGCGCAAGTCGACGCACCAGCAAGTCTCACTGCAAGCCAAATTAGCACCAACCACTGACAGCTGATTTATTATTATAACATGTTTCTTAAGCTTCTAACTCATCTTTTATTTCAAGGTTAAATATTTATTTGTCAACAAATGAAGGCTATGTTTCATTCTAGTAATGAAAAATCTCACGAGATTTGGCGTAGTTTCACGAGATTTGCATGTGAACTTGCTGAATCTTCTTTCAAGTGTTAGACTACCATGACGTCACATCTTTTTCTTACTCTCACCTGCGCAAGATACCTACCATATAAAGATTCTAGGTTCTGTGTGGTGGCCAGCCAGTACAACAATTCATAGAGCCGAAGATAAAATTGTCTGTCTGCCTGTCACCTTGTTATTTAAATACTTGTTATATAAATACTTGTTATTTATACATGTATATTTTGTAACTGTTACAGCCTTATTACTGGCATTGCCAGTTAGTAGGCCTTCTAATTAGGAGGGTCCTAATTTATTCATTGCCAATTGTATGTCTATATCTTTTTTCAAATAGTAAATTCATAATAATGTGCAAGTTTATGTAAGGTTAATTAGCTATATTTTGTTAATATTTAGATTTAAGAATTTTTTACTTTGCATTATCTTGTATCCTCTGTATGTACAGTGAAAGAAGTTTGTATGCTATGTAATGCTTTTTGGTGATGAATAAAGAATTATTTTCAAAACAAAATTTGTTCGGCAAATGGTTGGTGAATTTTGGGTTGGACCAATGAGAGGAAGGTGGTCATCCCCAACCGTGGACCCACCGTCGGCGACCAACAGTGGGCCAACGATGGCCCACCCGATCTGTGCTACATGAGTTTTGTATTTGCGGGATGAATTCAATGGTGCAAACCAAAACTAGAATATGTAGATTTTTCTATGCAAAAAAATCAAAATACTCCAGTTGCAGCAGAACATCAGGAACTTTCAAATGCGTAAAAACATATTTTAACCTAACATAAGCGAACTGGGTGTGACATCTTTTTGTAGTCTCCGAAAAAATTAAAAGCACCAAGATGATTCATATTTATAAAACAGGAAATCCTATAAAACCTATAAAAAACAAAGAAATAAATAGGGTGGGTGCACCAGTGAACGACTGGTTAAGGACGACATCGCATGTTAATTTGAACCTACTCTTTTATTACACAGACACAGTTAAGCATTTAACCATACAAAGCTCATTTATTTTTTAAGGATGAAGACATATTACTTGCATTGGTTACTTAATGAGAATACTGATTACAATATTAATTAAAAGGCAGCTATGTCAATGCTCCAATGAATGACCGGGACCGCACCAGTGAATGACCGACCTTGTACCAGTGAATGACCGGTTTCTTTTGGCTGAATAACTGTCAAAAAAGTGAGAATGACAGCTGACAACAATGAATGGGGATAAATACAGCTGAGAGTATAGATCATAGCTAGTAAATGACCGCTCTTGTTCCTGTAAATGACCGCAAAGGTTTTCCCCGGTCATTCACTGGTTTTTGCCCAAGTTACGTTCCAATTTATGACCGCCTTTAGTAATAATTTATTATAACGTGTAGATCAATAGAATCTATTTTAAATTGTAGGATAGTATGTTAACTACTACTTGATTGTGACACATTTTTTAAATATTCATGAAATCCAGAATCAATGTAAATCCAGCTAAGCCTTACAGAGTTAGCCGTTATAGCAGGAAACATAAAAATCAAAGATAGTTGGACACTCGATATTAAATATGTTTTAAAAGTATTTTAGACTCCACCAATTTTAACCAATGAAAGATAAATGTTAAATAATATTTCAAGGCTGGTTTTACGCTTATTTATAACTAGTTAGCCTTAAGGAAGTGCTTAGTAAGAAATTTATTAAGCAAAACAGTCATTCACTGGGGGGGGGGGGGGTGGTCATTCACTGGTGCACCCACCCTAATAAGAATAAATAAATCATTGATCAAAAATATAAATTAACGTAAAACGTTCTAAACGACAAAAACCTTGTTTCGAGTAATCAAGTGTTGAAAGTTGAATTCTAAAATTTACGGTTTTTTTAAGGTTGGAACTTATTATCGTGTATAATTTTTTAACACCCTATTTATAACATCATAATGTAGCCGTATATTGAATTTTTACTTGCCATTAAGCATTTTAATAGTATATTTCGCAACAAGGGCCGAAAATGAGGTTTTGCAGGCTCGAGATTGTGTTTCAAATTCGAGACGAAGTCGAGAATTTGAAACGAACGAGAGCTGCAAAACCCTTTCGGCCGAGGTGCGAACGCTATTTTTCACCACACTACACAATGAAATAGGCCTATACCTTAAATAATAAAAAAAAGAAAAGATTGTTATTTGACTCACTTGAAAACAAAACTTTAAAGTTATGAGCGACTATACAACTTCTTTATAATGATTCAATCACATGTATGAAAATCATATGATCGCAACTATCGTGTTTTTGAAACCTATTGAATGCCGTATAATTATGTGATGTTCTGACATTGTTTCAAACAACAAACGATCAGCTGACTTTCGGCCCTAGGGCCCCCAACGTTTTCGGTCCTGTAGCGGCAAACAGTGTGTTTCGGTCCGCGTTTGACGTTTGTAAAACAGGTGATTTCGTCGTTGTGTGGTGAAAAACATTTTACGTGGTTTTTTAGGGGTTATAACGTTCTAAATGACTGGCGCTTGAAACGTTTTCTGACGGACTGCTCTTCTACGTTGGAAGAAAACATCAGGGAGTGTAGGAATACCAACAGAAACAAAAGTAAAACTGAATATAAAACAAATTTATTGATGTAAAAGTACAAAAACGTAATGTTAACACTGAAACGTGATAAGTAATTTTGCTAAAAGTTATCCACATGTGGTGCTTATAACGTTATTCTACCTACTTCTTTTGGGGGCAATTTCCAGGCCTTGGCTTCTTAGTTTTAGAAATATAGGGTAATGCAACTTTTCTATTTTCATTTCTGGTCTAATCTTTCTACTTTCCGATATTTACTTCACGTCTTTTATTTTTATTTACGCGATTTTGGTCCTTGGGTGACAGCGCAACGACCGGCGGGGATTCCATCTTTCGGCAAATAGAACGTTATTCCCCAGAAAGTCCGTGCAGTCCCGCGAAGCACGCAAACTTTGACAGGCAAAATCAGGGCTACCAACTCAATTATCTTCAAAACAAAATACACCACGGTGTAGCTCATGGCCTAGAGAACCTTTTTCACTGAATATCTCATATTTTGAAATTTTGTCGTTTAGAACGTTTTACGGGGGACCCCTTTAAATATTTAGATATTTATATTTAGATGGAAAAATAGACTTGGGTAATTTTTAGATATTAGAAGGAAATTTCACAGTCATGATTGATTATCAATATATATATATAAAAGAAGAGTTGTGTGTTGGTATATTTCGGGCTACAGCCAAAACTACTTGTCGTAGACACTTGATCTTGGTGTCAAATTAAAGCTTGGAATCTCATGATGTGCACTATGGTGGTTTGGTTTTGATATCTTTAAGGACATAGGCACAGGATCGTCCGAAAGGGACCCATGTCAAGGATTTTGGGAGTGCTTTGAATTGTTGCTATGATTACCATTATTTCTAATGGTAGCTATATCTAGCTTCTATGGTTACTAACAGAATACAGCACAAAGAAACGACTAGAACACAATAAGAATAAATAATCTCCCGAGCAAAGCCGGGGTTATCAGCTAGTTGAATATAAAAAGTATACATTTTGAGAGAGAGTAAAATCATTCATTTCATGGATTACACATTTAAGGATACATCGTTATCCTCAGATCCTGTATTACAAGAATTTAAAAGTCAACATTATAAAAGATCGTCATTAGATTAAAATTCAATCATTAACACATATGGAAGGTCAATTTATTCTTTTAGCAAATTTCCCCGACAAGGAAGAAGTTGTTACTGTAGGTCTCATGGTAAGACTTAATAATAATAATAATAATAATAATAATAATAATAATAATAATAATTTTTTTTTTAAGGAGGTGTAATGCTTTTACGCACACTGAGAGGCTCATTGTCCTCTCAGTAGTGTCGGACTCCCGTGGATAAATCACACGGACTACCGACTAAGCACCTCCTCACTCCGAGGAACTAGCCTGAAACCGTTTAACACATTATCAAGGCTAGACCATTAATCAATAGCCTTCGAGGCACGACTCCTTGAATATCCTTCTTTCATTGATTACGGTCGAGATCGACCTTCTTCGTCTTCAGGATCGCCTCGATAACACGAGTTACGCGGTTCCAGGTGTCCTCCCCTCGGAGCATCAAGGCCAGCAGTGTGTCTGGGTCGAATGGCCCGTAGTCGGCCTCCAAAGTGATTCGATGTCTCAGGCAAAGATGGTGTGCTCTGCGGTATCAGTGACACCCGGGCAGTACAGGCAAAGAGGGTCGGTTACCTTCCCCATTCTATGCAGGTACTGACGGAAATACCCATGGCCCGAAAGCATCTGCGTCAAATAGTACCCCACATCCCCATGCTTCCTCTCCAACCACGGCTGGAGGTTCGGGATCAGCCTCGCAGTCCATCGACCCCTTGTCTCAGCACTCCAAGAAGTTTGCCAATAATAATAATAATTTTTTTTTTTTTTTTTTTTTTTTTTTGGGTAGGAGGTGGAATGCGTTTACGCACACTGAGGGACTCGTTGTCCCCTCAGTAGTGTCGGACTCCCACGAGCTCGATGTCCCGTGAACTACCGACTAAACCACCTCCCTCGGCACCGAGGACACTAGCCTGGAACTGTTTCACACATTACTTCGGGCTAGGCCTTTTATATTACGCCGCTAGGGCAACCTCCGTGGGGAAATGCTGAGGATTAAGGCCGATCGAGGTCGACCTTTTTCGCCCGAAGAATGGCCTGGACGTAGTGCTTGACACAGTTCCAGTTGCCCTCTCCCTGGAGCATAGCTCCGACGATGTTGTTTGGGCTGACGATCACGCCGATCT
The DNA here is from genome assembly GCA_035578135.1 of Flexamia atlantica. Classification (NCBI taxonomy): domain Eukaryota; kingdom Metazoa; phylum Arthropoda; class Insecta; order Hemiptera; family Cicadellidae; genus Flexamia; species Flexamia atlantica. Next base: position 181,360,230 of record JAQJVK010000001.1, read on the forward strand.
CAGATGAAAGCGAGGCTCGGCGGACGTGCCAACGGTCGCACTGAAAGAAGGTGTGCTCGGACGTGTCTGGGATGCCGGGGCAATACAGACAGTCCGGGCTGGCGACTTTGCCCATCCGGTGCAGATAGGCTCGGAAGTACCCGTGCCCAGGGAGTATTAATTTTTTTTTTTTTTTTTTTTTTGGTAGGAGGTGGAATGCATTTACGCACACTGAGGGGCTCATTGTCCCCTCAGTAGTGTCGGACTCCCACGAGCACGATGTCCCGTGAACTACCGACTAAACCACCTCCCTCGGCACCGAGGACACTAGCCTGGAACTGTTTCACACATTACTTCGGGCTAGGCCTTTGATATTACGCCACTAGGGCAACCTCCTTGGGGAAAAACTGAGGATTAAGGCCGATCGAGGTCGACCTTTTTCGCCCGAAGAATGGCCTGGACGTAGTGCTGGACACAGTTCCAGTTGCCCTCTCCCTGGAGCATAGCTCCGACGATGTTGTTTGGGCTGACGACCACGCCGATCTCAGATGAAAGCGAGGCTCGGCGGACGTGCCAACGGTCGCACTGAAAGAAAGTGTGCTCGGACGTGTCTGGGATGCCGGGGCAATACAGACAGTCCGGGCTGGCGACTTTGCCCATCCGGTGCAGATAGGCTCGGAAGTACCCGTGCCCAGAAAGAAACTGGGTCACGTAGTAATCGACCTCGCCGTGCTGCCGTTCCACCCATGGTCGGACGGAAGGTATAAGCTGGAAGGTCCAACGTCCCCTCGGCTCGGCTTCCCAGTCGCGCTGCCAGGAGTCGAAGCTGCGATCGCGCTCTTCCCTGGCAGCTGTTTCCCGGCCCACTTCAGGCCTCCTCCGGTAAATCGCCTGCCTCTCCCTCGCGAGGAAGAGGACGGGGATGACTCCGGCGATCACCATCACAGCAGGCTCGGAGACTGTGCGGTAGGCTGAAGCGACCCGCAGAGCTCCTCGGCGCTGGACTCGGGCAAGCCGGTCTCGGAAGACTCGCTTCTCGAGTGCGTGAGCCCATACCTCCGCCCCGTACAGCAAGACTGACTGGACGGCAGTCATGAGCAGACGGCGCTTGCAGGAACGAGGACCGCCGACATTGGGCATAAGCCTACCAAGGGCAGCGACACCCTTAGCGGCTTTGTCGGCGGCGCGCTGGATCTGCTCGCCGAAAGACAGTCTGCTGTCGACCATGACTCCCAGGTACTTTGCAGCAGGCTTAGTCTCGAGTGTGACGTCACCTATCTGCACCGGGAACACGGTGTTTATCCTCTTTTTGGTGAGGACGACGATCTCCGTCTTACTGATAGCCAGGGACAAGCCGTGATCTCGCATCCACCCGTTGACCTTGGCCATTACAACGCTGAGCCTCAGTTTTGCCTGCTCGACGTTCCTCGCAGCGATCAAGGCAGCGACGTCGTCAGCATAGCCAACGAGGCGGGTCTCATCGGGCATGTCTAGCCTCAGCAAGCTGTCGTAGGACACGTTCCAGAGATCTGGTCCGAGAATGGACCCCTGCGCAGCCCCGGAAGTGATGGGAATGCGCCGCTGACCTTCGGTCGTGTCGTACAACAGAACGCGGTCTGACAAATACGCTTCTATCATACGCAGGAGGTAGGAGGGAACTTGGAACGTATGCTCAAGCGCCCACAGCATATCGCTCCACCTGGCGGAGTTAAAAGCGTTCTTCACGTCGAGCGTGACGAGAAGGACCACGCGGCGCGACCAATGGTTGTGGTCCTCCGCCCTCCGCACTGCCTCAACTACCTCCTGAATAGCGTCGATGGTAGAGCGACCGGATCTGAAGCCGTACTGCTGCGGGGACAAGTCCCCCGCAGAGACGATGGCCTCGGTCAGCCTGACGCGCAGGAGCTTCTCAAGCACTTTCCCGGCCGTGTCGAGCATACACAGGGGTCGGAAAGAAGAAGGGGTCCCCGGTGTGCTCTTCGCCTTCGGGATAAGAACAAGGCGGGCAACCTTCCACGAAGAAAAGAAAACGCCTTCCGCCAGACACGCGTTGAACATATCGAGCAGAAGCCTTGGATTCACCTCCGCAGCGAGCTTGAGCACCTCCGCCGGAATGCCATCGGGACCGGGCGCTCTTCTGGGTCGTAGGGATCGGACGGCAGCGGTGAGTTCCTCTTCCCGGAAAACTGGGAAGGCGCCTACCTCTCCGAATTCCCTGACTGGCCGAACTGGGTGGCTGGGAAACAGTGTATCGACGACGGCGGCCATGGCTTGTGGTTCCATGACCGCAGGTGGTGAGCGAACCCCTAGCTTCTGGGTTACAAGTTTGTAGCCCATCCCCCAGGGGTCGTTGTCGATATCCTGACACAGCTGCTTCCAGCACCTGACTTTACTCCGGTTGATGGCACCGCGGAGCTCTCGGCGGGCCGCTCTATGCTCAGCCGATCTGGCATTTGCATCAGGGCGGTTCCTGGCTCGCTGCGCAGCTCGTCGGAGACCAAGGCATCTCCTCCGGAGTTCCGCGATTTCAGGCGTCCACCAGTAAACCGGCTTCTTCCTGTGGCGGCGGGAAACTCCGGGCATCGACTGCTCACACGCGGTCGCGATGAGACGCATCGTCGATGCTGCCAGATCTTCGGCGCTTATGAAATTCTCAATGCTCTGGTCTTTAATTACGTTTGTAAAAGTTTCTTTGCTCAGACGACTGGTGTTCCAGCGTCGAGCCAGAGGAGCAGGTTCAGCGCGCAAGCGCGCACCCTCGGGAAGGACCTTGAAAAGGATCGCCTGGTGGTCGCTGGAGGAGTAGTCCTCGCAGACACGCCAGTCGGAGATCCGCTGGGCAATCCCTTCGGAGGCAAGGGATATGTCTGGGATCGTCTCTCTGCACCCCGGACGGCGAAAGGTGGAAATGCCGCCCGTATTGAGGATACAGAGGCCCGACCTGGCAGCCGACTCGAGGATGTAACGACCTCGAGTGTCGGTCCGCGGGGAACCCCATTCCACGGCTTTGGCGTTAAAGTCGCCACCGACTATGACCCCGCCAGAGGTGTTCATGATCTTTTCCTCGATGGAATCGACCATGTGGCGGTAGTCTACGATCGGTTGGTTAGGCGTGAGGTAACAGGAGAAGACAGTGAAACCCCTGCTCCTCACCCAAACGAAGCCGTTGCCCGATCCGGAATCGAGAACAGGCACCTTCCCGAGGTCCAAGATCCATATCGCCGCAGTGCCGGAGGGATCCGAGAACCACTGCGCGGAGCGTCGGTTCTGGTACTGCTCACTGAGAAGCAGTAGGTCAGCACCCTGCTCCGTGGCGAACTGGAACAGCAAGTCGTTTGCTGTCCTGCTCCTCTGCATATTAAGTTGCAGAACACTGATCATTTCTTTTGTGTTTGGCGAAGCTCCTGGATGGCCTGCCTGTACTGCCCGCAACGACCTGACCCAGCGGAATGCTTGACCTGGTCGCCCTTCAAGCCGGCTTCAGTACACAGGACACAGGACAACGCTGCATTGCATGCGCTGGCCTTGTGGTCCTGGCCGCCGCACTTGAAGCAGAGCTTGCTTCTATCGGGTCCAGGGCAACGATTAGCGACGTGACCGAACCCCAGACATTTAAAACATCTGGAGGCCACGAGCTTTTCGCGCACCCGACAGCTCACATACCAGACTTTGAGGTGGCCCTTCTCCAGGAGCTTCGCAGCTGCTCTGGCTCCCAGCGTGAGGATCGCCACCTTCTGACCCCGAGCGTTCGCCTTTGAGAGGAAGGTTTTCACCTCGACGTTGTCGCCGATGGCGGATTTGACGGCAGCGGTCACCTCTGCCTCGGTCGTCAGCTCGTCAAGGTCCCTCACCTCCAGCGTCGACTTGGGTTCGAGAACGCGGACGGTCGCGTTCGCCCCCAAGATGGTCTGCAGGTCCTCGCTGAAGGCGGCTTTGCTTTTGGAGGCGTCACCGAGCTCGACCAAAAGATCGCCGGCTCGGGTCTTCCTCATGCCCTTGATGACGGCGCCCTTCTCATCGGGCTTCGCTTTGCTGCGAATTTCGCCCAGCACGTCGGCGTAGGATTTCCCCTCCGACGGCTTGATGAGAAGAGCGTCCGGCCGCTGCTTGCGGGACTTCTTCCTCGGCGCCTTCTTCTTGTCCTGAGCGCCAGGCTGGCATCCAGGCAGCTGGGGAGGGTCTCTCTTCTTCCCCCTCTTCCTGACGACGTCGGTCCATTTTTCGGGGTCCGATGTAGGGAGTATTAATAATAATAATAATTTTTTTTTTTTTTTTTTTTTTTGGGTAGGAGGTGGAATGCGTTTACGCACACTGAGGGGCTCGTTGTCCCCTCAGTAGTGTCGGACTCCCACGAGCTCGATGTCCCGTGAACTACCGACTAAACCACCTCCCTCGGCACCGAGGACACTAGCCTGGAACTGTTTCACACATTACTTCGGGCTAGGCCTTTTATATTACGCCGCTAGGGCAACCTCCGTGGGGAAATGCTGAGGATTAAGGCCGATCGAGGTCGACCTTTTTCGCCCGAAGAATGGCCTGGACGTAGTGCTTGACACAGTTCCAGTTGCCCTCTCCCTGGAGCATAGCTCCGACGATGTTGTTTGGGCTGACGATCACGCCGATCTCAGATGAAAGCGAGGCTCGGCGGACGTGCCAACGGTCGCACTGAAAGAAGGTGTGCTCGGACGTGTCTGGGATGCCGGGGCAATACAGACAGTCCGGGCTGGCGACTTTGCCCATCCGGTGCAGATAGGCTCGGAAGTACCCGTGCCCAGAAAGAAACTGGGTCACGTAGTAATCGACCTCGCCGTGCTGCCGTTCCACCCATGGTCGGACGGAAGGTACGAGCTTGAAGGTCCAACGTCCCCTCGGCTCGGCTTCCCAGTCGCGCTGCCAGGAGTCGAAGCTGCGATCGCGCTCTTCCCTGGCAGCTGTTCCCCGGCCCACTTCAGGCCTCCTCCGGTAAATCGCCTGCCTCTCCCTCGCGAGGAAGAGGACGGGAATGACTCCGGCGATCACCATCACAGCAGGCTCGGAGACTGTGCGGTAGGCTGATGCGACCCGCAGAGCTCCTCGGCGCTGGACTCGGGCAAGCCGATCTCGAAAGACTCGCTTCTCGAGTGCGTGAGCCCATACCTCCGCCCCGTACAGCAAGACTGACTGGACGGCAGTCATGAGCAGGCGGCGCTTGCAGGAGCGAGGACCGCCGACATTGGGCATAAGCCTACCAAGGGCAGCGACACCCTTAGCGGCTTTGTCGGCGGCGCGCCGGATCTGCTCGCCGAAAGACAGTCTGCTGTCGACCATGACTCCCAGGTACTTTGCAGCAGGCTTAGTCTCGAGTGTGACGTCACCTATCTGCACCGGGAACACGGTGTTAATCCTCTTTTTGGTGAGGACGACGATCTCCGTCTTACTGATAGCCAGGGACAAGCCGTGATCTCGCATCCACCCGTTGACCTTGGCCATTACCACGCTGAGCCTCAGTTTTGCCTGCTCGACGTTCCTCGCAGCGATCAAGGCAGCGACGTCGTCAGCATAGCCAACGAGGCGGGTCTCATCGGGCATGTCTAGCCTCAGCAAACTGTCGTAAGACACGTTCCAGAGATCTGGTCCGAGAATGGACCCCTGCGCAGCCCCGGAAGTGATGGGAATGCGCCGCTGGCCTTCGGTCGTGTCGTACAAAAGAACACGGTCTGACAAATACGCCTCGATCATACGCAGGAGGTAAGAGGGAACTTGGAACGTATGCTCAAGCGCCCACAGCATATCGCTCCACCTGGCGGAGTTGAAGGCGTTCTTCACGTCGAGCGTGACGAGAAGGACCACGCGGCGCGACCAGTGGTTGTGGTCCTCCGCCCTCCGCACTGCCTCAACTACCTCCTGGATAGCGTCGATGGTAGAGCGACCGGATCTGAAGCCGTACTGCTGCGGGGACAAGTCCCCCGCAGAGACGATGGCCTCGGTCAGCCTGACGCGCAAGAGCTTTTCAAGCACTTTTCCGGCCGTGTCGAGCATACACAGGGGTCGGAAAGAAGAAGGGGTCCCCGGTGTGCTCTTCGCCTTCGGGATAAGAACAAGGCGGGCAACCTTCCACGAAGAAAAGAAAACGCCTTCCGCCAGACACGCGTTGAACATATCGAGCAGAAGCCTTGGATTCACCTCCGCAGCGAGCTTGAGCACCTCCGCCGGAATGCCATCGGGACCGGGCGCTCTTCTGGGTCGTAGGGATCGGACGGCGGCGGTGAGTTCCTCTTCCCGGAAAACTGGGAAGGCGCCTACCTCTCCGAATTCCCTGACTGGCCGAACTGGGTGGCTGGGAAACAGTGTATCGACGACGACGGCCATGGCTTGTGGTTCCATGACCGCAGGTGGTGAGCGAGCCCCTAGCTTCTGGGTTACAAGTTTGTAGCCCATCCCCCAGGGGTCGTTGTCGATATCCTGACACAGCTGCTTCCAGCACCTGACTTTACTCCGGTTGATGGCACCGCGGAGCTCTCGGCGGGCCGCTCTGTGCTCAGCCGATCTGGCATTTGCATCAGGGCGGTTCCTGGCTCGCTGCGCAGCTCGTCGGAGACCAAGGCATCTCCTCCGGAGTTCCGCGATTTCAGGCGTCCACCAGTAAACCGGCTTCTTCCTGTGGCGGCGGGAAACTCCGGGCATCGACTGCTCACACGCGGTCGCGATGAGACGCATCGTCGATGCTGCCAGATCTTCGGCACCTGTGAAATTCACAATGCTCTGGTCTTTGATTACTTCTTTAAAAGTGTCTTTGCTCAGACGACTGGTGTTCCAGCGTCGAGCCAGAGGAGCAGGTTCAGCGCGCAAGCGCGCACCCTCGGGAAGGACCTTGAAGAGGATCCCCTGGTGGTCGCTAGAGGAATACTCCTCGCAGACACGCCAGTCGGAGATCCGCTGGACAATCCCTTCAGAGGCAAGGGATATGTCAGGGATCGTCTCTCTGCACCCCGGACGGCGAAAGGTGGAAATGCCGCCTGTATTAAGGATACAGAGGCCCGACCTGGCAGCCGACTCGAGGACGTAACGACCTCGAGTGTCGGTCCGCGGGGAACCCCATTCCACGGCTTTTGCGTTAAAATCGCCACCGACTATGACCCCGCCAGAGATTTTCATGATCTCATCCTCAATGGAATCGACCATGTGGCGGTAGTCTCCGATCGGTTGGTTTGGCGTGAGGTAACAGGAGAAGACGGTGAAACCCCTGCTCCTCACCCAAACGAAGCCATTGCCCGATCCGGAATCGAGAACAGGCACCTTCCCGAGGTCCAAGATCCATATTGCCGCAGTGCCGGAGGGATCCGAGAACCACTGCGCGGAGCGTCGGTTCTGGTACTGCTCACTGAGAAGCAGTAGGTCAGCACCCTGCTCCGTGGCGAATTGGAACAGCAAGTCGTTTGCTGTCCTGCTCCTCTGCATATTAAGTTGCAGAACACTGATCATTTCTGTTGTTTCTGGCGAAGCTCCTGGATGGCCCGCCTGTACTGCCCGCAACGACCAGACCCAGCGGAATGCTTGACCTGGTCGCCCTTCAAGCCGGCTTCTGTACACAGGACACAGGACAACACTGCATTGCACGCGCTGGCCCTGTGGTCCTGGCCGCCGCACTTGAAGCAGAGCTTGCTTCTATCGGGTCCAGGGCAGCGATTAGCTACGTGACCGAACCCCAGACATTTAAAACATCTGGAGGCCACGAGCTTCTCGCGCACCCGACAGCTCACATACCAGACTTTGAGGTGGCCCTTCTCCAGGAGCTTCGCGGCAGCTCTGGCTCCCAGCGTCAGGATCGCCACCTTCTGTCCCCGAGCATTCGCCTTTGAGAGGAAGGTTTTTACCTCGACGGATTCTCCGAGAACGGCTTTGACGGCAGCGGTCACTTCCGCCTCGGTCGTCAGCTCGTCGAGGTCTCGCACCTCCAGCGTCGTCTTTGGTTCGAGAACGCGGACGGTTGCGTTCGCTCCCAGAAGAGTCCTCAAGTCCTCGCTGAAAGCGGACTTGCATTTGGAGGCGTCCCCGAGTTCGACCAGAAGATCGCCGGCTCGAGTCTTTCTCATGCCCTTGATGACGGCGCCCTTCTCATCGGGCTTCGCTTTGCTGCGAATTTCGCCCAGCACGTCGGCGTAAGATTTCCCCTCCGACGGCTTGATGAGAAGAGCGTCCGGCCGCTGCTTGCGGGGCCTCTTCTTTGGCGCCTTCTTCTTCTCTTGTCCGCCGGGCTGGCTTCCAGGCTCCTGGGGAGGGTCTCTCTTCTTCCGTCGTTTCCTAACGACGTCCGTCCATTTTTCGGGGTCCGATGTCTCCCCTGGACCGTCACCTCTCGGTTTCTTCTCAGCCTCCGGTTGGGCGGGGCTGGAAGCAGCCCGCTTCCCACCGGCCGGCTGAGCCTTCACCCGCAGTGATGGGGTCGTCTGCGTCGACGCAGTCACCGACTCACATGACTGCCACGACCTCCTCAGCTGGATGATGTGGTGAAGGCTGGCCTCCAATTGGACGATGCCATCCTTCACATCCTGACTGATGTTCTTCTGCCGGGTGGTCGCGGCCTTCATCACAGCGAGGGTGTCGAAGCACTTTTTGATGTGCTCCTCCTCCTGCTGCCTGGCGAGCGCGATGACCGCCTCGAAGGGAGACGACCCATCATCCATCCGCTCATGTACAGTGGGTGTCTCATCGATGGCCACAGGTGTTTTGGCCCCCGATGAGGCAGGTGTCACGACACGGCTCGGCGGCGATCTTCCAATGCGCGACCTTCTTTCGAAGGGGCTTGCCACCTTGTCACCGGGCCCGCTCAGTGAAGAGCGGTTATGCGACTGGTTATTTTGTGGGGTTAGGGTACCCCGTTTTGATTCTTGCACCTTTTGAGTCTCTTTTCCTTCAGTGCTGTCCATAGTGTCTGGCTTAGCCCCCGAGACTGGGCGTTGACCCCCCAATAGTACCCCGATGAGAAAGTCAGACCGACCCATCACCAGAGAAACTATATCCGTGTTCGACCGCCTCCAAAACACCGGCGGTCCCAGACGAGCAGTGGCCTCGGCAGAGCCCCCCCGTGACCGCAGCAGGGCCCTATCCGGTCGCCAACCGGCACCGCCACGGCCAAAGGGATTTTCGCCGGCTGATAGGGCAGCCAGGTCAGCTGGCTGGGCTGACCCGGGCCCCTGTACTATCCGGCAGCCTGGGAGGTGCAGAACCCAGTTTTTAAGCTGTACCCTCTGCTCGTCCTAGACCTCCAGCGCAATGGAGGCTGAAGAACACAGAGTCACCCCAGCAAATAGGCCGGAATGATTTAGAAAAAAATAACAACCGGGCTATTGAAATGAACCGGAGAATGAAGTTATGAAAAGGAGACGCGAAAAAAGGACCAGTGCGCCCCCCTCCCCTTTTAGTCGGCTCTTACGACAAGCAGGGGATACTGTTGGACATTCTGTCCCGGCCCAACACGGGTAAATAATAATAATAATAATAATAATAATTTTTTTTTTTTTTTTTTTTTTTTTTTTTTTTTTTTTTTGGGGTAGGAGGTGGAATGCGTTTACGCACACTGAGGGGCTCGTTGTCCCCTCAGTAGTGTCGGACTCCCACGAGCTCGATGTCCCGTGAACTACCGACTAAACCACCTCCCTCGGCACCGAGGACACTAGCCTGGAACTGTTTCACACATTACCTCGGGCTAGGCCTTTGATATTACGCCACTAGGGCAACCTCCTTGGGGAAAAGCTGAGGATTAAGGCCGATCGAGGTCGACCTTTTTCGCCCGAAGAATGGCCTGGACGTAGTGCTTGACACAGTTCCAGTTGCCCTCTCCCTGGAGCATAGCTCCGACGATGTTGTTTGGGCTGACGATCACGCCGATCTCAGATGAAAGCGAGGCTCGGCGGACGTACCAACGGTCGCACTGAAAGAAAGTGTGCTCGGACGTGTCTGGGATGCCGGGGCAATACAGACAGTCCGGGCTGGCGACTTTGCCCATCCGGTGCAGATAGGCTCGGAAGTACCCGTGCCCAGAAAGAAACTGGGTCACGTAGTAATCGACCTCGCCGTGCTGCCGTTCCACCCATGGTCGGACGGAAGGTATGAGCTGGAAGGTCCAACGTCCCCTCAGCTCGGCTTCCCAGTCGCGCTGCCAAGAGTCGAAGCTGCGATCGCGCTCTTCCCTGGCAGCTGTTTCCCGGCCCACTTCAGGCCTCCTCCGGTAAATCGCCTGCCTCTCCCTCGCGAGGAAGAGGACGGGAATGACTCCGGCGATCACCATCACAGCAGGCTCGGAGACTGTGCGGTAGGCCGAAGCGACCCGCAGAGCTCCTCGGCGCTGGACTCGGGCAAGCCGGTCTCGGTAGACTCGCTTCTCGAGTGCGTGAGCCCATACCTCCGCCCCGTACAGCAAGACTGACTGGACGGCAGTCATGAGCAAGCGGCGCTTGCAGGAGCGAGGACCGCCGACATTTGGCATAAGCCTACCAAGGGCAGCGACACCCTTAGCGGCTTTGTCGGCGGCGCGCTGGATCTGCTCGCCGAAAGACAGTCTGCTATCGACCATGACTCCCAGGTACTTTGCAGCAGGCTTAGTCTCGAGTGTGACGTCACCTATCTGCACACGGTGTTAATCCTCTTTTTGGTGAGGACGACGATCTCCGTCTTACTGATAGCCAGGGACAAGCCGTGATCTCGCATCCACCCGTTGACCTTGGCCATCACTACGCTGAGCCTCAGTTTTGCCTGCTCGACGTTCCTCGCAGCGATCAAGGCAGCGACATCGTCAGCATAGCCAACGAGGCGGGTCTCATCGGGCATGTCTAGCCTCAGCAAGCTGTCGTAAGACACGTTCCAGAGATCTGGTCCGAGAATGGACCCCTGCGCAGCCCCGGAAGTGATGGGAATGCGCCGCTGACCTTCGGTCGTGTCGTACAACAGAACGCGGTCTGACAAATACGCCTCCAACATACGCAGGAGGTAGGAGGGAACTTGGAACGTATGCTCAAGCGCCCACAGCATATCGCTCCACCTGGCGGAGTTAAAAGCGTTCTTCACGTCGAGCGTGACGAGAAGGACCACGCGGCGCGACCAGTGGTTGTGGTCCTCCGCCCTCCGCACTGCCTCAACTACCTCCTGGATAGCGTCGATGGTAGAGCGACCGGATCTGAAGCCGTACTGCTGCGGGGACAAGTCCCCCGCAGAGACGATGGCCTCGGTCAGCCTGACACGCAGGAGCTTCTCAAGCACTTTCCCGGCCGTGTCGAGCATACACAGGGGTCGGAAAGAAGAAGGGGTCCCCGGTGTGCTCTTCGCCTTCGGAATAAGAACAAGGCGGGCAACCTTCCACGAAGAAAAGAAAACGCCTTCCGCCAGACACGCGTTGAACATATCGAGCAGAAGCCTTGGATTCACCTCCGCAGCGAGCTTGAGCACCTCCGCCGGAATGCCATCGGGACCGGGCGCTCTTCTGGGTCGTAGGGATCGGACGGCGGCGGTGAGTTCCTCTTCCCGGAAAACTGGGAAGGCGCCTACCTCTCCGAATTCCCTGACTGGCCGGACTGGGTGGCTGGGAAACAGTGTATCGACGACGACGGCCATGGCCATGGCCATGACAATAATAATAATAATAATAATAATAATAATTTTTGTTTTTTTTTTTTTTTTTTTTTTTTTGGGTAGGAGGTGGAATGCGTTTACGCACACTGAGGGGCTCGTTGTCCCCTCAGTAGTGTCGGACTCCCACGAGCTCGATGTCCCGTGAACTACCGACTAAACCACCTCCCTCGGCACCGAGGACACTAGCCTGGAACTGTTTCACACATTACTTCGGGCTAGGCCTTTTATATTACGCCGCTAGGGCAACCTCCGTGGGGAAATGCTGAGGATTAAGGCCGATCGAGGTCGACCTTTTTCGCCCGAAGAATGGCCTGGACGTAGTGCTTGACGCAGTTCCAGTTGCCCTCTCCCTGGAGCATAGCTCCGACGATGTTGTTTGGGCTGACGATCACGCCGATCTCAGATGAAAGCGAGGCTCGGCGGACGTGCCAACGGTCGCACTGAAAGAAGGTGTGCTCGGACGTGTCTGGGATGCCGGGGCAATACAGACAGTCCGGGCTGGCGACTTTGCCCATCCGGTGCAGATAGGCTCGGAAGTACCCGTGCCCAGAAAGAAACTGGGTCACGTAGTAATCGACCTCGCCGTGCTGCCGTTCCACCCATGGTCGGACGGAAGGTACGAGCTTGAAGGTCCAACGTCCCCTCGGCTCGGCTTCCCAGTCGCGCTGCCAGGAGTCGAAGCTGCGATCGCGCTCTTCCCTGGCAGCTGTTCCCCGGCCCACTTCAGGCCTCCTCCGGTAAATCGCCTGCCTCTCCCTCGCGAGGAAGAGGACGGGAATGACTCCGGCGATCACCATCACAGCAGGCTCGGAGACTGTGCGGTAGGCTGAAGCGACCCGCAGAGCTCCTCGGCGCTGGACTCGGGCAAGCCGATCTCGAAAGACTCGCTTCTCGAGTGCGTGAGCCCATACCTCCGCCCCGTACAGCAAGACTGACTGGACGGCAGTCATGAGCAGGCGGCGCTTGCAGGAGCGAGGACCGCCGACATTGGGCATAAGCCTACCAAGGGCAGCGACACCCTTAGCGGCTTTGTCGGCGGCGCGCCGGATCTGCTCGCCGAAAGACAGTCTGCTGTCGACCATGACTCCCAGGTACTTTGCAGCAGGCTTAGTCTCGAGTGTGACGTCACCTATCTGCACCGGGAACACGGTGTTAATCCTCTTTTTGGTGAGGACGACGATCTCCGTCTTACTGATAGCCAGGGACAAGCCGTGATCTCGCATCCACCCGTTGACCTTGGCCATTACCACGCTGAGCCTCAGTTTTGCCTGCTCGACGTTCCTCGCAGCGATCAAGGCAGCGACGTCGTCAGCATAGCCAACGAGGCGGGTCTCATCGGGCATGTCTAGCCTCAGCAAACTGTCGTAAGACACGTTCCAGAGATCTGGTCCGAGAATGGACCCCTGCGCAGCCCCGGAAGTGATGGGAATGCGCCGCTGGCCTTCGGTCGTGTCGTACAAAAGAACACGGTCTGACAAATACGCCTCGATCATACGCAGGAGGTAAGAGGGAACTTGGAACGTATGCTCAAGCGCCCACAGCATATCGCTCCACCTAGCGGAGTTGAAGGCGTTCTTCACGTCGAGCGTGACGAGAAGGACCACGCGGCGCGACCAGTGGTTGTGGTCCTCCGCCCTCCGCACTGCCTCAACTACCTCCTGGATAGCGTCGATGGTAGAGCGACCGGATCTGAAGCCGTACTGCTGCGGGGACAAGTCCCCCGCAGAGACGATGGCCTCGGTCAGCCTGACGCGCAAGAGCTTTTCAAGCACTTTTCCGGCCGTGTCGAGCATACACAGGGGTCGGAAAGAAGAAGGGGTCCCCGGTGTGCTCTTCGCCTTCGGGATAAGAACAAGGCGGGCAACCTTCCACGAAGAAGATAATAATAATAATAATAATAATAATAATAATAATAATAATAATAATAATAATAATAATAATAATAATAATAATTTTTTTTTTTTTTTTTTTTTTGGGTAGGAGGTGGAATGCATTTACGCACACTGAGGGGCTCATTGTCCCCTCGGTAGTGTCGGACTCCCACGAGCTCGATGTCCCGTGAACTACCGACTAAACCACCTCCCTCGGCACCGAGGACACTAGCCTGGAACTGTTTCACACATTACTTCGGGCTAGGCCTTTGATATTACGCCACTAGGGCATCCTCCGTGGGGAAAAGCTGAGGATTAAGGCCGATCGAGGTCGACCTTTTTCGCCCGAAGAATGGCCTGGACATAGTGCTGGACACATTTCCAGTTGCCCTCTCCCTGGAGCATAGCTCCGACGATGTCGTTTGGGCTGACGACCACGCCGATCTCAGATGAAAGCGAGGCTCGGCGGACGTGCCAACGGTCGCACTGAAAGAAAGTGTGCTCGGACGTGTCTGGGATGCCGGGGCAATACAGACAGTCCGGGCTGGCGACTTTGCCCATCCGGTGCAGATAGGCTCGGAAGTACCCGTGCCCAGAAAGAAACTGGGTCACGTAGTAATCGACCTCGCCGTGCTGCCGTTCCACCCATGGTCGGACGGAAGGTATGAGCTGGAAGGTCCAACGTCCCCTCGGCTCGGCTTCCCAGTCGCGCTGCCAGAAGTCGAAGCTGCGATCGCGCTCTTCCCTGGCAGCTGTTTCCCGGCCCACTTCAGGCCTCCTCCGGTAAATCGCCTGCCTCTCCCTCGCGAGGAAGAGGACGGGGATGACTCCGGCGATCACCATCACAGCAGGCTCGGAGACTGTGCGGTAGGCCGAAGCGACCCGCAGAGCTCCTCGGCGCTGGACTCGGGCAAGCCGGTCTCGGTAGACTCGCTTCTCAAGTGCGTGAGCCCATACCTCTGCCCCGTACAGCAAGACTGACTGGACGGCAGTCATGAGCAGACGGCGCTTGCAGGAACGAGGACCGCCGACATTGGGCATAAGCCTACCAAGGGCAGCGACACCCTTAGCGGCTTTGTCGGCGGCGCGCTGGATCTGCTCGCCGAAAGACAGTCTGCTGTCGACCATGACTCCCAGGTACTTTGCAGCAGGCTTAGTCTCGAGTGTGACGTCACCTATCTGCACCGGGAACACGGTGTTTATCCTCTTTTTGGTGAGGACGACGATCTCCGTCTTACTAATAGCCAGGGACAAGCCGTGATCTCGCATCCACCCGTTGACCTTGGCCATTACTACGCTGAGCCTCAGTTTTGCCTGCTCGACGCTCCTCGCAGCGATCAAGGCAGCGACGTCGTCAGCATAGCCAACGAGGCGGGTCTCATCGGGCATGTCTAGCCTCAGCAAGCTGTCGTAGGACACGTTCCAGAGATCTGGTCCGAGAATGGACCCCTGCGCAGCCCCGGAAGTGATGGGAATGCGCCGCTGACCTTCGGTCGTGTCGTACAACAGAACGCGGTCTGACAAATACGCTTCTATCATACGCAGGAGGTAGGAGGGAACTTGGAACGTATGCTCAAGCGCCCACAGCATATCGCCCCACCTGGCGGAGTTAAAAGCGTTCTTCACGTCGAGCGTGACGAGAAGGACCACGCGGCGCGACCAGTGGTTGTGGTCCTCCGCCCTCCGCACTGCCTCAACTACCTCCTGAATAGCGTCGATGGTAGAGCGACCGGATCTGAAGCCGTACTGCTGCGGGGACAAGTCCCCCGCAGAGACGATGGCCTCGGTCAGCCTGACGCGCAGGAGCTTCTCAAGCACTTTCCCGGCCGTGTCGAGCATACACAGGGGTCGGAAAGAAGAAGGGGTCCCCGGTGTGCTCTTCGCCTTCGGGATAAGAACAAGGCGGGCAACCTTCCACGACGAAAAGAAAACGCCTTCCGCCAGACACGCGTTGAACATATCGAGCAGAAGCCTTGGATTCACCTCCGCAGCGAGCTTGAGCACCTCCGCCGGAATGCCATCGGGACCGGGCGCTCTTCTGGGTCGTAGGGATCGGACGGCGGCGGTGAGTTCCTCTTCCCGGAAAACTGGGAAGGCGCCTACCTCTCCGAATTCCCTGACTGGCCGAACTGGGTGGCTGGGAAACAGTGTATCAACGACGGCGGCCATGGCTTGTGGTTCCATGACCGCAGGTGGTGAGCGAGCCCCTAGCTTCTGGGTTACAAGTTTGTAGCCCATCCCCCAGGGGTCGTTGTCGATATCCTGACACAGCTGCTTCCAGCACCTGACTTTACTCCGGTTGATGGCACCGCGGAGCTCTCGGCGGGCCGCTCTGTGCTCAGCCGATCTGGCATTTGCATCAGGGCGGTTCCTGGCTCGCTGCGCAGCTCGTCGGAGACCAAGGCATCTCCTCCGGAGTTCCGCGATTTCAGGCGTCCACCAGTAAACCGGCTTCTTCCTGTGGCGGCGGGAAACTCCGGGCATCGACTGCTCACACGCGGTCGCGATGAGACGCATCGTCGATGCTGCCAGATCTTCGGCACCTGTGAAATTCACAATGCTCTGGTCTTTAATTACTTCTTTAAAAGTGTCTTTGCTCAGACGACTGGTGTTCCAGCGTCGAGCCAGAGGAGCAGGTTCAGCGCGCAAGCGCGCACCCTCAGGAAGGACCTTGAAGAGGATCCCCTGGTGGTCGCTAGAGGAATACTCCTCGCAGACACGCCAGTCGGAGATCCGCTGGACAATCCCTTCAGAGGCAAGGGATATGTCAGGGATCGTCTCTCTGCACCCCGGACGGCGAAAGGTGGAAATGCCGCCCGTGTTGAGGATACAGAGGCCCGACCTGGCAGCCGACTCGAGGATGTAACGACCTCGAGTGTCGGTCCGCGGGGAACCCCATTCCACGGCTTTGGCGTTAAAATCGCCACCGACTATGACCCCGCCAGAGGTGTTCATGATCTCATCCTCGATGGAATCGACCATGTGGCGGTAGTCTGCGATCGGTTGGTTAGGCGTGAGGTAACAGGAGAAGACAGTGAAACCCCTGCTCCTCACCCAAACGAAGCCGTTGCCCGATCCGGAATCGAGAACAGGCACCTTCCCGAGGTCCAAGATCCAAATCGCCGCAGTGCCGGAGGGATCCGAGAACCACTGCGCGGAGCGTCGGTTCTGGTACTGCTCACTGAGAAGCAGTAGGTCAGCACCCTGCTCCGTGGCGAATTGGAACAGCAAGTCGTTTGCTGTCCTGCTCCTCTGCATATTAAGTTGCAGAACAGTGATCATTTCTTTTGTGTTTGGCGAAGCTCCTGGATGGCCCGTCGGTACTGCCCGCAGCGACCTGACCCAGCGGAATGCTTGACCTGGTCGCCCTTCAAGCCGGCTTCTGTACACAGGACACAGGACAGCGCTGCATTGCACGCGCTGGCCTTGTGGTCCTGGCCGCCGCACTTGAAGCAGAGCTTGCTTCTATCGGGTCCGGGGCAACGATTAGCGACGTGACCGAACCCCAGACATTTAAAACATCTGGAGGCCACGAGCTTCTCGCGTACCCGACAGCTCACGTACCAGATCTTCAGGTGGCCCTTCTCCAGGAGCTTCGCAGCTGCTCTGGCTCCCAGCGTCAGGATCGCCACCTTCTGGCCTCGAGCATTCGCCTTCGAGACGAAAGTCTTCACCTCGACGTTGCCGATGGCGGATTTAACAGCTGCAGTCACCTCCGCCTCGGTCGTCAGTTCGTCGAGGTCCCTTACCTCCAGCGTCGACTTGGGCTCCAGAACGCTGACAGTCGCGTTCGCCCCCAAGATGGTCTTCAGGTCTTCGCTGAAGGCGGACTTGTTTTCAGAGGCGTCCCCGAGTTCGACCAGAAGATCGCCGGCTCGGGTCTTCCTCATAGATTTGATAACGGCGCCCTTCTCATCGGGCTTCGCTTTGCTGCGAATCTCGCCCAGCACGTCGGCGTAGGATTTCCCCTCCGACGGCTTGATGAGAAGAGCGTCTGGCCGTGTCTTGCGTGACCTCTTCCTTGGCGTTTTCTTGTTGTCCTGGGGGCCGGGCTGGCTTCCAGGCTGCTGGGGTGGAACTTTCTTCTTCTTCCCCTTCCTCTTGACCACGTCGGTCCATTTCTCCGAGTCCTTGTCCTCCAATGAACCGTCGCTCCTCTTCTTTTTCTCTACCTCCGGCTGGGCGGGGCTGCTGGCTGCCCGCTTTGAAACGGCAGGCTGGGCCTTGACCCGCAAGGATGGCGTCGTCTGGGTCGATGCGGTCACCGACTCACACGACTGCCACGACTTCCTCAGCTGAAGGATGTGGTTAAGGCTAGTCTCCAATTGGACTATGCCTTCCTGCACATCCCTGCTGATGTTCTTCTGCCTACCAGTCGCGGCCTTCATGACAGTGAGGGTGGCGAAGCACTTTTGGAGGTGCTCCTCCTCCTGCTGCCTGGCCAGTGCAATCACCGCCTGGAAGGGGGACGGGTCGGTGTACATCAACTCAGCGTCGCCGTTGGGTGCTTGCCCGGTGAGTACCGGTGTTCTTGTCACCGGGGCAGTTGGTGTCGCTCGGCCTTGTGGCGACCTCGCGACACGAGGCTTCCGGCCAAAGGGGTTTTCTACCTCGACGTCCCCACTTTGAGAGGGTAGCCGAGGAAATTGCTCCCTCTGGTTCGTTTTTGGGGTTAGGGTACCCCGGGGTGATTCTTGCACCTTTTGGAACGTTTTTCCTTCAGAACTTGCCATGGTGTCTGGATAAGCCCCCAAGACTGGGCGTTTGTGACCCCCCAAAACAGTGCCCCAATGTGATTGTCAAAACCGACCCGTCGCCAGAGCAACTATATCCGTGTTCGACCGCCTCCAAAACACCGGCGGTCCCAGACGAGCAGTGGCCTCGGCAGAGCCCCCCCGTGACCGCAGCAGGGCCCTATCCGGTCGCCAACCGGCACCGCCACGGCCAAAGGGATTTTCGCCGGCTGATAGGGCAGCCAGGTCAGCTGGCTGGGCTGACCCGGGCCCCTGTACTATCCGGCAGCCTGGGAGGTGCAGAACCCAGTTTTTAAGCTGTACCCTCTGCTCGTCCTAGACCTCCAGCGCAGTGGAGGCTGAAGAACACAGAGTCACCCCGGCAAATAGGCCGGAATGATTTGGAAAAAACAACCGGGCTATTGAAATGAACCGGAGAATGGAGTTGTGAAAAGGAGACGCGAAAAAAGGACCAGTGCGCCCCCCTCCCCTTTTAGTCGGCTCTTACGACAAGCAGGGGATACTGTTGGACATTCTGTCCCGGCCCAACACGGGAAAATAATAATAATAATAATAATAATAATAATAATAATAATAATAATAATAATAATAATAATAATAATAATAATAATAATAATAATAATAATAATAATAATAATAATAATAATAATAATAATAATAATAATAATAATAATAATAATAATAATAATAATAATAATAATAATAATTTTTTTTTTTGGGTAGGAGGTGGAATGCATTTACGCATACTGAGGGGCTCATTGTCCCCTCAGTAGTGTCGGACTCCCACGAACTTGATGTCCCGTGAACTATCGACTAAACCACCCCCGTCGGCACCGAGGACACTAGCCTGGAACTGTTTCGCACATTACTTCGGGCTAGGCCTTGTGCTTATGCCACTAAGGCTTTCCTCTGTGGGGATAGATAAGGATCAAGGCCGGTCAAGATCGACCTTTTTCGCCCGAAGAATGGCCTGGACAAAATGCCTAACGCAGTTCCAGTTGCCCTCTCCCTGGAGCATTGCTCCAACGATGTTCTGTGGAGTTGCGACGACGCCGATCTCATCAATGAGCGAAGCTCGATGAGCGTGCCATTGGTCGCAGTCAAAAAATGTATGCTCGGCCGTGTCTGAAATGCCAGGGAAATACAGGCAGTCCGAGCTGGCGACTTTTCCCATCCTGTGCAAATAAGCTCGGAAGTATCCATGACCCGAAAGGAACTGGGTCACGAAATAGTCAACCTCGCCGTGCTGCCGTTCCACCCATGGTCGGATGGTGGGAATGAGCCTAAAGGTCCAACGTCCTCTCGACTCAGCTTCCCAGTTGCGCTGCCAGCAGTCGAAGCTGCGGTCGCGCTCTTCAGTTGCGGCTGTTTCCCTGCCCACCTCAGGCCTCCTGCGGTAAATCGCCTGTCTCTCCCTCGCTAGGAAGTAGACGGGAATAACTCCCGCGATCACCATCACAGCTGGCTCGGAAACCGTGCGGTAGGCAGATGCGACCCGTAAGGCAGCTCGACGCTGAACTCGAGTAAGGCGGTCTCGGTAGACACCTAACTCGAGTGCGTGGGCCCATACCTCCGCACCGTAAAGCAAAACTGATTGAACGGCAGACATAAGCAGACGGCGCTTGCAAGAACGAGGGCCACCGACGTTGGGCATAAGCCTACTAAGGGCAGCGACACCCTTGGCGGCTTTGTCGGCGGTGCGCTGTATCTGCTCGCCAAAAGACAGTTTACTATCGACCATAACACCAAGGTATTTGGCAGCAGGCTTGGTCTCAAGAAGGACGTCGCCTATTTGCACAGGAATAACTATGGGAATCCTCTTCTTAGTGAGGACCACGATTTCGGTTTTCTCAATAGCTAAAGACAAGCCGTGAACTCGCATCCACTCGCTGACTCGGTCCATTACTGTTCTGAGTTTGAGCTTCGCCAACTCGACGTCTCTCGCTGCAACCAGAGCAGCAACGTCATCGGCGTAGCCAACGAGCTGGGTCTCATCGGGCATGTCTAGCGTCAGCAAGCTGTTATAGGACACGTTCCAAAGATCGGGTCCAAGAATAGACCCCTGCGCAGCCCCAGAAGTGATGGGTATGCGCTTCTGACCTTCAGTAGTGTCGTAAAGCAGTACCCTATCCGAAAGATACGCCTCGATCATGCGCAGGAGGTAGAGGGGGACGTGGAACGTATGCTCAAGCGCCCACAGCATATCGCTCCACCTGGCGGAGTTGAAAGCGTTTCTTACGTCAAGTGTAACGAGGAGAACCACGCGGCGCGACCAGTGGTTGTGTTCCTCCGCCCTCCGCACTGCCTCAACTACCTCCTGGATGGCGTCAATGGTGGAATGGCCGATTCTGAAACCGTGCTGCTGTGGAGACAGATCACCCGCAGAAACGATTGCTTCGGTCAATCTAGCGCGCAGGAGTTTTTCCATCACTTTGCCGGCCGTGTCGAGCATGCAGAGGGGACGAAAAGATGGGGGAGTCCCTTGCGTGGTCTTCGCCTTAGGGATCAGGACGAGACGAGCTGTTTTCCAAGCCGAGAAGAACACGCCCATAGCCAGACATGCGTTGTACATGTCTAAGAGAAGCCTTGGGTTGACCTCCACGACGAGCTTGATCATCTCCGCCGGGATACCATCGGGACCGGGTGCTCTTCTGGTTCTCAGGGATCGGACGGCAGCGATAAGTTCCTCTTCCCGAAAGGCCGGGAAGGCGCCTACCTCTCCAAAGTCCCTAACAGGCCTCACAGGATGACTGGGGAACAATGTGTCGACGACGGCGGCCATGGCTTGTGGTTCCATGACCGCAGGTGGAGAGCGAGCCCCTAGCTTCTGGGTTACAAGTTTGTAGCCCGTCCCCCAGGGGTCGTTGTCAATATCCTGACACAGTTGTCTCCAGCACCTGACCTTGCTCCGGTTGATGGCACCCCGGAGCTCACGCCGAAGAGCCCTGTGCTCTGCCGATCTGACATTAGCATCAGGGCGATTCCTGGCTCGCTGCGCTGCTCGTCGGAGACCAAGGCATCTCCTCCGGAGTTCCGCGATTTCGGGCGTCCACCAATAGACTGGTTTCTTACCGTGACAGCGAGAAACTCCGGGCATCGACTGCTCACACGCGGTGGTGATGAGGCTCATCGTCGATGTGGCCAGATGTTCGGCGCTTGTGTTGTTTGGGATACTCTTGTCCCGGACGATTTCTTCAAATATTCTTTTATTCAGACGACTGGTGTTCCAGCGTCGAGAGAGAGGAGCAGGATTAGCACGAATGCGCGCACGCTCGGGAAGGACCTTGAAAAGGATACCCTGGTGATCGCTAGCGGAATAATCCTCGGAGACTCGCCAGTCAGAGATGCGATCCGCAACCCCCTCAGAGGCGAGGGAAATGTCGGGAATCGTCTCTCCATACCCTGGACGACGGAAGGTAGAAACGCCGCCCGTGTTAAGGATATGGAGACCCAACCTAGCGATCATCTCCAGGACGTACCTGCCTCGAGTGTTGGTCTCGGGCATGCCCCATTCCACCGCTCTGGCGTTAAAATCGCCGCAAATGATGACACCGCCAGGGATGTCCATGGCCTCATCCTCAATGGAGTCAACCATGCGGCGGTAGTCAGCAATGGGCTGGTTCGGTGTAAGGTAGCAGGAGAAAAATGTGACATTCCTGCTTCTCACCCAAACGAAACCGTTGCCCGAACCAGTAGCAAGAACGTGCACCTTCCCAAGGTCCAAGATCCAAATGGCAGCAGTGCCAGAAGGGTCGCAATACCACTGCGGAGAGCTTCGATTCCGGTATTGATCACTAAGAAGCAGTATATCGGAACATTGCTCTGTGGCATATCGGTACAACAGATCGTCTGCTGTCCTGCTCCTCTGCATGTTTAGTTGTAGAACTTGGGTCATTTTTTGTTTGTGGAAAGCAGCTTCTGCAGAGCTTGCTTGTGCGCCCCACATCGACTCGACCCGGCAGCATGCCTGACCTGACCGTTCTTCAAGCCGGCTTCAGTGCACAGGATGCAGGACAGTGCAGCGGTGCATGCACTGGCCTTATGGTCCTGGCCACCGCACTTGAAGCAGAGCTTGCTTCGGTCGGGGCCGTCGCAGCGATTGGCTACGTGGCCACACCCCAGACATTTAAAGCATCTAGGAACCACGAGCTTCTCGCGTACCCGACAGCTCATCCAGCCGATCTTCAAGTGACCCTCAGCGAGCAGTTTTGCCACGTCTCTTGCGCCCAGTGTCAGGATCGCCATCCTCTGCCCCCGTGAGTTCGCCTTTGTCAAGAAGACCTTGACTTCAGGGTTCCCGCCGAGGGCAGATTTGACGACAGCAATCACGTCGTCCTCGGTTGTCACCTCATCGATGTCCCTGACTTCCATGGTGGACTTAGGCTCCAAAACTCGCACCGTCGCATTCGCGTCCAAAATATTTTGAAGGTCGTCACCGAAGGCGGACTTGCTACCCGTGGACTCGCCGAGCTCGACCAAAAGGTCGCCGGCACGGGTTTTACGCAGGCCCTTGATGACGGCCCCCTTTTCCTCTGGCTTTGCCTTTCGGCGGATCTCACCCAGCACGTCGGAATAGGTCTTCCCCTCCGACGGCCTGATTAGAAGGGCGTCCAAGCGCTTCTTCAGAGGCTTCTTCTTCGGCGGCTTCTTCTGGCCCTGGCTACCGGTCTGAGTCGCAACCTGCTTGGGCGGATCCCTCTTCTTGGCCCTTCTCCCGAGGACCTCTGTCCACGAACCGGAGTCAGGCGCCTCCTTTGCCCCGTCGGACTTCTGAGATTTCTCAGCCTCCGGCTCCGCAGGGCTAGTAACAGCACCTTTGGGGCTGCAGGACTGAGGCTGCTTGTGCAGAGAGGGAGTCGTCTGCGTAGAACAGGAAACGACCTCGCAGGATTGCCACGATCTCCTCAGATGGATAATACGCTGAAGATTGGACTCAAGAGTTTGAATTCCAGTCTTCACGTCCGCACTCATGTTTCTCTGACGACCCGTCGCCGCCTTCATGACTTTGAGAGTGTCGAGACATGCTTTGAAGAGATCCTCCTCCTCCTGCCTAGCCAAGGCTACAACAGCTTGGTAGGGCGACTGCTTTGGAGTAACCCCCTCAATCAGTTTATCTATGACCGGTGTTGTCCCGGTCACCACAGTTGAGGAATTACCCGTGGTCGCCGCCTCGGGGGTGTTGTTCCGAGTGGGCGATCTCGGGATCCTGGGTCTGCGATCGAAGGGGCTTTCAACCCCATCGACGTTCCCGCTTAGAGAGGAGAGTTGAGAAGTCTCTTATCTTTGATTTTTTATGTTTGGGGTTAGGGTTCCCCGATCAGATTCTGGCACCTTTTGAGTCTTATTTTTAATGTTTGAAGCCATGATGTCTGGATTGGCCCCCAAGACTGGGCGTTTTTGACCCCCCAAAACAGTGCCCCAATGTGATTGTCAAACCGACCCATCACCAGAGCAACTATATCTATGTTCGACCGCCTCCAAAACACCGGCGGTCCTAGACGAGCAGTGGCCTCGGCAGAGCCCCCCCGTGACCGCAGCAGGGCCCTATCCGGTCGCCAACCGGCACCACCACGGCCAAGGGGATTTTCGCCGGCTGATAGGGCAGCCAGGTCAGTTGGCTGAGCTGACCCGGGCCCCTGTACTATCCGGCAGCCTGGGAGGTGCAGAACCCAGTTTTTAAGCTGTACCCTCTGCTCGTCCTAGACCTCCAGCGCAACGGAGGCTGAGGAACACAGAGTCACCCCGGCGAGTAGGCCGGAATGATTTAGAAAAAACAACCGGGCTATTGAAATGAAACGGAGAATGGACTTGTGAAAAGGAGACGCGAAAAAAGGACCAGTGCGCCCCCCTCCCCTTTTAGTCGGCTCTTACGACAAGCAGGGGATACTGTTGGACATTCTGTCCCGGCCCAACAAGGGAAAATAATAATAATAATAATAATAATAATAATAATAATAATAATAATAATAATAGTAATAATAATTCTAATTCAAATTCAAATTCTTTATTTATAGCATGCGCATGCGACTTACATTGCAGTGCTTTTCATATCTCTCTAGCTAAAAGCTATTTTAAGAGAACAACTCTACGTAATTTACATGCTATTTACATTATTTTTCCATACAATAAACATCACATTTTTATAAATATCCAAATTGTTTTTTCGTACAAAACCAAACTCTTCTTGACAATACATTTGATGTTTTTTATTTTTATTTTTGTAGATGGGCGTGCTCATAAACTAATACATAAACTATATAAAAAAACAAACAATAAACTAACAAATAAACTATATTAAAAACAAAAACTTAACAACACATTACATACATCAAAGGTCTATACAATTTGCAATACAAAACATTAATTTCAGGTCCTTACTCCATGCATCTTCTTTTTACTTTCTCCCCCCACTCCGTGTCATGCCTGCCTGTCAAATCAGAATAGTTCAAGGACAAGCGCCAACAACCTCTTTCAGGCAATTGCTTAATCCAAAGTTAATGACTATATCCTCAAAATAATATACTTATTCTAATTAAAAAGCAAATTTGATTTACCTCATCCCAATGAATGTTTATTATGTGTAATGTGTTGTTATTAACATAAATGTGCACTAACCACTGGATACTAACAAACTAACCAAACAGGTAGGTCTACCTACTAACATTATTATTTTATTCATGCTACATAAAATTTATGAAAACTTTTTCCTTATGAATCATGCATAAAATGTGATTTTAATTTAATCTTTAACTGATTTTAATTTTTTAGTGTTCTTAATTCCTCAGGCAGTGAGTTCAGCAAATTAGGTATTCTAAATTCTAAAACATTTTCCCCATAGCTATTATAATGCCTAGCTGTTCTAAAGTTTCTTTGCCTAAGGTTATAGTCAATTTCATTTAACAACCTATACTCTTCTTTAAAATAATTTCTATTCAAATCAGTGAACTTAGCCAGTGCTTCAAAATACATTATACCCAAAAGTTCTCTAGGAATGCCATTGAATAAAACCCTTACTATTTTATTTAAAATATTTACCAGGCGTTGCTTAATGTACTCAGGAGCTAAATAATAAATAGTAATACCATAAAATATTGTACTTTGAACTAGGGAAAAATATACTATTCTCTTAATATTTATAGGGAAAAAACTGCTTAGCCTATAACATTTATACAAAAAAATTCTCAAGGTATTTGAAATCGCTGTTATGTGTGTATTAAATTTCATATCTGAGTCCAGATAAATTCCTAAATGCTTTATACTCTCATAAAAACCCAGTGATTTACAGTCACAAGAGTTACTAGTAGGCCTACTAACATCAAGGCATTCTTTTTCATGACAAAATAGGTTAATTTTCAATTTGTTTTCATTAATATTTACTCTTGGATTCCTGAATATAATTGCCTTTGATTTTGATGAATTTAACTTAATAGAATTATTAAAAAAATACTTAATGACTAAATTCAGATCAGTTTGTATTTGACTTAGGCCTATTTTTAAATCTGTATGCACAAAATATATTATATTATCATCTGCATATTGCAACAATTTACTTTTTAATTTTAAATCAGCCAGATCATTCATATATATATTGAATAATGCAGGTGAGAGAACACTACCTTGAACCAAGCCATAATTTTGTATAAATCCACTACTAACATTATATCCTATGCTAACATGTAGCCTTCTGTCACTAAAATAACTTCTGAAAAATTGGAGCAGTTTCCCTCCGATACCAATCCTTTTGAGTTTGTCTAACATTATTTCAAAATCTACAAGATCAAAGGCTTTGGTGAGGTCAGTAGCTACAGCAATCACAAATTTGTTGTCATTTAATGCTTTGTTCACATCTTGTATTAAATTTTCTACAAGGTCTATAGTAGGAGTATTTGGCCTAAAACCAAACTGAACCTTACTTATAATTGCATTCTCATTTAAATACTGTTGAAGTTGTAAGCAGATGTAGTGTTCTAAAATCTTTGTGATTGCTGAGACTGACCCCACCGGCCTATAACTTCCAAAATCCTGTTTGGAACCTTTTTTAAAAATAGGTCTTAAATAAGTGATTTTCATATCTGTAGGCATTACTCCAGTGTCGAAGATCCTTACAAACAAATGCATGATTACCATTTTTAGACGAAAAATATGATTTTTTATGTCTCTTGGCCTAATACCATCAGGACCAGCAGAGGATTTAGCATTTAACCTATCGACAGCTAAGTAATACAGTCTATGATTTTTTGCCATAAAATTCATGCTTACACTATCACCTTGTATTTGAATATTGTTTTGAAAACTACTATCTAGGTCAAATTTCTGTCCCTGCATTTCGAGCTTTACTTCTTCTACTGAAGTTTTAAAACTATTTTCAAAGTTATTTACCACACTCATAATCTCATTTTCAGTATTGATCTTAAAATTATGTTTTACAGATTCTATAATTGTTGGCTTTACTTTTTATTGATAACCTGATTTACTAAATCCCAAGATTTTTTACTGTCTTTAAAATGTTCGGAAAATTCCCTAAAATAATAATGCTTTTTCTCTAATCTAATTTCTTTAATAAGATCATTTCTTGCTCTTTTGAACCTATGTCTTAAATCTAAATTGTATTTGTCCCTTTTAAGTAAACCCCATAGCCTATTTTTTTCATTAATCAGTCGCTGTATAGAGTTATTGAACCAAGGGTTTTGCAATTCTTTTGAACTTACTTTCACTATATTTTTACATTTATCATACATTTTTTTGAATCTAGAAACTATTTCATTATAAATGTCATTTGGTTCCCTTAGATCCAATACAGGCCACCAATTTTCCTGACTTAGAGCTATATTCATCATTCTGTTGTTTATTACTTCCTTATAACTAAAATTACTGCCCCTATTTTCCCCTTTTTTACAATTCATCGAAAGGCCTATCCAATAATGATCTGCAACTTTCTCTTCTATTACAAAAGTTTTTTGTATATGGTCAGGACCTCTTATATTAATGTGATCCAGGCACGTAGACACTAAATTGTTGTTATAATATTCAACTCTTGTAGGTTTGTTTATCATATTAATTATGCCATGAGAGTATAGCACGTCTAAATATCTATCTGCACCATACATATGACTATTATAACAAAGGTTAACATCCCCTATCATTACTATATTCTTTTCTTTTTTTAATATATCTAAATTCAGCAGATCATCTAATTCACTAATAAAATTATTTACATTCATGTGCGGAGGACGGTAAAAAGACAACACTATAATTGTTTCTCCCTTATAATAAAGCCTTAATATTAATAATTCTGCTGAGTGAAAGTTAACCTCTAATTCTTCCATCTTTATCTTATCTCTATAGAGACACAATATACCTCCTCCCTCACCAGACTGCCTACATTTTGATATACTATTGAACCCATTTATACCAAAATTCTTAATTTCTTCACTGTTTACTTTGACCTCATTGAAAAATATCAAATCAATGTAACTTAAAATTCTATTTGACACTGCTAAAATAGTATCCCAATATTTTCTTATGCTTCTCACATTAATACCTAACATAATAAGATCACCGTTATTTCTATTTTGATGTAAAAAATTAATTGTGTTTCCAAAATCATTAAATGAAATACATTGCCCATCCTCTATAACATCATTTTCCTCTAATTGAAAAATTTTGAAATCTATTTGTACCTACCTAACAACAATTATTTATTTTTTCCTTTTTTGAAAAAACAAGTAAGTGAAATTTAGGCTGTAAGATCCCCCTTTAATCCTATTTTATCTGCTGTAAATCTCCTTCTTTAACAATCCTTATTGCCTAGATGTTTCATCCTTCTTCAACATTATTCTATTACCGTTCAGCCACAAGAATTTATACCCCTTTTCTCTTTTTATCTTTTTTGCCTGCATAATTAAATTAGCGAAATACGGAGTTAAATTATCATTAAAATATATTGCTCTTTGTGGTAGGTTACTCGAAATTAGTGACAGGTTAGGTTTAAGCTTTCTAGCCCTTTGTACTATACTGTCCCTTGTTGCTCTTGTGCAGCACTGGACAATGATGGCTGGATTCTGGTTGTTTGCTGGAAGTCGATGAGCCGTAAACTCCTCTTTCCTTATCTGGATGTCCATTGCTGTTAGAAGCTTGACCACCTTCTCTCCCACATCTTCGTCCTTTGACGTTGGGATGCTGGTGATGATGAAATTCTTACTTCTTCCATACTGTCTTTCACATTCTAAAGTAACTTTCATCTCATCAATGTCCTTCTGCAATGCTCCAGTCTTCTTCTTCACTTCCAACACTTCATTTGCCATATCCTCATATTTTCCTTGCACCTCAGTGACAATCGCTGTGAGACGATCGATCCGCTCAATGATGGTATGTTCTTGTTTTTGGAACATGGTCTCTAGAAGCTTTTTAAGAGACAAATAGGTAGGGTCACTAGGCTCATCTTTGTCTGGGTTGCTGAGTTATAATAATAATAATAATTTTTTTTTTTTTTTTTTTTTTTTGGGTAGGAGGTGGAATGCGTTTACGCACACTGAGGGGCTCGTTGTCCCCTCAGTAGTGTCGGACTCCCTCGAGCTCGATGTCCCGTGAACTACCGACTAAACCACCTCCCTCGGCACCGAGGACACTAGCCTGGAACTGTTTCACACATTACTTCGGGCTAGGCCTTTGATATTACGCCGCTAGGGCAACCTCCGTGGGGAAATGCTGAGGATTAAGGCCGATCGAGGTCGACCTTTTTCGCCCGAAGAATGGCCTGGACGTAGTGCTTGACACAGTTCCAGTTGCCCTCTCCCTGGAGCATAGCTCCAACGATGTTGTTTGGGCTGACGATCACGCCGATCTCAGATGAAAGCGAGGCTCGGCGGACGTGCCAACGGTCGCACTGAAAGAAGGTGTGCTCGGACGTATCTGGGATGCCGGGGCAATACAGACAGTCCGGGCTGGCGACTTTGCCCATCCGGTGCAGATAGGCTCGGAAGTACCCGTGTCCAGAAAGAAACTGGGTCACGTAGTAATCGACCTCGCCGTGCTGCCGCTCCACCCATGGTCGGACGGAAGGTATGAGCTGGAAGGTCCAACGTCCCCTCGGCTCGGCTTCCCAGTCGCGCTGCCAGGAGTCGAAGCTGCGATCGCGCTCTTCCCTGGCAGCTGTTTCCCGGCCCACTTCAGGTCTCCTCCGGTAAATCGCCTGCCTCTCCCTCGCGAGAAAGAGGACGGGGATGACTCCGGCGATCACCATCACAGCAGGCTCGGAGACTGTGCGGTAGGCCGAAGCGACCCGCAGAGCTCCTCGGCGCTGGACTCGGGCAAGCCGGTCTCGGTAGACTCGCTTCTCGAGTGCGTGAGCCCATACCTCCGCCCCGTACAGCAAGACTGACTGGACGGCAGTCATGAGCAGACGGCGCTTGCAGGAACGAGGACCGCCGACATTGGGCATAAGCCTACCAAGGGCAGCGACACCCTTAGCGGCTTTGTCGGCGGCGCGCTGGATCTGCTCGCCGAAAGACAGTCTGCTGTCGACCATGACTCCCAGGTACTTTGCAGCAGGCTTAGTCTCGAGTGTGACGTCACCTATCTGCACCGGGAACACGGTGTTTATCCTCTTTTTGGTGAGGACGACGATCTCCGTCTTACTGATAGCCAGGGACAAGCCGTGATCTCGCATCCACCCGTTGACCTTGGCCATTACAACGCTGAGCCTCAGTTTTGCCTGCTCGACGTTCCTCGCAGCGATCAAGGCAGCGACGTCGTCAGCATAGCCAACGAGGCGGGTCTCATCGGGCATGTCTAGCCTCAGCAAGCTGTCGTAGGACACGTTCCAGAGATCTGGTCCGAGAATGGACCCCTGCGCAGCCCCGGAAGTGATGGGAATGCGCCGCTGACCTTCGGTCGTGTCGTACTGTTGTACGACACGACCGAAGGTCAGCAAATACGCGGTCTGACAAATACGCTTCTATCATACGCAGGAGGTAGGAGGGAACTTGGAACGTATGCTCAAGCGCCCACAGCATATCGCTCCACCTGGCGGAGTTAAAAGCGTTCTTCACGTCGAGCGTGACGAGAAGGACCACACGGCGCGACCATTGGTTGTGGTCCTCCGCCCTCCGCACTGCCTCAACTACCTCCTGAATAGCGTCGATGGTAGAGCGACCGGATCTGAAGCCGTACTGCTGCGGGGACAAGTCCCCCGCAGAGACGATGGCCTCGGTCAGCCTGACGCGCAGGAGCTTCTCAAGCACTTTCCCGGCCGTGTCGAGCATACACAGGGGTCGGAAAGAAGAAGGGGTCCCCGGTGTGCTCTTCGCCTTCGGGATAAGAACAAGGCGGGCAACCTTCCACGAAGAAAAGAAAACGCCTTCCGCCAGACACGCGTTGAACATATCGAGCAGAAGCCTTGGATTCACCTCCGCAGCGAGCTTGAGCACCTCCGCCGGAATGCCATCGGGACCGGGCGCTCTTCTGGGTCGTAGGGATCGGACGGCAGCGGTGAGTTCCTCTTCCCGGAAAACTGGGAAGGCGCCTACCTCTCCGAATTCCCTGACTGGCCGAACTGGGTGGCTGGGAAACAGTGTATCGACGACGGCGGCCATGGCTTGTGGTTCCATGACCGCAGGTGGTGAGCGAACCCCTAGCT
Organism: Flexamia atlantica; assembly: GCA_035578135.1. NCBI lineage: Eukaryota > Metazoa > Arthropoda > Insecta > Hemiptera > Cicadellidae > Flexamia > Flexamia atlantica. The sequence goes on from JAQJVK010000001.1 coordinate 181,391,075, forward strand.
TCTGGGTTACAAGTTTGTAGCCCATCCCCCAGGGGTCGTTGTCGATATCCTGACACAGCTGCTTCCAGCACCTGACTTTACTCCGGTTGATGGCACCGCGGAGCTCTCGGCGGGCCGCTCTATGCTCAGCCGATCTGGCATTTGCATCAGGGCGGTTCCTGGCTCGCTGCGCAGCTCGTCGGAGACCAAGGCATCTCCTCCGGAGTTCCGCGATTTCAGGCGTCCACCAGTAAACCGGCTTCTTCCTGTGGCGGCGGGAAACTCCGGGCATCGACTGCTCACACGCGGTCGCGATGAGACGCATCGTCGATGCTGCCAGATCTTCGGCGCTTATGAAATTCTCAATGCTCTGGTCTTTAATTACGTTTGTAAAAGTTTCTTTGCTCAGACGACTGGTGTTCCAGCGCCGAGCCAGAGGAGCAGGTTCAGCGCGCAAGCGGGCACCCTCGGGAAGGACCTTGAAAAGGATCGCCTGGTGGTCGCTGGAGGAGTAGTCCTCGCAGACACGCCAGTCGGAGATCCGCTGGGCAATCCCTTCGGAGGCAAGGGATATGTCTGGGATCGTCTCTCTGCACCCCGGACGGCGAAAGGTGGAAATGCCGCCCGTGTTGAGGATACAGAGGCCCGACCTGGCAGCCGACTCGAGGATGTAACGACCTCGAGTGTCGGTCCGCGGGGAACCCCATTCCACGGCTTTGGCGTTAAAGTCGCCACCGACTATGACCCCGCCAGAGGTGTTCATGATCTTTTCCTCGATGGAATCGACCATGTGGCGGTAGTCTACGATCGGTTGGTTAGGCGTGAGGTAACAGGAGAAGACAGTGAAACCCCTGCTCCTCACCCAAACGAAGCCGTTGCCCGATCCGGAATCGAGAACAGGCACCTTCCCGAGGTCCAAGATCCATATCGCCGCAGTGCCGGAGGGATCCGAGAACCACTGCGCGGAGCGTCGGTTCTGGTACTGCTCACTGAGAAGCAGTAGGTCAGCACCCTGCTCCGTGGCGAACTGGAACAGCAAGTCGTTTGCTGTCCTGCTCCTCTGCATATTAAGTTGCAGAACACTGATCATTTCTTTTGTGTTTGGCGAAGCTCCTGGATGGCCTGCCTGTACTGCCCGCAACGACCTGACCCAGCGGAATGCTTGACCTGGTCGCCCTTCAAGCCGGCTTCAGTACACAGGACACAGGACAGCGCTGCATTGCATGCGCTGGCCTTGTGGTCCTGGCCGCCGCACTTGAAGCAGAGCTTGCTTCTATCGGGTCCAGGACAACGATTAGCGACGTGACCGAACCCCAGACATTTAAAACATCTGGAGGCCACGAGCTTTTCGCGCACCCGACAGCTCACATACCAGACTTTGAGGTGGCCCTTCTCCAGGAGCTTCGCAGCTGCTCTGGCTCCCAGCGTGAGGATCGCCACCTTCTGACCCCGAGCGTTCGCCTTTGAGAGGAAGGTTTTCACCTCGACGTTGTCGCCGATGGCGGATTTGACGGCAGCGGTCACCTCCGCCTCGGTCGTCAGCTCGTCAAGGTCCCTCACCTCCAGCGTCGACTTGGGTTCGAGAACGCGGACGGTCGCGTTCGCCCCCAAGATGGTCTGCAGGTCCTCGCTGAAGGCGGCTTTGCTTTTGGAGGCGTCACCGAGCTCGACCAAAAGATCGCCGGCTCGGGTCTTCCTCATGCCCTTGATGACGGCGCCCTTCTCATCGGGCTTCGCTTTGCTGCGAATTTCGCCCAGCACGTCGGCGTAGGATTTCCCCTCCGACGGCTTGATGAGAAGAGCGTCCGGCCGCTGCTTGCGGGACTTCTTCCTCGGCGCCTTCTTCTTGTCCTGAGTGCCAGGCTGGCATCCAGGCAGCTGGGGAGGGTCTCTCTTCTTCCCCCTCTTCCTGACAACGTAGGTCCATTTTTCGGGGTCCGATGTCTCCCCTGGACCGTTTCCTCGAGGTTTTTTCTCAGCCTCCGGTTGGGCGGGGCTGGAAGCGGCCCGCTTCCCACCGGCTGGCTGAGCCTTTACCCGCAATGACGGGGTCGTCTGCGTCGAAGCAGTCACCGACTCACATGACTGCCACGACCTCCTCAGCTGGATGATGTGGTGAAGGCTGGCCTCCAATTGGACGATGCCATCCTTCACATCCTGACTGATGTTCTTCTGCCGGGTGGTCGCGGCCTTCATCACAGCGAGGGTGTCGAAGCACTTTTTGATGTGCTCCTCCTCCTGCTGCCTGGCGAGCGCGATGACCGCCTCGAAGGGAGACGGGTTGGCGTCAATCGGTACGTTGTCTCCATCGGGTTGCTTCTCAGTGGCCACAGATGTTCTGGCCACCGATGAGGCAGGTGTCACGTTGTGGCCTGGCGGCGATCTCGTGAGGCGGGACCTTCGCTCGAAGGGGCTAGCCACCTCACCCGTGAGCCCGCTCGGAGAAGCGGTTGATTTCGTTGTTGGGGTTAGGGTACCCCGGAAAGAGTCTGGCACCTTTTCAGACGTATTTTTATTGTTTGCTGCCATCATGTCTGGTTTGGCCCCCAAGACTAGGCATTTGACCCCCCAAAATGTGCCCCAATGAGAAAGTCAGACCGACCCATCACCAGAGCAACTATATCCGTGTTCGACCGCCTCCAAAACACCGGCGGTCCTAGACGAGCAGTGGCCTCGGCAGAGCCCCCCCGTGACCGCAGCGGGGCCCTATCCGGTCGCCAACCGGCACCGCCACGGCCAAGGGGATTTTCGCCGACTGATAGGGCAGCCAGGTCAGCTGGCTAGGCTGACCCGGGCCCCTGTACTATCCGGCAGCCTGGGAGGTGCAGAACCCAGTTTTTAAGCTGTACCCTCTGCTCGTCCTAGACCCCCAGCGCAGTGGAGGTTGAAGAACACAGAGTCAACCCGGCGAGTAGGACGGAATGATTTAGAAAAACAACCGGGCTATTGAAATGATTCGGAGAATGGAGTTGTGAAAAGGAGACGCGAAAAAGGACCAGTGCGCCCCCCTCCCCTTTTAGTCGGCTCTTACGACAAGCAGGGGATACTGTTGGACATTCTGTCCCGGCTCAACACGGGAAATAATTTTTTTTTTTTTTTTGGGTAGGAGGTGGAATGCGTTTACGCACACTGAGGGGCTCGTTGTCCCCTCAGTAGTGTCGGACTCCCACGAGCTCGATGTCCCGTGAACTACCGACTAAACCACCTCCCTCGGCACCGAGGACACTAGCCTGGAACTGTTTCACACATTACTTCGGGCTAGGCCTTTGATATTACGCCGCTAGGGCAACCTCCGTGGGGAAATGCTGAGGATTAAGGCCGATCGAGGTCGACCTTTTTCGCCCGAAGAATGGCCTGGACGTAGTGCTTGACACAGTTCCAGTTGCCCTCTCCCTGGAGCATAGCTCCAACGATGTTGTTTGGGCTGACGATCACGCCGATCTCAGATGAAAGCGAGGCTCGGCGGACGTGCCAACGGTCGCACTGAAAGAAGGTGTGCTCGGACGTATCTGGGATGCCGGGGCAATACAGACAGTCCGGGCTGGCGACTTTGCCCATCCGGTGCAGATAGGCTCGGAAGTACCCGTGTCCAGAAAGAAACTGGGTCACGTAGTAATCGACCTCGCCGTGCTGCCGCTCCACCCATGGTCGGACGGAAGGTATGAGCTGGAAGGTCCAACGTCCCCTCGGCTCGGCTTCCCAGTCGCGCTGCCAGGAGTCGAAGCTGCGATCGCGCTCTTCCCTGGCAGCTGTTTCCCGGCCCACTTCAGGTCTCCTCCGGTAAATCGCCTGCCTCTCCCTCGCGAGAAAGAGGACGGGGATGACTCCGGCGATCACCATCACAGCAGGCTCGGAGACTGTGCGGTAGGCCGAAGCGACCCGCAGAGCTCCTCGGCGCTGGACTCGGGCAAGCCGGTCTCGGTAGACTCGCTTCTCGAGTGCGTGAGCCCATACCTCCGCCCCGTACAGCAAGACTGACTGGACGGCAGTCATGAGCAGACGGCGCTTGCAGGAACGAGGACCGCCGACATTGGGCATAAGCCTACCAAGGGCAGCGACACCCTTAGCGGCTTTGTCGGCGGCGCGCTGGATCTGCTCGCCGAAAGACAGTCTGCTGTCGACCATGACTCCCAGGTACTTTGCAGCAGGCTTAGTCTCGAGTGTGACGTCACCTATCTGCACCGGGAACACGGTGTTTATCCTCTTTTTGGTGAGGACGACGATCTCCGTCTTACTGATAGCCAGGGACAAGCCGTGATCTCGCATCCACCCGTTGACCTTGGCCATTACAACGCTGAGCCTCAGTTTTGCCTGCTCGACGTTCCTCGCAGCGATCAAGGCAGCGACGTCGTCAGCATAGCCAACGAGGTGGGTCTCATCGGGCATGTCTAGCCTCAGCAAGCTGTCGTAGGACACGTTCCAGAGATCTGGTCCGAGAATGGACCCCTGCGCAGCCCCGGAAGTGATGGGAATGCGCCGCTGACCTTCGGTCGTGTCGTACAACAGAACGCGGTCTGAAAAATAGGCTTCTATCATACGCAGGAGGTAGGAGGGAACTTGGAACGTATGCTCAAGCGCCCACAGCATATCGCTCCACCTGGCGGAGTTAAAAGCGTTCTTCACGTCGAGCGTGACGAGAAGGACCACGCGGCGCTACCAATGGTTGTGGTCCTCCGTCCTCCGCACTGCCTCAACTACCTCCTGAATAGCGTCGATGGTAGAGCGACCGGATCTGAAGCCGTACTGCTGCGGGGACAAGTCCCCCGCAGAGACGATGGCCTCGGTCAGCCTGACGCGCAGGAGCTTCTCAAGCACTTTCCCGGCCGTGTCGAGCATACACAGGGGTCGGAAAGAAGAAGGGGTCCCCGGTGTGCTCTTCGCCTTCGGGATAAGAACAAGGCGGGCAACCTTCCACGAAGAAAAGAAAACGCCTTCCGCCAGACACGCGTTGAACATATCGAGCAGAAGCCTTGGATTCACCTCCGCAGCGAGCTTGAGCACCTCCGCCGGAATGCCATCGGGACCGGGCGCTCTTCTGGGTCGTAGGGATCTGACGGCAGCGGTTAGTTCCTCTTCCCGGAAAACTGGGAAGGCGCCTACCTCTCCGAATTCCCTGACTGGCCGAACTGGGTGGCTGGGAAACAGTGTATCGACGACGGCAGCCATGGCTTGTGGTTCCATGACCGAAGGTGGTGAGCGAACCCCTAGCTTCTGGGTTACAAGTTTGTAGCCCATCCCCCAGGGGTCGTTGTCGATATCCTGACACAGCTGCTTCCAGCACCTGACTTTACTCCGGTTGATGGCACCGCGGAGCTCTCGGCGGGCCGCTCTATGCTCAGCCGATCTGGCATTTGCATCAGGGCGGTTACTGGCTCGCTGCGCAGCTCGTCGGAGACCAAGGCATCACGGGAAATAATAATAATAATAATAATAATAATAATAATTTTTTTTTTTTTTGGGTAGGGGTGGAATGCGTTTACGCACACTGAGGGGCTGTTGTCCCCTCAGTAGTGTCGGACTCCCACGAGCTCGATGTCCCGTGAGCTACCGACTAAACCACCTCCCTCGGCACCGAGGACACTAGCCTGGAACTGTGGAACTGTTTCACACATTACTTCGGGCTAGGCCTTTGATATTACGCCGCTAGGGCAACGTCCGTGGGGAAATGCTGAGGATTAAGGCCGATCGAGATCGACCATTTTCGCCCGAAGAATGGCCTGGACGTAGTGCTTGACACAGTTCCAGTTGCCCTCTCCCTGGAGCATAGCTCCGACGATGTTGTTTGGGCTGACGATCACGCCGATCTCAGATGAAAGCGAGGCTCGGCGGACGTGCCAACGGTCGCACTGAAAGAAGGTGTGCTCGGACGTATCTGGGATGCCGGGGCAATACAGACAGTCCGGGCTGGCGACTTTGCCCATCCGGTGCAGATAGGCTCGGAAGTACCCGTGTCCAGAAAGAAACTGGGTCACGTAGTAATCGACCTCGCCGTGCTGCCGCTCCACCCATGGTCGGACGGAAGGTATGAGCTGGAAGGTCCAACGTCCCCTCGGCTCGGCTTCCCAGTCGCGCTGCCAGGAGTCGAAGCTGCGATCGCGCTCTTCCCTGGCAGCTGTTTCCCGGCCCACTTCAGGCCTCCACCGGTAAATCGCCCGCCTCTCCCTCGCGAGGAAGAGGACGGGGATGACTCCGGCGATCACCATCACAGCAGGCTCGGAGACTGTGCGGTAGGCCGAAGCGACCCGCAGAGCTCCTCGACGCTGGACTCGGGCAAGCCGGTCTCGGAAGACTCGCTTCTCGAGTGCGTGAGCCCATACCTCCGCCCCGTACAACAAGACTGACTGGACGGCAGTCATGAGCAGACGGCGCTTGCAGGAACGAGGACCGCCGACATTGGGCATAAGCCTACCAAGGGCAGCGACACCCTTAGCGGCTTTGTCGGCGGCGCGCTGGATCTGCTCGCCGAAAGACAGTCTGCTATCGACCATGACTCCCAGGTACTTTGCAGCAGGCTTAGTCTCGAGTGTGACGTCACCTATCTGCACCGGGAACACGGTGTTTATCCTCTTTTTGGTGAGGACGACGATCTCCGTCTTACTGATAGCCAGGGACAAGCCGTGATCTCGCATCCACCCGTTGACCTTGGCCATTACAACGCTGAGCCTCAGTTTTGCCTGCTCGACGTTCCTCGCAGCGATCAAGGCAGCGACGTCGTCAGCATAGCCAACGAGGCGGGTCTCATCGGGCATGTCTAGCCTCAGCAAGCTGTCGTAGGACACGTTCCAGAGATCTGGACCGAGAATGGACCCCTGCGCAGCCCCGGAAGTGATGGGAATGCGCCGCTGACCTTCGGTCGTGTCGTACAACAGAACGCGGTCTGACAAATACGCTTCTATCATACGCAGGAGGTAGGAGGGAACTTGGAACGTATGCTCAAGCGCCCACAGCATATCGCTCCGCCTGGCGGAGTTAAAAGCGTTCTTCACGTCGAGCGTGACGAGAAGGACCACGCGGCGCGACCAATGGTTGTGGTCCTCCGCCCTCCGCACTGCCTCAACTACCTCCTGAATAGCGTCGATGGTAGAGCGACCGGATCTGAAGCCGTACTGCTGCAGGGACAAGTCCCCCGCAGAGACGATGGCCTCGGTCAGCCTGACACGCAGGAGCTTCTCAAGCACTTTCCCGGCCGTGTCGAGCCTTAACGCAAGACAGAGACATACACCAATACAAAACTAGAGGCAGGGAAAACTTCAGAATCGCTCAACATAGAACGGTGGCTTTTGAGCACCTCCCTTCACAGAGAGGTGTTCATTTCATCAATAAATTGCCACCATCTATAAAAAATCCTTGAAAATAGTAAAATCTCGTCTGAAAAAATTCTTATTTCCGAAGCATTTTACAGTTCAGTCGAATTTTTATATTATCAATGGGGCAACCAAAGCTTATAGGGAGGGGGCCACCAACCAATTGGCGATTGAATGGCTGAGTGAATGTTAACAAACATGTGTGAATAAAAGGTGAGCGCGAATGGAAAATTTTAGTCATATTGCGTTATGTGCAATATGTTTGACCTTTGCAATACAATTTGTCAATAATTTTCTGACTGCAATAAAAATATTTATAATAATAATAATTTTTTTTTTTTTTTTTGGGTAGGAGGTGGAATGCGTTTACGCACACTGAGGGGCTCGTTGTCCCCTCAGTAGTGTCGGACTCCCACGAGCTCGATGTCCCGTGAACTACCGACTAAACCACCTCCCTCGGCACCGAGGACACTAGCCTGGAACTGTTTCACACATTACTTCGGGCTAGGCCTTTGATATTACGCCGCTAGGGCAACCTCCGTGGGGAAATGCTGAGGATTAAGGCCGATCGAGGTCGACCTTTTTCGCCCGAAGAATGGCCTGGACGTAGTGCTGGACACAGTTCCAGTTGCCCTCTCCCTGGAGCATAGCTCCGACGATGTTGTTTGGGCTGACGACCACGCCGATCTCAGATGAAAGCGAGGCTCGGCGGACGTGCCAACGGTCGCACTGAAAAAAGGTGTGCTCGGACGTGTCTGGGATGCCGGGGCAATACAGACAGTCCGGGCTGGCGACTTTGCCCATCCGGTGCAGATAGGCTCGGAAGTACCCGTGTCCAGAAAGAAACTGGGTCACGTAGTAATCGACCTCGCCGTGCTGCCGCTCCACCCATGGTCGGACGGATGGTATGAGCTGGAAGGTCCAACGTCCCCTCGGCTCGGCTTCCCAGTCGCGCTGCCAGGAGTCGAAGCTGCGATCGCGCTCTTCCCTGGCAGCTGTTTCCCGGCCCACTTCAGGCCTCCTCCGGTAAATCGCCTGCCTCTCCCTCGCGAGGAAGAGGACGGGGATGACTCCGGCGATCACCATCACAGCAGGCTCGGAGACTGTGCGGTAGGCCGAAGCGACCCGCAGAGCTCCTCGACGCTGGACTCGGGCAAGCCGGTCTCGGAAGACTCGCTTCTCGAGTGCGTGAGCCCATGCCTCCGCCCCGTACAGCAAGACTGACTGGACGGCAGTCATGAGCAGACGGCGCTTGCAGGAACGAGGACCGCCGACATTGGGCATAAGCCTACCAAGGGCAGCGACACCCTTAGCGGCTTTGTCGGCGGCGCGCTGGATCTGCTCGCCGAAAGACAGTCTGCTGTCGACCATGACTCCCAGGTACTTTGCAGCAGGCTTAGTCTCGAGTGTGACGTCACCTATCTGCACCGGGAACACGGTGTTTATCCTCTTTTTGGTGAGGACGACGATCTCCGTCTTACTGGTAGCCAGGGACAAGCCGTGATCTCGCATCCACCCGTTGACCTTGGCCATTACTACGCTGAGCCTCAGTTTTGCCTGCTCGACGTTCCTCGCAGCGATCAAGGCAGCGACGTCGTCAGCATAGCCAACGAGGCGGGTCTCATCGGGCATGTCTAGCCTCAGCAAGCTATCGTAGGACACGTTCCAGAGATCTGGTCCGAGAATGGACCCCTGCGCAGCCCCGGAAGTGATGGGAATGCGCCGCTGACCTTCGGTCGTGTCGTACAACAGAACGCGGTCTGACAAATACGCTTCTATCATACGCAGGAGGTAGGAGGGAACTTGGAACGTATGCTCAAGCGCCCACAGCATATCGCTCCACCTGGCGGAGTTAAAAGCGTTCTTCACGTCGAGCGTGACAAGAAGGACCACGCGGCGCGACCAGTGGTTGTGGTCCTCCGCCCTCCGCACTGCCTCAACTACCTCCTGAATAGCGTCGATGGTAGAGCGACCGGATCTGAAGCCGTACTGCTGCGGGGACAAGTCCCCCGCAGAGACGATGGCCTCGGTCAGCCTGACGCGCAGGAGCTTCTCAAGCACTTTCCCGGCCGTGTCGAGCATACACAGGGGTCGGAAAGAAGAAGGGGTCCCCGGTGTGCTCTTCGCCTTCGGGATAAGGACAAGGCGGGCAACCTTCCACGACGAAAAGAAAACGCCTTCCGCCAGACACGCGTTGAACATGTCGAGCAGAAGCCTTGGATTCACCTCCGCAGCGAGCTTGAGCACCTCCGCCGGAATGCCATCGGGACCGGGCGCTCTTCTGGGTCGTAGGGATCGGACGGCGGCGGTGAGTTCCTCTTCCCGGAAAGCTGGGAAGGCGCCTACCTCTCCGAAGTCCCTGACTGGCCGAACTGGGTGGCTGGGAAACAGTGTGTCGACGACGGCGGCCATGGCTTGTGGTTCCATGACCGCAGGTGGTGAGCGAGCCCCTAGCTTCTGGGTTACAAGTTTGTAGCCCGTCCCCCAGGGGTCGTTGTCGATATCCTGACACAGCTGTTTCCAGCACCTGACTTTACTCCGGTTGATGGCCAGAGGAGCAGGTTCAGCGCGCAAGCGCGCGCCCTCGGGAAGGACCTTGAAAAGGATCGCCTGATGGTCGCTGGAGGAGTAGTCCTCGCAGACACGCCAGTCGGAGATCCGCTGGGCAATCCCTTCAGAGGCAAGAGATATGTCAGGGATCGTCTCTCTGCACCCCGGACGGCGAAAGGTGGAAATGCCGCCCGTGTTGAGGATACAGAGGCCCGACCTGGCAGCCGACTCGAGGACGTAACGTCCTCGAGTGTCGGTCCGCGGGGAACCCCATTCCACGGCTTTGGCGTTAAAATCGCCACCGACTATGACCCCGCCAGAGGTGTTCATGATCTTATCCTCGATGGAATCGACCATGTGGTGGTAGTCTGCGATCGGTTGGTTAGGCGTGAGGTAACAGGAGAAGACGGTGAAACCCCTGCTCCTCACCCAAACGAAGCCGTTGCCCGATCCGGAATCGAAAACAGGCACCTTCCCGAGGTCCAAGATCCAAATCGCCGCAGTGCCGGAGGGGTCCGAGAACCACTGCGCAGAGCGTCGGTTCTGGTACTGCTCACTGAGAAGCAGTAGGTCAGCACCCTGCTCCGTGGCGAATTGGAACAGCAAGTCATTTGCTGTCCTGCTCCTCTGCATATTAAGTTGCAGAACACTGATCATTTCTGTTGGTTCTGGCGAAGCTCCTGGATGGCCCGCCTGTACTGCCCGCAACGACCAGACCCAGCGGAATGCTTGACCTGGTCGCCCTTCAAGCCGGCTTCTGTACACAGGACACAGGACAACGCTGCGTTGCACGCGCTGGCCCTGTGGTCCTGGCCGCCGCACTTGAAGCAGAGCTTGCTTCTATCGGGTCCAGAGCAGCGATTAGCGACGTGATCGAACCCCAGACATTTAAAACATCTGGAGGCCACGAGCTTCTCGCGTACCCGACAGCTCACGTACCAGATCTTCAGGTGGCCCTTCTCCAGGAGCTTCGCAGCTGCTCTGGCTCCCAGCGTAAGGATCGCCACCTTCTGGCCTCGAGCATTCGCCTTCGAGACGAAAGTCTTCACCTCGACGTTTTCGCCGATAGCGGATTTGACAGCTGCAGTCACCTCCGCCTCGGTCGTCAGCTCGTCGAGGTCCCTCACCTCCAGCGTCGACTTGGGCTCGAGAACGCTGACAGTCGCGTTCGTCCCCAAGATGTTCTTCAGGTCTTCGCTGAAGGCGGACTTGCTTTCGGAGGCGTCCCCGAGTTCGACCAGAAGATCGCCGGCTCGGGTCTTCCTCATGGCCTTGATAACGGCGCCCTTCTCATCGGGCTTCGCTTTGCTGCGAATCTCGCCCAGCACGTCGGCGTAGGATTTCCCCTCCGACGGCTTGATGAGAAGGGCGTCTGGCCGCGTCCTACGTGACCTCTTCTTCGGCGCCTTCTTGTTGTCCTGAGGGCCGGGCTGGCTTCCAGGCTGCTGGGGTGGGACTTTCTTCTTCTTCCCCTTCCTCTTAACGACGTCGGTCCATTTCTCGGGGTCCGATGTCTCCCCTGGACCGTCACCTCTGGGTTTCTTCTCAGCCTCCGGTTGGGCGGGGCTGGAAGCAGCCCGTTTCCCACCGGCCGGCTGAGCCTTAACGCGCAGTGATGGGGTCGTCTGCGTCGAAGCAGTCACCGACCCGCACGACTGCCAAGATTTCCTCAGCTGAAGGATGTGGTTAAGGCTAGTCTCCAACTGGACTATGCCTTCCTGCACATCCCTGCTGATGTTCTTCTGCCTGCCTGTCGCGGCCTTCATGACAGCGAGGGTGGCGAAGCACTTTTGAAGGTGCTCCTCCTCCTGCTGCCTGGCAAGTGCAATCACCGCCTGGAAGGGGGACGGGTCGGTGTGCATCGACTCAACGCCGCCGGAGGATGCTTGCTCGGTGAGCACCGGTGTTCTTGTCACCGAGGCAGTTGGTGTCGCTCGGCCTTGTGGCGACCTCGCGACACGAGGCTTCCGGCCAAAGGGGTCTTCTACCTCGACGTCCCCACTTTGAGAGGGTAGGCGAGGAAATTGATCCCTCTGGTTCGTTTTTGGGGTTAGGGTACCCCGGGAAGGTTCTTGCACCTTTTGAATAGTTTTTTCTTGTGAACCGCTCATAATGTCTGGATTAGCCCCCAAGACTGGGCGTTTGTTACCCCCCAAAACAGTGCCCCAAAGTGAGTGTCAAAACCGACCCGTCGCCAGAGCAACTATATCCGTGTTCGACCGCCTCCAAAACACCGGCGGTCCCAGACGAGCAGTGGCCTCGGCAGAGCCCCCCCGTGACCGCAGCAGGGCCCTATCCGGTCGCCAACCGGCACCACCACGGCCAAGGGGATTTTCGCCGGCTGATAGGGCAGCCAGGTCAGCTGGCTGGGCTGACCCGGGCCCCTGTACTATCCGGCAGCCTGGGAGGTGCAGAACCCAGTTTTTAAGGTGTACCCTTTGCTCGTCCTAGACCCCCAGCGCAGTGGAGGCTGAAGAACCCAGAGTCACCCCGGCAAGTAGGCCGGAATGATTTAGAAAAAACAACCGGGCTATTGAAATGAAACGGAGAATGCAGTTGTGAAAAGGAGACGCGAAAAAGGACCATTGCGTCCCCCTCCCCTTTTAGTCGGCTCTTACGACAAGCAGGGGATACTGTTGGACATTCTGTCCCGGCCCAACACGGGGAATTTTTTTTTTTTTTTTTTGGGTAGGAGGTGGAATGCGTTTACGCACACTGAGGGGCTCGTTGTCCCCTCAGTAGTGTCGGACTCCCACGAGCTCGATGTCCCGTGAACTACCGACTAAACCACCTCCCTCGGCACCGAGGACACTAGCCTGGAACTGTTTCACACATTACTTCGGGCTAGGCCTTTGATATTACGCCACTAGGGCAACCTCCTTGGGGAAAAGCTGAGGATTAAGGCCGATCGAGGTCGACCTTTTTCGCCCGAAGAATGGCCTGGACGTAGTGCTGGACACAGTTCCAGTTGCCCTCTCCCTGGAGCATAGCTTCGACGATGTTGTTTGGGCTGACGACCACGCCGATCTCAGATGAAAGCGAGGCTCGGCGGACGTGCCAACGGTCGCACTGAAAGAAAGTGTGCTCGGACGTCTCTGGGATGCCGGGGCAATACAGACAGTCCGGGCTGGCGACTTTGCCCATCCGGTGCAGACAGGCTCGGAAGTACCCGTGCCCAGAAAGAAACTGGGTCACGTAGTAATCGACCTCGCCGTGCTGCCGTTCCACCGATGGTCGGACGGAAGGTATGAGCTGGAAGGTCCAACGTCCCCTCAGCTCGGCTTCCCAGTCGCGCTGCCAAGAGTCGAAGCTGCGATCGCGCTCTTCCCTGGCAGCTGTTTCCCGGCCCACTTCAGGCCTCCACCGGTAAATCGCCTGCCTCTCCCTCGCGAGGAAGAGGACGGGAATGACTCCGGCGATCACCATCACAGCAGGCTCGGAGACTGTGCGGTAGGCCGAAGCGACCCGCAGAGCTCCTCGGCGCTGGACTCGGGCAAGCCGGTCTCGGTAGACTCGCTTCTCGAGTGCGTGAGCCCATACCTCCGCCTCGTACAGCAAGACTGACTGGACGGCAGTCATGAGCAAGCGGCGCTTGCAGGAGCGAGGACCGCCGACATTGGGCATAAGCCTACCAAGGGCTGCGACACCCTTAGCGGCTTTGTCGGCGGCGCGCTGGATCTGCTCGCCGAAAGACAGTCTGCTATCGACCATGACTCCCAGGTACTTTGCAGCAGGCTTAGTCTCGAGTGTGACGTCACCTATCTGCACCGGGAACACGGTGTTAATCCTCTTTTTGGTGAGGACGACGATCTCCGTCTTACTGATAGCCAGGGACAAGCCGTGATCTCGCATCCACCCGTTGACCTTGGCCATCACTACGCTGAGCCTCAGTTTTGCCTGCTCGACGTTCCTCGCAGCGATCAAGGCAGCGACATCGTCAGCATAGCCAACGAGGCGGGTCTCATCGGGCATGTCTAGCCTCAGCAAGCTGTCGTAAGACACGTTCCAGAGATCTGGCCCTGCGCAGCCCCGGAAGTGATGGGAATGCGCCGCTGACCTTCGGTCGTGTCGTACAACAGAACGCGGTCTGACAAATACGCTTCCAACATACGCAGGAGGTAGGAGGGAACTTGGAACGTATGCTCAAGCGCCCACAGCATATCGCTCCACCTGGCGGAGTTAAAAGCGTTCTTCACGTCGAGCGTGACGAGAAGGACCACGCGGCGCGACCAGTGGTTGTGGTCCTCCGCCCTCCGCACTGCCTCAACTACCTCCTGGATAGCGTCGATGGTAGAGCGACCGGATCTGAAGCCGTACTGCTGCGGGGACAAATCCCCCGCAGAGACGATGGCCTCGGTCAGCCTGACACGCAGGAGCTTCTCAAGCACTTTCCCGGCCGTGTCGAGCATACACAGGGGTCGGAAAGAAGAAGGGGTCCCAGGTGTGCTCTTCGCCTTCGGAATAAGAACAAGGCGGGAAACCTTCCACGAAGAAAAGAAAACGCCTTCCGCCAGACACGCGTTGAACATATCGAGCAGAATCCTTGGATTCACCTCCGCAGCGAGCTTGAGCACCTCCGCCGGAATGCCATCGGGACCGGGCGCTCTTCTGGGTCGTAGGGATCGGACGGCGGCGGTGAGTTCCTCTTCCCGGAAAACTGGGAAGGCGCCTACCTCTCCGAATTCCCTGACTGGCCGAACTGGGTGGCTGGAAAACAGTGTATCGACGACGGCGGCCATGGCTTGTGGTTCCATGACCGCAGGTGGTGAGCGAGCCCCTAGCTTCTGGGTTACAAGTTTGTAGCCCGTCCCCCAGGGGTCGTTGTCGATATCCTGACACAGCTGCTTCCAGCACCTGACTTTACTCCGGTTGATGGCACCGCGGAGCTCTCGGCGGGCCGCTCTGTGCTCAGCCGATCTGGCATTTGCATCAGGGCGGTTCCTGGCTCGCTGCGCAGCTCGTCGGAGACCAAGGCATCTCCTCCGGAGTTCCGCGATTTCAGGCGTCCACCAGTAAACCGGCTTCTTCCTGTGGCGGCGGGAATCTCCGGGCATCGACTGCTCACACGCGGTCGCGATGAGTCGCATCGTCGATGCTGCCAGATCTTCGGCACTTGTGAAATTCACAATGCTCTGGTCTTTAATTACGTTTTTATTAATAATAATAATAATAATAATAATAATTTTTTTGGGAAAGGTAGGTGGAATCCATTAACGGACGAAGTGTGGGACTCGCCGAAGCCCTACCCACTAAACCACCTCCTCGTTCCGGGCGAATCTCCCCCCGGGACCGTTTCGCACATTACTTCAGGGGGAGGCCCCGTGCTGGAAAACCACATACTTGAGACCGCGGTCTGTCAGAAGAGGAAACTACTTCCCTCTTCTTCTAGCCGGCTTGGACTTGCGTTGCTTTTCTGCCTGTTTGGCGTTTTCCAGGGCAAGCCTAAAAACGCGGCATGCCCCGGAACCAGCGGTGTGGTCGCATTGCGGTTTCGGCTGCAGCTCACTGCAGAGGAAGCAGTGAACTGCGTTGCCGCAGTCCTTGTGGTGATGGCCCGACTCTCCGGCATTTGAAGCCAAGAGCGGACCGATCCGTCCCCGTGCATTCGCTGCGACGGTGCCCTTAGCCCAAGCACTTGAAGCACCTGACGACCACGGTTCGCAGGCGCACCGCGCAGCTCAGATAACTCACCCGAAGATGGCCTTGCTTCAGGACTTTGGCGGCCTCTTCCTCGGAAAGGTCGAGGACCGCCATCTTTATTTGCCGCTTGTTTGCCGGTCCCAGCGACACCCTGCGTTTGTCACTGGGTCCACCAAGGGCCTTGTCAAGGGCGTCTACCACCTCGTTTGTCACCGTGAGGGCGTCGAGGTCCCTCACTTCTACGGACACCCGCTTGTCTGAAGCTACAACACTGCCGGTGTCACCAACGGCGACATCGAGGGCTGCAGTGAATTTCTCTCTGTCCGAGCCCTTCCCCAGCCGGAGGATGACATCCCCCTTCGGAGTCGGTCTCGCACAGACGATCTTGGCGGAGCAGGTGTCCGGATTAATATCCTTCCGGATCTTTCTGAGAACACCCGCATAGGACTGGCCACTGGCCACCTTGACGAGCACAGAAGAAGGACCCGCGCCCGCCTTAGGCCTAACCTTCGGCCTCACGGCCACCGCACCCTGATCGGGTTTGGTAACCGTGATAGCCGGCAGTTCCTCCGCCTCCGCCTTTTTAGGTTTCTTCTTTGCCTTCTTTTTCTTCTTCGTCGGCACAGCCCTAGGCTCGTGCTCATCAGAGCTCTCACTAGGGCTGTGCACCCGCTTGGCTGGAGCCGAGGCACTGGCCGCGAGGACGGCATCTTTGAGGAGCCGCCCTTGGATCCGCGACCTAGTCCTCTTCCGTGCATCTCTTGCCACCTCAATGTCGTTGACATTGTGGTGGTACCTGTCCTGGATATCTGGAATTTGAGTTTCTGGCTCGATACACGGATACCTGCGGTAATCCAGGCACACTTTTCTTTTTTAGGGCGATTTACAATTTCTTTCATGGGTCAGCAAGTATTTACATGGAACATAAGGCAGTCATTAAAGGATCTGAATGCATCTTCTGCAGACATGGCGGTTTCTAGGAAACTCCAGTCTTGTCTCGATAGGTTCGAATTCAGGAGATTGATATTTGTGGGCCTTGTGTTCCTTATCTTTTGCCGAGCCTTTGGCTCCACCTTAGGCAAGTGACCACCCACAACAGCCTCTTGGCCATTGTGGTCAGAGATTGCTGTGACGACCACAGATACCACTGCATCACTGATATTGGTAATGATGTTGTCAATTGCGGTTTTTGATATTGATGTCACTCTGGTTGGAGTGTTTATTGACCACTCGAGATTGAAAGACCGCAGAACATCAGAGAACTGTTTGGTTGTGGGATGTTCGAGATCAAGGGTGTCAATGTTGAAATCCCCCATTAAAATGAAAAGTCTCCCTCTTTTTGTCAGGCCTTCTAAAATATTTTCTAATTTAGAAAAGAAAGAATCTTTATTTCCGCTCGGGGATCTATAAACACCCACAACCGTTAGCTCCGATGAAGACGTCTGCAACTCGATCCCAGTGGCCTCAAGGTCCATATCTGTTGCCTGACTATTTCGATGGCTTTACAATTGATTTCATTTTTTGTGAAAATTGCAACGCCTCCACCTTGGTGGAGACTTCTGCAGTACCAGCTCGACAAAGTGTAATTTTGAATTTTGCACCATTCAATGTTGTTTTTATCCAAACCATTTTCAGTAACGATAAATACGTCAGGGTTTAGCTCAGCCTGAGACCATGATTTGTGTCAGGGCCCCCAGAAGCATAAAACAATATTCGTTTAAATATACATAATATGCATACACACACACACACACACACACACATACACACACACACGCACACACACACACACACACACACACACACACACACACACACACACACGCATATATATATTTGTGTATGTGTGTGTGTGTGTGTGTATGTGTAAGCATGATGGCGGCTGCAAGATTTGTCTGATCCTAATATGAAATCTGGTATATACAAACATGTAAAGTGGTAATTATCCGGACAAGTTTAAAAACCAGCCCGATCGGACCACCGTGCACTGGAAAGGGGGTAGAGGGGGATAAACCCCCCAAAAATGGTTTTTGAGTTTTTTAAAGTAGAAAAATTCAAATAATCCAATTTGTGTTATAACGATTGAATTCAGCTCAAAAAAAAAAACAATCCCCAAAACGTATTTGATAGGGCTTTTAGTTTTAAGAGGACCTTCCAAATAAAACATTGTCATGTAATGGTCTCGGGCTTAAATCTTACCATGAGACCTATGGTAATAGCTTATTCATTTAAAGAAATTTGCTAAAACTTAGTTTGTGGTCTCAACTAGATGAGATCTAATGGATGTTAGAATAAAATCGCTGGGATATTTCAATTTTTGTGCCCAGCAAACCTGCATACTCATTTCCTATGTTATCCCAACGGGAAATAGAAAATCGATATCTTCCTATTTCTTAACATATCTCGATAAAGCTTGGTATGTATGACTTCTTTTAAGCACAGATCTTCTAACTATTGAATAAAACAACCCTATTAAGTATATGACATACCTGTTGCAGCAAACCTTGCATATCAATTTCTTATAAAATTACAAAAACATAATACATTGTAATGTTGAATTGGACTATGTTTGTGTACATTTTAAATTCGCTAAGTATACGCAGGTCTGCTGCAATGGGGATATTTATATTTATATGTCAGTGATTCGGAGACAATACAATAAAACATGAAGTTGAAATGTATCATTTATCAGGACAGCGACTAACAACCAAGCGAACCCTTGTAGATTTTTATTACCGGCATGGCCGATGGGTACTTGACGGACGGCGTCTGCTGCCACTCCTCCTTGTCGTAGATGACGTTACACTGGGCGGCGGTGACGGGCAGGCGCGCCGGGCTGCTGAGGACCTCGAGGGAGCCGCCCACGGAGCACGCGTTGTTGGGGGCGCCGGAGCCCTCGCAGGGGGCGCCGAGCAGCAGCGCCGCCGCCACGCAGAGGGCGCGGGCGGTCATGTCTGGGGCCTGACTGCGAGTGTCTCGCCGCGCCGCCGGCCTCGCCAGCACGTGCACGCGATAACTACACTGTTCACAAGGACATGCGAATTTGTCCTTAACTATCTAGTTAAAGTGGATTTATCTACTTATTTAATTCTTGTCAAGGCGACATAACGGTGATAACTTTTTGCATTTCAGTTCGTTCTACTTCTAAGTTATATCGGCAATGTTTGGTTTGGAATATGTACTTGGCACAAATACTGACTTATCGATTGTGAAGCATATTTTCACATAACAAGCAATGTTCTAGGTATGGTTGTTTCAGATATCAGAATATTAGATAGCATAATAATTATTGTCTGTTTTTTTATATAATCAACGTTTGTTAAACTCAGCTTTAAAATACACGATTTTAATAATATTGATTACGTTACAAATTTCCGTACAACCATAAGAAACGTCCTAACGCCGGTTGAGATCTAAGAATATTGGATGTCATATTACACGTCATGACTATTTTTTTTATATAAGTTGTATTTGTCACACTCTTAAGTCTAACTGGTTTTCTAACTTTTATATCTGATTTTGAGGGATCATGACTGATGCAATAATTAATTCAATAGGCTACAAAGCAATAGGTTTATGATACAAACGTCGATTTGCTCCGGTATGTTTTAAATCTACCTGTATTATAGTGGGGAGGCGCATATAGTAAAATATGTCAAATTACAAAGTTGGCTCACCCCGAAAGCTGACCGGCAACCACCATGCTAGATTTTATTGTATAGTAGTAGAGATGACATTTTGACCGGTGGTCGCTTTGTATGAGTGGGACTCTCTGTTTTGGACGCCATTTTGGAAAATGGCGGATGTTAATGTTTTATCCTTCGTAGTTTGGTAACCAGTCAAGCTAAAAACTTGATCTAGGTATCAAATTATATGTTTTTGGGGTCAAGGAATTCGAAAAAAATATTAAATTATTCATTACTCTGTTCAGGGCACCATTTTGGAAAATGGCGGATGCTATTGTTTGATTCTTCGTAGTTAGGAAACCACTCGAGCTAAAAACTTGATCTTGGTATCAAATTATATGTTTTTGAGGTCAAGGAATTTGAAAAAAATTTTAAAATATTAATTTTTCTTTTATGGACGCCATTTTGGAAAATGGCGGATGCTAATGTTTTAGTCTTCGTAGTTAGGGAACCACTAATCTGTTTTAAATATTCAAATTGAAGCTGTTATGTTAGTGAGTGTAATTATACTTGAAATAAAAACTTAAGTGATATACTTATAATGTGTCGGCCGAACTTGAGATGTGTCTAAAAATATAGCTTTGTTAGCGGAAGGTATTTCAGGTTTTCAGGACTTAGATAACCTTCGGCAAATAAATGTTGCTTTTCTTGGTAATATTTGATCCCATGATAAAAACTTATACCTCTCTGAATTTGAAATTGAACTGTCTACATTTTGTATGAGAAAATGTTATAGTTTTTTTAAGAATTTTCAACTGCCGCCATTTCGAAAATACAAATGTTCTTTAACACAATTTTTAAGAAATTTTAAGCTTGTCTATAACAAAAGCATATAAAAAATATCAAGTTTCGCGATTATATCTCAACTCGGTTT
This sequence comes from Flexamia atlantica, assembly GCA_035578135.1. Classification (NCBI taxonomy): domain Eukaryota; kingdom Metazoa; phylum Arthropoda; class Insecta; order Hemiptera; family Cicadellidae; genus Flexamia; species Flexamia atlantica. The sequence goes on from JAQJVK010000001.1 coordinate 181,411,108, forward strand.
GGAGATTTTAATAATTTAAAAAATACATATTCGAAGATACGCTCGCATGGCCAAATTTTGAGCCTTAAAATATTTCTACAATGCTTGATAAGTTTCTATCTGGTAACCAGAAACCTAATAATTTTATACTATCTTTCTCAATGTATTGGTTGTTCCGAATGCTAGATATTGGTTAGGCGCACTCAGAAAAATGAGTATAAATACATCTAGTCACTTTGAAAAATAGAAAATGGATCGTATATACGAATAAATTAACAATATTTAGTTCCTTGACCTCAGTAACCTATTATTCGACACCAAGATCAAGGTTTTAGCTTGAGTGGTTTCCAAACTACAAAGACTTAAACGTTAATATACGCCATTTTCCAAAATGGCGTCCAAAAAAGCGATATGAATAATTTATTAATTTTTTCAAATTCCCTGACCTTAAAACCATATTATTCCATACCAAGATCAAGGTTTTACCTTGAGTGATTTCCAAACTACAAAGACTAAAACGTTAATATCCGCCATTTTCCAAAATGGCGTCCAGAAAAGAGATAAGAATAATTTATTATTTTTTTCAAATTCCGTGACCTTAAAACCATATTATTCCATACCAAGATCAAGTTTTTAGCTTGAGTGGTTCCCTAACTACGAAGACTAAAACATTAGCATCCGCCATTTTCCAAAATGGCGTCCATAAAAGAAAAATTAATATTTTAAAATTTTTTTCAAATTCCTTGACCTCAAAAACATATAATTTTATACCAAGATCAAGTTTTTAGCTTGACTGGTTACCAAACTACGAAGGATAAAAGATTAACATCCGCCATTTTCCAAAATGGCGTCCAAAACAGAGAGTCCCACTCATACAGAGCGACCACCGGTCAAAATGTCATCTCTACTACTATACAATAAAATCTAGCATGGTGGTTGCCGGTCAGCTTTTGGGGTGAGCCAACTTTGTAATTTTGGCCATCCGCCTCCCCACTATTAAATTTATACCCGATTATTTTAGATTATTAGTCCAACTACAAACTGAATGTGAGAGCTACATTAAGAGGCAGTGTACGGCACAGTAACAGTGTAGTAGATGTCGTTCAGGAAGTTCTGTATTAAAGCTTTGAATGAATCGAAGCAAGACAAACGCATATCTAAAAGAATCAATATGTAAAGGTGTGACGTCAGTCATGTGGATATCATCATCATATTATATTTAATTTCGTAAGGTCAAAATTTAATTTGCGTCAAAATTGTGGGCGTCGGCAAGTCGTAGAAAGATGGGAGAGGGCTCAAATTAAAGGTCTCCATTCCGTGATGGCGGGAAAATACCAAAATTACTTGAAATCCACCAGAAAATTAGATATAACATAAAATATCTGCCTTTAAAAAGCATTAGAATCTAAAAACGTCTGTTTTGTTTACATTAAAACATGTGTTGTTAATAGTTGGTTTAAAACCACATGATAGATGTTGATTTGTAACATGGTTTATTTAAAATTTAGCTTTAAATGAAGTTTGAAACTACTATAAGAAATAACTATTTTTTACTTTTGAATTGTATTACTTTATAATTTAGGGGCTTTAACATACTCACCATTTTAAAAACATTAGGCATTACATACTTCTGTTTTGTTTACATTAGTAGTAGGCCTACTTGATGCTGGTTTAAGCCAAGTGATTTGTAATATTAATACAATCGATAAGCGCAGACCATAGGTATAGAAAAAACTTAGCATTTTTAAGGCCTATAGCTCTGCCAGTTTAATGTGCGGTCGGAAATGGTCATTGTGCTACAGTAACAGCGATTGAGAACAATATCAACTTTAAACTTGGCCAATAAAAGGACAATGAATCTTGAATATACAAAAACAAAGCAGCATTACTCCCGGGAAACCAAAAAACGAGTGGGGCATTAGGTAAAATCCTCAATATTAACTATTCACTAAGCTGGTGGTCTCCAAACCTAACTCCCGCGTATGGGTGGAGCCAGAGGCTCTAACGTGGAGTGTGGAATCGTGAATGAGAGACCATTTTCTGATTTCACACTTACTTTTTTGCCTATGGGGTAAAAAATGTAGCTTCAATTGCAAGTTTCCTAAATAAGTACCCTCTGAACAGCTAGAGGCTACATAGAGCTTGATGACGTCACAATTTGTTCGCATTTTTGCGTTAAATCTCATGGCTTTCCTTGAGATATAAATTAAGAGCTACAATCTGTGCTTAACCTATACACGTACTAGGAAATGTCAAAATCTTTATAACATTACACATTGAACGTTTGAATCCGTCAAACTGGTACCGATTTGTGAGTGTGAAGGAAACATTAAACATTCAGCATTTGTATTTTATTTATAGGGGCTTTTGCCCCTACAAGCCACTAGTCATATATTTAATTTCGTAAGGCGATTCTTTGCGTCAAAATTGTGGGCGTCTGGCAAGTCGTATAGAAAGATGGGAGTGGGCTCAAATTAAAGGTCTCTATTCCGTGATGGTGGGAAAAATAATGAAATTGTTTGAAATTCACCAGACAAGGAGAAATAATGTAAAATATCAGCAATTTAAAAAGCATTGGGATCTTAAAAATGTCTGCTTTGTTTACATAAAACATTTGATGCTGATACTCGATTGAAACCATGTGCTAGATACAGGCCCCCCACATCATTTCGTGGGCCCCGTTGCTAATAGTCATGATGGGTCCCCTCTTACTACTAAAAAAATAAATGAATTACTATGAGTATATTAACAGCTTGGCTAAGGCTTATTGATTATGTATTGATGCATATGTGTATTATTACAATAGCTGTGTTATCATAGGTTGAGAACACATCCTAATTTTATCATTGAGACATTGAGTAGCAGAAGAAAAAGCCTTAGGTAAAAATGAAGGAAGCAAAGCAAATACATAATTATAAAAAAATTTTAAGAAAATCTAATACATATTTCACAAAATTTGTTTTCCTAATACCTTACTAAAATCAAACTAAATTCAAAGCTTAACACTATGTAAACATACGTGAAAGTTATATGCTGCATTGCATTGAAAGAATGAAAGTTACATTTTTCTGGCTATGATCATTGAGAATTTTACAATTAATTACATCACTAGAGTCAAGACTTAATGTAAGTCGGTGCTCGATTGCTAACACTCCAAATGTTAGATAAAAAAATAAAGAAAGAAATGCACTTCGTTCTTAAAAAGAAAGAAAATAAAAATATAAAATAGGATTGATACACATAAATCTAGTCCTAGTGATTTAATTAATGTTTTCTTTCTATGATTTATTTAAAAAAATGTATTTTTATTTTTCCCCATCCTAGCAGGCCCCCTCGGCTCACGGGCCCCGTTGCCGTGGCAACGGTAGCACCGGCCATGTGAGGGCCCTGGCTAGATATTAACATATGGTAGATCTAATAGCCAGTTTGTTATGAAGCTATTTTGTAATATAATAAATAAGGATTGTTTTAATTTTCCCTTATTAGGGGCGTTCAGCCCCTTCAAGTTACTAGTAAGTTTTAATTCTGTGGTAGTTTGTATGACCGAAGTCATAACTCATATCTATTTAATATGCATATGCTCATTTCCAAAACAAAACCGACCCTAGATAAGTCTCCTTTCTGCAGAAGGTTATCTGCATCTAAAGCAACATTACTTATTGGTAACTTAAATGTATTATATCTTCTTATGTGTATATATAATATGTCTGTCTCCGATTAAAATATGACTTTCTCCATAAAAGGAAAGAGGAACAATGTTTCACAAAAAACTCAGTGTAACGGCAACATCGCTGCGTTAACTTTCTGGACGGCTCTCGTATATTACAGCTTTTAAAAACCTGAAGAAAAAACAGAATACAATAATTCATCTTACAATTAATGTCCCAAGAATCGCTAGTTTTAGCTGGTTTCCTTCCCCGGCAAGGTGGCCGAAACATCAGGACTGCGGATTACATCAGTAATCGAGTGCCGGGGTTAAGAGTTACTGTATTGGACTATATAAAATTGAAAGAAGTAAGAGGTCTTTAACAGACAAACATTTTTTTGTAGGTCACAATTGTTTTAGGGGCACCTAAGGATCGAAGATACGAGTGGTCACTAATGCCATTTTAAAAGGTTTAAATAGTACTAGTAAACCCGTTGCTCGAAATCGAGCAATAGTTATGTATTGATTTAAAAATAAAAATAATCATGGTACAGTATTCTAGAACTATTTTATTTATTATTTGGTTGAACTTCCTGTTATACTGAATGTTTTACAATAGCTTTTTTAAACTAAATTTCTTGTGAATACTCAATCATCTTTAAAGAGATGTCGATGTCTTTAGTGTTCTCTACGAATATTAATCTTCTTGATTCTTGATTAAGAGCCCCTCAAAGGAGTTGGCTTGACCTGCCGCCACATATACAGTAGTCCATGAGAAAGTCTGGGGAGAGAAGCTAAATTCCAACTTTTGCAGTGGACTGACCCTGAGCCCTAGTCATAGCGAGTGCTGGAATTACTGGAAACTGGGTTCTTTTTATTATAGAACATCATTAAACACAAACATCATTTGACAAACATCACAAACATAATTTCATGTTTACATCATTCATGGTTAGCATTTTCTTAGATGAAATAAATTAAAGTAATTTACATTTTCATGTAATTTTCTTTTAGGAAATTGCTCACAAAACGCTTCACATTCACATTCACCATAAACTCCAATCGAAGTGTATACTCAACTAAGTTCATCAAGATGAAATTGTCATACGTAAATGAATTATTACTTGAAATACCCCATGCAACATATATAAAAGGAAAATAACCAAAACCAATTGTTATTTGAAAATCGACTGCAATTTTTTTGTTTAGAAAACACTTTTTAAATGGCTTGTTAGAATTAAACATGGGTAAAGAAGAATTAAATTATGTTTTGTAAAAAAATAAAGTTAGGCTAGTTGGTTTCGTGGGTTCTACGTTATTTTTGTAAAAAACTTTCTGAAATTCAGTGTATGTGACTAAGAGTTGCTTTCCCCAAATCTAGTTTTATTTGAAAATCTAAAACTTAAGTTTATTAAAATTTGTATTTTCCTGATCATATGGTATATATTTTAAACATTAGAATATTCATAAGGTTTAAATTAAATTCACCATTATTTTAAACCTCAATTGGGGAAAGCGGTCCTAAGTAGCGTATGACCCGTCTTAATCTCAACCCGAACTAAAATGGTTCAATAAATCTACTCATAATGAATGTTAAGTCTGTTTCTTTTTTCTTTTATTTATATTTATATTTATAAAATTCATACATAAGAATTTATTTTTTCGTTTAGTATTTTTCTTTGGAATATAAACATATGTGAATATTAAGATCTTCACACATATGATTCAAAATAAATGTTTTTAAAACTGAATTCTGACCTAAGTATGTATTAGGATAATAGTTTATTTATTTACATCTTCCATCATCTGAAATGCCTCCAGCTCTACATGCAATGATTTCAATTCCATTAACAACATATGGCTTTGCTGAAAAACTTTGCTCCAATCAGCTGCTTTATTTGAAAATACTATTCCCATGTTAAATCTTATGGACTAATATGAAACTTTAAGGGCGTCTAGGGCTCTTCCCTTTGGTCAAACCTTTTTAAATTTATTTCCTGCAAAACTTCACGCCAAGCTCTTTCCAATGACACCTAAATTATTAAAATCGGCCCAGTAGTTTAGGAGGAGAAATGATCACAAAAAAAACACCTAGCGTATTAAATAAGTAATAGATGAAACAATTTATTTTCGTTATAAACACCTAAACATAATCTGATTTTTCGCTCTCGAGGTTTAGTCTGTTTGTCCTTGTCGTGAGTTCAATTCCAGTAAACTACTGCCAATTTACGTCAACAGCCGTAACGAGGCGGATGTAGGATATAAACTATTTATCCGCACGTCAGTATATGCAATCATCATGGTACATTTTAGCGAATTTCCCCTATAGGGAAGTAGCTATTACCGTAGGCGGCACGGTGAGACTTAAGCCCGGGACCATGTTATTTTTTCATTTTGAGGTCCCTAGACCCCAAAAACACTGTTCGTTCATTTTCATATATATATATATATACCTGACCGTAGGCGCGATAACTTTTGTAAAAAAGGTCCGATCTTGATGAAATTTGGGACAAACGTGTAAAGCGTCATTCATGACTTCGAGTTCGAAAACCAGCAAGATTGATTTACTCTAAGAAGGTTTTTTTCACAAAATAAAATTTATTTTCAAGATTTAACACCTTTTTACTAATTATTTTTAAACTTAATGGTCAAAATTGGATTCAGCTTAAAAAAAACAAACAATTTAGCATTTTGAATTATTATTCTACGTTAATCCGTTGCTTAGATATTGGATAATATTGGATGTGCTAAACACAGTACGTTGTCCAATATTGTTTTTAATTTTTCCCTCCAAAAAGTATAGGCACCTTGATTTGAGATGTTTTTTAAAAATACGATTCTGAACATATGATTAAATTTGCAGATGTAGAATATTTTATTTGTGTTTATTTTGGATAGTTAAGAGTTCATTGATCAAGATTTTGCAGAAAATATATACTATATGAAAAAATACAAATTATTTTTAAATTTAATAAAGAAAGTAAGAGCATTTGGAGGCGGGGATGTCTTGGTCTAAACTGCCTGAAAATGTAGCATAATATATGATGTTTACAATTATGAGGATTGATAATATGTTTTATTGAAATTGGCTGGAGATGTAGGTCTGTTGCAATAGGGATGTTTTAATTACTATAAAACTGACCATATCATTGAATTTAATTTTTTCATGACATTAAATTATTTGTTTGTTTTGAGTGTTTTGAGTTCATTGGTTATATGTTTGTTGAAATTTATATTCTATAACAAGATTACAGATATTAAAAATTAAAAGACTAAGAATTATATAAAATACAAAAGTGTATGTATTACTAATGAAAACCAGTATGGTCTCTTTGTTAATTTTCCTCTTGTTTAAAGCTCATGAATGATTAAATATGTGTTTTTAGTATATTATTTACTTAACGTATTCAAATGATACTTTCCTTCAAACAAGTTGAATGCTCACATATGCAAAATAAATCCTATGGAAATTCGCTGAGTACGCAGGTCTGCTGCGACGGAGGTATTTTTTATTTAACTCTATAGACATCGGTTGCGAGAATTATCATTAGCGTTTGTGTATAGTTGGAATTCGAATCCTCAGACTGAGATGATTCTTATGTATTAGGTGATATTTGTGAATTTGACCTGTAAGGAAGAAGCTGTTACCGTAGGTCTCATGTTGAGACCTAAGCCCAAGACCAACATAACTTTTCGTTTCGAGATCCCCAGATGCCAAAAACATCATTCGCTCTGCTCATACCGGATGTCCCATAATAGTCTCCCCCAACTTTTTCCTATATTTTTTCAAATTTCAATCCCACACCACCCCCAAACATTGTTGGGTAGTTGATACTTCATTTTGAATGGGTACCCAATTTTGGCCGCCATCTTGGATCCGCCGAATTGGGTTCACAATATGTTTTCAAATGTAAAAGGGGTGTTGTAACCCATCATTTCAAGCTAAATTTTTTCAATTATTACAATGCCGCAAACCGTTTCTTAGTATCTCGATTGGTTCTCAAGATATGAGTTATTTTATTTTATTTATTTTCAACCAATTCTAACATTGCAAATTGATAAAATATGCCCATATAACCATAAAATAATGCTAGATAGTGACGAATAACCACCATCAGTCATTGTTGAGTTATTTCCACTTAATTTTAACCAATGCAAATGTTTTGGCCGCCATCTTGGATCCGCCATTTTGAAATAAAGTAAGTGATTTCAAATATGATAATGGTATTGTGACTCATCATTCCAAATTAGCTTTTTCACAAATTCAATGCCACAACCCGTTTTTAATCATTGTGTTTAGTGTTGAAGATATCGACAAATTTCTAATAAAAAATAAAAATATGAATTTTTGAAAAATTAAGTTTTATAGCTAAAAACTGTTTTATAGCTCATACATTTAAGAGTATAGGATAGGGGGAAAAACTAAAAGTTACTGAATATATAATACTGTAAAAAGAAATACCCCCGTTGCAGCAGACCTGCATACTCAGCGAATTTCAAATGCAAAACAACATATTTCAATCCTACATAGCGAGATTTGACATGTTTTTGTAAGCTCCATAAGAATAATATGGGGAATGAGTATGCAGGTGTGCTGCTACAGGTATATTAAAACTGGGTGGTTTTAATTCAATATTTAGTAGATCTGAACTAGAAGAAGCTATTTACCAGGTTTTCTTGAGATATGTTGAGAAATAAGCGAGATATAGAATTTTAGTTATTTCCCATAAGGTTAACATTGGGACAACGTACTGTGTTTACCACTTTCAATATCTCGGTAACCAATGGACATAGAGCAGTGTTTCAAAAACTAAATTGTTTGTTTTTTTGAGCTGAATTCAATGGTGCCCACAAAAATTCGATAACTTTTATTTTTCCATGTAAAAAACTCTAAAAACCCATTTTTGGAGGGGTTTATCCCCCTTTAACCCCCCTTCCGGTGGTCCGATCGGGCCGGTTCACGAACTCGTCCAATTGATTACCACTTTACATGTCCGTACCAAATTTCATGAAGATCGGACCATTTTTGCGGCCGCTATCGTGCTAACAGACACATAGATGTATATAAATATATATATATATATATATATATATAAATTCGAACGAATAGTGTTTTTTGCTTCTGGGGGCCCCAAAACGAAAAGTTATAGTGGTCCCGAGCTTAGGTCTTACCATGAGACCTACGGTAATAGCTTCTTCCCTATAGGGGAAATTCGCTAAAAAGAATACTAAAAAGAATACTGTAATATGATTAACCGTAAAAGTATATTACGTTACTAGCCCCGTAAGTACCGTTTTACCGTACGAGCATGACAGTTCCCGCGCCAGCCGCCTAGCGCGTCTGGATTTTCTTGCGAGTACGGTAAAACTTACTGGGTGTGTGACGTACGATACTTTACATCATACTACTCAAAGAAAACATATTTTTTATCATAATGTATTCCTTGAATAAACTATTACGTTTCTCAATTCTTCAAACCTAGCCTATAATGAACTAACAATCATTTGCTGCTGCCACTAGTGCTGTCACTTTATTCCTCTGAAGTAACCAATAAACGAATAAACATGCATTAAACGTTGGTTTACTTGCCGTACAGTAAGTTTTACTGTCCGGCAAAGAGTGACTGGTAAAGAGTAATTTTCCAGCCAAGAGTAAAGCACAGAAAACAGATGTTTCTGTGTAATATGATGTAACGGAATAAATAATGTAGAAAACATTTTTTAAATATTTTTACTCTTTAATAATAGACCCCCCCCCCCTAATAATTTGTATAACGATCATTATGAAAACTTTTTTGGTCGTGATTACTTTTCAGAAACATAAGATTATAAACTGAGGAAAATTACCCTTTAATCCCTTCCAAGAAAAATGTAATTTCAGACCGATGCAAATTAAGACTTTGTTAAATTACATATGAAGTGTTGTTAAAGTGGCATAATAATTAAGGAATATTTAACGAATTAAGCCTTTAACTTTGATTTTGATTAAGCTAGTTAGTTTGATTTTTGATCAAGTTTAGTTACAATAAAATTAAAATACTTCAATCTGGTTACGGTGGGTCGTGATTGAGTTCTATTTTCACTTAATCAAAACTTGCTTTCATGTTGCGTGTATAATTAGCAGCAACAAACTCAGCAAGTTATTTTAGTACAGAATAAACCGTACAAGGCAACGAGATTACCGCAGAAGCGTACAACATTACATGGCGATATTGTTAGCTACATTAAAGTTTTACGCGAGACAAAATTTCTTAACGAAGCTGTTAAAAATAATGTTTATTGAGTTTATATTGAGAATTTAGATAGGATAGAATTTAAAACATCGTTTAAATCACTGATTTATGTTCCGAATATAAACAATATATTATATTATGTTTGTGAAAAGGAATTTTTACACCATCTTATGACCTTATAGGAGAAATGATACTAGAAAATCACACTGGATGAACGTAGTGTCACGTGTAGAAAATAGTGTTGAGTCACGTTTTGCATTGTTTGTCAAGTGCAGTACGGTGTGACATGTCGGAGAGTGAGAAACCTTGTTATTGTTCAAATTAAAATTGAAATTCAAATATTTTTATTGCAGTAAAGACAATATACATTGCATTGCAAACGTGAAGTAGTATAGGTACAATTTTTTTCACTTTGTATAAAAAGTGACACACCAATGCTAGATTTCATTCGCGTAAAATATTTGCTCTAATTTTGATTTCCCCAGCGCCTTAGCATGAACTCATCAATCGAGTAAAGCGACCTTGACACTAAAAAGCGTTTAAGTCGAGTTTTGATTTTGATCTGGGATTTGCTTGATTTCTTTAGGGAGCTTGTTAATAAACTTAACACCAGCCTGTGAGGGTAAGTGCCTGTTGTACCTTTGTACTGTCTGCATTGGATCATGTGTTTTTCTTTTATCATATGTTTATATTTGTCAATCGAATGTTATGATTTTGTTTCACTACATTATTTTTGTTCCTTTAGAAATATACGTTTTACAAATATAGAATTGATTTGTGATAATGGCGACGATACTGAGCCTACGTGTTTTTCCTACAATACTTGTTTAGATTCACATTTTCATTTTGTAAGTTAAATTTCTATTATGGCTGAAGATCTCGTTGCTACTTTGATAGAGGCTCTTCGTCAACTTCAACCGCCTCAACAAACACCACGGACAGATAACAGCTTCGACGGTCGTGGTTTTCAACTACAACCATATGACGAAAATGAAGAATCTTTCGACAATTACGTGAATAAGTTGGAGAATTTTTTCAAACTTCGCAATATCACGGAGGACAGCGATGGAGCAGACACGCACAAAGTCCAAATTCTACTGAACTGTCTCGGTCCCAAAGTGTTTCGGACTTTAACAGCTCTTACAGCGCCACAGAAACCTCATGAACGGAGTTATGTTGACCTTATCAACTTACTCACGGAACATCTCTGCCCTAAGGCGAGTGAAATGGCAGAACAACACCGATTTGTTCTTCGACTTCAAGAGGAAGGAGAGTCAATAGGACAGTACGTATCACATCTGCGACATGTAGCAAATGCATGCAACTTTAGATGCACGGCATGCAACGCTTCAACGATGGATGTACATTTGCGTTCCCAGCTTGTAAGGGGACTTCGGGACAATGACATTCGTGAACGGATCTTGCAAAAGGGGTCAACCAAGACTTTTGACGAAACAGTTAAGATGGCGATCGCATCCGAGGCAGCAAAGTTAGAAAGTCGTCAGATGCAAAACCAAAGGCTACCGATTTCAGAGGTCAATAAAGTAAGCTTAGCTAATAGATCCGCTGATCTTTCGATCAAAGACAAACTTAAAACTATGCAAAGCCACTGTTTTAGGTGTGGCAGTCCATCACACAGGTCCAGTGAATGTGAGGCTAAAGACCGGTCATGTCATAATTGCGGGAAAATCGGACATCTGGCAAAAGTATGTCTTGCGACTTCAAATCATACTAAGCATAAGAGCCAAAAACAATTAGACAAATCGTCAGCTAATTCGCAAAAGACGGTGGTTGCACTGAGAAATATATTTTCGAGATTTGGATTACCAGGAACTGTTGTGACTGATAACGGTGCGGTGTTTACGTCCCGAGAATTTCAATCTTTCATAAAATTGAATGGCATAATTCACAAGAGGACCGCCCCATATCACCCGTCTTCTAATGGTCAAGTCGAACGATATGTACAGGTGGTAAAGAAAGGTCTTAGGGCGATGTCGTCTGAACCCGGAGACATCCATCTTAAGCTATGTAGACTCCTTTTACAGTACCGACGAACACCTCACAGTAGTACTGGAAAAATTTTTTCGGAGTTGTTGATGGGGCGAAGAATAAGAACGAAGCTAGACATGCTTAAAGAAAACAAGACAAATGACGTCACACCATCAAAAGAACCAAAAAAGAAGTTCAACGTGGGTGACTGGGTCCAATTCCGGAATTTCCACGACAATGTCGAAAAGTGGAATTACGGAAAGGTTGTAAAGACTGACGGACACTTACACTACTGGATTGAATCACAGGGGAAGACAGAAAACGACACGTGGATCAAATGCGATCTACTTTAATTCATGTCAGTGAGATTACTAAGAACCAAGAATTGAAGTTGTTAGGATGGCCGACCTCCAGGAACCAACGGCAAGACTTGGGAGATCAAGGTCAGTCAAGAATAACAAGAGCAATGTCTGGTGAGTTGTCTGGATTAGTTGGGCAAGATTCGATTCAAAATCAACCTACACAGAGCAGTACGGGGATCGACGGGCACGAGTTAAGTCACATTTCTGATTCAAAGCCTGAACCAATGGGTCTGAGACGGTCAACTCGTGAAAGACACCCTCCAATACGTTTCCCGGAGTTGTAAATTAAGAGGGGAGGACTGTTGTATCTTTGTACTGTCTGCATTGGATCATGTGTTTTTCTTTTATCATATGTTTATATTTGTCAATCGAATGTTATGATTTTGTTTCACTACATTATTTTTGTTCCTTTCGAAATATACGTTTTACAAATATAGAATTGATTTTTGATAGTGCCCGCACGCCACAGTCCTATGCTGCTGCGCACGGAAACTGCCCCTGCCTCTAATATCATGGTTGTGGATTTGACTGCCCTGAACAAGAGAACATTTCGTGCAGCAATAAAATACCACCTCGAAGGTGTAAAGTGAGGGCAGAGTGAGTAAATCAAGCTCCCTAAAAGCATCCCTGCACGACTCTCTTGGATGCAGATTCAAAATGATTCTGATTACTCTTTTCAGTCTGTATTTAGCGCAACCACCCCATAGCCTGATGCCATAAGCCAGGTAGGGGAAAATTAGGCCATAGTAGGCCATTAGAAGTATATTTCTAGAACGTACTTTGGCTAGGTTGCGGAGAGCAAAAATACCCGATGTGGCATTTGAACAAACATGGTCAACATGGTCGCTCAACGTAAGACCTCTGTCGAGGATCATTCCGAGGAACTTGTGGAATCAGTTAACCCTAGGATGTCTTCATCCACCATGACAACTGGTTGCAGGTCAGCATCCTGCTGTCGAAGACGAAACAAAATTACATTCGACTTCGAATTGCTTGTTCTCAAATTGATATATGAGAAGAACTGAATGCAGGAATTCAGATCAACAAAAGAATTTAGTTCCAAGTCCACTTTTGAACTTGATTTTACACAGAGAGTCGTGTCATCTGCATACAGGATCACCTTTCCATTCTGGATTGATGAACTAAATTATTAACGTACGAAAAAATAGAACTGGTCCTAATATTGATCCCTAGGGGACGCCATAGGATATACCCTCCTCAGGAGAAAGTATGTTTTCAACATGCACTTGCTGAGTTCTGTCTTTCAACTACGAGGTGACCCACCTGAGGGGTAGGCCTCGAATGCCGTACTGCTCTAACTGGTGCAACAGTGTCTCATGATGCACACAGTCAAAAGCCTTAGAGAGATCGAGAAATACGCTTAACACATGTTCTCTCCTTTCTATGCCATCTTCAACCAACTAATTCAACGAGTTTCGTCACCGCATCAATAGTTGATTTGGTTTTTCGAAATCCAAATTGGTTTTCAGAAATAATTTTTAAACGTTCAAGGAAAAACGTGAGCCTGTTGAGAAAGAGTTTCTCTTAGACCTTGCTGAAGACAGGGAGAATGGATATTGGTCGATAGTTGCTTGAAGAGCTCGGATCGTCTTTTTTGAAGATTGGAACTACTTTTGCTGTTTTTAGAAGTGATGGAAAAACTCCTTCTTGGAATGAAAAGTTCGCTAGCTTGGTTAGGGGTTTTGAAATGTGCTTAAAGTATCGTTTCACCAACCAAACTGACATTCCGTTAATGTCACACGATTTTTTTGGTCTCAGACTTTCAACAACACGAACCACCTCATCCTCGTCCACAAGAGTCAAGGCCATAGACGATAAAAGGGGTTAGGATAAATATTTTAATGTCTTTTCAAAGGGGACATCAGGCGTTGCCACGATTGAAAATATTTGTTGACATCACTGGCGACGTCATAAAGATTTTCAACAAGATCTTCCTGTAATTCAAGTTTAATTGGTTTTGAAAAGGTTTTAGGGTTCCTTGAACTATTGATTATTCCCCACGCAGTTTTTGAAAAGTTTTCACAAGACCGGAGGGTTTTCTCAATGTCATACGATTTTGCGGCTTGTATGACTTTACAATAAACTAGTTTATAATTTCTGAAATACGCTTTAAAGTTCTCGTTGTTTGTTCGAACGTAAATCGTGTGTAAAATTTAAGTCTTTCCCTTGATTTAAGAATTCCACAAGTGATCCATTTGTTTTTCAATTTGTCTGTATTTGTTTCTTTTTTTTGGTATGGGCATGAGATATTGAGGTGGAACATGATACAATTGTTAAAATATTCAAAAGATTCGTCGACTGAGTCGAAATGATTTAGAAAATCCCAATTTTTTGTAATCTATTGTTTAGTGAATCGATGTTTTTGGGCTGTGTATCCCTTTGAATTTTAGACGTGTCTGGCGACTTTTCCGGTATTTGTCCATGGACCACAAGTTCCTGCGCAAAATTGACTGAGATGGCATGATGACCAAAACTGAGCTATTGGGAATGTTTGTGATGATGTTGTCGATGGCTGTACTCGAAGTCGCTGTTACCCGAGTTGGCGAGTCCACAGACCAGATTAGACCAAATGAGTTCAGAATATCCCGAAGCCGCTGGGTAAGGGGATGTGTGTGTTTTGAAACGTCAATGTTAAAGTTGTTGTTGTTATTCCTTATTGTGATATAGGAATAACAACAAAGAATACTTAAAATAATTAATTCGATGGCCAATCGTTGTATTTGAAAACTAATGAAAAGCGTTGCCATTCTTGTTGATATTTCACTGCCAACACGAGTCGATTGGTCGGAGTTGGAAATGCGGCTGAATACGGACTGCTTCCCTTTAGCAGGTAGAATCAGAGGCATACGGATTGCTTCCCCTGCCAAACCGGTCAGATTTTAAATAGCATCGACATACGGATTACTCCCCCTTCCGTGTTGGAATGCTTGTCAATATTCCTAGACGAGACTGTACTCTTTTGGAGCAATTACCTGGCCTGATTAGTAAGTGAGGTGTGCCGCATAAATTTGATAAATATACAAGTGTCACGAGATTTATTCATAATCTATAAATAGTCTAATATACTGTATGTAACTAATGTTTTAAAAAGTTGTCACTAATTAATCAAAGAAACTCAATATATATCTGACTATAAAATTAAGTGGCGGATTTAGTGGGGCTATAGGGGCTTAAGCCCAGAGCGGCAAATTTTCAAGGGCGGCAAATTTTGGGGGGTTTGAAAGACATCGTTGTTAGAAAATAAAATTAATTGCTTGGAAAACAAACTTTCGATATCGGAGAATTACTTCAAACCTGCCACTAAAAATAATTATCGTTTTATTATGCCTGAGAAAGAGCAGATAGGCTTTTATTTGCAGATAGTTATAGATATCTGCAAACCGAGTTCAGGAAGTTGATGGAGAGAGCACAACCTTGTATATATGTCACATGCGGAGTGTTTGAATACATCATGTAAGCTGAATGTGATCAAACTTAATAGGTTGTATAAAATGTAAAGATTAACAAAACAATACTCATCTCATCTATATATATGTGCATAGTTCAATCTTAAACATGGGTTGCGTTAAAAACTCCTGTATAAATAAATCTATATAATAAAAACCAATTCGATAAGTGGTAAACACGGTACGTTGTTCCAATGTTAATCTTACCTATAAAATAAAAACATTTCGATTTCTTTGAATTTCAATAACTTTTTATTTGTGCACCAAATTGGATAATTCTTTTTTTGTTTCCTTCGTATGTTTTAGGACAAGGTTTGTGTGAAATAAAATTTAAAATTCGACTCGGGGCTCTCTCCCACTGGCCTTTAAGGTTACTTGACCATGTATGCATTCTGGTGGAGTAACTTGAAAACTATTTAAAATCATAACCAATATGTTGACATGTAAACAAATGTGAATTTGAAATATGTGTATATTTACACTTGGATTATTTACTTTTGTAGTTCAAGGATTTTGTGAAATTAAAAGGTCTAATCAAAAGTTATTTTTTGTATCTGAAGAATTCTGATCACATGACACGTGAATCAACCTTTTTTTATCTAACTAACCTTTTAGGAAGTACAGAAATGAAGATAAACCCTCATAGTTTTGTTTGGGTTTAGAAAAATGAATATTGCAAGCCTTATATGAGTGTGTGAAAAACTGCAGTTTTTTATTTGACCAGAGAGGTTGATAAGTGTTTGAGTTCATAGTTCACCAAAATGATAAATATATTTTAAGTTTAATATAACATTGATTCAGTATTATTCTGATTCTTGAAAATGCCACGTTACCCTCGACGCAACAACATGGGCCGGAGGTCGAGCCTAGCTGGTTGAACCAATATGAAGTATTTTTACTATGGACACAGAACGTTTTATTTTATCAGTTCACGAATGGAAATGAGCCTAAATGACCTTCAACTGGTCTGTACGAACTTCGAGGTGATAATAGAAAGTTAATTTTAGAAAAAGGAGCTATTTCATTTTAATCAGTAAAAAAGGCTTAAAAGTGCGGCTCATTATGAAAGGTAAAAACGGAAACCTATACTGTGGAATTACACTGAGGATAATGCAAAGGTGTCAGTGACAAGGAAAATTTCAAGTGTCGTCAGTGTTGTGTAGATGTTACTCACTAATATTAAGAAATTACATAGTAAATATACCATTTTACTGTATGAAATTATTCAAATGAGGGTCAAACGTGTTTTAGCTGAGTTTTCCGGCGCTCATAAAGCTTTTCAAAGGAATTATAGGGTATTCTAATATACTGGAAACACCATATCTGGATATTTCTTGAATTAGTTGTGGGAACACGTAGTGTGGTATTCTCTAAAGTCTATCCCCTCCGTCTTCACCGAATGCATTGCAAAATAATTTCTCACACTGCCCATGGCAATCATTTTAAGCGCAACGCTCTTATACAAAAGGTTACATTAACATAAGGTCTCATACAACACTGTCGGACGACATTTTGTGGACTATAAAAGACAGAACTAATTATAATTATTAATCATGTATACTGAAGCTAACGGCTCGCCACGCTACTTTCGCCGCTCTACTATGTGCGTGTCAAGCTCCGCTACCATCGGGGTTTAAAAAGCTCTCAGCTACGCTCACTGCTTCCCTCTAGCCTCGCCGCTCCACTATGTTTTCACCCATAGAAAACGCAGTGCTGTGAGTGTAGGACACTTTAGGGCAAGTCAAAATGACAAGCAAAACTAGTCTCGAAATGAAGATGAATGTGCTTTATTCAATCTAAACCATCAACGAGGAGATCTTGTATTCAATCCCCATTGAGCTGCGTTCAATTATAACGCGACGATCGATTACAGTTTATTGCCAATAGTTGCTATTGGCTCAATGAACATTGTGTGTCAACAGTTGCAATGATTTTAGGTTTAATAAACGGTATCAGGATACTGACACATACTTTCTCCCTTCAAGTCATTTAAAACCAGAAAACATATTTAGTGAAATAAAAAAAATAATTATCACACAAATATATACCAAATATTATCAAAATCGGTTAGTAAATAACGGAGATATCGGGTTTTAAATATTTGCTCTAAGAATAACATTGGACGACGTACTGCGTTTACCACCGAACTAAAATATCAATTATATCCGCAACCAGTTGACGTGAACTAATTACACAGGCCTGCAAAATCAAAGTGGCAGGAAACTTTTTTAATGGTAACAGCTGTTTTTTATACTTTTTATGGTGCTGAATCCAAATTTGAATTTGGTTTTTTTGTATCACCCTCAGTTTTCTCTCATTTTGCGAGCAAAATTTAACAAAGAATCACAAATATGCGATATGAGTGAAATGAAAAAGGGTTATATAAGGAAAACATAATCTCATTTTAACTTAGAAAACGCATATTTTTAAAGATAATTAAACCCTCTAACAGCCTATTGACTTGTATATTCTTTATCTTTTTTCCTAAAAGCTTCTGATTAGACTTGTTTTGTGTACTGTTCGTTGACATTTGAGATGAATGTAGCAACAGTAATCCCCTATCAAGTAGGCATTCCAAAGAACCTGATGTCGTTTCTATCGTCTTAATGTCCTGGTGAGAACGTTCTCCTTGCCATTCACTAACAGCCCCTAAATTTTTCCGGAAAGAGTCTAAGTGGCTGTTTAAAAAATAAACCTTCAGGCTCGTAAAACACCCTAATTTCTTAAATGAATCTAGCATTTTCGATGCAATGGTCACATAGTCAGGGTCTTTTTGATTACCTAGGAGCAATTTTACAACTTCTTTGAAAGCAGTCCAAGCCTCTGTCTCGTTGTCTATCATGTATAATTCCAATTCAGAATCACACATCATTTCTCTGAT
Source organism: Flexamia atlantica (assembly GCA_035578135.1). Taxonomy (NCBI): domain Eukaryota; kingdom Metazoa; phylum Arthropoda; class Insecta; order Hemiptera; family Cicadellidae; genus Flexamia; species Flexamia atlantica. The sequence goes on from JAQJVK010000001.1 coordinate 181,429,665, forward strand.
GCTAGGGCCAACGAACATGCTCTCTGTTGACTTTGCTTCTGATAAATGAGGGAACTTTGAGCAAATCAAATTTATTGAAATCAATGCACATCTTTAGGTAGGGCCTTTACAAATTGCTTCATAAGACCTAATTTGATGTGAAATGGAAACAGTAGAATTTTCACAAGGTCAACAAGATGTTTTGATGTGCGTTTTTACTCCAGGTTGGAGGAATTTTTTGATAGTTTAATCTTGACCAATGCAGATCTTTTGCCTCACTATCCCACTCACAGAGGAACTGTGCAATAAAACTGCTTTTAAACTGTTATTATATGAATCAGTAAACAACCTCTCTAATCCTCTTTTCTTTATCCTCAATTCCAAACTCATTCATTAGACCGGCAGCATCTAAACAATACAGCAGTTCTGTCCTTCTTTGAAAAATATTGCATTTTGCTGTTCACTTTTCCCGTACACATAAATTGAATTTCCAGCTGCCAGCAGGATCTTTTCCTTAAGCCTTGTGTCATGCAGTTCAGATTTTACCTTTGTTAATGTTAATCCCTAACTAAATTGTTTATTTCAGTTTGAGTAAATAGTTTAGGTTCCTCACTATTTCTCTTCAAGTGTTTTTTCGTTATCTGGCAGGATTCATCAACTGACACACCCAATAAAACATTGTGTATATGTTCTGGAATGTTTTTGGGTTCAGGAATACGTAGGTCCCGACCTTGGCCCGTGGCCTACAGGCCACATAAGCCCATCAGATGGCAGGTGGAAATTATGAATTACTTTTCTATTTTTTTTAGCAACATCAACACTACAAATATAATCTTCATCAAAATGCTCTCTAGACTCTATCCTCATCATCGAGATAGCTGATTTGAAAATTTTCTTCACTCTTCTTATCCATTTTCTTAGCTCTTCAACGCATACCTTATGAGGAGCCCATGACTTATCCTGATAGCCAAGATTAGTTCCAAAATATGAAAAGTAAACTTTTATAACAAACTGAAATGTTTCTTTGGTATTTTCTAATCATGAATTCCCCACAGATTTGATAAGAATTATCAGGTCTGCAATTACAATCACGATTCCACATGACTGAGCATAGACGTCAAAACTTTGAAGTTAAGTTTAAAATGTGAAAAAACGGTGGGTGATACAGCTTTTTCATGGTAATTTTCGGATTCAGCATACTAAAATACGTAAAATTAAGATGAAATTGTTAAAAAGTTTTTTGTCGCAGGCCTGTGTTATTCAAAATACTAGATTATTTAGTTTTTCAAGTCAAATTTAATGGTTGCAGGTATATCTTCTTTAGCGGTTACATATTTTGTGAAATTTGAAAAATATGAATTTTTTAACACTTAAACCCCCATAGCTTCTGAACCTGAATTTATGCAGACATGCGGGTGGTGTCATTTTGTTTGTCATCTTAAGCGCTGAAAACCATGAAATTTTTATCAAAATCGTTAGAGCCATTTTTGAGAAATTTAGATTTTTGTAATTTTTTATGGGTTTTTATGGGGTAAATACCCTTAAAAATCATAAATTCAAAAAAAATGGAAAATACGCCTGGAGATACCACGGCTTTATACCTACATGCCAAATTTCATGAAAATCGGACCACTGGTGTCGTCTCTAGCTTTCTTTACATCCACACACACACACACACACACACACACACACACACACACACACACACACACACACACACACACACACACACACACACACTCACACACACACACACACACACACACACACACACACACACACACACACACACACTCACACACACACACACACACACACACACACACACACTCACACACACACACACACACACACACACACACACACACACACACACACACACACACACACACACACACACACACACACACACACACACACACATACACACACACACACACACACTCACACACACACACACACACACACACACACACACACACACACACACTCACACACACACACACACACACACACACACACACACACACACACACACACACACTCACACACACACACACACACACACACACACACACACACACACACACACACACACACACACACACACACACACACACACACACACACACACACACACACACACACACACATACAGGTTTCCACCTGATTCTGACACAGGGTCGATAGTGACATCTTTGAAGTTGGATATGCCATGAAATAAGAGAAAGCTAGTTTACAACAAATATTTAGTCAGTTCATCGATACACACCTTTTTAATGCTGTAAATTGCAATAAAAGATAGTGACAGCATGTCACAATTGAGCTAATTTGTGCCGGTGTGTACGCGATGTCACTTCCCGGTGGTAGTGCCGGTTGTGTGAACTGAGCGCCACTACAGTGTTGCCACGCTGTGCTTAGCTGTTTTGCCCAAAGAACGGTTTTGCCCTGCTTCAACTGGGTAGCTCTCGGTTTATTTTACTGGCACAGGAATCTTGCGACGACCAAAAGACGCTATTTGGGATTTTTCATTTTATACTGGCAAACAATGGAACGAGGATTGTAGATAATGTTTCTAATCGGGAATGTTATATTTCATTTTAAATAATTGCATTATAATTATGATTGGAACTATTTACCTGATATTATATTAACATTTTATTTTGACTGATTCTGATAAAAAATGTAATAATATTAAAACATTTTATTAATATTTAACTTTTTTAATTTAAAGGCTCTAAAGAACTACGGTACAATACGGTAAAATATTAAAGTGGAGTTAACACAGTATATTTGTTTCAAAATTATTCTTTTAATATTACAGCTAACGTTTTACTACTATTATTTTTTCCTAAGATTTATGCGCGTGTTGATTGAATTTGTTCCTTGACAGGTAAATTGTTAACGAATGATAAAAAATTAGTTTTTAAATTTTATCATGTAAAACGATTGAGGTGAAAGTTTACAAAAGCTTTAAGCAAAAACACTAGGCAGACTATCTTATTGGGTCTATACTAACAATAAATTGTGTAAGTATGACCAAACTTAAAGCTTTTCTAAATTAAATGTTATTTAAAAAACATTAATTAGTCAAAGAATTGTATTTTATCGCGGCTAGCTACACCTGTCCCGAGTGAGGACTATTCACAGAGCAGGCTGGGAATTTGGGTTCTCGTCCACTGGAATCTTATAAGACCATTGCAAACGGATGTTTGATTTAAATTGTATTTTAGGCTTATTAAAAGAGCGAGGATATTTTTTAATAATTTCTCTAATAGAGCATATTAGTCGTTAAGAATCATTTTTGATTGATTACCAAGCCTTAAACCAAAACATTCATGGTTTCATGTTTTTTTTTTTTATTTACATTGGAAAAATAATTTAAGTCTATGTCTATGGGATATTTTCCTTTGTCTCAAACTTCATTGAGCTGTAGGCCTAAACAAAAGACTACCAGTTGCACTCGTTCCAAAAAATTCTTCGGAATATTTATTTAAACTAGATAACACGTAGCTCGAAATCGAGCAAAGATCTTGTGGTAAAATAATGAAGAATAAGCAGCCTACTTATATATTTTTAATGTTTAATCAAAGGGCTAACTTAATTAACAATATTATGGCTTAACTACTGAAACTATTAAAGTTAATTTGATCTACCGCAGGAGTTTCTGGCAAACGTAAACGATTTTTTAGGGTACACCTTCATTTCCCCATGTCCTCTTTTTTCTGAAATGTATATTTTAACACCGGCAAAAGATCACGCTCTGCTTACAGCAACATGTAGCTGACCAAGAGCAAACACTGGCGCCATGAGCAATGACTTCCTTTGATAATGACTGGCTTATTGATAATTATCGCCAAAACAGGTATCTGTCAGTCTTTTCATTCTTGAAATGCAACCCACCGCAATAAAAACATTTTTAGTTCCTTGGCCTAAGGTTGAAAGGAGCATAAAATGTTACATCGGGAGGGTGATGTCCGGTCTATGTTCGTCTTATTCTTATCGGTGGCATTAAAAAAGCACCAAATCCAAAAATAGATTTGCTCAGGTTAATGTAACTTCAAAAACACTAAGATACCGTAAACTACATTGTAAAACTGGTAACTGCAATGTATGAGAGCTTTAAAAACTTCATAACATAACCTAAACTACATAATAAATCTTAAAAAAAATGTTGAAAACAAAACCAAACCAGCTGTACAAATAAAAACTGCTCTTTTCGAAAAATTAGTTGTAATTCATTGATGCTATCTGTGGTTTACCTGTAGAAGTATTTTAGAGCTTGGCCATATGTTCAGTTTGTAAACAAAGTAAACTGAGCTTGCTCTAATGTCGATGAACAGCGCCACTGTTCCGAAATTTCAGCCCTTTACTGAACTCTAGTGACGCTCTTTCTTTGACACTTGTTGACAAATCTACATAAAATTCCCTTAGATTTGATACCTCAAACGTTAAAATCGGTCCAGCCGTTGTTGCGGTTGGACTGTGAAAATAAAACCGCTTGCGTATTAATATATAGAAGATAAACTATTTTACCCCCTCAGGTTTTTTATTCAAACACATATAAATGCTGAACTACTTTGAAATACCCCTAATGCAGCAGTCCTGCATATATTGCATACTCAGCGAATTTCAAATACGTAGAAACATGTTTCAGCCAACATAGCGAGGTATGACATGTTTTCGTAATCTCCATAAGAATAACACGGGGAAAGAGCATTGGGTTCTCGTCCATTGAAATCTTACAAGACAATTGGAAGAGGGTGTTTGATTTAAATTTAAATTTTATGTTTATTAAAAAGGCGACGATATTCATGAATAAATTCTCTTATAGAAAATAATTTTCGTTTAAAATCAGTTTATGTTTATGTTTGTAGGATATCTTCCCTTGTCTCAAACCTGATTAAGCTGTAGGCCTTAAAAACAAAAAGTTACCAACTGCAATGTCTACATTTGCTCCAAGAAATCCTTCAGAATGGCTATTTAAATTTAATTATTTTATTTTAAGATTTTTTTAGTCAAAAGTATAAATATGCATAGCACATATAATTTTAGAAATTTAGCAATGATAATTCTCAGACCATGACAGCTGAGAATATACGGGTCTAGTGCACGTTATAATTTAATAGCACAGATTATACGATGGCCCGTGGATAAAAGGCATGTATGAAAATAATAATCACGATTGATTTTGATGGTAATTAAATTAGACAGCCACAGCCACTCCCCAGAAACACAATGTGTTGAAAGGTCGCTAGGACCTAAAAAAAGTTGCTATCAAACAGTATACCAAGTCTTTGATTAAACTTGTTTGTCAACTATTCAAATTTAAATGTATTTATTTCCAAAAATAAAACACTAAAACACTATTCTTCTTCACTGGTTTTACACTAAAACTTCTTTTAAACTTCTTATTGCTAAATCTAAAATATGTATATACATGTTTCTTATAAACTAATACTATAAAAAAGACTTGGAATAAAGCCTAGCCATCTTGGGCAGATTTCTCATGCGTATGGTCAGTCGCTACTAGAATGACTACGATTAATTTTTAAAAGTGTAACTTTATAATGTAAGCAGCTTATTATTTTATTATTTATTCGTATTTTTACTTTCTCCCCACTTTACATAGCATATGGAGAAAGTGTTTTTTGTCAACATTTTCGAATTTGAGTTGTTAGTGGATATATTTGTTTTAGTGCTCCATGATACAAAAAAAATGGTTTTCGGAGTGGTAACTGCCTGTCCGTGTATGTGGATGTGTGTATGTAAACAAAGTTAGAGGCAACACCCGTACTCCGATTTTCATGAAATTTGGCATTTATGTAAAAAGCCAAGATATATCCAGGTTTTTTCATTTTTTAAATTTTAGATTTTTAATGGTATTTACCCCATAAAAAACTGTGACAACAAAAATCCAAATTTCTCAAAAACGGCTCTAACGATTTTGATAAACATTTTTATGGTTTCTAGTCCTTAAGTTGACAAATAAAATAACACCACTCGCATACCTGTGATGGGGGTTTAAGTGTAAAAAATTAATGTTTCTCGAATTTCACAAAATATGTAACTTCTAAAGAGAATATACTTGCAACTATTAAATTTGGCTTGAAAAAATAAATAACCTAGTATTTTGAATTATTAGTCTACGTCGACTTCTTGCGGAGATAATCGATGATATTTTAGTTTGGCGGTAAACGCAGTACGTTGTCCATTGGTATTCTTGTGGCAAATATCCCCCTTATTTGCTAACCGATTTCGATAAAACTGAAATAATGAGTATATTTCCTTCTGAGTAAGACAATTTACAAGAACACAACAATATCTTGGAAATTAACTGGCCACGATAACCAGTTCATGTGGCCAGTGAGCACATTACTAATCTATATAAATAAAATTAGAGTTTTGTCTGTACATTGCTTAGAATTATGAAATGTTTGGTTATTTTTGCGTTTTGAAGGTCAGAGAATCCGAATCAAGCCTTGTCTCAATTTATGTCACGATGTGTGTTGGTAACGCTCAACATCACACTTTAGACCGCTTTTCACGCAAAAACTAGATTACTGTTATGGCTGAAACTTTTTTCCTGTGTAGTATGCACATATGAGAAGGTTTTAGACGACTTAAAACTAACGTACGTCTTTTTTAAATTAAATAGCAAGCTTCTAAAAACCGAGTTTTAATTGATTTCGACCAAGTTTGTTTTGAATTTTCCCATAATTCAAGGGGATGACGTTTTGTTTACATTTTCAGTGTTCCAAGCAGATGGTAGTTACCTTCACTAACGGATTCGTCGTTACAGATGTTTTATGGTTTCATTCAGTTTTATGTTTTGGTTCATAATATTTCTTTTTAATTGACATGTACTATATAAAGTTAATATTTTCCCATTCATTATACGTTTATCAGGATTTTCATCCTGATCTGACCCTCGGACTCCACCACAGACCGAGGTCGCGAACAGACCCTCTCAAAGATCACATATTAATATCCTTATGCCACAATTATAAGTGATGAAATGTTTATATTCATTTACATTCATTTCATAGAATGTAAAACCAGCTGTCTGTAAAAAATAAAATAAATCACTGACTAGAGATACTTAAAAGTCCTTCCTTCCTTATAACAGCTGTTAATAAAAGAGATAATGTAAGCCATTTTTAAAAAATAGCGGGACGCCTTTGTTATTTTGTTGTTGTTCAAAATAGACCCTAAAAACATTAGAAAATACTTCGGTGGCATTTAATCAAGGCATTTTCTACTCTACGGATATAAAATTTCATGAAACAGGAAACTCTTTAAGATTCACCAAGTACGCACGGTCTGCTGCGAAGAAGGTATTTCTTACCTCAGGGGCACTCTGTACTATAGCACAGATTCAACGTTAGGCCTACTGAGTATAAGCCTTCCCAGGCATCGACACCTTTAGGGGTTTTATCGGCGGGGGCGCTGGAATGTGCTGACATGTGTATTATAGAAAGGCCAAATAAAAATGCCTCGTGCGGCGGGGCAGCAATATTTCTACGTACTCCCGTCGACAGCGACACCATTAGCGGATTCCTAAAACATTTTACTGGCTAATGAAAGTATATCTAATTTACATTTGTCAAATACCACTGAACTATCATCGCACAGCCCAAACTACTTGAACTTGACTTCGAACCTTTAAACTTTTCATGGACGTTGCTATAGGGCGTGAGCATCCGCTGAGAACGGGTTTTTCAAAATTCAAAGTTTTCTGGGTTTTTCGGTGAGGTCAACGGTCAATTATCTTTCTGTATAATTTAATGGACGATCTTTCCTTGAAATTGTCAATTTTCATTTAATCAAGAAGGCGGTTTACGCTTCACGTACAGATAGGTCTCTACAGCTGATTTATAGTTTGGTTCCTTTTATCATGGTTGTTTTTTCTTTATTTAGGTGATATGTACTATATTAAAGTTACCAATAGTTTTTGTACCTTATCTATTTAATCATAAACTCAGTATGTGGCACCATCTTCATTTAGACAGCGCGTGTTGAAATTGTTATCGTGAGCGAAGCCACGGGCAACTGCTAATCTATAAATAACATTAGACTAGATTGAGTCTAGTCCTGTCAATCACTGTTCTGCGTGGCGATTATTGGTTGCAAGTCTACAGCTAATGGTCTAAACCAGTGGTTCCCAAACTTTTTGGCTGGTGACCCACTAATGAACTTAAAGATTTTTCGCGACCCACCATTGGTATCAATTTATGTATACATCAAACCCAACAAAAAATATGTAAAAATAGACTGTAAAGGAAAATAGATTGTCCTTTTAATAAAAAAATATATATTATATTTCCGACAACGTTTTTTAAGTAGCTGGAGTTTTAATTATCTGCTGATCACCGTTTTAATTTTAAGTTTTATAAAACTAAAAATACCATGTTCTTCTTCGTCCTATAATTATTATTGTTGTTACCTCGCCGCGATCCACCTAAAGCCCTTCCGCAACCCACCAGTGGGCCGCGACCCACACTTTGGGAACCGCTGGTCTAAACTAAAATATACAATATCGTTTAAATAAAATCTATACTTCTCATAAACTAAAAAAAACATATCTATTTCTTTTTATTATGGCTTTGATTAACTCAATATATTCCTAAGAATTGAGGTATAATTAACCTCAAATAGTCAATTTTAAATTCTTTTGCAGAAAACATTCAAAGAACTACACTTTTTTTATTCAGAGGCAGTTTGTTGAAAATAAATGGACCCAAAAATATAAAAGATTGTTTAAAGATATCCTTATTCACTTTAGGTGTTCTGAACAATATTTTATCTACACTTGTCTTATAAAAAAAGGTTCTCATTTCCGTTATTCCCACATTTAATGAAAAATAATCGTAAAACTAAATACAAAAAGATTCTGAATAGGTAAATTTTTCATTTGAGAATATAGAGGAAATGAACTGTCACTTATTTGCTTTCTTAGAATTATTCGTAAATAGTGATTCTGAGTCACTCTAAATCTATTTATTAACGTTTTAAAAGTCCCGTCCCAGCATTCTAAACCATATTTTAGTCTTGAGTGTATGAGAGCATAATGCAGCGTTTTTAACAATAAATATTCACAAATATTTCTTAAAATATAAAATTGTTATTAAAGGATTAATTTTTATAAGTCGTTGGTGAATATGTTTTTGCCAGGTCATTTTATTGTCAACGCTCCACCCAAATATTTAAAATAATTTACTTTTTCCAGTTTTTCACAATTACAAATTAATCCAAGACAATCTTGAGCGTGATAAACAATCGGTGAGGTAAATCAAAATCACGGAAATCAAAATCGATGTACTTTGTTTTGCTAGTCTTGCATTTTGTTTGTGGCACACCAATCTTGTAAAATATTCAGGTCGTCTGTCATCATTGTTTTTATACGTTCTTTGTCCTTATGGAAATAAAGGAAACCAATGTCATCGGCAAAAGCTTGGATTTGTCCGATGAATTTTTTACAGAGTAAATCATTAATAAAAATTAGAAGAAGGACGCCAGAGGTCACAGAACCCTGTGGAATTCCCACAGTGACGGGTAGAAGTGCACTGAGGCAGTCTCCGACCCGCACACACTGCTCTCTGCTCTCTGCTGATAGTCGCGGAACCACTGGAGCGCCACACCTCTGATCCCTGCCGCCTCAAGTATATAAAGCAAGATGTCGTGATTAACAAAATAAAAAGCCTTTCTTAAGTCAACAAAGATACCAGTAGTTTTATTACTGCCATTAAAACTGGTGTACCGTATATTAAATTAGTGAAATTCAATAGTGCATCCTCCGTAGACCTACCACGTTGGAAGCCAAACTGGTTTTTTGAGAAAAACGTTCTATTGTTTAAATATTTCGTTAATACATTCACCATAATTTTCTCTAAAGCCTTAGAAAAAATAGAAATTAAACTAATTGGTCTGATATCAGTTAATTTTATTGAGATAGACTTCTTATAAATAGGCACAAAAAACTTAGCTTTATAGCATGTAGTGAAAAGTTCCTTTAATAGAACTTAAATTAAAAATATGTGTCAAAGCAGGTGCAATAAACTCAGCTATATTTTTGACTAACAAGACATTGAATTTGTCAAAACCAGATGATTTTTTTATTTCTGAGACTACTTATTATATTTACAACTTCTGCTGCACTTGTGTCGTGTATTGATATTTGTATTAACATTATATTATTAACATTCGAGTACTATATTTTAAAAATCATGTAAGTCTCCACAGTAAAGAAACTGAGCCTAAAGGACTCCAATAAGTGATAAGAACTCTCAATTGCTTAGAATCAATTACGGCGAAAATAACGAATCTTGTAAAGGTATAATATAATGGCTTTAATTATTGAAATTAAAGGGTTATTTATTTAAGATGTATGACTATACTGTGTGTCCCAAAAGTCCCAGAACGGTTTATTATCTTTTAAAGTAAGCCAGATATCAAAACAATATTTTGCATACCTTTTAGTACTAAAAAAAACTACTTTTTGATGTATGTGTCATTTCTGCCCCTGCCCCCAAAATTGGATTTTGAGGGGGTAGCCCCAAAATTTTAAACGTAAACCCCCATCGTGCGACTGCTTATTTTAAAGGGCTTGTTAAAAGAAACACAATGCCGCAAACCGGAGGTCGATATCATGCTCCAGTCCAAAATGGCGGCCATTCAAAAATTTAAAAATGCCGTGTATCAATTAAAATTGAATATTTTCTGTGCTCAGCAATTCACATTTAAATCGAATAAGAACCACCAAAACACATATTAACTACATAAAAGATACAAAAATAATAATGTCTTGTTGTCATTATCAAGACTCAACGCTCCAAAATGGTTTTGGGGGGTGGGGGTTTGTCCAGCCAATTCAATATTAACTCACATCGTGTGACCACTCGTTTTAATATGCTGAATGAGTAAAAATATAAGACAAAGCTTGTTTTAATAAAATTAAAAAAAATAGTTATTTTTGTGGCGAATATTTGGTACTTCATGTATGGAGGTTTTCCTAAAAGATAACGCATAGACGACCCTCCGCAAGTATCGACCTTTGCCGTTGAGCCAAAGGTCGCATCTAGGCGGATATTTATTAGTAACTTTTTTTACTAAATTGAGTATTTTCTGTTCGGCAATTCACATTTAAATCAAATAAGAATCACTAGAACACATTTTAACTACTTACGAGATACAACAATAATAATTTATTGTTGTCATCATCAAGGTTCAACCCTCCAAAATGGTTTTGGGGGGTGGGAAACCCTACAAAATTTATAAGTATTAGGTAACTTTTTTGAAATTTCATTAAAACAAGCTTTGGCTTATATTTTTACTCATTCAGCATATTAAAACGAGTGGTCACACGATGAGAGTTGATATTGAATTGGTTGCACAAACCCCCACCCCCAAAACCATTTTGGAGCGTTGAGCCTTGATAATGACAACAAGAAATTATTATTTTTGTATCTTTTAAGTAGTTAATATGTGTTCTGGTGGTTCTTATTCGATTTAAATGTGAATTGCTGAACACAGAAAATACTCAATTTTAATTGACACACGGCATTTTTAAATTTTTGAATGGCCGCCGTTTTGGACTGGAGCATGATATCGACCTCCGGTTTGCGGCATTGTGTTTCTTTTAACAAGCTCTTTAAAATAAGCAGTCGCACGATGGGGGTTTACATTTAAAATTTTGGGGCTACCCCCCCAAAATCCAATTTTGGGGGCAGGGGCAGAAATGACACATACATCAAAAAGTAGTTTTTTTAGTACTAAAAGGTATGGAAAATGTTGTTTTGATATCTGGCTTACTTTAAAAGATATTAAACCGTTCCGGGACTTTTGGGACACACTATTATGGAGCATCATGAACATACCGTGTTGTTTTAATCTCGTTCCTTGAATCCTATATAGCCAAGCGAGTCAAAGTGAATTTTTTATATTTTATCAGTAAATAATAATATATTTTGTTCCGTGACTAAAAGAATAAATTCTAATACTATAGTATTTTTGTTCCATAATCAAACAATTATTACCTTGGGAAAATGCAAGGTAAATCGAGGCTACCAGCCTCTTAAAAAATAACAAAATTTCTTACTAGTAATTAAATTATAATTTTGTTGCTTTGCCTGAGGGTTGAGGGATTTCATATTAGAAGTAGTTTCATCATCGCATGCATTCAACAGTTAAAATATGGGTATTTGTATTTTTCTTTCTTCCGATCATCCATTGTGAGAAAAGATATTCAGAAAAATAATTTGATCATTATTAACTTTTTAATGGTTAGAAATAAATCACTGTTACCAAAAATCTTTTTAATTTTGTTAATTAAGATGCACGCAAAGTACTTAGTGCATTTGCATAGTACTGTACACATTATATTGGTGCTGGGTAGCTATTTTTATACATTTCAAAAAAGCTACCCTTAAAAGAGCTCTAAATACTCCTTTCGGGTAAGACTTAAACATCTACCAACGTTCGTATTGTGCCGAGTCACCTTAAAAAATAGTGACATCATAACACAAACAAGCGCGCGATCACCGAGCGACGGAGCCGCTGGCAACGGCGCGTACGCTGCCCGAGGTTTGTCCACATGCCACTAGGGGCGCTACTGCACGAGCGCTTTTGGTGATGTCATAAACGAGCAATCTCAGTAAAATTATACACAACCTAAGAATACTCAATAGTGACAACCATCGCTAAAAAGTCCAGGAGGTCATAAATGATGTAAAATGATCCGAAAAAATAGTGACATCGTGTGTAAGATGTCACTATTTTTGAAGATGCCACAGCACGGTCTCTAGGTCGGCGACTGAGGTCACTATCGACCAAATACAAACACACACACACACACACACACACACACACACACACACACACACACACACGCACGCACGCACGCACGCACGCACGCACGCACGCACGCCAAAAACCACTTTTTTGGATTCAGGGAACACGAAAACGAATATATCCACTAACAACTCAAATTCGAAAATTATGACGAAAACAATACTTTCTCCATATACTATGTATAGGGGGGAGAAAGTAAAAATGAAGCCCCTGTAATGTACTGCACCAGTGGCCAACTACTATTGACACGATTGGCATATCAGGTAAAAACTCCGTTCCGTGGAATCCGTACATCTTCGGGATGCTACCAATACTGATTGAAATGCATTTAATGACGGCAGAGTGACTATTCTCCCAGCAACATACGTCGAAAGTCCGCGACATATGAGCATGTCGATACTCATATGCTAAGTTGGATGTACGTCATTATGGTACACCAGATTTGTTTATTACATTCTCGTGCAATTCAAATTGGTCAGAAATTCTACAAGAATTATTTCCTGGGCAATCTCCCTTGATCGCCATATTACCACAAGATTTTTTAAAAGAAAATCAAAGTTACTCGTGGATTTTATTGCTAAGCATTGCATGTTCGGCGAGACACATTGTGGGATGTATTCAGTAGAATGGCAAAAACGCGGGTTGCAACACGCACACATCCTTATTTGGTTGGTTGAGAGGATAAAACCGAATGAATTGGATTATATGTGATATCAGCTAATATAATGAAGAATATCAATTCAGCTAAAAGTCGGTTCAGTAATTATTGTGTTGCGAAACATTAACTCAATACGTATTTGTAATGGCACTCAGCTGACGGTAAACAAATTAATTAACAACATAATTGAGGCAACGATTTCGTAAAAAAAAAAACTACAAAGGTGAAGACGTTTTTATTCCACGTATCCAAATGGTTCCAAACGATACGCCCTTTGACTTTAAGCAGCAACAATTTCCAGCAGCTTGCATTTGCAATGTCCGAATTAAATGGACAGTCGTTGAATGTTTGTGGAAATAACCTTGAAAATCCATAATTTTCACATGGCCAATTTTATGTTGCCTGTTCCCGTGTTAGAACACTGAAAAAATAATTTTTGCGCCAGAAAACGAAACTACAATGTTGTGTATTAAATACACCAGTCGCAGCAGACCTGCGTACTCAGCGAATTTCCATAGGATTTATTTTTTTATATGTGGGCATTTAACTTATGTAAAGGAAAATATCGTTTGAATATGTTTTGTAAATAATATATTTAAAACTTGTATTTAATCGTTCATAAGCTAGAAACATGAGGACAATCTACAAGGGGACCACATTGGTTTTTATTAGTAATATATACACTTTTTGTATTTTATAAGTTCTTAGCCTTTTAATTTTCAACAAAGGTTGTCTTGTTATAGTATATAAATGTCAGGAAACATATAATCAATAAATTTAAAATACTGGAAAAACAAATAATATAATCTCATGAACAAATTAAATTCAATCATATGGTTAATATTATAAATAAAATATCCCTATTAGTTGCAGCAGACCTGCACCTCCAGCCAATTAAAAAAAAACATAATATCATTCCTCAGACTTGCAAACATACCATATATTATGCTACATTTTCAGGAAAGAAGACTAGTCCAAGACCCCCCCCCACCCACATTGCACATAGTTTCTTCGTAAAACTTAAAAATAATTTGTATTTTTAATATAGTATATATTTTATGCAAAATCATGATCAGTGAACTCTAACCAATCAAAATAAAGACGAATAAAATATTAACCTGAAAATTTAAATATAATCATATATTCAGACTTTTAATTCAAATTACCCTGCATTAGGGTAAATGTAGGGATTTAGGGTGATTATAAAGCAAACCTTTGGGGATTTCTCAATGAAAACAGGGTAATTATACTTTTAGCGAATTTCCCCTATAGGGAAGAAGCTGTTACCTTAGGTCTGATGGTAAGACATAAGCCCGAGACCATCATAACTTTTCTTTTTGAGGTCCCCAGATGCCAAAAACACCATTCGTTCATTTTCATAAATATATATATACTAGCAGTTCCCGTGGCTTCGCTCACGATAAAAATTATAGTCTAACCTTGATTTGACGAATCTGAAGGGGCTGAATGAAAAAAGGTTATATCAAGGAATATTTAATGTAGATGTCTGTTTACTTGCTATGGCGTTGTGTAGGTTTAACAAACAGTTATACTCGTATTACAGTAGATAGTGTAGGTTTTCTTTTCTCAGTAATGACTCAAAAACTGCAAGACAACTTTTAACGTTAACTGTGTCAGTTTTAAGGTATTCTATGCATATTTGCCAATAAAGCTCAGAATTGTCAAATAGGGTATCAAATAATTAGTACAATAAAGAGCTGAACAGTGGCGCTATCCGTCGACAGTGTTACAAACTTGAGTCACTTTAGTTTACATCTTAACATATGGGCGATTTTCAATATATTTTGAAAGGTCAACTACAGACTGTAGCACTTATTTTTTCCGTGCAAAACCAGTACACCCTCGGATTAGATGAAAAAGGAATTCGCCAAACTATTATGGGGGTTTTTAAGGACGCCCTAAGGGAAAAACTATAACCCCTGTTGCCTAAATAAAGATTGAGCCACATTTTATGATTAAACAGATAAGATAAAGAAATTGATGATGGATTAAACCTTAACTAAAGGTAGCTTTTATATAGTGCGTATGACCTTAAAAAACTGACAAAGAACCATAAAGCCATGATGAAAGGAATCAAATTATAGATTAGCTGAAACAACGTATACGTTTTTGAAACTAATTATCCTCTGCTTGACTGATGAAAATGAAAATGTAAACAAAAGATCATCCTTTACATTTATACGGGTATATTTCAAACCTTTGACTCCGCTAAAAAAAACCTTAAAACCCAGAGATTTTTATAATTTAAGGATTTCTTTATAAATAGATCACAGAATTAGATTAGGCTATCACAGCAAAGTCTGTTGGTGACTAAAACATTACCCTACCACCCTCTTTTTGTCTTGCGGGGAAAATTAGTTTCCAGGCTCAACCATAAAAGGCAGCACGCTCTTCAAGCTTTAAACTATAGAGGTCGAATTAGATTAAACGCTAAGTCATCGAAACAGGCGTAATTAACCTCCCGCTGCCGAAATAAATATGGTTCCATATACTGAATTTATGATTAAACAGATTAGGTATTAAAAATAAACTAAATGTAACTTTTATATAGTACATAATTAAGTCCATAAAATAAATCAACAAAAGAATAATAAGACCGTGATGAAAGAAATCAATTTATAACCAGTTGTAACAGCGTATGTACATTGTGAAGCTGCTTGATTGAATGAACATTGAAAATGCAAACAAAAGATCGTCCATAACACTTTTATATGGGAAAATTTGAAAACTTCGACCTCGCCAAAAACCCCTTAATACTACGAATCATGTAAAATCCTTTCTTAGCGGATGCCTACGCCCTAAGAGGAACATCCACGCAAAGTTTTAAGCCTTTAGGTCATATAGTTTGGGCTGTGCGATGATTATACGTGAGTTGAATTTGACAAGTAGTAGAGAAGATATATTATGTGTCTTTAAGCACGATAACTCGCGTAAAAATGGTCCAATCTCAATGAAATTTGGCATGGACATGTAAAGTGGTAATTATTCGGACGAGTTCGTAAACCAGCCCGATCGGTCTACCGGAAGGTTGGGTAAAGGGGGGTAAACCCCCCCAAAAATGGGGATTTTAAGTTTTTTACATATCAAAATAAACATAATCCAATTTTTATCAGCACCATTGAATTAAGCTAAAAAAACAAACAATTTAGTATTTTGAATCACTGATCTATGTCCATTAGTTACCGAGATATTGAAAATGGTAAACACAGTACGTTGTCCCAATGTTAACCTTATGGGAAATAAGTAAAATTCTATATCTCGCTTATTTCTCAACATATCTCGATAAAACTTGGTAAATGGTTTCTTCTAGTTCAGATCTACTAATTATTGAGATAAAACCACCCAGTTTTAATATACCCGTAGCAGCAAACCTGCATACTCAATCCCCATGTTATTCTTATGAAGCTTACAAAAACATGTAAAATCTCGCAATGTTGGATTGAAATATGTTGTTTTGCACTTGAAATTTGCTGAGTATGCAGGTCTGCTGCAACGGGGGTATTTTAAGGGGAAAATCAAAACTAATATAGGACAACGTACTGTGTTTAGCACTTTCAATATCTCAGCAACGGATTGACATACAAAAATATATGTAATAATAAATAATAATTCAAAATGCTAAATTGTTCGTTTTATTAAGCTGAATCCAATTTTGACACTAAAATTTACAAAAAATTAATATAAAGATATTAAATCCTAAAAATAAATTTTATTTTGTCAAAAAACCGTCCTGGTGTTATCGCGTTGGTTTTCGAACTCGAAGTAATAAATAACACTCTAGACGAATGTACCAAATTTCATCGCGATTGGACCTTTTTTAGGAAAGTTATATATATATATATATATATATATATATATATATATATATATATATATATATATGAACGAACGGTGTTTTTCAGGTCTGGGGCCATCAAAATGAAAAGTTACGGTGGTCTCGTGTTTAAGTCTTACCATGCCGCCTACGGTAATAGCTACAGGGGGAAATTCGCTAAAAAGCTTTAGAATAAAAGCTATGTTGTTGATGTGACTATTTTGATATTTATTCAAACTAAAAAAATCATTCATGAAGAAGACAGGACAACGTCTGTCGGGTCAGCTAGTAAATAAATAAATAAATAAATAAATAAATATATATATATGTATATATAGTTAACATTTCTATTCTTTGTTGTTTTTGTGCTTTGTTGTTTGTTGCGACAGTGCACCCCATATCGCAAAAACCCCATACCTATTATTTGTACCAATATACTGGTACAGTCATGTCTAGAAGCATCCAACGCGGCAAGGGGGAGCAATCCGTATGTCAGCGCTAGTAAAAATCTGACTGGTTGAATGAATGAATGAATTTTTATTCCGTGAAAAATAATACACAATACATACAAAGCATTATACAATTGGAAATATTTCCCTCATAGGCATGTACGCCCGTGCGAGGGAAATGCGTTTTATCAGTCCATCACAAAAAAAGTCCTTATCACTCACTGACTAAAGAGAAAAAAAGAGAAAAAGAGAAAAAAGGGACTCAAATTCATACAAGACTTAAACGTGCACATGCAGACGAATCAAAGCAGATATTGGAATAGAACATGATAAATATAAAAAATAACTAAGACCTGGCACAATCACACACGCATACAACACACCGCACGCACGCACACACTCACCCACGCACGACGACCAATCATTCATGCACGCACGCATACCGCAAGCACACAAACAGAGCAACATGCTCTCAAGCACACACATGCACTCAAGGACACACATGCACTCATTCGCCTCACATTCGCTCCCCGCCACTACGTACACAACCATGGACTGTTAATTGAAACAAAAAATTATGAATAAATAGATGTAAAAACATTTTTAATTTGCAGACGGCCAGTGTCCACTAACCACTTATTTACCAATTTCCTATAACGAGAGAAGGTGCATGGTTCTAGGTGCCTCAGATGAAATGGTAGATTTGAATAAGTAATGCTAGCAATATAATAAGCGGAAGTTCAATTTATGGTTTTGTAAATTTTAGGAAATTGAATGCCAGTACTTATCGTAGACCTTGTGGGGTATTTATGCGTGGGTTGACTAAAAATTGTTAAATTATTTTTAAAGATATATAATAACAATGTTCTCATATAAAGTTGCGGTAGATTAAAAACTTTAAATTCGTCAAAAAGACTGTCGGTGGGATATCGAAATGGCTTCCGGAGGGCAACTTTGATTGTTGTTTTTTGTAACGTTTCAATTGGCGTAAGAATGTTTTTGTATCCTCCACCCCATGTTAAATTTCCAAATTGCAAAACAGACTGTACAAACGCAAAATATACATTTTTTATCAGGGGTAAGGGTAATATCCTTGAGATATTAAAAAAAAACAAATATGAATTTACGCAATTTATTCCTGATAAGTTCAATGTGTCCAGACCACCTAAGCCGATGATCAAATACGACACCCAGATATTTATATTCATTCACACATTCAACACTCTCACAACTGTCACATTCATTCTCGATACCACAACTGTGCAATCTTAGGACTAAATCTATCGGATCGGTGTCCGCTCTAAGTGAAACAGGCATGCATTTAGTTTTAGCCATAAGTTTACAGTCAATTTATTTTGGTCGAACCATCGCTTGACAGCGAGGAGACCCCGCTCCGCATTAATAAAAGCCTCCCTCCAACTGCCTCCCTCAAAGAGCAGGGCCGTGTCGTCTGCATAAAGATATACTTCGCCACTACCTATGTTAACCTTACCCAAGTTATTAATGTAGATTAGGAACAATAACGGACCCATTGTAGAGCCTTGAATAACAACGTAGCTGATCTCTTTCGGAGAACTGTTTTGGCCCAAAATTGAGACAACTTGAAATCGATCAATAAAGTAATTTCTTAGCCGTTCAAGGGAAGTTCCTCCTATACCAATACATTCCAACTTTCATAAAAGCAAATCTCTATCCACCGTGTCGAACGCCTTAGCTAAATCTATGAAAACTAAAAGGGGTTTCTTATTCTTCCCTACAATTTCATGAATATTCTGGGTTAACTGAAATAAGTCATCATTTAAATTTTTATCTTTACGAAATCCAAATTGTTGATCAAATAGTATATTGTGGCCTGTTAAGTACTTTTCCAATTGGCTCCTCACACATTTTTCTAAACTTTTTGCAAGCACACTAAAAAGAGTAATTGGTCTGAAATTAATGAATTGGTTTTTAACCCCCCCCCCCTTTGTATATTGGAATAACTTTTCCAAGTTTAAATGCAGTCGGAAAAACGCCCTGTGAAAAACCGCTATTTATAATGTGTAGAAGAGCCTTTAAGTCTTCGAAAAATTTCTTTAATTACATTGGCAGGAATACGATCCATACCGGGTGCGGAACCGCCTTTTAAATCGCGAACTATTTTTGAAAGTTCCTCTTCAGATACAGGAGACAGCTGGAAGGTGGCCTCCACACAAAATTCTGCATCGTTTACAATAGTTTCTGTCACAGCACAGGGGGGACGGCGCGGGCGAGGCTGGCTCCTAGACCTACGTAATACTCATTTAATGCATTTGCAACCTGTTTAACATTATCACTCTTAGACAGATTTACCCCACCCTGAAAGTGTTCAATAGGAAATGAATCCTTTTTTTATTGATTCCGATAATTTCAGCAATATTTTTCCACAGAAGCCGGTTATTATTTCTTAAATCATTGATTTTTTTGCTGATAATAATTGATTATTGCCGTTTTAATTGCGGCTTTTAATATATTTCTATAGTTATTAAATCGGAGTCGTAGGCCGGGATTGAAGGGTTGTTTTTTAATCTGTTTACTGATTTTATCTCTGGTTCGGATTGATTTGACAAGTCCTGTGGTGATCCAAGGTTTCAATTCAGTATTTTTTGAAGAAAATGATTTATTTTTTGTCGCTTGACCAATTATATCCTTGAGCTGCCGCACAAACTCATCACAGGCCACGTTCACGTCCTCAGCCGCGATTACCGAGGACCAGTCGTGCCCCGACAAAAGTTGGCTGGCTACTTTTACATCAACAAAAGAAAAGGCTTTATTATCTGTAATGTGGTCTAGTTTGTTGCTTTCAAACAAATCACATACAGCGATAGTTATAAAATGATCAGTAATAGATGTTTTGATAACAGCGGATTTGACATTCGTTACATTTTTCAGATTAGTGAAAATATGATCAATATTACTTTTAGAATTAGCCGTGATGCTAGTTGGATAGTTGATACACGGTGTGAACCCCGCACCATATAGTACATCAAGATAGCGTTGTGAAAGTGATGTTTTATTTTCTAGCAAAATGCAACAATTATATTAATTATTAATATCACCGCCCAGCCAGCACCGCCCACCCACAGACCAGTTTCCGAGGTAAACTTCAAGGTCATTGATAAAGGATTCCAGATCAGCTGATGGGCTGCGGTACACAGCGAGCAGCGACATCCCCTCTCCGCCAAGCGATATATCGACTTCGATTGTTGTGGCACCGCTCAAACATACTTCCTCATGACATACAGCAAACTTTTTACTCACATACATTTGTAATGTGGTCTAGTTTGTTGCTTTCAAACAAATCACATACAGCGATAGTTATAAAATGATCAGTAATAGATGTTTTGATAACAGCGGATTTGACATTCGTTACATTTTTCAGATTAGTGAAAATATGATCAATATTACTTTTAGAATTAGCCGTGATGCTAGTTGGATAGTTGATACACGGTGTGAACCCCGCACCATATAGTACATCAAGATAGCGTTGTGAAAGTGATGTTTTATTTTCTAGCAAAATGCAACAATTATATTAATTATTAATATCACCGCCCAGCCAGCACCGCCCACCCACAGACCAGTTTCCGAGGTAAACTTCAAGGTCATTGATAAAGGATTCCAGATCAGCTGATGGGCTGCGGTACACAGCGAGCAGCGACATCCCCTCTCCGCCAAGCGATATATCGACTTCGATTGTTGTGGCACCGCTCAAACATACTTCCTCATGACATACAGCAAACTTTTTACTCACATACACAATCACGCCATCATTCTGATTCTTACATTCTTTGCTTATAATAACATCATACCCATCCACACACACACAGGCACACTACTTTCATCCATCCAGGTCTCAGTTAATACAATCACATCAAAGTTATTTTCTAAATTATTCAGAGTTACTAGTAACTCGTCAAAGTTTTTGCTATAGCTTCTAATGTTTTGGTTTAAAATAGAAAAACATTGATTTATCTTATTATTAGAATATTCAAAAAACTTAAATTCGTCAAAGTCGTCATACACGCACGCATCAATGTCCCTGCAATTAATCACATCATCTAGCCCTTCTATCATTAGATACAGAAAATAACTTAAACTATCTTAAGAACAAAAACATACCATTTTGGCCTGCATTACCCTACTGTTGAGTTTATTTGAAATCAACCATTCACAAAAAAAACCTTTCCCGGTTAATTGCCCGGAATTGACTATTAATGGTTAATACAATTAATTTATTCTACAATTAAGATAAGACAATCTTTACAAAATGAATATTTCAACTAATAACCAACTTGTGCAAACAGAATTTCAAGCATTTGGCATGGCTATACAGTATTTATGAACAAGCGTGTGTAATAAGTGATACTGCTTACATTATAAGTTTGGCAGGGAGAGCAATCCTTTTGCCACTGTTTTTACCTGCTAAGGGGTAGCAGTCCGTGTCCGCCCGGAGAGGCTCAGATTAACGTTTTTAGGGTTCAAGTGGAAGAGACCGAGTGGATTATTCTTTCATAACTCTATTAATATGTCATGTGCAAGTACTACTGTATAGAGTATGTCGTGATTTAAAAAAAAGTTTTTTTACTTTAACATGAAACTTGATAAAAGTTATAAACAACTTCAAACAAGTATTTTAAAAATAGACAACAATTTCTAGTGTTTACCGTATTTAACTGGCATACATTGTTGTAATGTGTGTTTTGGAAGTCACTCCCGTAAGCACACAAAAATTTCCCTTCTTGTATTAATGAATAAATACACTGTACAAACAATTATATGCGTTAGTAAGCTACCTCAAACCAAGGCCACATTGAGTGCGGCCTTGCTCAAACCCGCATAGTGACGAAATGTACACTATTTCATTACAAATCTGCTGTTGTCTCTATTGTAAAACGCAGTCGTTTAATGTAGCTGATTGTAATCAATGTAATTAGTACGGGGTTTCTCTGCTCCAATCCATAGCTGCTGTAACAAGGACTAAGCATTTTGATCCCGGCTAATGCCCCTATGTGATATCAGAAATGGATTTAGTGTGACACCAAGTACTACCAATGCCACCCGTTGAACTTTTCGGTAACTAATAAAAGTGAAATTTATACTTAATACGATATTTCCAAACTTTTGCACTTGACATGCAGGTTATTTTAGTTTGATTTTAAAGGTCGACCAAATTGACACAAATAGAGCAGAAGATTTCAGAGCGGCCGTTTAAAGAGCTAAACAATTCTAATAACTAGTTCAAAAGTTTAAAATACATCAATAAGGTTTAATAATTTAAAGATTTTATAAAAAAAACTGAATGCGTTCCTTTTAAATGCGATGGCGATGAAATAATATTGTTCCATTTTTAATCCGAGGAGATCGAAGTGAGGTGGGTAGTGATTTTCTATGATATTTTATGTAGATCTATACGAGCCATCAGAGTTACACTTATGACGCCTCATCCAAGATGTCAAGCCAGATGGCGAAATAGTGCCCTTTTTAGCGAATTTCCCCCATAGGGAAGAAGCTATTACGGCAGGTCTCATAATAAGACCTAAGCCCAAGACTATGATAACTTTTCGTGATAGCGCTCGCAAAAATGGTCTGATCGGAATGAAATTTGGCACAGGTATGAGAAGTCGTAATTATTCGTATGAGTTCGAAAACCAGCCCGATCGGACCACTGGAAGGGGGGGTAAAGGGGGATAAACCCCCCAAAAATGGGGTTTTTTGGTTTTTCACATAGAAACATAAACTAATTGGATTTTGGTTTGCACCATTGAATTCAGCTCGAAAAAACAAACAATTTAGTATTTTGAATCATTGCTCTATGTCTATTGGTTACCGGAATATTGAAAGAGGTAAACACAGTACGTTGTCCCAATGTTAACCTTATGGGGAATAAGTAAAATTCTATACCTCGCTTATTTCTCAACATATCTTAATAAAACTTGGTTTGTGGCTTCATCTACATGAAATCTAACGTTTAATAGTCTAAAATCCCCGATATTTCCATTTTCGTGGCAGCAAACCTGCATACTCATTCCCCTTGTTATTCTTATGGAGATTACAAAAACATGTCAAATCTCGCTATGTTGGATTGAAATATGTTCTTTTGCATTTGAAATTCGCTGAGTATGCAGGTCTGCTGCAACGGGGGTATTTTCTATTCCTGTAGTACATCATAGAGGGAATTAAGCTCTTGTTAAAAGGAGTAAAATGAGTTAAAATAGAGGAGTAAAATAGAACTAAAACTATTTCTATAATAGTTTTGGTTCTATAAACTAAGTAAGAGGGCCGTCCAGAAAGTAAGTTCCGTTCGTGCGTAGTTCAAAAGGTATACTGTAGCTAGCGCAATAATTCAAACATCAGTGGCTATGCGAGGCAGATCATTACCCTGCCGCGTGTTTGCTGAATGTAACCTTTACAACCTGAGCGCCCCAAGAAAAATTCCCGCCAAATTGAAGTTGCGCTGTATTTTAAATTTTAAAATTCTTTGAAAAACACTCCGCAACCAAAATTCTTCCTGAACCGTTGGTCTGAGATGATAACTATAAATGTTCAAAATAAATCTTATTAAATTTTCTACAAAAATGGTGCTATATACTTTTTTGTACTCCTAACGGTTACTAAGTTAAAGGGCGCTAAAAATAAGGGCCTCTACATTGTAGGCCTACCTATGTTATCCTGATGGAAAATACAAAGTTTCATATCTTGCTCATTTCGTATCGTATCTCAAACTTGATTTTTGGCTAAATATAGTTGAGATATATTTTATAGCCTAAACCCCCAATTTTCATATTTACGTGTCAGCAAACCTGCATACTCACCTGCAAACCAATAATACACGTATTAAGGAATGAGAGTACAAAATACTAAACTAATATTTTGAGCTGAATTCAAACAGGAAAAAATGGATAATTTTAATTTTTCGTTACAAAAAATGTCGAAAGTCCATTTTTGAGGTAATAAATCTCCCCTTTGGACCCCTGAGCTTGTACTGATCAAATGTATTTTTTATTATTATTCTTATTATCTTATTAGTACCTGGTAGACCGAACCTTGCTCGGTATTTTTCCATATTCATCACTTCGTCTGATTACTATCTAACATTTCAGCGAAATAAAATGTATAAATAAAAATCTTTTTATCACTCTATACAATATCTATGCCACACGCTGTATTCTCCCTAGATGGCTGTATAGTTTACAAACAGCTATTACCTATGATTACTTCATTTGTTTACACTTTCCTTGTTTATTTCGTTGCAATTACGGCACCTCATAAGGCCAATTTAAAAATTTCACAACTTTAAAATTCGTTTTATTACGTTATTAGATTTTCTCTGGCCGAGTTATCTGCATAGAACACGTTTATGAGTCATAAACTACTTATTTCCGGACTTTGAAGGAAATCCTCGGAGCCGTTTTTGAGATCGTTGTGCAAACATATATACAACCAAGCAAGCACGCACGCACGCAAGATAACATTGCTCGTATAAGAGTATAGGATTAATGTAATTCTTACTATTAAGTTTTAAAAAAATACAGTTTTAATACCTTTAATACCTCTTTAAGACCGGGACGCAGCACTGGCTTCTTATTTTAACCGGAATATGAGTGAAGGATGAGTGTAGTTTAATGCCCACACCAAACTTTATGGATCAGACCTTTTTCGCCAGAGTTATTGCGTTTATAAAAAATAAAACCATTCCCCACTCCCCCTCAAAAAAGGGGCTTCCACCCATGGAATATTAATGGACTCACTGGATTCTTCAGCTGGAGGGTAAATATGACCTATATACCAAGTTTCAAGAAGGGGCTAATTTTTCTGGCATGGCTAGTTTTTACTGTACTAGTAGTTGTGTATGGCAATAATGGTTACCCTTATAATTATAAAAGATCGGATTTTCTAAATTTACTTAATGAAAGAAGAGGAAATAGAAAATTTTCTTACACTTTTCATAAAAATCATTGTAAAAGTACCTAACTCATTAGACACTTTATTGCAGCCGACATATCTGGCCCACAGCCAGGTTGGCGACGTGAAGTCGACGGTAGCGCCTCAAGTCTACATATTATCTGGCCCACAGCCAGGTTGGCGACGTGAAGTCGACGGCAGCGCCTCAGGTCGACATATCTGGCCCACAGCCAGGTTGGCGACGTGAAGTCGACGGCAGCGCCTCAGGTCGACATATCTGGCCCACAGCCAGGTTGGCGACGTGAAGTCGACGGCAGCGCCTCAGGTCGACATATCTGGCCCACAGCCAGGTTGGCGACGTGAAGTCGACGGCAGCGCCTCAGGTCGACATATCTGGCCCACAGCCAGGTTGGCGACGTGAAGTCGACGGCAGCGCTTCAGGTCGACATATCTGGCCCACAGCCAGGTTGGCGACGTGAAGTCGACGGCAGCGCCTCAGGTCGACATATCTGGCCCACAGCCAGGTTGGCGACGTGAAGTCGACGGCAGCGCCTCAGGTCGACATATCTGGCCCACAGCCAGGTTGGCGACGTGAAGTCGACGGCAGCGCCTCAGGTCGACATATCTGGCCCACAGCCAGGTTGGCGACGTGAAGTCGACGGCAGCGCCTCAGGTCGACATATCTGGCCCACAGCCAGGTTGGCGACGTGAAGTCGACGGCAGCGCCTCAGGTCGACATATCTGGCCCACAGCCAGGTTGGCGACGTGAAGTCGACGGCAGCGCCTCAAGTCTACATATTATCTGGCCCACAGCCAGGTTGGCGACGTGAAGTCGACGGCAGCGCCTCAGGTCGACATATCTGGCCCACAGCCAGGTTGGCGACGTGAAGTCGACGGCAGCGCCTCAGGTCGACATATCTGGCCCACAGCCAGGTTGGCGACGTGAAGTCGACGGCAGCGCCTCAGGTCGACATCTCTGGCCCTCAGCCAGGTTGGCGACGTGAAGTCGACGGCAGCGCCTCAGGTCGACATATCTGGCCCACAGCCAGGTTGGCGACGTGAAGTCGACGGCAGCGCCTCAGGTCGACATATCTGGCCCACAGCCAGGTTGGCGACGTGAAGTCGACGGCAGCGCCTCAGGTCGACATATCTGGCCCACAGCCAGGTTGGCGACGTGAAGTCGACGGCAGCGCCTCAGGTCGACATATCTGGCCCACAGCCAGGTTGGCGACGTGAAGTCGACGGCAGCGCCTCAGGTCGACATATCTGGCCCACAGCCAGGTTGGCGACGTGAAGTCGACGGCAGCGTCTCAGGTCGACATATCTGGCCCACAGCCAGGTTGGCGACGTGAAGTCGACGGCAGCGCCTCAGGTCGACATCTCTGGCCCACAGCCAGGTTGGCGACGTGAAGTCGACGGCAGCGCCTCAGGTCGACATATCTGGCCCACAGCCAGGTTGGCGACGTGAAGTCGACGGCAGCGCCTCAGGTCGACATATCTGGCCCACAGCCAGGTTGGCGACGTGAAGTCGACGGCAGCGCCTCAGGTCGACATCTCTGGCCCACAGCCAGGTTGGCGACGTGAAGTCGACGGCAGCGCCTCAGGTCGTCATATCTGGCCCACAGCCAGGTTGGCGACGTGAAGTCGACGGCAGCGCCTCAGGTCGACATATCTGGCCCACAGCCAGGTTGGCGACGTGAAGTCGACGGCAGCGCCTCAGGTCGTCATATCTGGCCCACAGCAAGGTTCGCGACGTGAAGTCGACGGTAGCGCCTCAGACCGTCCTGGACGCATCTGGCAGTAGCCTGGAATAACCGCAAATTGATTGTTAAAAATAAACTATAAAGAAAAATATAATATTAAACATTTCTTTATGCAGCATAAAACAGAAAGTAAATAAAAATAATGCTAAAACACATTGACTACAAACATTGTGAATATCAATTAAATTGTTCTAAAACAAACAACTTGTATAATAATCTATAGAGTATATTATTCATTTTTGAGTACACCATTAGGATCTCGTAAACTATAATATATTATCCCTAGTAGAATTATGCTTAACAATTATTTAAATAATTGTATTAAATAATTGTAATATAAAATAAGCAATTTAATTTAATCCTCAGTAACCAGATATAAAGAAAGCGATAATTCTTATTATCCTATACTCCTATACGAGCAATGTTATCGTGCGTGCGTGCGTGCTTGCTTGTTTGCACAACGATCTCAAAAACGGCTCCGAGGATTTCCTCCAAATTCTGGAAATAAGTAATTTATGACTCAAAAACGTTTTTTATGCAGATTGCTTGGCCGGAGAAAATTTAATATGACGATAAATCGATTTAAAAGTTGTAACATTTTAACATTGGCCTTATGGGTTGCCGTGTTGGCAACGAAAATAAACAAGGAAAGTGTAAACAAATGAAGTAATCATAACAGCTGTTTGGAATCTACAGCCATCAAGGGAAAATGCAGCAAGTGGGATGAGTCCATGGAGCAATAAAAAATGTTTCTATTTATCAATTTTAAATGTTAAAACATTGAAATATTTTATAGTAACTGTATGAACTCGTAAACATGAAATAACACCGAGCAAGGCTCGGTCCACTAGGTACTTAAGGTTATGAATGCTAGAAGAAAATATAGTCTAAAGAATCGGCAAAGTAAGGTGTAAGATAGTGACTTTAAATTATATGTGTGATAATCATATGGTTTTCACCATGTGATTGAGAAATAATATTGTTTATAAATATGTTTATGTTTTTGAGTTTTTGCAATAAAATGTAAGTGTTCAGTTGTTATTTTAAATGATTTATTTCTAATGTTATACTGGCGACGAAAAAACAATTAAAAAATGAGTAGAAGAGGTGGAAACAATAGAAACAACGACAATACTTTAATTGATTCATTAAGATCAAAAATAGAAAGGTTTATATGCCAAAACTTTGATGAGTCAGACAATTGGGAAGACTATGAGGCTTACTTTCTACTATTATGCAAAGTTAAAGGAATAGGGGAGGAATCCCGTGAGGCAGAGGAAGCAAGAAGAGATCTCTTACTGGCTTATGTAGGACCACAGAGTAACCAGATACAGAGGCGCAGCCCCAGCCATTTTTTAACGAGAGTTTTTTGCCGTTATACTCGGACCGCCCCAGTTAGTTCGGGCGGTCCTGGGAGAGAGTGCGCTGTTGTAATAGTAAAATACTGCATTACCGACTTGCAGAGCTTACGGTTCCGAGCGTCGAGCGCGTTGTCATTCACATCCTCCTGTGCCCTTCTAGTTTAATAGGACTAAAATAAAACATATATAACTCTTTTTGGCGTTAATTGCTGAATCCAACTGTATAAATTTTATTTTGGTTAAAATTAGCGCTGTGGCGCGAAAGTATACGTTAATAATATTTAAATTATTATATTGAATTTGTCGTGTTGTTCAACTGTCAGAAAGCTTCTCCAACTTTTAATAGCAATTCTGATTGTGTGACTGAGTTTATTATAAAGGTTTTGAGACCAATGATTGTAGAAGACGCACCCATTTTTTAAACCTTATAATAAAAAATAAGGGTAGGTTTAGAGCGTCTTAAGATGCTTTTAAAATGTGACATTTATTTATAGTTGGTTAATACGCCATTTTTTTAATTTAAGGCTAACAAAATTAAAAGCGACATGTTATCAAAATTGTTAAAACAAATTATTACGATTCACAACTAAGAGGTAAGAAACAAAGTAATATTGATAAGATTTGAAGTTTAACGTCGAAGACGGCATATGTTAAAAATAGTGAGAGTCTTCCACATTTCGACTGCTCTTGTTCAATACTAACAGTGCATACAATTATACAGTTTTTTATATATTTTAAATTAGAGATAAATACTGGAATGAATAAATAAACAAATCATATATATTTTTAAAGACATTATAACGTGTATTTTTAACTACAAAAAATACTCTGATAAAAAGGAAACAACATAGAATTGTATTATTCACAATACCTCCTTTAAACTTAAAAAATCATTACAATTTATTTTAAAACTTTAAAGAATCGGACCTGTGTAAAGGCAGGAGATGGCGTTGTTTACAATTACAATGTTTACTGTACGAGTTAGTTTACAATGCCAGTTAAAACCAAGGCTTTTAACGTCGTTTATCTATTGACTGAAAATACCACGGTAAATACCGGATTGAATTATATCATGTAGGCCTATATAATTGAAAATTATAGTTATTACATAATTATGAAAGAAATAACCAAAGAATACGCAGAATTACGCAGTGATTCTTTTACAAAGAGGCTGAAAACCTTTTACAACTGGCCCTCTAAGACAGATTTCAAAACTATTATTTGCCTACTTAAAAAATCAATTACACAAAAGAATTTACTTGTGTTTCTGCAACACGTAATTAAAACATAACTTAAAATAACAGCAAATTATAAAATGGTCTTTTGTTAAAATTATATAGAAACACACAACTGTTAACACAAATTTACATAGTAAAGCATTTTATACAAACTATTGTTCGATGCGGAAAAGTGGCACGTTCATCGAAATGTATTATTACGTATCACCATATTATCTACTTATTTAATTGTACTCTTAATTAGTTATACTAGAAGTAAAACTACAAAATTAGATGACAAATTTAAATACAACAGATTTGAATACGCAACGCTAGACAATTTATAATACTACAATTACAATTTTTAAAGTTTATTTACATATCAAGTGATTTATTGCGCAACAGCAAACATATATATATATTAATTGGTTGCAATTCAGAAGTCATTCATAACTCATAACATAAGACATTTAATGAGTTTTCGTGTACACTTAATTATAACTTAACTAAAAACTTTAACACAAATTATAAAATGATATTCATCAAATAATACATACTCAACAACTAACAAAACTGTTACTGTTTTCTGTTTTCATTGTCAGATATAGATCATAGTTAGTAAATGACCGATCTCGTTCCAGTGAATGGCCGCTAAGTTTTTCCCCGGTCATTCACTGGTTTTTGCCCTAGTTACGTTCCAATTTATGACCACCCTCAGTAAAAATTAATCTTAACACGCACAGCAATAAAATTGATTTTAAATTGCAGGATAGTATGTCAAATATCATTTAATTGCAACACAATTTTGAAACAATCATATTCCAAGGCTGGTTTTAAGCTTATTTTTAATTAGCTAGCCCAAAGAATATGCTTAATAACGGGTTTTTTAAACAAAACGGTCATTCACTGGGGGGTGGTCATTCACTGGTGCACCCACCCTACGCGTGATATTATTATAAACAATAGTACATTTTATATCATAGCCTTTGTGTATTAACATATGTATTTAAGCATTTAAAACCTACTAAGTATGCAGAGAAGAGGTGTGCTCTGGAAGCAATTATTTATGAACAGTCAAGTAAATAATCACGCCTTACGTTGAAAGCTTATGAGGCTTCCTACATTCGAATATTTTGTACGTTGTAACACTTACCCTAATAGGCCAATAAAATTAAGATTGTGCCTGGACAAAATTCCCGGAAAGCTGAAAATCGTTTTAATCTTTCCGTTTTACATCCAAGTATATGAATTCGAAGTTTGTCCCATTTTTCCTGGTGTGCTTTCGACCTGGGACCACAAAAATATCAGAGTTTTGGGCCATTTTTTATTCTTTTGCAAATAAGTAAAAAACCGTTTATTCTACATAAAAAGATTAAATACATGAATTGTAGAGGACAAAATTCTTCGTTTATTGAGTACCTTCTGATAAAGATACTTTGAATAGTAATTGATTTATGGTAAGTTAAATAAAGGGTTTTGGCGAATTCCTCTTTTAGGGAAAGAGCTATTACTGTAGGTCTCATGGTAAGACCTAAGCCCGAGACCATGATAACTTTTAGTTTTGGGGCCCTCAGAAGCTAAAAACACCATTCGTTCGAATTTTCATAAATATATATATACCTATATACACGTATATAAATATATATATCTATATATTTGTTAGCTCGATAACTCTCGTAAAAATGGTCCAATCTTCTTGAAATTCGGCACAGACTTGTAAAGTAGTAATTATTTTGACGAGTTAAAAATTCAGCCAGATCGGACCATCGGAAGGGGGGGTTATGGGTAATAAATCCCTAAAAATGGAGTTTTTCGGATTTTTCATGTAGAAAAATCGAAATAATCTGATTTTGGTTTACACCATTGGACTCAGCTCGAAAAAACAAATAAATTAGTATTTTGAATCATTGCTCTATGTCCATTGGTTCCCGAGATACTGACAGTGGTAAACGCAGTACGTTGTCCCAATGTTAACCTTATGGGAAATAAATAAAATTGTATATCTCGCTTATTCCTCAACATATCCTAATAAAACTTGGTATATGGCTTCATCTAGTTAAGGTCTAATTGATTATGGCATAAAATCTACAAATTTATGTAATCCTGAGGCAGCAAACCTACGTACTCACTTTCCCAATGTCAACCTTATGGGAAATCGATAAAATTGTATAGTCTGCTTATTTCCCAATATATCTTAATAAAACTAGTTATATGGCTTTATCTAGTTAAGGTCCACTGGATTATAGTCTAAAATCACCAATTTTATAGATTCCTGAGGCAGCAAACCTGCGTACTCATCTCCACAATGTTGGGAGAAAAATAAACGTGTGTAGCTTGTTTGTTTCTCAGCATATCTCGTTGAAACTCAGTACCATGTGGCTCAATATAGTTTGGACATTTTGGATTATACTCTAAAATCTGCTATTTTTACATTTTCCTTGTCAGGAAACCTGCATACTCACTTATACCATGTTATTATGTTGAATATAGTGATGCCAATAATACCAGAAAACGAAATTAAAACATAAAAATCTTACAAGTTTTTACAATTGATGATAAAACATGAAAAATACCCCTGTTGCAGCAGACCTGCATACTCAGCGGATTCAAAATGCTCAAATAAGTGTTTTAGATACAGCCTCGTACCAAATAAAATCAAATTATGTCCGTAAATAAGCATGCAAACATATTTTCCATAAGAATAACATGTTATAAGTGAGTATGCAGGTTTCCTGATGAGGAAAATGTAAAAATAACTGATTTTAGAGTATAATCCAAAATATCCAAACTATATTGAGCCACATGGTACTGAGTTTCAACGAGATATGCTGAGAAACAAACAAGCTACACACGTTTATTTTTCTCCCAACATTGTGGAGATGAGTACGCAGGTTTGCTGCCTCAGGAATCTATAAAATTGGTGATTTTAGACTATAATCCAGTGGACCTTAACTAGATAAAGCCATATAACTAGTTTTATTAAGATATATTGGGAAATAAGCAGACTATACAATTTTATCGATTTCCCATAAGGTTGACATTGGGAAAGTGAGTACGTAGGTTTGCTGCCTCAGGATTACATAAATTTGTAGATTTTATGCCATAATCAATTAGACCTTAACTAGATGAAGCCATATACCAAGTTTTATTAGGATATGTTGAGGAATAAGCGAGATATACAATTTTATTTATTTCCCATAAGGTTAACATTGGGACAACGTACTGCGTTTACCACTGTCAGTATCTCGGGAACCAATGGACATAGAGCAATGATTCAAAATACTAATTTATTTGTTTTTTCGAGCTGAGTCCAATGGTGTAAACCAAAATCAGATTATTTCGATTTTTCTACATGAAAAATCCGAAAAACTCCATTTTTAGGGATTTATTACCCATAACCCCCCCTTCCGATGGTCCGATCTGGCTGAATTTTTAACTCGTCAAAATAATTACTACTTTACAAGTCTGTGCCGAATTTCAAGAAGATTGGACCTTTTTTACGAGAGTTATCGAGCTAACAAATATATAGATATATATATTTATATACGTATATATAGGTATATATATATTTATGAAAACTCGAACGAATGGTGTTTTTAGCTTCTGAGGGCCCCAAAACTAAAAGTTATCATGGTCTCGGGCTTAGGTCTTACCATGAGACCTACAGTAATAGCTCTTTCCCTAAAAGAGGAATTCGCCAAAACCCTTTATTTAACTTACCATAAATCAATTACTATTCAAAGTATCTTTATCAGAAGGTACTCAATAAACGCAGAATTTTGTCCTCTACAATTCATGTATTTAAACTTTTTATGTAGAATAAACGGTTTTTTACTTATTTCCAAAAGAATAAAAAATGGCCCAAAACTCTGATATTTTTGTGGTCCCAGGTCGGAAGCACACCAGGAAAAATGGGACAAACTTCGAATTCATATACTTGGATGTAAAACGGAAAGATTAAGGCGATTTCCAGCTTTCCGGGAATTTTGTCCAGGCATGACCAATTTTTGATCTAATTTTACTGGCCTATAATTCACATCACTGAAAATTCACATTTTAACACAAGATCAATACGGCAACACATTTTACATACGGTTTTGAGCACTATAAAACGAATTGTATATCTCACTTCAGCTGTAACAATAATACCAGATAAACTCGGTTGAACAACGACACAAAGACACGTTAAGAGGATTCCCTACCCTCGCTGAAATTCGTTAACCTTTCACGCGGTGTAATCTATATACTCTTATGACAGTAAAATTGCAATTAAACTGTTTAGCTATTTCAAAAACGTCAATGTTTTCAGAGACAGAAGCTAAAACTTTACGAAGAATTTTTTTAAATACTGACTTGATTGGAACAATAATTAAAAAAAAATTATTTAATTAGTATTTTTAGTCACTTCAAAATGCACCGCAATGACCTACGGGGTTCATTTTGCAGAGAAAATAGCAATAAATCCAGGAATACGAAATCTCCTATGCAGGGAATCCTCTCAAACACATTTGAAAACACAACTGATCACTTCAATGTCCCGACTTGGACTGCCAAATTTTGAGAAGTGCTAAAATACCACACCCTCAGGTGAACGTGAGACATCATAGCTTCTCGGCCGGTGTCATAAACAAGTCAATGCTCCTCCCGGTGACTGGGAGTGTCAACCCCTATTCCTTTGTCGGTAAAATCGCCACTGAGTCACTGCTGCTGCACCTGTGGCCGGTGGTGGCGATTGCATTGGCGTTGCCATGCATGTTGATGTGCATGTATGGATAACAAATCCGTATAATGGACATCTAATGTTGTGTACAATCTTGAACAATATCTTACCACCAATGGTCTATACATTTGGCCCTCTCGGCCAATTTACGGCCCAGAACCAACGACTCAATTCGTGAAAAGATTTTAAGTATTAGAGGAGAATATCTCACTAATAAATATAAAATCTAAATGGGTGTAACAGCATTACATAGTCAATACAGGAATAAATACACTATAATACTGTATACAGGATCACAGGATTGATGCCGCAACCCTTTAATAAACCCCATAAATTAACCCTAGGTAGCACACGTCGCGCGTCTTTATAGCGTCTTTATAGCGATAACATTTCATAATTCATTTTAGTATGAATGAAAATTTAAACAATTTGATCTTTAATACGATTGCGGGGTTTGAGGCCACAATCTTCAGTATTTACACGATGTTACTGATTTTTTAACTATCTCATAGTAGACAATTGAAGTACGAAGATTAATGACGCTTGGAAAAATATTGAACCAACGCATGCTGTTCAGGATTATTCATCAACGTTATTAAATCGCGTAAACTTGGGTCAATGACTAATTATCTAATTATACTAGTATATAGACATATTATATTGCTTGTAACACATATAAGAACTATCCCACATAATCCGGCTTTTAGAAGTTAATAACACTGTGAAGCCACTGTGAAAACCCACTGTACAGCTAAAAATGTTTTCTGCTAAAAAAACAGTTAAAGCATTTGATACGTAAAGCAAATGAAATTTGTATAGCAATGTAGGATTAAATATTAAAACCAACATTTTCTACCCATTGCAGACCTGGTTGGCTGATCTACTTATGACATATGCTTTAACGTTATAACTTCTGATGTCAAATGTTAGATGTAGCATGTTTTGCTAAACTGTGTAAACCTGGCTTGATAACAGGTAATTCAGTTACTGAATGGTAATTAATAATTATTGAGCAATTTTCAGTAACGTGAATATGGGTTACAAATTTAAACAGCCGAAATCCTATTTTAATTTTAATATATTTTGCAGTTAGGCACTATTTTTTGAGTATCTGAATTGTAAACTACGATGAAAAATAAAGCCCCATTGAAAATAAAAAGAATTTAATAAATCATCAAACGATTGTAATTGTTTTCTTTCCTAACGATTCCGGCAGTGATATCAAACTCAAGAATGAGGAAACCTCCGCGAGTAGTCAAGCACAAGCAGTACTGCGATTAGACGGCAACGTCGCAGCGCCGAATTATGTTCCACGTGGCAACGTTGACATCCGCCCTTCCGCGATAAAGCAGTACGGGTCCAAGAGGCTAGTACCCAAGGTCGCCTGTAGGGGCAGCACAGTACTTGGCGGTAAAACAGGGCAGGGAAAGCCTCGTATGCTTGCGCCTCTGTATCTGTTTCCTCTGTGGTAGGACCTAGCCCATTGCGGAAAGTTGCAAATTTTTTACTTCCATCAAAAATACAGGATGAACTCATCAAAGGCTTCAGATCGGTTTACAGACCTAAGAAAACAATTTTTTCAGCTAGATTAGAGTTTGAGAAGTGTTATAACAGTCAAACTTGACTGTTGTCATGCCACAGATAACATTTGGTTAGCTCAGTTGGGCGGGGTAAAAATTCCTGAATATTGGCCAAGTAGTCACACTGACGATATTTCCTTATGAGGTATTTAAGGGCGCCACCTTGTTGAGGGTTCACAAAGAGGATGATGTAACAAGGAACCAATCCTTCCCAGCAGGTGTGACTTCTTTGGTAAACAGGGAGTAACAAAAAAACTACTATGTCAATAGGCCGCATTTACATAAAAATATGAAAACCCTAACTAAAGTTCCAATCTTAACTAATCATTGATAGTTTATAATACTCTTAATCTATATCCTTAATCTTTCATTTATTTCAATACTCTTGGAAACCCCACAGAATATTTATAAGTCAAAGCAAAATCCAATCTCAGCAAAAGAATTCAAATTATGTGAGAGAAATTTACTTTAAATTATTAACTGAACTCAAAGCAATAATCAAGGAAGATAAGTTATCTCAAGTATTCATCATTTATTTATACACTGAATGAAGGCAGGACTACAAAAAAAATTAACTCAAGTGAGCTGAGATACAATATTTATTAAGTATTGGTACCACCAAAATTCCATAATGTTACAGTTTAACAAGGTACTCTTGCTTGAAACAAACCAGCTCAGCAATAAAGATAATTAATAATTGATAATTAATTAAACTCCGTGTAAGATATTTACTTTATCCTCAAAGTCAGGGCTTATGACTTCAAACACCTGATAATAAATTCAGACTTAATTCAGAAAATATTTCCTTATTATCTACTTCTCTTCAATATTTTACTAATAATTCGATACTCAAAATACCATAGATAAACATTGATCAAAAATACATTTCGACGGTGGTCACCGGAACATCTAGACAAAACATAACAAGGCACAATAATATCTACACAATATATCAAGATAAATTTTATAACAAATACAATTAACTTCCACTCTGGTCCGGTGCGCTGTGCTGCGGCGACAGTCCCAAGAATGTCCGGTATGTCTCACTCAGGATGAGGAAAATATATAAGTCACTCACCAGTAGTAGTCTTCTGACACGCGCCCGTCAAAAAAAATCTAGCGGAAATCCGGCCGGAATTGATTGAAAGGCGGTGCAGCAACCACCAGCGGCGCGACAGATAGGCAGGCGGTAGGCGGAAGTGGAACGCTCCAGCCGGCGTCAGGGACGTGGGCCTCCAGGTCCACACGTAGCCGCATCCAGATCAGGTCAGTCCAGGGGAGCGGTGATCCCAGAGTGGTCGGGGGAAAATACCCTGTTTATACAAATTTACTATAGCCTACTGTTTTGTAATAGAATAATTCAGCCTAATATTCTAATATTTTATTTGTGACATTTACTATTATAAACTCTCATGTTCAAATTACAATAATCACAGTTTGTCTAAGACTTTATACAAAAATCACATATTATTTTAGTCAAAATCAGATGTTTTAAGGTGTAGTCAAAGTTACAGTAATTTGACTCAAAGTCTATTTAGCTTATTTAGCTCTCAGAGGGATTTAATTTAAATTAATGTACAATCCCAAAAGTTACTGCAAGTTAAAGTACCGTAACCGAAACAATAATTTGTATTTGAAGCCATAACAAAAATTACATTTATACAACACAGCACAATTATTTGATAAAACAAATTACAAGCTTCAAGAACGTGTAAATATAACCTTTTCAAAATGGAACGCATTTATGCATGGATAAAATTGGCTATCACTAGCTTTGATTTAATTCAAAATATCTTCAAAGGCAAAAAAAACTTTCCCAAAGAACTGATTATCATCTGAGCTTTAAATAAACACAGGAAACGGACAGTACAATAGTAAATATTCTCTTAGTCATTCTTACTTCTACAAATAATATTTAAACACAAAGGAATAATTATCAGAACATATTGCCGTTATCAATAAAATATGGGCCTTTCACAATTTCTTTGTCAACAATTTTCAACCTTGATGTTAGATCACAACATTACTACAGTTACTCATTATTATCACATTTAAATTTAATTGGTAAAATAATGTTTTCTTTTGTCTAAACTTTACTTTTTAAGACCACTGTACTGAGTCTGTATTAATTTTATCCTCGGCATTAACTGCATATTAAATATTTAACAAGTATGACAACAATAAAGTACGAAAAATATTTTACTATATTCATTAAGTTTTTATTTTCTTAGATCAACATATTATTTTTTTACGACGAAAGCATAAAACATATAATGGCCGTGAACAAATTATTGAACTAACATTTGGTACATCTACATTAATAATCTACATGAATGATTTTGCATAGACATGAAAGACTTTACATAACGACATAAATTGGAATTATTAAAAAAAATCAGGACATTATTATAAAGCTCAAGAAATACACCATTATTTATAACCTACCTTTTGACACAATCGAGTTTAATAATTTACAATATTTTTTTTTTTGACAATTTATTTTTAAACATTCTACTGGACAGGTTTTAACAACGGCCGATCAACATATTCGGTTCTGAAATATGTTTTGAGATATTATTTATTGAAGTCATTTATATGAATTAAATGAATAATTTAACTAGCACAACATTTTAGAAAATATCCTCCCTGCTTACCTCAGTAATTTTCAATTTGAAGAAACTTTAGATCCACCGACGAGGTGATGAGGGTCTTGACTCTTCAAGGTCCTGGCCTGAACCACCCAGAGTCATTCCACAATGCCCGATTCTCAATTGTCGTGGAAGCTTCTAAGGAATGCAGCGTGCACGGACAATACGCTAGCCAACATGATTTGGCGTTCACCTTTGGATTGGAAAGTTCGGCCGAGACTTAGGCTTCGCGGCATTTATTTAACTCCTGTAGGGCGAGGGCAGGCAAAAGCACAACATCACCGTCTAGAATTTGCCCAACATTGAAGGCGCGCTACTTCAACTGGTTAAATCAATTAATGAGGTGATCAGTCTCATTCTATTTGGCATACGTGGTAAACGGTAAACGTTACAGTGTGTCAGGGAAAATGGGGAAAGTTTCTCAGGTTTTGTGGTCCGTCTTAAAGATCTGGCAAAATATTGTAAATATGGACATAGTTTTGATGAAAGAGTAAGGGACAGATTTGCAGGAGGAATAAAGTTTCCCAAATTTGAAGTGGAAATTAGGCAACGATGGCCTAATCAATCCATCGAAGGAACGAAAATCTTGAAATAAATGATGTGCGAAATAATAGGAAATTCAAACAAGCACGCATCCAGGTAAGCATCAACAAGGTACCAATAAACATGGAATTTGACTCTGGAGCCTGGGCTTCAATGATAGGGAAACCCCTTTGGGTAAAGATTGGATCACCAAGCCTAGATAAGTCAAATTCTAAGTATGTAGCATATGGTAACAATGTAATAGATGTAATAGGGGAATGTTATGTTAATGTTAAAGTAGGCAACAAGACACGTAAACTTAAAGTTGCAGTAGTCAATGGAAACGAAAAACCGCTGTTTGGGTTACACTGGATGTTAGCATTCGACATGAGATTACCCCCATATGTAACAATCAATAAAATGGAAAGTGAAGGAC
Source organism: Flexamia atlantica (assembly GCA_035578135.1). Taxonomy (NCBI): domain Eukaryota; kingdom Metazoa; phylum Arthropoda; class Insecta; order Hemiptera; family Cicadellidae; genus Flexamia; species Flexamia atlantica. Next base: position 181,469,602 of record JAQJVK010000001.1, read on the forward strand.
CTGTAAAAGAACAAAATGTTATCAAGCCTAGTGTCAAAGAAATTATAAATGATTTTGAGCAAGTGTTTTCAGAGGGTTTAGGGAAAATTAGGGATTATCAAGCAAAACTGCATGTAACAGAAGATGCAATGCCAAAACATTTTCCAGCTCGTAGAGTTCCGTTTCCAATGAAGAAAAGGATTGAAAATGAGTTATCAAGACTTGTAAAGGATGGCGTTGTAGAAGCAGTAGATCCTGCTGAAACACCAATTCCGTGGGCAACTCCAACAGTCAACGTAGAGAAAAGTGATAACTCAGTAAGAATTTGTGGAGATTTTCGAGTAACTTTAAACCCGAATTTGATTTTAGACAGAGCTCTTCTTCCAACCTTCGAGGAACTGACAAGCAAAATTGCAGGAGGGAAAGAGTTTTCTATCATAGACTTACGTGATGCATACCTACAACTTGAAGTGGTGGAGGAACATAGGAAGTATTTAGTAATATCAACACATAATGGCTATTACAGGTACACAAGATTACCTTTCGGAGTATCATCAAGTCCAGGAATTTTTCAGAGATATATGGAAAAGCTTTTGCATGGATTGCCACAAGTAGGAGTTTTATTGGATGATATTATAGTAACAGGAAGAAGCAAAAGTGAACACATCAGGAACCTGAGAGAAGTTTTGAAAAGAATGAAAGATGCTGGGTTGAAAGCAAAATCAAGTAAGTGTATGTTCTTTGAAGAGTCAGTGACATACCTTGGACATAAAATTGACCAGAATGGAATTCACCCAACAGAGGAGAAGATCAAAGCAATTCGAGATGCTCCTTCGCCAACCAACGTCAAACAATTACGTTCATTTTTGGGTTCAATAAATTATTATGAAAAGTTTATTCCAAGTTTGCATGCTATTTGAAGTGATCTCCACAAGCTGACAGGTACGAACTCAAGGTGGAAGTGGACGACAAAAGAAGAAAGTATTTTCAAAAAAGTTAAAAACATTTTGTCAAGTGAAGATACGGTAGTTCCTTACGATGAAACGAAACCGTTAGTATTGATCTCCGATGAATCAGAAAATGGCCTAGGCGTTGTTCTAATGCATAGATATAAAGATGGACTTGAGAAACCCATAGCTTTTGCAAGTCGCACGTTGATGCCAGCGGAAAAACAGTATTCGAATATTGACAGAGAGGCCTTAGCCATTATATATGGTCTGAGAAAGTTTCATCAGTACGTTTATGGACGGGAATTCATATTGGTAACAGACCACAAACCCCTTCAGAGAATTTTTGGAAACTCGCGAGATCTTCCAAAGATAGTGAATAATCGTTTGGTGAGATGGGCTCTTGAGTTGAACCAATATAAATATGAAATCGAGTACAGAAAAGGAGAGGATAACATGTGCGCAGATGTTTTATCCAGACTTCCGATTAAAGAAGAACAAATGAAGGAAACCTGAATTACGTTTTTGAATGTGGATAAAGTAAATACCATTATGTCTTATGAACAACTAAAACAAAGAAAATCTATAGATTCTGAACTCAAAGTAATCAAAAATTACGTTCTGAGAGACTCCTGGCCGACTTCTGTTCCTGAGAATTTAAAACCATATGCACAAAGAAAAGAAGAACTAGTGGTGGAAAATGATTTACTATTGTGGTTTGGAAGAGTTATCGTACCTAAGTGTATGAGAAATGATGTTTTGAAAGTTTTACACTCGGGACATCCTGGAATTGCATCTATGAGATCTGTAGCGCGGTATTACGTGTGGTGGCCCAACCTTGATCAGGAGATTGAATCGTTTGTAAAAAATGCAGTCCTTGTCAAGAGAATCGTGATAACGTAGAAGAAGTACCATTATACCCATGGAATGTACCTGATAAAGTTTGGGAACGGGTACATATTGACCTAGCAGGACCAGTGAATGGGTGGATGTGGCTATCGAAGTGGGCAGAAGTTGAATGTCTAAAAACAACATCTTCTGCTGTCATAATACAACGTTTAAGATCATGGTTTAGTAGATATGGACTTCCAACAGAAATCGTAACTGATAATGGACCACAGTTGGTGTCAAAAGAAATTGAGGAGTTCTTTAAGAGAAATTCGATAAACCACATTAAGACAACCCCTTACCATCCAAAAAGTAATGGACTTGTCGAAAGGCTGATAAGAACATTGAAAAGACGGTATTATACCACCAAAAAGGAATTGGGGGATGGTTCATTAGCACTCCAAAATGTGCTTTTTAGCTATAGGAACTCACCACAGAAAACAACAGGGAAAGCTCCAGCTGAATTGTTCTTGGGTCGAAGGATGCCAACGATATTTGACAATATAAAACCTAACCTCCGAAAGAGAATGGAAATGAAAGTTTGGAAAGATCAAACAAGAGAAGAAAGAAAACGAGCTAGAATCTTTGAAGAGGGGGAATAGGTGTGGATCAGAAATGAAAATGGTAGTGGATGGTCAGCTGGAACAATTAAAAAAGAAAACGGTCTGTACTCTTATGAAGTTCTTTGTGGAGGTGTTTTAAAAAGGAAACACTCTGACCAAATAAGGAAACGTGAGGGAGCTATAGACGAAACCCCTGTATCGACTACAAAATAGATGGACATAATTTAAGGGGAGAGAAGTGTAAGATAGTGACTTTAAATTATATCTGTGATAATCATATGGTTTTAACCATGTGATTGAGAGATAATATTGTTTATAAATATGTTTATGTTTTTGAGTTTTTGCAATAAAATGTAAGTGTTCAGTTGTTATTTTAAATGATTTATTTCTAATCTTATATAAGGCATAATAAAAAGAGAAGTAAAATAGTGGTAATATATCCAGCACATCATTCGTAATTATCATATATAAAAATGTTTTCTTTGATTGCAAAGCGCATTTGATGAAATAATATGAATTGAGGGGTATTTTTGTAACCAGGATAAAAATATTTTTCTAATGAAGAATTGAATTTTACATGTTGGTATTTAAAATTGTATACAATTGGGCACTATTCTCAAAAATCGTAAATGGTATCGTAGTTTTGACTAAATATTTAGATCTCACGTAGACGTTCATGGGAATTGGACCCTATTTACAGTCTTATATCTCAAAAAATAAGCTAGTAATGGGCAATATTAGTTTTTGGGCAAAAATGTTCGTTCGAATATTTTTCATTGCTCACCACCATTTTACTTGTCCTATTATTATGCATTACCATAGAAAAACATTTTCCATGGTATTACTTTGCTAGTTTAACCTTACTTGTATAGCTTACAGTTTACGAGATATGTATGGTGTGCATAAAACAATAAACACACTATTTAAACGCTAGGGGATTTCTTTTCATAGTCATAAACTCGAGAACGGGTGGACTGATTTCAACGTGTTATGTGTCAGTTTGAAGGTATTTTTACGTAATTTTGCTAAATACCTTTAGTTTAAAATACCCCAGTTGCAGCAGAACTGCATACTCAGCGAATTTCAAATGCAAAACAACATATTTTAATCCAACATAGCGAGATTCGATGTGTTTTTTGTAAGCTCCATAAGAATAACATGGGGAATGAGTATGCAGGTTTGCCGCTACAGGTATGTTTACATTGGTTGGTTTTAATTCAATATTTAGTAGATCTGAACTAGAAGAAGCCGTTTACCAAGTTTTATCAAGATATGTTGAGAAATAAGTGAGATATAGAATTTTACTTATTTCCCATAAGGTTAACATTGAGACAACGTACTGTGTTTACCATTTTCAACATCTCGGTAACCAATGGACATAGAGCAGTGATCCAAGATACTAAATTGTTTGGTTTTTTGAGCTGAATTCAATGGTGCCAACAAAAACTTGATAAATCTTATTTTTCCATGTGAAAAACTCAAAAACCCCATTTTTGGGGGCTAACCCCCCTTTACTCCCCCTTCCGGTGGTCCGATCGGGCTGGTTCACGAACTCGTCCGAGTGATTACCACTTTACATGTCTGTACCTTTCATTAAGATCGGACCATATTTACGGCCGCTATCGTGTGAACAGACATATATATAATACGATGAGACAGGCTTCCGTGGTCTAAGCACACATAAGACGAATCCATGGTTTCGGGTGTCGACCACGATGGTGACGAGGTAGATGTTGTTGCCGACGTTTCGGACGCGATACAGCTGTCCATTCTCTAAAGCTTTCTAAAACGCTGTAGAGATTCCAACGTAATTCCGGTTTGTGCCAAACTTTCATTTCATAAGAAATCAAAGAAGATCAGTGATATTCTACATCGGGCCAGCATGCAACTCGTCAGGGACCAAATTGAGGAAACTCGTCGGAAGTTACTTCTGATTAACAACCAACTTTACTCGCTCCACTTCAAGCTGGTTTCTACGCTTTCCACGGAAGATTGGTGTTTAATTGACAGACTCTCCTTCGAAAATAGTGAAAAAGTTCTTCAGCTTGTCACAAATAAGCACATCATCAAGTTTGATCGCCTCATTCAAGACCAAAAACCGGTACAGGAGCTTTCTTCTGAAAAAGTAGTGGTAAACTTCAGTAGTAAACAGCTGGATGAGCCTGCAATTTCCGTTTTAAAGAAAGGTTTGGGTTTCGCCGTAGCTCCACGTAGGATTCCTGTTGAGCGTATAATCAGCGGAGTGGAAAACGCAATAAGGAAGCTTCCAGACGGCATCGCTGAAGAAATTAGACAGGATGTTTCGTATGTTTTGAGAAAATCATCTCCCCCACGCCCTAATATATCCAGAAAGGAGATAGCCGCACTGAGAAACCTTAAAAAGGACGAAGACATTATTATTTTACCAGCGGACAAAGGAAATGCAACGTTAGTTATGGATTTTTCAGAATACCGGAAGAAATTACACGAATTAATTTCTGAGGACTGCTACAGGAAGATTAGGAACCCTACTAAACGTATTACACAGGAATTAAAGCGCCTTGTCCAAGCCTCTTCGATTCCTCCAGAGATAAAACCGTTTTTAATCACATCCGACCCTACTCCACCAGTTCTTTATGGCCTACCGAAGATTCACAAGGAAGGAGTACCTTTAAGACCAATAGTTAGCGCAATAGGATCACCAACTCATAAAGTATCGAGGTATATTGCAGGGCTGTTAACTCCATCTGTCGGTCAAACAGACACCTTCGTCAGAGATTCGCGCCATTTCATTGACATCATCAGTAAAATAACAATAAGCGAGGAAGATCTGCTTGTTAGCTTTGATGTTAAGTCACTTTTTACCATGGTACCTCTTCCTGAAACCATCTCAATTATTAAGAACATTTTACCGGAAGACTTAGCTGAGCTCGCTGCCTTCTGCTTAAAATCTACCTATTTTTACTTTGATGGTTACTTTTATGAACAGGTCGACGGGGCAGCAATGGGTTCCCCACTCTCCCCAGTAGCGGTAAACCTTTTTATGGAATATTTTGAAAAGAAGGCAATTTCATCCTTTCTGCTTAAGCCTAAGCTGTTTTTACGTTACGTAGACGACACTTTTGTAATTTGGCCCCATGGTAAAAACAGTTTGGAACAATTTTTAGAACACTTAAACTCGATCCATCCTAAAATTCAATTCACCATGGAAATAGAACAGAACGGCTGTATTCCTTTTCTTGACGTATTAGTAACACGGAAAATAGATGGTACACTAGGCCATTCCGTTTATAGAAAAGCCACACACACCGACAGATATTTACATGCTTCATCCCACCACCATCCCATTCAGAAAAATGCAGTTTTAAATACGCTAGTGAACAGGATGTTTGCAATTTCCGACAAAGAAAGCCTTCCTCGAGAAAAACACCATTTAATTACTACTTTGCAACAGAACGGCTATTCAAAGCACAATATTTTACGAGCAATTGATAAGCAAGAAAGGAAATTTAACTTCAATAATAAAAATAAAACCGAAAATCCTCCAAATGATAACCGGGCCTTTCTACCGTATATTCAAGGTACAACAGACAAAATCGGTTACATTTTACGAAAATTCGACATAAAAACCATTTTTAAACCCTACATGAAAATACAACAAATACTGAGACCAATAAAGGACAGAATTCCTCTTAGTAAATCTGGCGTTTACCATATAAAATGCAGTTGTGGGAAATATTATGTAGGGGAAACAGGCCGTTTAATTTCCACCAGGGTTAAAGAACACATAAGAAGCACAAAAAACATCGATACCAATACCTCTGCAGTTGCTGAACATTCTCATACAAATAGACACGACATTTATTTTGATGAAATTCAAGTCCTGGCTACCAGTAACAATTATTTTGAGAGAAAGGTCCTGGAAGCAGTTGAAATCCGAAAACATCGCAATAATTTTAATAGAGATAACGGGATGGAGCTAAGTTGTACGTGGGTTCCAGTTATAGAAAAGCTGAGATGCGAATGTGTTCTAGAACAGCCCAGGTCAGCCGCGCCTTCCGGGAAAACAATGGGAGATGTAAACAACCCTCCCCCACCCCCGAGCCTATATAACCTGAGGCAGAGGGCCCGCCGACCAGTGAATGAGTGTTAGTGCGCCTCGAGAATGGACAGCTGTATCGCGTCCGAAACGTCGGCAACAACATCTACCTCGTCACCATCGTGGTCGACACCCGAAACCATGGATTCGTCTTAGACATATATATATATATATATATATATATATATATATATATATATATATATATATAAATTCGAACGAATGGTGTTTTTTGCTTCTGGCGACCCCAAAATGAAAAGTTAACATGGTCTCGGACTTAAGTCTTACCATGAGTACTACCGTAATAGCTTATTTATTTAAGGAAATTCGCTATAAAAGGCATAAGTTGAGTAAAAAGCTGAAGATTTGAATCAGTGGTGCCATTTGTTGACGTTGGATCGAAATCAGGAACTTTGTTACGACTAAATATAAGGACATGGTTTGCAATTGTTTCAAAGGTTATCCTTAGAATGCAGCATTTTTACACAGAAAATCCCACATTTGCATGTTTGCAAGCAAAGCTGCGAAAGAGTAATCTGGACTCTAAAATGATATACAATTTAATTAAATGTTAATACCAATAATTTAATTTCAAAATTTTATAAATATTCACGCGATAGTTGTAATGTTAAGAAAACACAACAATATTTTTTTCATCTTAATAACACAGAAACATCTGTTTTCAGTTCCTTTTTGTTGGCTCGAAAGTTACCCATTGCCGGCCTAGGCCGGATAAACTTTTTCCAGCCTAGGCCAGATACGGAAGTAAACAATCTGCTGATTTGCAGCAACCCGACGTTTAATGCTTGTTTATTTGAGGTTTATTGGTTTCTTTTTAGAGGAATGTAGTGGTAGCACTGCATTCGTAGCAAATGTTTGTTCTGTTTGTTATAGGTTAGGTTTGAAGGTTTGAGAATATGTTATTTGTGCAAGGACTACGTTATGATTAATAGTATGTTTTTCTGCGTAGTATGATAAAAAATATCATACGTTACACGACCTGGAAGTTTTGCCGTACTCGCATGAAAATCCCAAATCCCGGGAACTATCATGCTCGTCCGGCAAAACAGTACTTCCCGGCCTAATAACGTAATATACTATTTAGTAACACTCAAACAAACGTTTACTGTTAATAATGTTTGTGAAGTAATTACACTTTAGGTTTTCAAAGTGATAAGTAACTAGTGTGAAGTAATACACTTTTCTGGTTTTGACATTGGAAATGGGATTATTCAAGGAATAAGAGTGAGCTGCCAACAGAATCAGCCCGGGGTGGGTTAATGTCCCTATAAACTGAACCCGAGCCTTCTCCAGCCACGTCAACGTTCAACTGTGTAATTATTGTTGCTATAATATTTTTATTTTTAGGGCTTCTTTTACTACGCTTATTGAACTTCATAAAACATCTTTTTTTGGATTGATTCTAAAATAGCAACCTGGCTAATATGCGAGTATTAGAGTTTCACGTTTGCTTATATCAACGATAGCTTACTAACAGTCACAAGATCAAAACATTACTATCATTTCAAAAATTGTCACTGTAGATTGATTTTGTGTGTAGAGGTATTAGCCGGTAGCCTTTTTCTGTGCCGACAGTCAAGGGTCAAGGGACAAGGTCTGCCAGCGACAAACTCTACCACTTTAATTTGGACCAAATCCACAAAATCTACCACCGTCAAGGTCTACCACCGTCAAGGTCTACCACCGTCAAGGTCTACCACCGTCAAGGTCTGCCAACGTCAAGCCACCACATTCCAATCCTCATTCCTAAGTGGTAGAGCTTGTCATAGCCGGTCCCACCAAATTGTACCACTTTTCTGCTTGGCCCATTCACAAAAGTCCACCCCCCATTCACAAACCCAGTCGTAGTGAGAATTTTATATTACGTTGCCAGCCCCGTCAGTTCTGTTTTACCGGCTGAGCATTATTGTTCCCGCGCGACCCGGAGCCGAGTGCGGGAGTTTCGTACGGGCACGTTAAAACTTACAGGGCGTGTTACGTAGACGTACGATACTTTACGTCATGCAACTTAGTAAATCATATTTTTTAATAATTTTTTGCAAAAACCCCTAAGTTTATCAATTCCTCTAATCTATCCTATTAAACAAACATGTCTGACATTTATCTTGTGTTGTTGCAGTCAGCTGTTAACTTACATATGTTTACAATCAGAAAAATTATCAGTGGTTACCATTAAGATTTTATATTCTTCGAAAATAACCTAAATACGCAATAAAATTGGTTGTTTGTTTGCTATTGCTACTAAAGTTCTGGCCACAGCATTAGGCGGGTGAGTGAGTGGGCTGCTGGCTTTCAAAATACGTTGTTTGGCTAATTATTTACCCATCCGACGTTACAGACAGTTTTGCTCTTTGTTTATGATCTCAAAAATCAGCTGATCATTGAAATATATTGTGGTTAACTGTGCTTCTATCTGTTGGAAATATGTTTAAAGTGTGTAGAGGAGCGGAGGTGTCTCTAACATTAAGTCATTTACAGCTGGAGTTTCCTTTTTCGCCACCCGACTAATGCTGTGGCCGGAACTATAGTGCTGACTCTACGTTGATCTATTTGTAACCAAAAAGTATGAATTAAATTACACACTAATACACACTAAACAATAAAACACATTAATAACATTATTGTTATACCAATACAGGTTTACCAAAGACCGTTGTGTTAACACGTCAAGTGTTACAACACTTAATTTATTAATGGAGAGATGCAATCTTGAGTAACGACTCGAATAGTTGTTTTACAAATATTAGTATCGCCACTCAAGATTGCACCTAACCATAATCAATGAAGTGTTTTAACACAACGGAGGTGCTGGTAAACCTGTATTGTTATAACAACAATGTAATTTGTGTGTTTAAGTGACGACACTGCTACATGCAGTAGAATTAGCTTTACTGTTCAAAAGTTTGCTGCAACAGCACGGTTAACGGTGCACGGTTAACTTTACCGTGGAGTTATCGGCAAAGAGCCAACAATCAGACACATAAAACAGCTGTTTCCGTGTACTGTGATGCATTAATTTTACCATCTAACCATCAAGTTATCATGGTCTGGGGCGTAGGTCTTAACCATGTGACCTTCGGTAATAGCTTCTTCCCTATAGGAGAAATTCGCTAAAATTGCTTGCTTTTAAAAATAATTATTTTTGTTATTTGTTTTTGTTGATAAATAAACAAAAATTCTCTTAAATGACAAAAATTGGATTTAACTATAGAAAATTAAATGTACTTTCAGAAAAACATCACATTTATTGGTTTATTACAATAAATAATATGTATTCATGTAAAGGTTTTTCGAAAACTTAGCATTTTACCCTATTTTAATAAGATAAACCAGTGACGTCCATATGCACAATAATTAAAAGGCCAATGGGTTAAGCTCCTCAACTGATTACTTATTGCCTACGTTTTGATGTGGCCGAACTCGAATCGTTTATAACCTCAAAAATCGTGCACCAACTAAAATAGACGTGAGCGATTACAAGTTAGGATTAGCCAAACTTCGCTAGATATTAGCACCTAAATTACCTCGTATTATTCGTAATACATTTTGAGAAATACCTTGTAACCTTAGGAGTTGTCATTATTTATTTTGGCCTTTTTATAACAAGCCACATTTGAGTTCTATATAAAAAACGCTTTGTCAACTCGTTTGACTCAAAACAAGAATAATAACAATAGTTGACGGTTGACGTAAACACTGGCCGTGCAGTGTCGATGCCGACTCTCGCTTTGTTCTGTTTACTGCAATGTTAAAACAGCGCTGTGGCAATGTGATGCTTCAGTTGAGCATGACAACATTTTATACTATACTCTGTGACATTAAATTGCTCTTTTTGATGACACTAAGACATTGTTATATAGGGTAGGCCTACTCGATGGTAGCATCATAGAACGGTGGTTGAACCAACCATTTTTCCTGGCTGATTTTTGCAACCTATATTTACAATCCTTCCATTTAACCAATTGAACTTGAAGGGATCGTACTTAGAACTTAACTCGCAATTAATAATAATCTCTGCGCTCCAGCAAAATACTTCTTAAAGATGTTAGCGGCTTCTTATACGGATGTCATAGTGATCGTACAAATGTGATGCTAAAGTTTCGACTTAAATGTGCTTTTAATTAAAAAATTTAGATACCGGTAACTAGTACGTAAGTCCATTTATTATGGTGTTGTTTTCTTTGTTACTTTATTGAGATCTGGGACTCTTATTTTTGAATGGCCCAAGCGAGTGTCTGATCCAAGTTGGTCTCCACTAGGACAGTCAGATATGTAATGGTGGATTTCCTACTTCTAATTTCATGTTGACGGCGTGTCATAAGATTATTTTCATCTGGTTTTGATGTTAAGATTAACAAATAATACTCTACTTATATTTAAGAGTGTGTGCATCAAAGAGATTGGCGTATAATGGTTGTTAGGTTAGTGGATCTCTTTTTAACTTTGAAAACATTGTTGATTATTTTAGTACAGAGAGAAATACTTTTTCCGCTGAGAGGTTTATTTATTGCAACTACAACGGGGGTTGTCACTTCATTCATGCAGTGCTCCAGTAGTGTAGGTAAAGGCTAGTCAATTCTGAAAAAAATACTAGGATTTAAATTGAAAAATTATTATCATTGTTTTTTTTGCTGATACATGGTATATTCAAGTTATTTGGTGTTGTTTTCTTTAAATGTTGTTCTAACCTTTAAGGAGGGTTGAAATCAGAGTTTAGTAGGGCCTAGCAAAAAACTTATTGCATGTTTAGCTTTTACAAACATACGAAAGTTAAAAAATTCTTTAAATTGAACAGGTACCTGTCTTAATAAAGTGATTAAGTGATTAAGTTTTCCCATATTATATAGCGCACAACTGAGATAGACAATAGACAATAGACAATAGACAATCTTTGACAAAGATGATTTTAGAATCATTAAACAAAAATATTGTGTCAAGAAAACCTTTTGCTGGCAATTGTTGACAGTCTTCCAATGATATATAGTTTAATTACGTTAAATATTCTAACAAATATCATTGAAATTGAGATAAAATTAAGAATTTTAATGTTTAATCCTAAAAAATGGAAAAATATGTTGTTGTCTTGATAACACGTCTTCATCATTATGAACGCTATGGTTCTTAAAATTAATGGTTTTATTTTATGAATCTTGAAAATGTGATGCATATCTAATGTTTTGTCCAAAGATTACCTGTACAATTGTTTTGAATTATAGTGTTCAATAAATTTTGGCGATTAATACATGTAGGCCTATAGTTTTTGTTTTTAAACTCCTGATGATAATTCCATTATTCCCTATAGTTTGGATTTTCGATAATTTTTGACATCTGTGGAAATCCACATAGCGACGATGAACTAACTATAAATGTTCTAGATCTAAAGTGCCATTAAAGTCAATATTGTGTCAAAAAGAAGTAGTTAATCTGAGGAAACATATTAAGGCGGTGACACACTATCACACATTTGCCCGAACAAGACATCACACCACACATCAGACCGCGCAGGGAGATAAATTTTTCGCTCCACACATTCCCCCCAACAAGACATCGGATCACACATCGGATCACACATTCCTCCGAGCGCGGTAAAAGGGAGTTTAGAGAGAGAGCAACACCGAGAGAGAGGGAGGGAATGTGTTTGGTGATTGGTCCGTTGCTTACTGAGTCCGTGCTTCAGTTGTCGTGAGACAGTCGATGGTCATGGATGTGCAAGTGGCGGCAGCTGGGTACATTTATGTACACCTGGCTACAAAACGTCTGAGACAACTTCAAAAAAATCGTCGATGGTGGGAGACGAGGTTGTTTTCAGGAAGACCGGACCTCAGTTCCTTGGTGTCCGACTTGAAATTTCAGGCTGTAAGTGGCCAATATAAAAAATTTACAAGGATGGCGCCTGAAGATTTTGAGTTTTTGCTGACACTAATTAGAGGGAAAATCGGCAAAAAAGACACGCATTTAAGGAAATCTATATCCATTCAAGATCGGTTGGCGGTGACTTTACGCTATTTAGCTACCGGAGACAGCTTCACCAGTCTCCAGTATTTGTTCAGGACCTCACGCCAAGCTTTTGGAGAAATTATACGGGAAAAACTTGATTTAGAATATGTCAATTTATTTAACATATGATTTAATAAAAAATTGTATCTGTTTTTGTTTACATTAGTTGTATTTTTCTATTCTAAATAAAGTTACTTTATTTTGTGAATGTTAATTAATAGTATATTTCGCAACAGGCCGAAAATGAGGTTTTGCAAGCTTGGGATCGTGTTTCAAATTCGAGACGAAGTCGAGAATTTGAAACGATCAAGAGCTGCAAAACCCTTTCGGCCGAGGTGCGAACGCTGTTTTTCACCACACTACACAATGAAATATACCCTAAATGATAAAAAAACTGATTATTATTTGACTCACTTGAAAACAAAACACATCTATGAAAATCATATGATCGCAACTATCCTGTCTTGAATGCCGTATAATTTTGTGATGTTCTGACGTTGTTTCAAGCAAATATACGATCATCTGACTTTCGGCCCTAGGTCCCCAAACGTTTTCGGTCCTGTGGCGGCAAACAGTGTGTTTCGGTCCGCGTTTGACGTTTGTAAAACAGGTGATTTCGTCGTAGTGTGGTGAAAACTTTATTAATTATGGCGCAGTTTTAGGTTGAATTTGTCTCCTAATAATTAAATATATTACTTAAATATGGAGGGACATTATAATAGTAGTGTAAAATTACCTCCAAACCTAAGTTTGCAAGGTTTGAACACAGCTTCAGAATGGTTATTTTGGAAACAGTCATTTGAGGATTATTTGGTTTCTACTGGTCAGGATAATGCTGCTGATAAGGTAAAAATATCTTTATTACGTAATATGATGGGAAATGAAGCCGCTAGAATTTTGGCTACCCTTCCAATATCTGAGACTGATAAATTTGTATACAAAAAAGTTGTCGAAGCAGTTGATAAATTTGCAAACCCACGTAAAAATGTAGTTTTTGAAAGGTTTTTGTTTAACTCTCGAAAGCAATTTGAGAATGAGCCTTCTGATAGTTTTTTAACCGAATGTCGGCATTTTCTTAGGTCTTGCCAATTTGCTGACTCCACCAGTGAATCTCTTGAGAATCAGCTTCTCAGGGACAAAATTGTTCATGGAATAGCTGATCAAAACGTACAGGAAGCTCTACTTAGACAAGATGATCTTACTTTAGACAAAGCTATTAAATTTTGTCAGTCCAGTGAACTAAGTAAAAATCAGGTTAAAATTTTGAACTCAGATTTTAAAGAGGTGTCAATTGTAGGTAAAAATAAATATCAACAAAAGTTATCTAATCAAATAAATAAATTTTTTTGGGGTCGTTGTAAAACAAAACATGGTCCAAGGCAGTGTCCTGCCTTTGGGAAAATATGTTCCCGCTGTGGCTTAAAAAATCATTTCGCTGTCAGTTGTAAGGTTGAAATTGTAAAATCTGTTGAGCGAGAATATTTAAGCAGAGCCAGTAGTCCAAAGGATGACAACCTTAACGATTGTTGGATGGTAGGTATTAATTCACCTCAAAAACAACTGCACAACGTTCAATCAACGTTCAATGTTCAGAAAGCTGCATGGTCCGAAAATATTCTCATTGAAGACGTGCTTGTTAGTTGTAAGTTAGACACTGGTGCTGAAGTCAATGTAATGCCTCTTAAAATATTTAAGGCTATTAATAAATCTGTAGGGGTCAAACCGTTTAATACACATATTAAATTGGAGGGTTTTGATGGCTCAACTTGTAAGCCAATTGGACGGGCCAATCTTAAATGTCAATACAAAGGGAAAACTAGTTATGAAGATTTTATGATTGTTGACACTAAAAATATGCTTTTGGGGCTTCCTGGATGTCTTGCATTGAATTTAGTGAAGAGGGTTAATTATTCTTCAACTCTGCATGAAGTCAGTCATGACTCCAACAAAATGAAGTTTATTGAAAAATATAAGGATGTTTTTTTCAGGATTTGGGAGGTTTCCAATACCCTGTTCTTTACCTTTAAGAGTATCTAATCCAAATATTTTCTACCCAGCCAGGAGGATTCCAAATAGTTTGCTCAAACCACTTCAAACTGAATTGGACCGGTTAGAGTCTAGGAAGGCTATGGTTAAGGTAGATAATATATCGGAGGGTGCTTGTGTCAATAATATTTTTATTGTTGAGAAACCAAATGGGAAAATAAGGTTATGCCTTGACCCCCGTGATTTGAATGAGTATATTATTCGAAAGCCGAAGATAATGCCAACAATAGAGGATGTAGCATCACAGCTTAGGGACAAGAGGTATTTTTCGGTTTTTGATCTAGCTGAGGGATTTCATCACATAAATTTGACAGAGGAATCCTCTTGGACGTGTTGTTTTGCTACACCATTTGGTGTTTATAGATATACTGTATTGCCATTCGGGGTGTCCAATGCTCCAGAAGAGTTTCAAGATGCAGTAGAGAAGTATTTTGGTGATATAGAAAATGTAATTATATGGATAGATGATATTTTAGTTGCAGCAGCAACAAAAGCTGAACATGATGAAACTGTTGCTAAAGTGATGCAACGTGCAAGAGATATAGGTGCTGTTTTTAACAAAGATAAATTACAATTTTGTCAAACTGAGGTAAGGTACATTGGTCAAATTTTCGGAAATGGGATTATGAAGGTTGATCCAGAGAGATGTGAAGCTTTATTAAAACTTGAACCACCAACAGACCGAGAAGGTCTTCAACGGATTATTGGATCTTTTAACTATGTGAGGCGATATGTTCCACAAATGGCAGAACTTATGTCTCCTCTTTGCCAACTTCTAAAAAAGGATTGTGTGTGGATTTGGACAGAAGTGCATCAAACTGCATTTGAGAAACTAAAGACGTTCATTTGCCAATCGCCTGCTTTGACAGCATTTGACCCTACCAAAAAAATTATTCTTCAGTGTGACGCGAGCAAAAATGGTCTAGGAAGTTGTTTATTTCAAGATCATAATGGGCAGTTAAAGCTTGTTGCCTGTGTATCAAGGCAAATGAATGGGTCTGAACTTAATTACAGTCAGTCAGAAAAAGAATTGTTATCAATAGTATTTGGTTGTAAGAAATTTCATCGCTTTATTTATGGAATGAATGGGGTTAACGTATATACTGACCACAAGCCTCTGACATCAATTATGCAAAAACATACTGGTAAAATAGGATCTATCCGTCTTCAAAGACTCCGTATGAAGTTACTGCGATATAATCTAAACGTGTCTTATGTCCCGGGAAAGCAACTGAATTTTCCTGATATGTTATCAAGGAATAGCCTTCAGCAAACAGAGGAGGATCCAGAAATGTTGGAATTAATTCATATTGTCTCAAAATATTTACCGTTGTCAGAAGACCAGAAGAAACGACTGCGACTGACTACAGCTTCAGATAATGTATCGATGCAAGTAATTGAATATTGTCGCAATGGCTGGCCTTGCGAGAGTAAGGTTTCCCAAAACTTAAAACCTTACTATAAAATTTGAGATGATCTATTCTTTGAATCGGGAATACTCTTCTATGGGGAGAAAATTGTCATTCCGAAAGACCTGAGATCCCCAATCAGTCAATCTCTCCATAAAGGTCATCAAGGAATAACAAAATTGTTTCAAAAATCAAGAGAGCTATATTTTTGGCCGAGCATGTGCAAAGACCTTGAACAAATAGTATTTTCTTGTAGGACTTGTGAAAAATTCAGTAACAGAAACAGTATCGAACCCCTCTTACCACACGGGATCCCCGAGTTGCGGTTTGAAAAAGTTGGTTGTGATATTCTGCAGTTTGGGAATAAATATTATTTAGTATTGATAGATTATTATTCACACTGGATAAAACTTCGCCCTTTAAGAGACAAAACGTCAAAATGTATCATCGATCAGATTCACACTGGATAGAACGTCGCCCTTTAAGAGACAAAACGTCAAAATGTATCATCGATCAGATGCAAGAAGTGTTTACAAGATTTGGTTACCCGTCAGTTGTAATTGCTGACAACAGTCCATTTAATTAATTTGAGATAAAAAAATATTTTAGTTGTAAAGGAATCAAACTTCTGTCAAGCATTCCGCATTACCCGAAAAGCAATGGTTTGGCAGAAAACGCTGTTGGAATTTGTAAAATGTTACTAAGAAAAGGTACTGAGGACAATTGTGATTACAGGGAGTATTTAATGGAATACAACAACACTCCCATCACTCATTTACATTGTTCACCATCACAAGTCTTGAACTCAAGGAGAATAAGAACTGAACTCCCAGTAAGTAAAGAGCTACTCGAACCAAAAGTGCAAAATCATGTTACGGATTTGTTAGCAATAAAACAAGGAATTACAAAAAATCCAACCAGGACCAAACCAGGTGAAAATGTAGTGTTCCGAACGAGGAACGACAAGTATTGGGAGAAAGGATATATAAAAGGGCAAGCAAATGAACCAAGAAGTTACTGGATATAACGATGCAGGGATGGACAAATTTTAAGGAGAAATACTTCACAGTTGAAAAGGTCCATTACGAATGCAAATCTTCATGATCGGTCATTCCTACCTGAATTTTTACTGACAGATTTATCGAATGGAACACAACCTGGACCAACTGAAGAAATTACATCAAGACGTGAGAAGGAATCTCCTCAAAACGATCGTTCATCACAGCTTGCAAAGGGGTCTCCTCCAAACGATGAACGAATATCAAGATCTGGGAGATCTATCAAACCAGTAGACCGTTTGAATCTTTGAGGAGGGAGATGATTTAGAATATGTCAATTTATTTAACATATGATTTAAAAAAATATTGTATCTGTTTTTGTTTACATTAGTTGTATTTTTCTATTCTAAATAAAGTTACTTTATTTTGTGAATGTTAATTAAATTTTATTAATTAAAACTATTCTTGCCCGTGAAATATTTGCGTCTTATAGTGCGAAGGAGGTATAAATCGGATGAAGCTGTGGCAAGTTACATGACTCCAAAAAACTGAAACTTTGGTTTAAACAAGATTTTTTCCTGAATCAAGGTTTAATATCTACAGTTCTATTAAGGTCAGTTTAATGTTATGGACTTTAATTATTTAAGGGATCACTGGTTGTCATTTGTAAATATATCGAGCGGGAAAAGGTTTATAAAAACTCGAACATTTCTTCAGAAGCAGATAAATAAATGTATTACATTGGTGGTGACGATTGACTAATATTTATATAAATAATTAAGTACTCAAAACTCGTAAAATAAACTTTTAACTTTAACCCAACTAATCCAAAGATTACACCACACAACCTCTCAGCATAAAATCCGATATTTCACTAACATTAATTGCTAATTCGATCAATTAGGGGTATTGCAAAATTTAATGTCAACGCGTGCGGGGCGGCGTTCACGACGGCGAGTGGGCAAAATTGCCGTTTTAGGTGGACAAAATTATCTACAAGCAATACCTTTACAAGAACTTTACTTGGATGTTGTTTGTATGTTATTTAGTAAATAAAAACATCAATACATAAATACATAACCACTGCTTTCAGTATTATATAATTTATTTCCTTAATATTATTAATTGTATTTCTTACACTGATTGCCTTTTCTAGTATTCACATAAGAAATTGCCTGTACTTCCTAGCTTGTCAATTACTTCAGAATAGTATTCACAACTAAATTAAAAAGGTAATTCGTGTTTATATTTTAATTTTAAATC
Source organism: Flexamia atlantica (assembly GCA_035578135.1). NCBI lineage: Eukaryota > Metazoa > Arthropoda > Insecta > Hemiptera > Cicadellidae > Flexamia > Flexamia atlantica. The sequence continues at coordinate 181,487,791 of JAQJVK010000001.1, forward strand.
ATCTAGTTTTTATAGCAAACCATTATTTACTTTGATATGAAACACAAAATGTTCCTTATTCTACCTGTTCATTTTAGAAATTGTTCTTTCAAAGAAAGGGTTAGATTGTGACCTTATATAAAAGAAAAATATTTTAAATCTTTTCAATTACAGTAAAGTTAAAGAATACATTATTTGATTCAAATATCGAGGTTCATCAATATTATTGTAACTGTAATCTTGAAAATAGCACACTGCACTGGTAAAAAACTAATAAATTGATTGAATAAAACATAAACAAATATTTCCACAAGAAACAACATTTAAACGTAATTTACAAAAAGTTAAAACAAAATAATGATATTTATAACATATTATGAATAAAGAAATAAACTGTGATCTTGAAAATAACACGCTGCACTGGTACAAAAACTAATAAATTGATTGAATAAAACATAAAAAAATATTACTACAAGAAAGAAAATCAAAACGTAATTTACAACAATCTAAAATAATAATGTTATTTATAACATATTGATAAAGAAATAAACTGTAATCTTGAAAACAGCACACTGAATAAAACATAAAAAATATTTCTACATGAAACAAAATTAAAACGTAATTCACAATTCAAAACCAAATAATGTTGTTTATAATATATGGATAAAAATATGATCACTGGAAAATACACATATTATATTGTATGATCATGTTTTATAAATTAGAAATAGTGTGATAGTAAAAATGTAAAAACAAAAGATAAATTCTAACGTTTTATAATTTTCAATTAAATACATATATATATATAAATATATACACATTTAAAATTCCTACTAGACCAACTAATGTAGAAAACAAAAACTTTTTTGTTTCCTTTAGTAAATTTCAATCGATAGGCTGTGTGGAAATTTAAAATTACTTTGAACGTGTACAGACCAAGAGGTTTGTAGCATTGTACCATTTAGTCCTCAGTGCAGAGATGTACAAGTAAATATTGTTAAAAGTTTTACATTAAATCAAACACATAACACAACACAAATTAACAAATAGTACTTTAGAGGTTGTAGAAAAAGAACACTGGGTGATGACTTTTGCGATAAAACTATTTTAAAACTCACTGTCACTGTCTTCACCATCGCTTTCAAGGTCTGAAGAATCCCTGCTGATGGTTATGTCTTGCAGTGCTGGCACGCCACACTTCGGCAACGCCAGAACTTCTGAGTCCAGTGATCGAGACTTCTTCGTCACAGATTTTCGGTAACTTGATACCACAGGATCAGAGGAGATCATGAGCATTGTCAATAAATCTTTGTTTGTAGAAGCTCTAGAATGCTTCCTCGTATTGTTGAGTCTATATCGTCGAAGGTCTTTGTTTCGGGCCTCTTGTGCCTCCTCGCTTAGCTGACCTATGGGTGCGAGGTGATGTTTAATTACCTGAGCGTTTGGTCCAGGATCTTGTGTACCGTGGGGCTCAAGTCGTACCACGGGTACAGTCGCAACAGAATATTCTTGGTTTCTAGAGTATATTTGCTCAGTTTATCACAATCTATTTCGTATCCTGCCGACAGTGTTTGCAGTATCACCCTAAATCTCTTGATCAGGTTTTCGTCAATGCCTGTGATGGATGCACTTGTTGCTGACTCCTTAAAAAACCGTCTAGCAGTATTCCCATCGTTGGTGTTTCCAAAGCCCTGTTTTGGCATGTCTACATTGAGACCTAACTGCGACTTGAACTCTTGTTGTACTTTTGTTTTTTTCTTTCTTTTCAGTTCCTTATCTGCAGGGTCTCTTACTTGTTTCTTTTTTATTTCCAATCTGTATGATAAGTTGAGAAGAAATTCCAAAGATCTGATCCAAGCGTGGAGTGTGGATAAGCCAAAGTCATAGTTTTCTCCTTTAATTTTTGTGGTTGAGGAAGCTTCGTCCTTGAAATTCTTTGGTGTTAAGTTACAAATGTAACATTTCTGGGAAGACTGCGTGTTAGTCAAAGCATTACAAACTTTTCCATCAACCATTGTTAAAACAAGGCGATGGAAAATGGTTATCTCTTTTCCTTCGAAATCAATAATAGTCGGCAAAAGACCTTGAACTGCCGCTTTTACATTATTTGTTTCGGATACAATACAGTCTGTAGTTTCCTTCTCCATCAAAAACTTTATTGGCCGGCAGTATTTAGTCGAGCCCGGAACATTGTTTTGCCAAGCATAGGCCCCCGTGTTTTTTCCACGCATACTAATAGGGACAAAAGAAAACATGAATAGATATTCATCGCTCTTGTTTTCCTCCATGAATCTTTGTTTGTATTTACTGTGGCCTCCACTGCCATCACACCCCTATTTTGAAAGTAGAGTAAACTCATAAGTTTCAGCATCAACTAACTGTTTGATAACTGGATACTGTACTTCGCAAAGTCTTTGCACAGTTAGATCTAACGTGCTCTGTAACGGCAACTCAGCTCTTGTTTCGTTGACGAAAACATCTTCATCGGGCAAACAGCAAGCTTTTTTTGCAGACTGTATTTTATGATAGGGAGGATAAATTTCATGACCTGCCTCACGAGCCTTTCTTCTTAACAAACAGTAAGAAGCTTTTGTCAGTCTACAGTCTAAAAACAAGGCTAGAGCTTCTTCTGTGGAGAGGCAACGTACAATATTTCCAGTAGAAGTTTTGGAAGAGTTATCTTGCTTCACAACTTCTTTTATTGCTTTGGCTGCAGTACGGTTTCCGGAGGAATGGAGTGAAATCTGTGCAGCAAACAAAAGCTTTTCGCTCTCTAAATGTAAGAGATTGCTTACTTTTCTCTTTTTAGTTTTGACACTGCAATCAGAGAAACTCTTCTCTGGACGACCAACAGTGTTAGAAGTAGACAGCTTTGCGATAAATTCAGTAACGGTAAATTTAAAATCTTCTTTCTCTAGCCAAGATGAAAACTGGCTGATAAACACATCTTTTTTCCTGTGGCACTTTTCCCAGCGTTCGCTGACTTTTCTAGAATACTGAGCCACAGTATTCTTTAAGCATGATGTTTGGATATTTTTAATATTTGTTACGTTACTCGAGTTCAAAACAAACTGTACAAGAGCATCACTGCGTACATTCTTAGGGTGTTTAACCCATTCTTCAAAAAATGTCTTTCTTGGTATCCCAACAAAATGATCTGGAACGAACCAGGTATATAAGTAAACTTGACTTAATTATTCACAGAAAAGTATATACCGGGTGTTCCTAAAGCCCTGGAAACATTTAAATGGCTTTGTTTTCCTAGAATTGGTTTGGATATGCATTTTTTATACACACCAATTTCAAGTTTTGTTTTATTAAGTTTAGTGTGGCAAATGTGGTATGAGGAAAGTCCAATCATAAAATTAATTGTAAAAGGAATACTGCTGAATTTATCGCCTACTGCAGCCTTTACTCAGGCCTTTCACCAATTCTTTGATGAATGACTCCTCCTCAGCAGTTAATATGAAAACGTATTAATCCTTATCGAAGGATTGGCGAAAGGCTCGAATAAAGGCTGCAGTATGCGATAAATTCAGTTTATTTCTTTTACGATTTTATGACTGTATTTTACTTTTATGCAGCCGTCATGGTTTTTTCGAGAAATAAAACCATAAAAACATAACCTAATTTCCTAGTTGTTTTCACAATGTAGACGATAATTTGAATTTTTCGGTTGAATCGCTAGTATCAACAAAGACATTGATTTTCGACTGATCTAGATTAAACTTAGTAAAATAAGCTTCAAAATTGTGTATATAACATGTGCATATCCAAGCCACTTCAACGAGAAAAAAGCTGTTTAAATGTTTCCAGGACTTTAGGAACACCCGGTATTTTTTAAATAACCCCCTGCAGCAGACCTTCATATGCGGCAAATTTCAAATGCTTTAATAGATTATTTAGATAAAGCCTCAAATTCAAATAATGTAAGGAATGTGTGTAATGCGCGTCCTTAAGTTATCTTCAAAAGAACAATTTGATAAGGTATCACGCTGGTTTGCTTTTACAGCAATGTAAACGTGGGTAATTGTGACCGTAACCCAATAGACTTCAACCATATCAAGGCATATAACAAGTTTTATTAAAATATGACGAGAAATAATCAAGATATCATCATTGATGTTTTTCTCATGCTAACTTTAGGAAAGGAGTACACAGGTTGGCTGCATGAAAATAAAAATAAAGGATTTATGCTTCAGGCCTTTATTATTATTATTGAATTTAAAAATAAATCTTTACTGATTACTTTATTTTCTTTCCGTGCAAACAACCCTTTTGAAATGTTACATTTACGTTACAATCACAATATACCCCAGAAAAAGTTTAATATTTAAGTATATTATTGTTAAATATACAAAAAATGCAAAAAAGCACTTCAATATAATAGTATTGACGAAAAGAGAATAAAATGAAAAAAATAAAACTAATTATGTTTAAGCTTTTGTGTAATAATTGCTATTTATCTGCTAAATATGATCAATTCCTCGATTCAGTGAATACACCTAATTATAGATCAAAATATTAAATGTTGACATACAAAACATGCTATTGTAACATTAATACATATTTTAAGTATTATTTAAATCCAAACGTAATCTTTACACATAATTTTGTTCCCTCTTTGGGCTAACAACCCGTTTGAGATGTTACATTTAATAAGTTATTACCAGGAAATGCCGCAAAAATGATTAAGTGTTCCATTACATTGTTATTTAAAATGCGTAAAAACGCAAAAAACGCAAAAAATCGCAAAATTAAATGATTACCAATGAAAAGAGCATTAAATGACGAAACTAATAATGCAAAATTCATTTTGGAAGCTCTTGGGTAAATGCTACTTTTTGTCTGCTAAATATGATCAATTTTATTTTGTAAATGCATCTAATAATAGCTTAAAATACTTTGTTTTTACGTACAAGACATATTATTATAAAAATTTCATTCTATATTTTGTTGGTAGTACTCACTTATTACTTCAGAATCCATTGGTCTGTAGAGTTGTAACGATAACTATAAGCGCTCGTAGACAACTGAGGCCCGAAGCAGGTATTTTGATATTCTAATCTAATAGATAATCGCACGACAATACTTACAGAATTGAATATTTGTCTATCAATGATTACGTCTTCAATAGCATAGATATTTGTATTTTTGGGTATTCAGACTATTTACCAATACAATCTGAAGCGGATCATTCCATAATTAAGACTTTAATTTTGTCCACCTAATTTGGGTATTTTGCCCACTGTGCCCGGCGTACGGAGCGACGTTCGGGGCAAAATTAGACCCTGACACACTATCACACATCATACAAGACACCGTGCCAGACATTTCTTTGATCTTTCGCCAAAAAATCGCCTCCAGAGCGCTCGCGACGGTGTTCGGTGTGATGTCTTGTGTGATGTGTGATAGTGTGTCAGGGTCTACTCTGCCAAGAACGTCTTTCAGTACGCCGTCGCGTTACCGCGCTTGGAGGAATGTGTGATCCGATGTGTGATCCGATGTCTTGTTCGGGGAAATGTGTGATAGTGTGTCACCGTCTTTACGTTACTAGGTCGGAAAGTACTGTTTTGCCGGACGAGCATGATAGTTCCCGCGCGAGCGAAAGTGAGTGCGGGATTTTCATGCGAATACGGCAAAACTTCCTGGCCGTGTAACGTACGATATTTTTCATTACACTACGCAAAAAAACATACTTCCAATCATAATGTAGTCCTTGCATAAACATACGTTTCTCAAACCTTCAAACATCAAACCTCAAACCTTCAAACCTATAACAAACAGAACCAACATTTGCTACGGATGCAGTGCTGCCACTACATTCATCTAAAAAGAAACCAATAAACCACCAATAATAGTAGTTTATGCAACGATTGTATAATGAATGTCTTTAAGCCACGAGTGAGATGTAAGTTAGAACACGAGCGAAGCGAGTGTTCTAAATATCTCACGAGTGGCTTAAAGGCATAATACAATCGTTGCATACACTATTTTATCTACGACCAACAATATACAACAAAATTTCCCCGAAGTAAAACAAAACTCATGACTTTTAGCGAATTTCCCCTATAGGGATTAGCGAATTTCCCCTATAGGGAAGAAGCTGTTACCGTAGTACTCATGGTAAGACCTAAGCCCGAGACCATGATAACGTTTTGTTTTTGGGGCCCCCAGAAGCAAAAAACACTATTCGTTCATTTTCATAAATATATATATATATATATATATATATATATATATGTGTCTTTAAGCACGATAACTCGCGTAAAAATGGTCCAATCTTAATGAAATTTAGCATGGATGTGTAAAGTAGTAATTATTCGGACGAGTTCGTAATTCAGCCCAATCCGACTACCGGAAGGGGTAAACCCCCCCAAAAATGGGTTTTTTTGTGTTTTTTACATAGAAAAATAAAAATAATCCAATTTTTGTTGGCACCACTGAATTCAGCTCAAAAAAAAAAAACAATTTAGTATTTTGAATCACTGCTCTATGTCCATTGGTTACCGAGATATTGAAAGTGGTAAACACAGTACGTTGTCCCAATGTTAACCTAATGGGAAAAGTAAAATTCTATATCTCGCTTATTTCTCAACACATCTTGATAAAACTTGGTAAGTAGCTTCTTCTAGTTCAGATCTACTTAATATTGAATTAAAACCACCCAGTTTTAATATACCCGTAGCAGCAAACCTGCATACTCATTCCCCATGTTATTCTTATGGAGCTTCCAAAAACCTCTAAAATCTCGCTATGTTGGATTGAAATATGTTGTTTTGTACTGGAAATTCGCTGAGTATGCAGGTCTGCTGCAACGGGGGTATTAATAATGATGGAATAGGTCAACTAAAATTTGAGGTTAGGCAAATAAGCAGACTGAACCATGAATCGTTGTGGAACAATCAGCTGATGGGATAAGTAAACTCAAACATGGATCGTAATGCAACAATCAGCTGATGTGCGAATTGCGTAATTGTTATTATGACACTACTTCCGTCAAGTGCCGAGCTCTCATTGGTCTAGAACCAGTTCTCTAAAGTGACTCCAGTACTCTAAAGTCGTCATTAGAGTACTGCTTGGTTTTTGGTGTTTTAATGTATATCATTATAATGTTTATTGTAATACCATAATTGGTGTTTATTGCAATGGTCGTAGATAAATAAGCATTAAACGTCGGTTTGCTGCAAATCAGCTGATTGTTTACTTCCGTTCTATCCGGCCTAGGCCGGCAATGGGTAACTTTCGAGCCAACAAAAAGGAACTGAAACAAGATTTTTTTTCTGTGTGAGTATGATAAAAAGGTGGTTTATGATTCTGATTTCTGATATCTCCTGCTTGAAAAAATGAGTCGTTCATTTTTTCAATTTAAATTAATTTAAATTTAATTTTAAAATAAATTTATATTTTGAAGTGACTAAAATGGAAGGTACAGATCACTTAAGTGTTCTAAGACCAGAACGAATACAAGGACGCATTTAGAACCTGAGAAATCAAACTTAAAGAAAAATTAATGTAAAAAAATAAATATTTTTTGAATGCGGCTTTAACTTATCTTAAACTGGTCGTATACTGTGTTTAGAACCGGAAATATTTGAAAAACATAAGAAAAAATAGTTCAGTTCGAAAACGCCAATAAGGAATGTACACTGATTTTATATCGAGAAAGAAACAATATTTTCAAAACGGATTACGACATTGTAATCAAAGTTAAAATATCGTCTGTAATAATGCTTCAAAACACCACATTAATATAAAAAAATCTTGTATCCATTATGGTGGATCCAAGATGGCGGTTGAAAATTAACACCCGATCAAAATTTGCTATCCAGCATCCATAGGCGGTGGTTTCAAAACAGTATCTTGGGAACATTCTTGGTAAATATTCGTTAGAATACCATAAATACATCTCAATATCTGTTTTTGAATTTTTGGCCATGTGGACATGACCTTCGATATTCAAAGGTGCCCAAGGATGCAACTCACCCCAGTGGGATCCTAACTGGCTTTTGCTAGTTCAGGTACCAATACTGGGTACAGTAACGGAAGTTGTCACGATTGGAGGCAGTGTTGTAGCTGCCTTTCAGTGAACAACTTCAGTTCCCCACCAGGGGAGGAAGGGCTTGATGGTAGGGTGGGCAGGGGTGTACCAGTGAGCTGTGCTCGCTGGGGTGTACTGTACTGGTGACCAAGGTGAGGGCCAGTATGAGGGCCACCTGATCCTGTACCGTATCTACGATATTTTATTTAATTTTAATAATTCCGGCAACAGTTAATCCTGCATAATTTTGTCCAATAATTTGCTCATGAGTCAGCAGATTAATATCTTAAAACGAGTTGAAACTAGTTGTGCTTAAAACGTGTTGAGACTAGTTAAACTAGAAACAAATAAGATGCTCATAATATGAAAAGTAAGTGGGGGAAGTACCCGGGGGGTAAAGGAAGAGGGGTGCCGAGAGGGCATTGAGTCTACAGACGTCGCCGACACCAGAGGTCCAGCGCCACGACGCCCCAAGGGAGAAGATGCAGGCAGCCAGATTCTAAGAGGTACATGAGTATCTTATTCATTTTTATTAAATTTCAATCTTTCTTATTTTACAGCGCATTGTCAAAATGGTTGTTACTTTTTAGCAAGCTCTCATGAGTATTTTATTAAAATTAAAAGTTTTTTTGAAAATCGTAGTTTGTTCTGTAATATCAAATTAAAATTAAAGTAAAGCCTGTTTATTGGAAACATTCAAATATTATGATTTTAAGGTAATAAGTTGAATGTATGTAAAATTAAAAATACCAGCTTGTTCAGAACTGATTAATTAAAATAGCAAGTCAAATGTAAATTTCTTGAAACAATCAAAGTTTGTATAATCTCATATATTAAGACCAACAATAATTTAAAGATAGTAAATTAAAGAACAGTGAGGAAACGTTGAAAGTTGTATATAAAATGATAATAATTATTTTTTTGTAAAGCAGGGAATTATTATAGTTACCGAGAAGGTAAGAATCTTTTGAATTTCACAGGGTTGCCGTTTTCACGTTTGCCGTTTCACAATATATTTTGGACACATCTGCTGAAATACCCATCTATTTCCTTAACTAGCCTAAATAAACACAGTATGGGGAATTAAAATGTCATTAATTAAATTTAAGCATCAATGCCATGTCAGGGAAAAAAGTATTGAATTGTTATTACGAAAGAATTGTTCTCAAAAAAGTAAAAGTAAAGGTAGGAGAAATAATGTACAATTAAAACTGATAATATATGTGTTTGTAAATAAAATTGTTCTTTTTCTTACAAGTTAACAGGTTACACGATTACACTGTATTTAGGCACATGCACCTCCATTTAGTTTTAAGTAAATAAAATCTAACGAATCATGAACCGCGCCAAGTCAATAAATTTCCTTTTAATTAGATTGTGTTGTAGGCTTGGAGTTTTGGGTTGGACTAATCATTACTAAGGGAGGAAAACTTAGTAATTAAGTAATGATTTTTCCACACATGCACCTCCATTTAGTTTTAAGTAAATAAAATCTAACGAATCATGAACCGCGCCAAGTCAATAAATTTCCTTTTAATTAGATTGTGTTGTAGGCTTGGAGTTTTGGGTTGGACTAATCATTACTAAGGGAGGAAAACTTAGTAATTAAGTAATGATTTTTCCAGTCGGTTCAAGAGTGCGCAACTCTGCTTTACATATGTGCCTTTGTTCTACTTTTAATGTCTTTGAAATGCTAATTGAGTAAAAATTTGAAAATGTTAAATCCATGTATGTCCTGAAATAAATTTTAGTATCTGTAGTAGTGTTACAATTGTAATATTTTATTGTAATATATCATTGTAATTATTGTAGCTGATAAGCTATAAATTGATTAAAATGGCAGAATTGAAGGTAGACTTATTACTAAAAGATGAGCTAAGTTTTGAGTTAAAACTAAGGAACCAAAATCCTAAAGAACAGAGTACGGTTAATGATCTAAGAAAATTTTTAAGACAAAGTATAAGACAGAATGTTCCCGTAAATGTTAGTAATCTTAAAGATAAAATCAATCCGAAAGAGGAGTTAGAAATTATAAGTACTAAACTAGACACAATTAAGGAAACACAGGCTAGCCTAAATAATGATAGCAGACCCATAGACATAGCGAGACAGAATGCTAGAATAAATCACTTGTGTAGTAGAATAAATTGTTTAACACATTTTGATCTAAGTGAAACTGAAAAATCCGAGTGGTTAAAACTGTCAGAGCGATATAAAGAGGTAAAAGATGCATTTAATGAATTAAAGTTTGATGAGGAAGCAGTGGCAACTAGTGTACGTAAGCTAAGTGAGAGTAATATAGAGGAGGAGAATTTAGAGGATGTTTTTAATAATTTAGATTTGAAACAAGTTTCCCCTCTAGATCCCATATCCCTTTCTGTACACCCGGCTGGATTGAGTAGGTCGGATGTGCAAAGTCCAAAGCAAGAAACCCAGTCATCGTCCTCTGCTGCCTTTAATCCCGACTTGTTTCAGAAACTTCGCAACCCTCTAGAATCACATTTAAATAAATTAAAATCATGTAATGGCCTAGTGATAGGGGAATTAATAGAGTTTCTCAGGTGTTTGTACAAGGTAAAGCGGGAAATGAATTTATCTGATGCTCAAATAATAGATGTATTTGTTGGGAAGGCGGAAGATCCGTTACAAGGTGTAATAACGGAGGTGTATAAATCACAGGTCGTACAGCCTAGAAATTGTGAAGCGAGAAATTTTAAGAAATTTTGTCCCATGTAGTACTAGGGAAAGTTTAGTACGAAATTATGTAACCAGACCTCAGGAGGTAAATGAGCCGTTACATATGTACATTGACAGAGTTAAGGAGTATTCTAGTCTATTAAACTGTGCATACAACGAAAGTGAACTAGTTGAATTAATCAGTATCGGGATGAATCCCAGGTGCAGAGTTAACATTTCAAATCTAGGTAATCTTAAAACAATAAAAGAGTATGAGTTAGCTTGTATACATAATCAGAATGTCGAAGCTAGTAATAATTTACGCTTATCAGTAAGCGGTGTGAATGTTCAAAGTCCGGAAGCCCCAAAAGCACATTGGGAAGGGAACGGTAGGAATAATAATAGGAATAATAGAGATTCTCCTAAGCGTTGTTTCTCATGTAATAGGCTTGGCCACATCTCACGGGATTGTTACAGGAAACCAAAAAACTAGGAAATCGGGAAAACTCTTTTAATGTAAATAATTGTAAATTTAATCATGCAAATGTGTTGGGTCAAAGGCAGTTTTCCCGTAATAACAATAATAATTATCAGGGTAGGATAAATAAATTTAAACACCAAGGCAAAAATCAGAATATTAGAGGCAATGCTAGAAATAGTGCTTTCAATAAATATAGTAAGAAGGAATTGAATAAGGTTAAGCGTACACAAAGAAGAATCATGAATCGCATCGGGTTGAAGGCGACCGGCGCAGCAATGAGCGTCCCATCCGTTGAAGTTCAGCTGGGGAATCCCCGCACACACACACCTTTCATCTCGTCCGCGCTATTGGACACGGGTGCCAGTCTCAACGCCATCAGCGAAGATTTATTTAAGAGATTAGAAAGTATGAAATTAGTTAATAAAATAGAGGAAATAAATTCCACTTGTATTGGCGCTAACAAAAGTGTAATAAAGATCATAGGAGTCTGTGTAGTGAAAATTAAGATAAATTATTTTTCTTGGAATGTAAAATTTTCAATTATGAAAAACTTAGCTTGTGACATAATACTAGGCAGTTGTTTTATAAGAGAAACTGGCATGTTAATGGATTTAAGAAAGAACCAAATTTATTTTAGTTTCAAACCTGATGTAAAAATTAATCTAGCCCATGTTAAGAGTTCACAAATTAGTTTGAAAAATGTTAACAGTTTAAATAGTGATTTAGACATAGGTTGCCCTGATGTAAAAATTGAAGTTGAGAATTTGGTAAAGCAATATCCTAATGTTTTTACAACTAAGATTGGAAAAGCCCTAGATTTCCAGTTTGATATAAAGCTAAAAGATAATGAAGTAGTTAATATTCGCCCGTATCCGGTTCATCCTACAAAGATGAAGGAGATGAAAACTATTTTAGATGATCTGTTAAAACAGGGAATAATCAGACCTTCTATAAGCAATTATTCGAGTCCTAGCTTCCTTGTGCCTAAGGGAGACAAAGGTCACCGTTTAGTTATTAATTACGCTAAATTGAATGAGAAAATTGTCAGAGTAAACCATCCTATTGGGAACATGGACGAATTTTATTTGTATTTACAGAATGCTCAGTATTTCTCAGTAATAGATCTGTCAAATAGTTTCCACCAGATAGAGCTCACAGAGAGGTCCCGACACTTAACAGCATTCAGTAATGGGGTATCTTTGTATGAATTTGTAAGGGTTCCCATGGGTATGCACGTAGGGACGGGAATTTTGTCATCGTACATGGATAGAATTTTTAAAGACATAAAGTTTGAGTATATGTTAAACTTTGTAGATGATATTTTGGTATTTTCTAAAACCAAGGAAGATCACATGAAACATTTAACGGAAGTAGTGCAAAGACTAAGTAAACACAACCTAACTGTAAACCCTAAGAAGGTAAAATTGTTTCACACTGAAGTTAGTTACCTTGGTAATATAATAAGTAAAAATAGCTTGAGAATAGACCCGTCCAGAACTGAATCCATAAGGAATTTTGGCACTCCTAAGAATGCAAAAGAAGTGTCAAGTTTCATAGGCATGTGCTCTTATTTTAGTAAATATATAAAGGATTATGCTAAGCTTGCTGCCCCTTTAAATGACTTGAGAAAAAAGAGAACTAAATTTGTATGGTCAGATGAGTGTAATAGTAATTTCATTAAACTTAAGGAAATAATTGCCAATCCTCCTGTATTATGTATACCAAACTTCCAAAAACCGTTTTATCTCTATACTGATGCTTCTGAAATTGCCGCAGGAAGTGTATTATTACAATGTAACGAGGTAGGGGATAAGTTACCAATAGCTTATTATAGTAGAAAATTTACAGAGTCTGAAAGAAACTTGACTATTTATGAAAAGGAAGCTTATTCAGTAGTATTAAGCATTAAGAAATTTTATATGTATCTAGAGCTACAACCCTTCTACCTAATTACAGATAATCATGCCTTGTCATGGGTTTTGGGACATTTTAATAAATTAGGTAAATTGGCCAGATGGGTAGAACAAATATTAGCGCTACCATTTAAGGTAATTAGGGTTAAGAGCAAAGATAATCCTGTAGCAGACTGTTTGTCTAGATTGAATATCAGTAAAGAGCAAGTAGAGGTAGTAGATGTAGATGAAGACCCAACAATAATTGGAACAATTAGAAACCGCCTTAGTAATAAATTCAGCTGTGTATCTAAGAAACATGTGAAGTCAACCATCAATGTAATAACTGATATCCCCTTAGCTTATGTAAACATTTCAGAACACCAATTAGCAGACAATGAATGTGCAGAAATATTACGTAGTATTAGAGATAAAACAAATAAGGAGAATTTTTATATTAAGAATAATGTTTTAATGTACAAGAAATCAGCACGCAGTCCAGGGAAAATTTATGTCCCAGAGAGTTTGATTGAACTGCTTTTTAACTATTATCACTGTAGTAATTTTGGTGGACACCCAGGACAAAGTAAGACAGTATCACGTGTACTAGAGCATTTTTATAGGCCCAACTTAATTAAGTTAATCCGTGAGAAAGTTAAACAGTGTGAATTATGTTTAAAGTGTAAGCCCGCTCAAAAGAGCTTCGAGGGTGAATTGATCTCAGGACAGTCCAAATGTGCTATGGAAAAGTTGTATGTAGATTTAGCTGGTCCGTTAGTAACCTCGAAAGGAGGGCATAAATACATATTAATAGCTTTGGACGACTTTACTAAGTATGTGTGGTTAATGCCAATACGAGACGCCACCTCACGATCTGTTATAAATAAGTTGCAAGATGTAATTTTTAATAATTTTAGTACATGTCAAAAACTCGTATCAGATAATGGCGCATGTTTTACTAGTTTATTATTTAAGAAAATCATGTTTGAGAACTCCATAGAGCATTATAAGACAAACCCTTACAACCCACAGAGTAATAAATCAGAACGTTATTTACGTACTGTAAAACAGCAGCTTAGAATCTATCACCATAATGCTCAGAACACATGGCATAATTCAGTAAAATATATCCAAACAAGCATAAATAGTAGTCGTAACGAAAGTACAGGTTATACTAGTTTCGAACTAATGTTTAAACATAAGCCCAATCATAACTTAAGTAATTTGTGGAAGCTAAGTGATTTAATGGACACAAAGATGTCAAAGGATCAAATTAAAGAAGTGTATGATCGTGTAGTAAAAAATTGTAAGAAGCAAGTAAATAAAAATAGAAATCGGAATAGATATTCTAATGTAAAACATCCTTTTGTAGTGTAAAACATCCTTTTTAATGTGTCATTAAATGTATTTTATAATTTCTGAGCTCACCCTTTTTTTTATTAACGATTAGTTAATTATCTAGGCTCATGCCCTAATTCTTGTTATTTATTGCCTTGCATTTCAATAAAAAAAATATGACGTAGTTAATTATACATTAAATACAATTAACAATGTTTGTTCCATGGAAACTTATTCTAAGCGCGCTATTATTTACATACAGTTGTACAACTTTTTCTAACCTATTATTTACAATATATACAAAGGGAGTCATTTTGCTTGCCAATGAATCTAAGAGGGTCTTATGTTAACATTTTATGGTGCCGTACTCAATTTTAATTGATTAATATGAGCTCTTTTAAAAGTATCAGGATCTTGATCGCTCTGTACAAGTACACTTACAGGACTTATAAAACATCTGATAGTATAGGGTCCGGTAAATTTGACATCCATTTTAGCTTGGTAACGTTTTAACTTGTTACTCTGCCCGTGGAATCTTACAAATACCTTAGAACCTACTACAAAAGGATGTTTTACATTAGAATATCTATTCCGATTCCTATTTTTATTTACTTGCTTCTTACAATTTTTCACTACACGATCATACACTTCCTTAATTTGATCCTTTGACATCTTTGTGTCCATTAAATCACTTAGCTTCCACAAATTACTTAAGTTATGATTTGGCTTATGTTTAAACATTAGTTCGAAACTAGTATAACCTGTACTTTCGTTACGACTACTATTTATGCTTGTTTGGATATATTTTACTGAATTATGCCATGTGTTCTGAGCATTATGGTGATAGATTCTAAGCTGCTGTTTTACAGTACGTAAATAACGTTCTGATTTATTACTCTGTGGGTTGTATGGGATTATCTTATAATGCTCTATGGAGTTCTCAAACATGAATTTCTTAAATAATACACTAGTAAAACATGCGCCATTATCTGATACGAGTTTTTGACATGTACTAAAATTATTAAAAATTACATCTTGCAACTTATTTATAACAGATCGTGAGGTGGCGTCTCGTATTGGCATTAACCACACATACTTAGTAAAGTCGTCCAAAGCTATTAATATGTATTTATGCCCTCCTTTCGAGGTTACTAACGGACCAGCTAAATCTACATACAACTTTTCCATAGCACATTTGGACTGTCCTGAGATCAATTCACCCTCGAAGCTCTTTTGAGCGGGCTTACACTTTAAACATAATTCACACTGTTTAACTTTCTCACGGATTAACTTAATTAAGTTGGGCCTATAAAAATGCTCTAGTACACGTGATACTGTCTTACTTTGTCCTGGGTGTCCACCAAAATTACTACAGTGATAATAGTTAAAAAGCAGTTCAATCAAACTCTCTGGGACATAAATTTTCCCTGGACTGCGTGCTGATTTCTTGTACATTAAAACATTATTCTTAATATAAAAATTCTCCTTATTTGTTTTATCTCTAATACTACGTAATATTTCTGCACATTCATTGTCTGCTAATTGGTGTTCTGAAATGTTTACATAAGCTAAGGGGATATCAGTTATTACATTGATGGTTGACTTCACATGTTTCTTAGATACACAGCTGAATTTATTACTAAGGCGGTTTCTAATTGTTCCAATTATTGTTGGGTCTTCATCTACATCTACTACCTCTACTTGCTCTTTACTGATATTCAATCTAGACAAACAGTCTGCTACAGGATTATCTTTGCTCTTAACCCTAATTACCTTAAATGGTAGCGCTAATATTTGTTCTACCCATCTGGCCAATTTACCTAATTTATTAAAATGTCCCAAAACCCATGACAAGGCATGATTATCTGTAATTAGGTAGAAGGGTTGTAGCTCTAGATACATATAAAATTTCTTAATGCTTAATAATACTGAATAAGCTTCCTTTTCATAAATAGTCAAGTTTCTTTCAGACTCTGTAAATTTTCTACTATAATAAGCTATTGGTAACTTATCCCCTACCTCGTTACATTGTAATAATACACTTCCTGCGGCAATTTCAGAAGCATCAGTATAGAGATAAAACGGTTTTTGGAAGTTTGGTATACATAATACAGGAGGATTGGCAATTATTTCCTTAAGTTTAATGAAATTACTATTACACTCATCTGACCATACAAATTTAGTTCTCTTTTTTCTCAAGTCATTTAAAGGGGCAGCAAGCTTAGCATAATCCTTTATATATTTACTAAAATAAGAGCACATGCCTATGAAACTTGACACTTCTTTTGCATTCTTAGGAGTGCCAAAATTCCTTATGGATTCAGTTCTGGACGGGTCTATTCTCAAGCTATTTTTACTTATTATATTACCAAGGTAACTAACTTCAGTGTGAAACAATTTTACCTTCTTAGGGTTTACAGTTAGGTTGTGTTTACTTAGTCTTTGCACTACTTCCGTTAAATGTTTCATGTGATCTTCCTTGGTTTTAGAAAATACCAAAATATCATCTACAAAGTTTAACATATACTCAAACTTTATGTCTTTAAAAATTCTATCCATGTACGATGACAAAATTCCCGTCCCTACGTGCATACCCATGGGAACCCTTACAAATTCATACAAAGATACCCCATTACTGAATGCTGTTAAGTGTCGGGACCTCTCTGTGAGCTCTATCTGGTGGAAACTATTTGACAAATCTATTACTGAGAAATACTGGGCATTCTGTAAATACAAATAAAATTCGTCCATGTTCCCAATAGGATGGTTTACTCTGACAATTTTCTCATTCAATTTAGCGTAATTAATAACTAAACGGTGACCTTTGTCTCCCTTAGGCACAAGGAAGCTAGGACTCGAATAATTGCTTATAGAAGGTCTGATTATTCCCTGTTTTAACAGATCATCTAAAATAGTTTTCATCTCCTTCATCTTTGTAGGATGAACCGGATACGGGCGAATATTAACTACTTCATTATCTTTTAGCTTTATATCAAACTGGAAATCTAGGGCTTTTCCAATCTTAGTTGTAAAAACATTAGGATATTGCTTTACCAAATTCTCAACTTCAATTTTTACATCAGGGCAACCTATGTCTAAATCACTATTTAAACTGTTAACATTTTTCAAACTAATTTGTGAACTCTTAACATGGGCTAGATTAATTTTTACATCAGGTTTGAAACTAAAATAAATTTGGTTCTTTCTTAAGTCCATTAACATGCCAGTTTCTCTTATAAAACAACTGCCTAGTATTATGTCACAAGCTAAGTTTTTCATTATTGAAAATTTTACATTCCAAGAAAAATAATTTATCTTAATTTTCACTACACAGACTCCTATGATCTTTATTACACTTTTGTTAGCGCCAATACAAGTGGAATTTATTTCCTCTATTTTATTAACTAATTTCATACTTTCTAATCTCTTAAATAAATCTTCGCTGATGGCGTTGAGACTGGCACCCGTGTCCAATAGCGCGGACGAGATGAAAGGTGTGTGTGTGCGGGGATTCCCCAGCTGAACTTCAACGGAACTACAGTAACGGAGCTGAACTACAGTAACGGAAGTTGTCACGATTGGAGGCAGTGTTGTAGCTGCCTTTCAGTGAACAACTTCAGTTCCCCACCAGGGGAGGAAGGGCTTGATGGTAGGGTGGGCAGGGGTGTACCAGTGAGCTGTGCTCGCTGGGGTGTACTGTACTGGTGACCAAGATGAGGGCCAGTATGAGGGCCACCTGATCCCTTGAGGCCCTGTTCCAGCATACGGTGTATAAAGGTATAGGCCTACCTTTGCCCATCCAGCCTAAGCTTGGCCGAACCTATTCCTTCTACCTGTTCCTTTTTCCTTTTGCTTCCCTTTTATTAGTCCACTAAAGGCCATGAGCCTAAGGGATAATCGGAGGGGAGTTCCCTTTCCTTTCCGGGAGCCAAAAAGACAAGAAGACAAAAAGACAAAATAGTGGCTGAGATACCCTAACAGGATTTTCCTGTAAGGTGGGAAAACCCGGACAACCAAATTCACCCTACAAAAAACAAAAAAAAAGGATGCAACTCTGACATTCCCCATATTCTTGTTAAGTACATCAAATAGTACTATAATCAAACATAAAATTTGAGTCTAGTTCAAGTCACATGCAACCAGACTATTATACCATGGCTTTGAACTAGAATTATCTGAGGAAAATGTAAATAAAACAAATAAACCCCAATGAACTTCCAAAATCCTTGACACGGGTCCCTTTTGGACGGTCTTGTGCCTTAGCCCTAAAAGATATCGAAGCCCAACCACCATATTGCACATCATGAGATTCCAAGCTTTAATTTGACACCAAGATCAAGGGTTCATACATATATATTGATTATTCGACTAAGAATTACAGTATATATAAAATAGAAAAGTGCATATTACTGTAATGAAACCCAATACAATCCTCTTGTTGATTGTCTTATTATTTAAAGCTCATGAATGATTAAATATGAATTTTCCCTATAGGAGAGAAGCTGTTACCGTAGGTCCCATGGTTAGACCTAAGCCCGGATGAGTTCGAAATCCAGCCCGATCGGACCATCGGAAGAGGGGGGGGGGGGGGTAAAGGAGGATAAACCTCTCAAAAAATGGGGTTTTGGGATATTTTACATAGAAAAATAAAAATTTTCAAATTTAGGTTTACACTATGGAATTCATATTGAAAAAATAAATAATTTAGTATATTGAAATATTGCTCTATGTCCATCGGCTACCGAGATAACGCAAGTGGTAAACACAGTACATTGTCCCAATGTTAACATAAGGGGAAATAAATTCTATATTTCGCTTAGCTTTGAATAAAACTTTGTATATGGCTTCATCTAGTTAATATCCATTGGATTATTAAAATACCCCCGTTGCAGCAGACCTGCATACTCAGCGAATTTCAAATGCAAAACAACATATTACAATCCAACATAGCGAGATTTGACATGTTTTGGTAAGCTCCTTAAGAATAACATGGGGAATGAGTATGTAGGTTTGCTGCTACAGGTATATTAAAACTGAGTGGTTTTAATTCAATATTTAGTAGATCTGAACTAGAAGAAGCCATTTACCAAGTTTTATCAAGATATGTTGAGAAATAAGTGAGATACAGAAATTTACTTATTTCCCATAAGGTTAACATTGGGACAACGTACTGTATTACCACTTTCAATATCTCGGTAACCACTGGACATAGAGCAGTGATTCAAGACACTAAATTGTTTGTTTTTTCAAGCTGAATTCAATGGTGGGATCCAAAATTGGATCACTTTAATTTTTCTATGTGAAAAACGCAAAAAGCCCATTATTGGGGAAGTTTATCCCCCTTTACCCCCCTTCCGGTGGTCCGATCGGGCTGGTTTACGAACTCGTCCAATTGATTAGCACTTTGCATGTCCGTACCAAATTTCATAAAGATCGGACCATTTTTACAGCCACTATCGTGCTAACAGACACACATATATAGATATATAGATATATAGATATATATATATGCATCTAAAAATTCAAACGAATGGTGTTTTTTGCTTCTGGGGGCCCCAAAACGAAAAGTTATCATGGTCTTGGGCTTAGGTCTTACCATGAGACCTACGGTAATAGCTTCTTCCGTATAGGGGAAATTCGCTAAAAAGAAAAAAACACTTTTCCATTGCAGCAAACGTGCATACTTATTCCCCATGTTATTCTTATGGAGGAAATTGTACGCCCATTTAAGAATTCAAGTTGAATTTACTTGATTCGAGGCTTCGTCTAACATCTAAATGATTTATTTAAACATTTGAAATTCGCTGAGTATGCAGATCTGCTGCAACGGGGTTTTAAAGTGTAAAATTTACACATATGTTTTCCTTTGATATTTTCCTTTACATACAATGTTAAATACGCTCACATATAAAATAAATCATCTGGAAATTTACTGAGTACGCAGGTCTTCTGCGACGGGGGTATATTTTTTATATCGGAAAATTAAAATAAACATAAAATTTCTATAATACACGTTTTTATTGTAGACAATGTAATGATGAATTTTCGCAGGCGATAAACACATTCCAAATTCAGTTTATTTAATTATAGTGCAGAAAGAATATTATTCACCATAATTAGTTTTTTGGATAGGCACAAAAGAGGATTTCTCATCACACCGTAAAAGGCTGGCAAAAGATTTAACGACTTTTTGGTAGCTTTCCGGAAGGTTTATTTACATTTTACAACTGAAGTTGGAACTGAAGAACATTGCTTTGCTAGTGAATAAAGTTGAAATTTTCACATTGTTACATGTATGATATTTTATGAGGATGTTTTCGTGCTCATGAAAACAACCAACTATTTTACAACACACTATTTTACACCACACAAGAGGGAAGTCCTCTATCAGCAGCAGCTCTACATTTCAAAGTATTGGAGCAAAGTTTAGCTCTATAGAAAGGAAATTACAGGTTAGGTTTGTTTCAATAAACTATTTTTAACGTTAAGTCATACATAATACATATCATGCATTTAATCAAATTAAAATAACACATTTAAATGAGAAGGTTTAAACTATGTGGGTGAATATTATGGGTATAGCCTACTCAGTGTGTTTATTTTTTTGTGCACACCATTGTGTATCTTGTAAACTATAAGAAATACAAGAAAGGTTAAACCAGCGGAGTAATGCGTAATAACAAGAAAAGTAAAATGGCGTTGAGCAATTACAAATATTTAACCAAATTCGCTCGTCACGCTCAAAAAACCATTTATTCCCAAAAACTAAAATTATTCATAACTTGCTTATTTATTAAGATAATAGAATGTAAATGGGGTGAAATTTACAAGAAAATTTTACGAAAAATCTAAATATTTAGATTAAAATCCAATATTACAGTACACCTCGGATTATCCGGACCCCACATTATCCGGATCCCGGATTATCCGGACCGGTCCATACAAGAAATTAAAAAATTTAAATCACGGCTAAAAGTCATTTTAACGAGTTCACGAGTAAAATGCGCCTCCTAAAAGTAAACTGCAAATGCTATACATTACTGTTACGCATTTGTAATCACAATAATAATTAAAGGTGTCGCATCGCCAAAACAGTACACTACAATAGCATTTCCGTGAACGTAGTCTTTTGATTTGCTACTTGGGGCGCTAGCAGTAATCAACATAAGCTGAGCCCACGGTAAGTTTGCGAGCTAGTTTATTGCTGTCACTGTTTTTACAGTTGTGAACTCTTTATATGAACTGATATTGAATTTCAAAATGGGTGGCGGTTAAAGGGGAAAAAATGGTTTTATCTTTAGAACAGAAACTAAATGCTGTCAAAGACGCAGGAGAATCAAGTAAACAATTAGCTGAGGAACTGGGTGTTGGGACAAGTACGGTGACAGGAAGAAACGAGCGCAGTTAGACAAATGGTACTTATGCGTAACAAGCTTGAAAGAATAACATGTTGTACAGTCTTGATACTTCGTTTGCAGCATCAATTTAGCAGGGGCTAAGGTACGTGATCGCTATTTAGGCAATATTGTAATGACCTCGGATTATCCGGATTTTTCGCTATCCGGATCGGTGTTACGCCACGTTAATCCGGATAATCCGAGGTGTACTGTATTTATGGATTTTCGACAACAAATGCTCAAGTCCACAATTTAAATACCACTATGAATTTTTTTTTGAAAATACATCTTTCTTCTTTTTACAAAAATACCACACTTTTTTTCTCATCAAATGCGTCTAAAAATTAACAAAATATACTATTACATATATACGATAAAGGGTTAATGTTCTGATGGATTTACCAAAAAAATGATATGAAAAACAGCTGATTAATATTAAACAGCTAATTGACTGGAAACAGCTAAATGTGAGCAAACACTGATTCACGGACAAATATGCTTCTTAATTTTTTATATTTTAATCAGCTGATTTGTTTGTAAATTAGTTTTTTACTCTTAATCAGCTGTTTCTACTCAATTAGCTGTTATCTGTAAACTAGATGTTTCCAATTTCCTTATTTTATGATGAGAGTAAATCATAACCTCTTAACATGCACAGCATATTATTTACAATATATTTAATGGGTTAAGATGTTCAGGATTCATGATTAAAATGAAGAAAAAGGAAACAACTGATTTATAGTTAACAGCTGATTGATTATACTCAGCTGATTAACAGTGAAAATATTATTTACAAATAAATCAGCTGATGAAAACATATGAAATTAAAATGCATATTTGTCGTAAATTCAAAATCAAAATTCATCTTTGGCACTGTTCGTGGACGACAATGCACACTGTAAAAAATAATTGTACTTATTTTTTCACTAATTTAACACCAACGTGATGTCCTAGGAAGACCTAAAAAAATTTGTGTCAAACTAACACTCAGCTCCTTGTGTTGGAGCTCACCAAAGACCCATGTTAAATTTTAACACAAATACCTGTGTCATTAGCTGACATTCCTTTTGTGTAAACTTTCTAAGACATTTATTGTGTTGAATTGAACTTTTTTTGTTGAATACATTTGGCAGAATTAAGTAACACACTAATTCTGTGTCAAATTCAACACAAATCTGTGTCAAATATTAGTGGCACAGGAAAAATTTACCAATTTAATGTAAGGTAAGTGAAATAAAAGTAGTTTAAAAGTTCAGTTATATGTAATAGTTGTTTAAAAAGCGGAAGCTTCTAAGTCTATCCCTTCAACTCTTTTGAGGCGTTTTCAGGTAGAAGCAGGCCTATGAAAGTTAGCACCATTAAATCCTAGCCCACCTTTAGTCCTTCACCCTAACATTTAACAAATTGTGTTGCAGTAGGCTAGTTTCGATTTTACAATCTACGTACATAATATACTGTAATGAATGTCCCCCCATTAGGCCTAAGCCTACTCTCAATACATCTTAGATCCGGAGTCTTCTCCACAGTCTGAAGCCTGGGGAATCTTCCGTAGCCCTATTCGTTTCCATTCAATCAGGGAGGGTGAACTCAATTCTAAGCAGCTGTGACTTAAGACGTTTTAGCCTTTACGTACAAACAGCCTCTGTTAGAATTTCTGTACTAGCATTTTGCATCTCTATAGATAACTTAAAACTTACAATATCTTGGCCTTGTGAACCCCAAAAGTGACAAGTTTAAAACTTACTAGCTTTAGGAAGTATCTTAGCCTTGTGAAACCCAAAAGTGATAAGTTTAAAAAGTTGGTGAGCTGCCTAGCGACCACAATGATAAAAATGATAAACCCGAGTTATTCCAGAGTTATTTTATTTAACTCTGTATGGATAACCTTACATTCATTACAGTATGTTATGTACGTAGATTGTAAAATTGAAACTAGCCTACTGCAACACAATTTGTTAAGTGTTAGGGTGAAGGACTAAAGGACTAATTATAATTTATTTATTATTACTTTAGACTGTGAATCTTTTTTCTATGTTAATTTGACTAGGTGCTTCAAATTGAATGAACCTGATAACTGTAACTTATAGTTTTGTCAAACTTTCTGTGTATAATGCACTTTTGTACGTTGTATCAGAATAAAACAATATTTAAAAAAAAATCATATTTAGCGTAAAACAGCTTTTCGCAGGCAATCAGCTCTTTCCAGTCAATCAGATGTTGAGTCGACGGCTAAATTAGTAAACAGCTTATTTCCATATTTTTATTTTTATGATAAATTCACAAAATTATAACCCATAATCACGTGTAACAATATATTTTGTTTAATTGCATGCACATTTTATGAGTAAAAAACCAAATGTGTGGTAATCACAATTGCGTAATTATAAATTATAAGTCATAAGTAAGTCATAAGTCATTTATTTAGCCAGCTTAACAATAAATAGCATTAGCCAAGTCAAATCATACAATATTTCTTATTAACTAAAAATTCTTTTTTATCATGTATCAGCAACTGTTACATTTAAAAACCATGAATAAATATTTACAGGTCAAGGCAACATTCAAAGACTACCAGTCAGTAATCACGGACGCTGTAAAGGACCCTTTCTAGCAAGAAGGATTTTAACTTATTTCTAAATTTCCCAAAGTCATGTTCAGCCTGCAGTGGAGGAGGAAGGTTATTGAACATTTTGACTGCGTTGTATTTGAAGTGTTTTTGGAAAAAAGAAGTTGAGTGGCGGGGAATGGCAAGATTTGAAGCGTTCCGGAGTGGATAATCATGACTAGCAGAAGTAATAAATGATGTAATATTCTTCTTTGTGAAGGACAAAGTTTCCAAGACGGAAATGTTAAAATTCTGAAAGACCTGAATGTTTCTCTGCAAGACTGGCGTTTTGGCAGTGAAAACACAATTCGTAATGCCTTTTTCAGCAGTCTGAATAAGAACTGGGTCCGTTGATTTTCGCAACCCCAAACAGGAACAGCATAAGACAAGTAAGGATAAATGAGCTCATAATATGCTGACAGAAGAACCTCGGTTGAAACTGTTCGACTAAGCATCCGAAGCATGAAAATACCGACAGATACCTTTTTGATAACATGTTCAATATGCTTATGAAATCTGAGGTTTTCGTACAAAAATATTCCAAGGAACTTTACTGTTTGAGAGGGACTGATAGTGGTTTCATCAAGAAGAACATTTAAGCAGCTGTGGGTTTCCTGAAAATGATGTTCTGAGATATGAAATTGCAGTAATTGTGTTTTCTGGGCGTTTAAGGATAGGAGATTCTCGTCACATCACTGGAGTAGACGGTTTGATTCAACAAACGCGATCTGTTCCAGGATCTCACAGTTAGGACTAGAAATGGTAAGGGAAGTGTCGTCGGCAAATAAGCATATATTTGCCATCTGTACACTGGAAGGTAAGTCGTTAATGGATAGGAGGAAGAGAATTGGTCCCAGGACGGTCCCCTGGGGCACACCTTTACTCACTGATGCCTCTGTAGAGAAATGGTTCTTCAGGTAACCAGTAGCGTCAACAGCTGGTATTGTGACTAACTGCCTACGACCTTCCAAATATGAGGCAAACCAGCTGTGAGCAACCCCTCTAATACCTATATCGTTCATTTTGCTCAAAAGTGTATCTTCCAAATAAAAAACAAAATTTTATATAGTGGTATTAAAAATTGTTGAGTTTGGCTTTTTGTTGAAGAACCATGAGTGATACAGCATTTTCATCTAAATATTTATATTCTACGGAAAAGTCAGTGCAAATTTGACTCCCCTTAAACTTTTTTATGGTAATTAGTAAAAGAGTAATGGGCAATTTTAGTTTTTGGGAAAAGGTGGTTGAGCTTAGCGAACGAATTTAGTAAAATATTTTTAATTGCTCAAAGCTCTTTTACTTGTCCCATTATTACTTAATATAACATTCCTTTATCTCTTACAGTCTACGAGATCCCAGTTATGTACACACAAAAAATAACAAACTGTATATCTAAGTAAACATGACTTTCAAGGATGACCGATTTACATAGGCCGGACTGAAATAAACTGATGGGCTTATGACATTTTAGGTCTTTTAAAAATAAAATATCCATTAAGTTTTACTAAAATTATAAACTTGGAACGAATTTTGTATCTGATCTTTTGCCGTCCATTCATTATAGCAGACGATTCATTTTTAAACTCTACACCTGGTTAGGAAAACAATTTCGAACCATCTACCGACAGTCTAATTTCTATAAAAAATACTGAACGGACCTTTTATTCGACCTTAACATATTTATTGATTGTTTTGTCACAAAAATCGAAAGCACTTAATTATTGATATAACATTTCAGTAAAAGATGGCGAATATAAGTATTGCGTTGTGTGTTGTTTAGTTATAATATTATGGGCGTGTCGATATAGTATTTGGTTAGCTTTATCATGGCTAACTCAGAATATTTATGGTTTTACTATACAGTATATTTATATTTCGTATTTCTTGATAGTATATAAAAATTAAATTTGACAATGATTACGGTTTTTAATGCCTTTTATTACTGACTGTTGTTGGAACAGTAGATCGAATGAGACAAGTACGATGGGTTGATAGTTGGCAGGCAGGATTACGGAATACACGCGAGAAGGAAGGTGATCTTCGCCCATGTTCAATTATATTGAGATCATGCAGTTACTAAACCTGAACCAACGTAGCCTGTAAATAAACCGGTAAACATAACATGTAAAGACAGCCTTAACGAAAATGAGCCACGTATCAAAATGAAAAGAAAGAAATTTCTCACAAATTTTCATTTTCCTGATTAAAAAAAATTCAAGAGTAACTGACGTTCGAGTTCAATAGTGGGTTTTAGCTAGTTGATATTTTGAGCTAAAATAACTTTGAATGTAAAAAGAAAATGAAAAAAGTATTTCACAAACTTAGTGTTGAATTTATCGGTATTCAAGGTGCAATAAAATTATTTTCTCTAAATACTGCTGGAATTTGCGACTGCGTGAACGTTTACATGCGCTAATCGCCGACCCCGCGGGGGAATATTTACTACATTCATCACTGTTTGGACTATTAAACGAATGAACGACATTATATCAGCCTCTGAAACTATATTTTGGACATTAAAATTAGAAAATAGTACTTTATATGCTAGTTAAGACTATAATTTTAGAAAAACTGGTTATTTACTCCGTCGCACTACCTTTTCAGATCATCATCGTGGAGTAAAGTTAGTATGTATCTCACCAGCAGGGCGACACCGAATTGCCTTCTGCCCCCCCTTAAGTCAGTCTGACCTTCATAAAATGTCTTCTGTACAAAATTTCATGCCGGGCTCTTCCAAATGACGCCTAAATTATTGAAATTGTTTCAGAACTGTAGGAATAGTTTTGATCACAAAAACCCTAGAATTAAATAAGTATCAAATGTGTACTTATTTTATGCATACAATTGGGATCTCGAAAACCATAGGAGATACATTATAAGTCAAGTTAGCAAATTAATGCATGATAATAAATATCTTAAATGGAGGTGAGCAGTTCTCTAAACTACCAAACCACCAAACTCTTCTCTAAGCTCAAAAACCATTTTTGCCAAAAAACCGTAGTTGCACATAACTCGTTATTTTTAAGAGACATGAATGTAAGTAGGGTCGATAGCACATACAATTTTACGTAGAATCCAAATACAGGGTGTCCGGAAATTATGGTAAAATACTTTTTCACCACACTACGACAAAATCACCTCTTTTACAAACGTCAAACGCGGACCGAAACACACTGTTTGCCGCCACAGGACCGAAAACGTTGGTGGCCCTAGGGCCGAAAGTCAGCTGAGCGTTTATTTGTTTGAAACAACGTCAGAACATAACATAATTATACGGCATTCAATAGGTTCCAAAGACAGGATAGTTGCGATAATATGATTTTCAAAGCTGTGTTGTTTGACTCATGATAAAGAAGTTGTATCGTCGCTCATAACCTTAACGTTTTGTTTTCAAGTGAGTCAAATAATAATCTTTTTTTATTATTTAGGGTATATTTCATTGTGTAGTGTGGTGAAAAATAGCGTTCGCACCTCGGCCGAAAGGGGTTTGCAGCTCTCGATCGTTTCAAAATCTCGACTTCGTCTCGAATTTGAAACGATCTCGAGCCTGCAAAACCTCATTTTCGGCCCTTGTTGCGAAATATACTATAGTATGTGATAGTACAGGTAAAAATAAGAAAAAAAGTTCATATAAACATAGTTCCAAAGGTGCTTCGTTTTCCGTCTGTGTGTCTGTGATTTTTACATTGTTATTCATATCTCACGAACCTCTTAACGTATAAACTTCCAACTTGGTATATGGATGCCCACTAATAAGACCTATTTTTGTTGGAAGTATCAAATTTATACTTTGTACCATTTCAAAATGGTACAAAGTAGAAATTTGATACTTCTTTAAAAAATAGGTATCATCCATATACCAAGTTTGATGTTTATAAGTAAAGAGGTTCGCGAGATATGATTAAATATGTAAAAATCAAAAACAGTCACACAGACGGAAAACGAAGCACTTTTGGACCTATGTTTATTTGAATTTTTATTCTTATATACTAAAATATTTTACCATAACTTCAGGGCACCCTGTATACAGGGTGTCTTCTAAGCCGTCCACAAAAGTTTATAGGTGAACAGCTTAACATACAAAGATGAAACAAAACATTTCCCCACTAAATCATACCCAAGGATCAACGTAAAAATATTTTCAACCTTTTTACTGATTGTTCAAAAACCGGGGGTCATGGGTTCGAATCTCGGAATTTTTTAACCCTAGAAAGGCCAAATGGTGAGATTCTGTGGGGCCAGGCAGGTTTTGCCTTCCGTGCAACATTTTATGTTAACTGTTATGAAATACCTATTTTTTTACCAAAACATATAACATTATATACCATTGGATTTGGGACATTCTGTAGAATCTAAATATACTAACAAACCCTGAACTTTCGTTCCAACAAAAATGGTACATGCTAAAAACCAAAAAACAAACATTTGCTAAAAACTAAATTTCATAAGTAAGGCCTTCCAAAAAATAGAAAGAAATTTTTTTACAAAAATCCAAGATATACAAGTTGTTTGAAATTTATTTCCTTACACAAAAACACAAGAATATTTGAAACAACTATAAACGATTTTGAGTTATAGCGTGAAATGTGAAACTCTACATTTTGTTTGAATTTTGCATGCTTATATACTTTTTAGGCCTACACATAGTAAAAGACCTAAAACATAATAAAAACACATATATTCTGATAGAGCAGTAAACATAGAATAAGAAAAAATAAATATCCGTATTTATACTTTTTCCGTTAATATAGTATTTCAGTTTGAAAATAAGTTTTGTTTTTACTTACGGGATATTACACAAAAAACTAACAACTTCTAACACACGTAAAAAAATTATTATTGGGGGTATAAAAATTCCAAGATATACAAAATGTGTGAAATGTTGTACTGAATCAGAAAATGTATAGTTTATTTGAAATAAAACAACTTATAAGGGTTATAAGTGGTAAAATATAAAAAAAGAGGACTTTTTTTTATCTACCGCTCTGTTATGCTCTGATATCAGAGCAAGATTTTCTTCAAAACACTCTGACTTTCTTGATTTTATGGAATTAGCTTTTTATCATACCAAATGAGTCAATGAGAAAAATGTAGAAAATAATAATATTTTTTTAGTAGGTAAACCATGGAACTAACGTCAATGTATGTTTATAAACAATTTTATTTTGCCTATCTTTCTCACAACTCACAAAAAACCTGGAGTCCAAGTTTTCCTCCATTATTCATCAATGATTTACACATAAATACCTTCTAATATCACTATAATAACAATATTTATTCACTAAAGCAGTCACAACTAACAAAAACAAACTTATAACCGACAGCTGTTCACCACAACAAAGAATCATCTGGCTGCAACGCGATAGGCCTACAACACAACAGGTGCTCTGACGAACTGAGACATTCCATAACTTTGACCAACTGCAAAAACCAAATTATCACTTCAGGAAACTTACAATTATACTTAGATCGGTAGAGGATTTCTTCCTCTTCATTTCTGTATTTTTCTTTGTTTTCAATTCCATCTACAAGCAGAATAATAAATACTTATCCAAACGACTAAAAAAGTTGTTTGGCCCTACAGAAAACACTTACCGACTTAGTTTACCGTGTCTTTGTAAAAAAATCACAGCTGGTAAACTAATGACGCTAGACCAAATCTTTCAACAGACGAAGTGTAGAGAAAGAAAGAATGAATTGAATGATACCACCCTCTAGCTTCTACGACGAAAAATAAAGCTTCCACGAATTTTACAAAATGGCCCATTTTGCCTCCAATGCTCGCTCGGCAGTGCCGCGGAACGGGAAGGTCAAAATTTCAATATATTTATCTAATTATCCTACGGTTATAGTAAACATAAATGAGTATATTATATATGGAAATTGAAGCTAATTTCATTATCCTTTCAATGGTTTAATTGTCTTTGTGATTACTGCAATTTAACAGTACGAAATACTGGTTAGAACAAAAGTCTGTAACAAACGACTATAAAAGTTGTTTGGCCACCATCTTACCGTAACCTAACGACTAAAAAAGTCGTTTGGCCGTTCTAGGGTTAAAGTAAACATATGTCATATTATACACTGTTTCAAAGCTCTAAGCAAAACAACAATTTGGTGGAAACAGAACTCAATTATTATTATTTTCAAAATGGATGCCGTTTTTGTGAAAAATATTGGTATTTACGGAATACCCTGTATCTCGAGAACTACTGAAGGTTTTTTCGTTCTGTTTGAAAATTCTTATTTCGTGTAAACTCAGCTTTAATTTTATATGCATGATGCTAACATAAAATTTTTTTTAAATATTTTATTTTTTGTAAATGTTTGGAGCACTGAAAATAAAAGAAAATTTAAATGGCAACTTATGTTAAATAGGACATAATTATAAAGGTCTTGCAAGAACCTGCAATTTTTCAATTTATACTCCCCTTCTATCTTTGTTAGGTTTTCAGTAATAAACAAAAAACTCTATTTTCCATATAACGCCCATGTTAAATTCCTGTACTCAATTTTAAAGGATGCAAATTCAAATGCTTTGAATACTGCACATTTAACATGGGCATTACTTGGGAAAATGGAGTTTTTGTTTATTACTACAAAACTACTTAACATAGGAAGTGAGTTTGAAAAGTTGTAGGTTTTTGCAAGACGTTTAAAATTATATCCTATATAACATATGTTGCCATTTAAAACTTTTGATTTTCAGTGCTACCAACAATTAAAAAAATAAAATTTTTAATAAAATATTTTTTTCTTCTAATGTTGACATCTTGCATATCAAATTAAAGCTGAGTTTACATGGATTAAGAATTTTCAAACAGAACAAAAAAAACCTTCAGTAATTCTCGAGATACAGAGTATTCCGTAAATACCAATATTTTTTACGAAAAACGGCCGCCATTTTGGAAATAATTAAGATAATTGAGTTTTGTTTCCACCAAATTGTTTGTCTTGCTTAGAGCTTTAAAATGATGTATAATATGACATATGTTTACGTTTAAAAATTCCGTGATTCGAACCCTTGACCCCCGGGTTTGGAACCCCTGTACTTAAAAAAGGTTGAAAATATTTTTACGTTGTTCCTTGGGTAAGATTTAGTGGGGAAATGTTTTGTTTCATCTTTTTATGTTAAGCCGTTCGCCTATAATCTGCTGTGGACGGCTTAGAAGACTCACCCTGTAGATACAAAATGCGATATCATGTTTGTGTTTAAAAAAACCCAACCCCACAATTTCTAATCTATAAGTATAAAAGAGGATGTTGGTATATATATATATATATATATATATTTATTTATTTGGCAGGGATAAACACAAAAACCGCTGGACCGATGGCCACGAAACTTGGTACATACATGTAGAATTTCATGGAGTAGGTTTATACACCTTCAATTTCGTGATAACTTTCAGGGCTTAGCCCTGGGACCGTCTTAAAGGTACCCATGTCAGGGATTTTGAAATAATTTGAGTTAGATTTGTTTACTAATAAAACATATGAAAGTAAAATTTAAAACAGGTGATGTAAATTAATGGTATTTCTTTCTGCTATTTAACTGTATTTTTGTTAAAATGAAGATTTGTTACTTGGTGCCAGGTGGTCAATGAATTAGACTTTTGCATTTTTTCAAAGTGCAATACACTATATAAAATGCTGATAATATGTAGTATAACATAAAATAAATAACTGATTACTGAAGGACTCCAGTGATCACTGATCACTTATACTTGAAGGACTTTTTTTATGACAACTAACTGCTATTTAAAGAGGAAGAGTGTGCTACTGTAAAGAATTAATTTTACCTACAACACTTTAAAAAAAATTGCCGGGACGGCTCATTCAAACGTTTTGCTCAATATATAGTCTAAAAACGTAAGACAGCACTTTTTAATAATTGCTGGAGTGGCATTGTAATTTTTTGTTCAAGGTAGACCCTAAAACCTTAAGAAAATGATCTTTTACAGTGAATAAAATTTCAAGCTAACTTCTTTGATTCCTCTAACACGTATGCCTTCATGAAGGAAATAAATAGGATTTCTAATACGCAGGTCTGCTGCGACGGGGGTGCATAATAAAGTTTTAATTAAGGGTAATATATGCGAGCAGATTCAAAGTGCCGTCGAAAAAGCCAAGGGTGCCGTTCCTTATATTGTGCCCCATGATCATCATCAGGGCAAGCTCAGGTACCGTGGAAACGACCATTAAATGCTTCTCGGCGTTCGTCTCTGTAAATTGGCCTCTTGAGTGTGTGAGCGCAATCCTCTTCACCTGATAGCACGATCGACTGGACAGCCGACACAAGCAAAACGCACTTGCAAGAGGAAGGACCACCGATATTGGGCATGAGCCTACCCAGGGCAGCAATACCATTTGGGGCTTTGTCGGTGGGGCGTTGGATATGGTCACATTTTTTTATGTACAGGCAGTTTATGCAGGAATATAATACCCCCGTCGTAGCAGACCTTCGTACTAAGAGCGAATTTCTAAAAACTTTTGCTTTATGGAAGTACATTTTATATGTTCAAAGAAGTAGATACATTACATACATTAGATTTTACAATAAGAAAAATAAATGGGAAAGCAAAACTATATAAATCATGGGTGATAGTGTATGTATAATTTTAATCGTGAGCGAAGCCACGGGTTCTTCTAGTATTAACATATAACAGTTGATTTTTCATGAAGAAAATATTGATCTGGGGCGTTGCCCGGTTTTTGGTTTGGATTTGTACATTCGTCTGTGATGCAATGGCCGCGCCAGAGGGTGATTCATTCACGATTGTACTGCCCGCGTCAAAAGGTAGCCCCAGCTTTGATGATATTAAATATTAATAGTGACAATATATTCGTTCCTCCAGAAATGATGCATAGAAAATGTTTGAATGTTAAATATATTACATGATTGCCCAACTACCGACTGACTCTGCAAGTTCGAACCTAACATTTGTTTTTACTGACAACTGAAATATTATTTATTACTTCATTATGAAAGGATAAAAGATAACCATAATAAAAGATTATTAATGTGAAGTTAAAGAAAAGATTACTGGCCTATACCCCCATTTCCCCTTATACGGTTGGACTTACATTGGGACTAGGTGATTGCTGCCGGTGTTGAAGGGCTGACGTACAGGCGGCGACTGAGAGCGAGTCTCAGGTGCTGACGTCGCTGTCGAGGCTTACCGCTCTGACGTAGTGGTCAGAGGTCAGAGGACAGAGGTCTAAATCTTACCTTCTTTCAGCTGTTTGGGGGGATCGGCACACATCTCCTAGAAAAATACCACACGTCTTCTATATATTTGTCAAATACGACTCACCTATCATCGCAATTTATTTTACGGGACATAATTATGTACTATATAAAAGTTACATTTAGTTTAATTTTAGTACAGTACACCTCGGATTATCCGGACATCACATTATCCGGATCCCGGATTATCCGGACAGCCTATCCGTGAAAAACATTTAAATCACGCGGTAAAAACGTGATTTTAGTGAGTTTGACGCGTAAAGAGTGCCTTCTAAAAAGTAAGATGGAACTGCATTTCACAATACACTAACGTGTTGTGCAGTCTTGATACGCTGTTTGCAGCTTCTGTATAGCAGTGGCTAGGTTCGCGATCGCTATTTAGGCGATATTATAATAACCTCGGATTATCCGGATTTTTAGTTATCCGCATCGGTGTTCTGCCACATTAATCCGGATAATCCGAGGTGTACTGTACCTAATATGATTAATCATAAATTCAATATGAAGTTTATGATGGCTCCATCTTTATTTCTGCAGCGAGATGTAATTATGCCTGTTACGATGATTTGGCGTTTATACTATTTCGACATATTGAAGAATTTGCTGCCTTTTGTGGTTGAGTCTTGAAACTCAATCCCGGCAAGACTGAAAGAGAGGTATACGGGAGTATATTTAGTCACCGACAGACTGTGTTGTAATAATCTAATTATTTTATCTATTTATATAGAAAAATTATAAAAATCTCTAAGTTTTAAGGGTATGTTAGCGGAGTCAAAGTTTTGAAATACTCCCATATAAGTGTAATGTATAATTTTTTGTTTACCTTTTTCATTTAATTTAGTCAAGCAGAGGGTAATTCGCTTCACAAACGGATACGCTGTTTCAGCTTATTTATAATTTGATTACCTTCATTATGTTTTTATGGTTGTTTGTCAATTTATTTAGGTCAAACGCACTACACAAAAGTTACATTTAGTTATGGTTTAACCCATCATCGTTTCTGTACCTTAATTATCTGTTTAATCATAAATGTGGTGCAATCTTTATTTAGATAGCGGGAGTTATAGTTTTCCCTTAGGGCGTCTTTAATGTATTCATCCCCCAAAATAGTTTGGCGAATTCCTTTTTCATCTAATTCGAAGGTGTCCTGGCTTTGCTCGGGAAAAAACAAGTGGTGCAATCTGTAGTAGTGTAGTGTGGCCTTGGTTGTAGTTATTGTTTTGTATTTATATTGCTGTATCTTTGACCATGTTTAATCTGCTTTGGTTTACAAACATTCTCATCTTTACATTTTGGATAGTGAGTAGAAGCGCGGACGGCTTGAACTATTCTATTCGTTAGCAATTTATCCTCTGCTTTTCGGTTGCGGAACTAAAAAAAATTAACATTGGATGTCCCATTGGGTTCTGTATACATTGATATATGTTAAGTCAATCGAGTTTGAAACACCGCCGACGGATAGCGCCACTGTTTCGAACATTCAGCTCTTTATTGTACATTATTGATACCCTATTTAACAATTCTGAGCTGTATTGGCAAATATGCAGAGAAATACCATAAATTGACACATTTACTGTTAAAATCGGTCTTGCCGTTTTAGAGTTATGACTGTGAAAAGAAAACCTACACTATCGCATGTAATACGAGTTTAACTGTTTTTAACCCTATATAACGCCAAAACACGTAAACAGACCTCTACATTACAAATTCCTTGATATAACCTTTTTTCATTTATTTCGTCCCTTCAGATTCGTCAAATCAAGGTTAGCCTGTAGTGTTTATCGTGAGCGAAGCCACGGGAACTGCTAGTTATCTTCATAAAATGCGTTCAAAATAAAACAAAATATTCGTCACAACATGATAATGGGTTATGAAGAATTGGTTCATCGGAGAACAGTTGATTAATAGTCAACGCTGGTAGACTTGACACAGCTAATTGGCAGCGGAAAACTGATTACCGGAGAAATAAGCTAACTGATTTGTTTGAAAACTAGCTTTTCATTGTAAACCTACTCTTTTCTTTTTTACTTTCTCCCCCCTATATATTGAAAAAGTTTTTCCGTCAAAATTTTCAAATTTGAGTTGTTAGTTTTAGTGATCTCGAATCCAAAACAATAGTTTTCGGAGTGGTGTCTGACCGTCCGTTATGTGTTGTAGAGACGACACCAGATGTCCGATTTTCATGAAATTCAGCATGTAGGTTTCAAGGCATGACATCTACAGTTTTTTTTGGATTTATAAGGATATTCACCACCTATAAATCCATTAAAAAGAAAAAATATTTTTAAAAAAGGTTCGAACGATTTCGAAGAACATTTTATATTTTGAAGCGCTTAAGATGCCAAACAAAATGACACCATTTGCATGCCTGTAAACTTGCAAGTTAATAAATTATGCAAACTTTAGTGTAAACAATATTTTATTTTTTTAATTTTACAAAACTTTCACCTCTAAAGAGAATTTACTTGCAGCCTTCACATTTGGCTTGAAAAAAGAAGTAATCCAGTATTTTGAATTATTAGTCAACGTTAACTGGTTGCGGAGGAAATTGATATAAACGTTTTGGTAATAAATAAACGGTATCAGGAAACTGACACATACTTTCTCCTTTAAATTAATTTAAAATTAGAAAACTTATATAGTGAAATAAAACAAATTAAAAATTCATTATCACACAAATACACACAAAATTTTATCAAAATTGGTTAGTAGATAACGGGTTTAAAACATTTTTCATAAGAATAACAATGGACAACGTACTGCGTTTACCGCCGAACTAAAATATCAATTATTTCCGCAACCAGTTGACGTAGACTAATAATTAAAAATACTGGAATATTTAGTTTTTAAGTAAAATTTAACGATTGCAAGTATTTTCTTTAGAAGTTACAAATTTTGTGAAATTTGAAAAATATGAATTTTATAACACTTAAACCCCTATAACTTCTGAACCTGAATTTTTACAGACATGCGGGTGGTGTCATTTTGTTTGTTTATCTTAAGCACTACAAACCATGAAATGTTTATCAAAATCGTTAGAGCTGTTTTAGAGAAATTTGGATTTTTGTCATTTTTTTGGGTTTTTATGGGATAGATACCCTTAAAAATAAACGGTATCAGGAAACTGACACATACTTTCTCCCTTCAAGTCATTTAAAACCTGAAAACATATATAGTGAAATAAAACAAATTAGCAATTAATTGTCACACAAATATATACCAAATTTTATCAAAATCGGTTAGTAAATATCGGAGATATCAGTTTTTGAATATTTGCTATAAGAATAGCATTGGACAACATACTGCGTTTACCGCCAAACTAAAATATCAATTATCTTTGCAACCTGTTGACGTAGAATAATGATTCAAAACATTAGATTGTTTAGTTTTTCAAGCCAAATTTAATGGTTGCAAGTATATTTTCTTTAAACGTTACAGGTTTTGTGAAATTTGAAAAATATGAATATTTTTACACTTAAACCCCCATAACTTCTGAACCTGAATTTTTACAGACATGCGGATGGTGTTATTTTTTTGTCATCTTAAGCACTAAAACCCACACACACACACACACACACACGCACACGCACACGCACACGCGCACGCGCACGCGCACGCGCACGCACGCACGCACGCACGCACGCACGCACACACACGGACAGTCAGACACCACTGCGAAAATCACTTTTTTGGAATCAGGGAGCACTAAAACAAATATATCCACTAACAACTCAAATTCGGAAATTTTTACGAAAACAATACTTTATCCATATACTATAGGGGGGAGAAAGTGACACAATGTGCTGTCTATTGTTATTCTTGTGGAAAATATTAAAAAACTGACATCTTCCTTATTTAGTAATCAATTTAGATAAAAATTTGTATGTATTAATTGTAAAAATGTTTCATATTATGGTAACTTGTTTTTTTAAAGGATGTGTTGGTTCTCTGACACTATTTATTTTATTTTTGATGATGAATTCGGACATATTAATCTAATATATCATAATGTATGAATAATATGTTAAAGATAATAGGAAATGGGTTGTGAAGTACTAGGTTCAGTAGAAAAATAAAGAAATTGAGAGACAGCAGATTTGTTGTAGTCATGACTGACTGGTGGAAAACAATTTATTACTGGTGCAACGTTATTTAAAAAACAAATCAGTTGTTGATTTTACTTTCTCCCCCTTATACAGGGGTGTTTACACAATACTTTCTCCAATTCTCTCTTTCACAAGTACTGTTTTTGTAAAAATTTTAGAATTTGAGTTGAGAGTGGAAATAATTGTTTTCGTGCTCCCTGAATCCAAAAAAGTTGTTTTCGGAGTGATTTCTGTCCGTCCGAGTGGATGTGTGTATGTGTGTTTGTGTGTAAACAAAGCTAGAGACCACAGATTTTCACGAAATTTGGCATGTAGGTATAAAGCCATGACATCCCCAGGCTTTTTTCATTTCTTTGAATTTTTGATTTTTATGGATATTAACCCCATAAAAACCCATAAAAACGACAAAAACCCAAATTCATCAAAAACGGCTCTAACGATTTTAATAAAAATTTCATGGTTTTTAGTGCTTAAGATGGCAATTAAAATGACACCACTCGCATGTCTGTAAAAAATCAGGTTCAGAAGATATAGGAGTTTTATTTTTGTAAATTCATATTTTTCAAATTTCACAAAATATGGAACTTCTAAAGAAAATATACTTGCAGCCATTAGATTTGGCTTAAAAAATCCATTATGTATTTCGAATTATCAGTCTACGTCAACTGGTTGCGGATATACTTGATATTTGTGTTTGGCGGTAAACGTACTATGTTGTCTAATGTCATGCTTACGGCAAAAATTCAAAAACCGATATCTCCGTTGGTTGGTAGGCGATTTCGATGAGATTTGTAATGAATTTGTGGAGTAATTGTAAATTTATTTTATTTTATTGTAAATTTTCATACTTTAAGGGAGCAAGTATGTGTCAGTTTTCTGATACCATTTATTTTAAAGTAGTTTATTTACTTACTACCGCTTCTCGCTGCCAACCAACTACCTCCAGACAATCAGCTGCTTAGTATAAATCAGCTGTTTTCCATATTTATCATATTTTCAATAAAGTACATCACGATCATGATATTATATATCTATATCAGATGTACTGGTAGTACATCACCAGCCATAAGTCGAAAAGCCTTTTTGTAATCTGAATTTTATAATCCCTTTTTTCAGCATTTGTGCAACGTAGTGAAGATCTAGGTATACCGCTAGAATTGTATTTTACTATAGATTATTTTGTTTGATTAAAACGCATTTGATGAGAAAAAGTCACATGTTTGGTGTTTTTGTAATAAGAAGAAAACTATCTCACCAATTAAAAATAAAATATTATACGTACATTGTTACTCAAAATTGGGGAAATTCGGGCATTTCCCGAAAAAATAACACACTTCTATAAATATTTAGATTGTACATACAATTCACGAGCGTTTCGTCCCTCGTTATTTTCTTGTATCCTAAAAAATAAGCGAGTAATAAAAATTTATTTGAAACATCGCTGAGGAGCCGTGGGTCAACTTCAGTTTTTAGGTAAAAATGGTGTTTGAGTGAGGCGAATATACTTAATTGGTAGAATATACTTAATTGCTCACCGCTATTTTACTTGTTAAGTATCACGCTTTAGTTTGCTAGGTTAACCTTCCCTGTATCTCTTATAATTTATGAGATCCAATAAGTCTGCAAAAAACATTAATAAAGTTTACTGTAGATGTAGAATAGATGAAATATGGCCTACCATATACCAACATGCTTTAGACATCTTGAATCAGAATCAAACTATATTTTTTCAAATTATATGATCAATACAACCAATTCATTTTCCTCGTCCAAGACCCGTTCTCAATATGATTAAGTGTGAGGATAAATCATTCTGACCAAGAGCTGCAAAAGCACTTACAGTTTACTGAACACGCAACAACTCAGAAATAATGTACACTACATGTGTGGCATTGCAGATTTGGAAGTGATCGTGTCTCATTCATTCAACATGCATCGTCATCAATGAAAATGCTAGTTAAAATAATAGGCCAATAAAATTAAGATTGTGCCTGGACAAAATTCCCGGAAAGCTGGAAATCGTTTTAATCTTTCCGTTTTACATTCAAGTATATGAATTCGAAGTTTGTCCATTTTTCCTGGTGTGCTTCCGACCTGGGACCACAAAAATATCAGAGTTTTGGGCCATTTTTTATTCTTTTGCAAATAAGTAAAAAACCGTTTATTCTACATAAAAACTTTAAATACAAGAATTGTAGAGGACAAAATTCTGCGTTTATTGAGTACCTTCTGATAAAGATACTTTGAATAGTAATTGATTTATAATAAGTTAAATAAAGGGTTTTGGCGAATTCCTCTTTTAGGGAAAGAGCTATTACTGTAGGTCTCATGGTAAGACCTAAGCCCGAGACCATGATAACTTTTAGTTTTGGGGCCCTCAGAGGCTAAAAACACCATTCGTTCGAATTTCCATAAATATACATATACCTATATAT
Source organism: Flexamia atlantica (assembly GCA_035578135.1). NCBI lineage: Eukaryota > Metazoa > Arthropoda > Insecta > Hemiptera > Cicadellidae > Flexamia > Flexamia atlantica. The sequence goes on from JAQJVK010000001.1 coordinate 181,527,991, forward strand.
ACGTATATAAATATATATATCTATACATTTGTTAGCTCGATAACTCTCGTAAAAATGGTCCAATCTTCTTGAAATTCGGCACAGACTTGTAAAATAGCAATTATTTTGACGAGTTAAAAATTCAGCCGGATCGGACCATCGGAAGGGGGGGTTATGGGTAATAAATCCCTAAAAATGGAGTTTTTCGGATTTTTCATGTAGAAAAATCGAAATAATCTGATTTTGGTTTACACCATTGGACTCAGCTCAAAAAAACAAATAAAATAGTATTTTGAATCATTGCTCTATGTCCATTGGTTCCCGAGATACTGAAAATGGTAAACACAGTACGTTGTCCCAATGTTAACCTTATGGGAAATAAATAAAATTGTATATCTCGCTTATTCCTCAACCTATCCTAATAAAACTTGGTATATGGCTTCATCTAGTTAAGGTCTAATTGATTATGGCATAAAATCAACAAATTTATATAATCCTGAGGCAGCAAACCTACGTACTCACTTTCCCAATGTTAACCTTAAGGGAAATCAATAAAATTGTATAGTCTGCTTATTTCCAATATATCTTAATAAAACTAGTTATGTGGCTTTATCTAGTTAAGGTCTACTTGATTATAGTCTAAAATCCCCAATTTTATAGATTCCTGAGGCAGCAAACCTACGTACTCATCTCCACAATGTTGACCTTTGGGAGAAAAATAAACGTGTGTAGCTTGCTTGTTTTTCAGCATATCTCGTTGAAACTCAGTACCATGTGGTTCAATATAGTTTGGATATTTTGGATTATACTCTAAACTCTGCTATTTTTACATTTTCCTTGTCAGGAAACCTGCATACTCACTTATACCATGTTATTATGTTGAATACAGTGATGCCAATAATACCAGAAAACGAAATTAAAACATAAAAATCTTACAAGTTTTCACAATTGATGATAAAACATGAAAAATACCCCTGTTGCAGCAGACCTGCATACTCAACGGATTCAAAATGCTCAAATAAGTGTTTTAGATAAAGCCTCGTACCAAATAAAATCAAATTATGTCCGTAAATAAGCATGCAAACATATTCTCCATAAGAATAACATGGTATAAGTGAGTATGCAGGTTTCCTGACAAGGAAAATGTAAAAATAGCAGATTTTAGAGTACAATCCAAAATATCCAAACTATATTGAGCCACATGGTACTGAGTTTCAACGAGATATGCTGAGAAACAAGCAAGCTACACACGTTTATTTTTCTCCCAAAGGTCAACTTTGTGGAGATGAGTACGTAGGTTTGCTGCCTCAGGAATCTATAAAATTGGGGATTTTAGACTATAATCAAGTGGACCTTAACTAGATAAAGCCACATAACTAGTTTTATTAAGATATATTGGAAATAAGCAGACTATACAATTTTATTGATTTCCCATAAGGTTAACATTGGGAAAGTGAGTACGTAGGTTTGCTGCCTCAGGATTATATAAATTTGTTGATTTTATGCCATAATCAATTAGACCTTAACTAGATGAAGCCATATACCAGGTTTTATTAGGATATGTTGAGGAATAAGCGAGATATACAATTTTATTTATTTCCCATAAGGTTAACATTGGGACAACGTACTGTGTTTACCACTTTCAGTATCTCGGGAACCAATGGACATAGAGCAATGATTCAAAATACTATTTTATTTGTTATTTCGAGCTGAGTCCAATGGTGTAAACCAAAATCAGATTATTTCGATTTTTCTACATGAAAATTTCGAAAAACTCCATTTTTAGGGATTTATTACCCATAAACCCCCCTTCCGATGGTCCGATCGGGCTGAATTTTTAACTCGTCAAAATAATTGCTATTTTACAAGTCTGTGCCGAATTTCAAGAAGATTGGACCATTTTTACGAGAGTTATCGAGCTAACAAATATATAGATATATATATTTATATACGTATATATAGGTATATATATATTTATGGAAATTCGAACGAATGGTGTTTTTAGCTTCTGAGGGCCCCAAAACTAAAAGTTATCATGGTCTCCGGCTTAGGTCTTACCATGAGACCTACAGTAATAGCTCTTTCCCTAAAAGAGGAATTCGCCAAAACCCTTTATTTAACTTACCATAAATCAATTACTATTCAAAGTATCTTTATCAGAAGGTACTCAATAAACGCAGAATTTTGTCCTCTACAATTCTTGTATTTAAACTTTTTATGTAGAACAAATGGTTTTTACTTATTTGCAAAAGAATAAAAAATGACCCAAAACTCTGATATTTTTGTGGTCCCAGGTCGGAAGCACACCAGGAAAAATGGGACAAACTTCGAATTCATATACTTGGATGTAAAACGGAAAGATTAAGGCGATTTCCAGCTTTCCGGGAATTTTGTCCAGGCATGACCAATTTTTGATCTAATTTTACTGGCCTATAAATGATTACAAAATTTTCTGAAAAATACCCGCATTCTAAAAAACCACACTCCATTACTTCTAATAAGTAATTTGGGTGTACTTTGTTTTAGTGTCAAGTACTTGCGTTATTAAAAGTCAATATTAAATAATTTACTGTAATGCATTTTTCGTCATTAATGCCAAAAAAATTATTTCTATTAATAATTAGTATTAGTATCATTAGTGGTACTTATTTTATTTATTAGTATTCCTTTTGAATATAAATGTCTGTAATTCATTAGCACAATCAATCAGGAAAGTAATGATTTGACTTAAAGCAGTTGAAACACCTGACAAACGAGTTCGTTAACGATAATTGTTCGATTTAAAGTAAGCATTTATATCAAGAAGCGTCGAGTTATCCAATTAACTTATACATAGTAACTGGTGGGCCGAACCTTGCTCGATAATATTTGATTTTACCAGTTCAACCCATTAAATCTGTAAAACAAATTCAGTGTCATTAGAATTGTATATACGTTTTATTCCTCATGCAACCTTCATTTATGACGCTGATATAGCATTTTTTTAAACAAAAGCAGAGTTTGCAAATACAATCCTTAGACTGTCATGTTATCACACAAACTAACAACAGACCTAAAACAAGTTATAACAGCTATTTGTAAATCTTTATAAATGTTTAAATTTTAAGACTTTAAGTTTAAATTTTAAAGCCGAATGTTTAAATGGTAAGACATTTAAATTAGCTAGCAGACACTCATTCTGCATTGAAATTTCTCCCATGTTAAATACAGGGTGTTTTTTTTATCGCAACCCAAATCTTCATTTTATCAGTGAAGGATTATTCCACCCAAGATCTCCGGATTTCACCCCACTATATTATTTTCTTTGGGAATAAATAAAAGGTAAGGCCTACGAAAACAATTCACAGGATATTCACCAACTCAAAACAAACATAACGAATTTAATACAAGTAACTCTAAAAGGTACTTTGGAAAACGTGTCCAGGAATTTAATGAAGTGAGCGTAATTTTATGTAAATGTCAATGGCGGATTGTTTGAACACACAATGTAAGCTAAATGTGAGCAAAGCTTAAATAATAGGTTCTGTAAAATGTAAAAATTTACAAAGCAATACTCATTTTATATTTATATGTACATTATTTAATCTTACAAATGGGTTGCGTTAAAAAAACACCCTGTATTATGAAGAAATAAGAAGCTTTGGGGGCGCCTAGGGCACTGCCCTTTAATCGAATAGTAATAAATTTTATTTCCTGCAAATCTTCCCGCCGGGCCCTTTCCAGACTTCTTAATTATTAAAATTGTTTCAGAACTGTGGGAGGAGATGTGATCACAAAAACCCTTGCTTATTAAGGTACATTTAATATCATTTCATTATACAGGGTGTTTTTAAACGTAACCCAAAACTTTATTTTATCAGTGAAGGATTATTCCCCCCCAAGATCCCTGGCTTTGACGCCACTATATTATTTTCTTGGGGAGACATAAAAAATAAGGCCTACGAAAACAATCCACAGGATATTCAGCACCTCAAAAAAAATACCCCCGTTGCAGCAGACCTGCATACTCAGCGAATTTCAAATGCAAAACAACGTATTTCAAGCAAACATAGCAAGATTTGACATGTTTTGTTAAGCTCCATAAGAATAACATGGGAAATGAGTATGCAGGTTTGCTGCTACAGGTATATTAAAACTGGATGGTTTTAATTCAATATTTAGTAGATCTGAACTAGAAGAAGCCATTTACCAAGTTTTATCAAGATATGTTGAGAAATAAGCGAGATATAGAATTTTACTTATTTACCATAAGGTTAACATTGGGACAACGTACTGTGTTTACCACTTTCAATATCTCGGTAACCAATGGGCATAGAGCAGTGATTCAAAATACTAAATTATTTGTTTTTTTGAGCTGAATTCAATGGTGCCCACAAAAATTTGATAAATTTTATTTTTCTATGTAAAAACTCAAAAAACCCCATTTTGGGGGGGGTTTATCCCCCTTTACCCCCCCTTCCGGTGGTCCGATCGGGCTGGTTCACGAACTCGTCCAATCGATTACCACTTTACATGTTCGTACCAAATTTCATAAAGATCGGACCATTTTTGCGGCCGCTATCGTGCTAACAGACACACATATATATATATATATATATATATATATATATATATATATATATATATATAGATATATATATATATATAGATATATATATATATATAAATTCGAACGAATAGTGTTTTTTGCTTCTGGGGGCCCCAAAACAAAAAGTTATAGTGGTCCCGAGCTTAGGTCTTACCATGAGACCTACGGTAATAGCTTCTTCCCTATAGGGGAAATTCGCTAAAAAAACATAACAAATTTAGTGCAAGAAATTCAAAGACGTACCTTGCAACAGGTGTTCCGGAATTTCATGGAGCGAGTACAACTTCATACCCAATAGCGGATTGTTTGAACACATAATGTAATCTAAACGTGATCAAACTTAAATAATAGGTTGCATAAAATGTAAAGATTAACAAAACAATACTCATTTCATACTTATATGTGCATTATTCAATCATAAAAATGGGTTGCGTTTTATAAAAAAACCACCCTATAACTAGGTACATTTTCCTTACAAAATTATATTTTCCGGGTAATGTGATCTGTATATAACACATTTTTAAGGAAAAAGCTATTTCCAATTTTTGAAGGAAATCCTCGAAGTGACTTTGAGATAATTCTGTATTCAAGCAAACAAGTATATGCAATCATATAAACATTGCTAATATATTAGAGAAAGATTAAGGAATACAGTTAGGGGGAAATGCCTGTACTTACCCATTAAATTGTGAGCCATACAATTAATTGAAAAAAATCTATATTATTAATACGCTACATGAAAACTATGTTCGTGATAATGCTTTTTTATTTTAAGATTTACCCCCACATATTATACATCAAAAGACAGTCCCTATGAGCAGATTCCTGTAACGTCTTTATATTTTTAATTTAGGTAATATAACTCGAAAAAATTGTGCAAAACTGATTAGAAAATATACTGTGTTTTGACAGAAGCGAAAATAGTAAACATCTGATCAGCTGTGTGGGATTTAAAATAGCCTATATAGATCACAGACCAAGAAAAAAAAATATCAAAGTAGTTTAAAACTCAGCCCAGCTGTTTTTTATTTGAAAAGGAACAAGACGACGCAAATTTGTTGTGATCGGACAACAAACATGATAAGAACGAGTCGACGAAGAAGTTTTATAGCGGTCGGACTCGGCGGGGCAATGTAAGGCAAGATGTTTGCACACGGCGGGACAACGCAACGTAAGGGAAGGTGTGCAAACATTCATTCGCGGAGCTGGAACAATTAGTGGAAAATTACACTGACAAAATCGCACTAACAAATCCAAGGATTCAGCAACATTCACTTGTTGGGATGGCATTACCATGTCAGAAATGTGGCGCGCTACATTTTCAAGGAGAAAAAGAGGAAGAGACAAGGATTTTCATACAGCTGCCATAAGGAAAAATTAAATCTACTTACATCTCGGCAAAGCGATTACATTCAAAGCCTTATTATTGGTAACGATAGACTGAGCAGAAACTACAAAGAAAAAATTAAATCTAAGAACTCTGTGCTCGCAACGGTAAGAGCTATTAAATTTAAGAAAACAATGGCGGAGTGTTTTTCATGTATAAAGTGTACGCAAAAATTTATCACTCAATTATAGCACCTTAAAACCGTGAGGGGAACATTCTTTATATGCTCTGTATCTATGACGGACATCAAAATTGGTGATCAAGAAAGAATGCTAAACAAAGCCAACGGCTCTTGCAGCAATGAACTCATGCATCGCTTGACTGAACACTTGGTTAAAGTTAATCCCTAAGCGCAAATTTTCAACGTGAAGAGTTGCGTTCTGAAAAATACCCCTGATGAGCAGCATACACAACTCGGAATGCGCATTGTCTGAGATCGAAAAGAATATTAGCGCCGATACAACGACATGACTTTTAATAATGTTGCTATTATTTTTAGAGCAAACGATAGCGAACTAAACCAAGTGTGAGCGTGACTTGATTATTTACCCGAAAGATAAGCCACTTAGAAGAGTTCATATTCTTCAATTTTGCCTTGACTCAATGGCTGACCTGTTACTTTTTCCATATTTTCCATTTGAAGGAAGTGCACAACCAACATCGCTTACAATGCTGCAATACGCATCGAGTAGCTATTAGAGACACTTTCAGCACGCTACATGTTCCGAAAACCTATTTTTACAGTAGATTGACGACATATGTGTGCATAGAAGGCAGCCGATCATTTATAATTTAATTCAATCGTGCGAATTCGCACGGGTTCATCTAGTATTAACTAAAAATCAATTTGGCAAAGTATTTAACCTTACCAATGCCTTTTTCGTTTTTGCAAGTTTGTGAGTTGTACGGCATTGCAGCAACACCTTCTCTAACCACAAAATGAATCAATTACACACATTTGGCAGTTTTGTAATGGTCCTTTTCCTTTCTTGGTGTTTCCATAGCGTTTTACATCTTTATTACGATATCCAAGTCATACCCAATGTTAAGGGGCAGACTGTGAAATAAATCATAAAATCTGCACCACACAAATTTATTATTGATGATGTGGGTGGAAGGAGACAGTTTCGGCATCCTGTCTACGTCCTCACTCATCATGCAACTCCTCCACCACGAATATTAGTTACGGGTATGTGAGTTTGGCAGACTACAAGAGGTTTTTTTTTTAATTTTTAAGGAATGGCTAGCTATATTATATGGGGATTTTTGCACGATCATTGAACTTATCAGTTCTCATAAAGCAAGCATATACATCTAAAAATATCCATAATTAATATAAGGTAATCTTATATTATATATTGCTCTCTTCTCTAAAGATCTTGGTATTGTTACATAAAAAACGAACCATAACGGCCTCGACTTCATTCGGTTCTTTTCTCCCCACGAGGGAAAAGAGCCTCTTTAGCCTCAAACTGCCGTTTTCGTAGCGGTGTAACAAAAATATGATGTATTTTTTAGAGCGAAAATACTGTAGTGTAGAGTAGGATTTAAGTTGTAAAACCCCCCACAGATAATGAAACAAACCCCCCTCCCCTCGCTGCCTCTTCCATAGTAGCAAACTGCAGTTTAAAATACTATTAGCCTTTGCACCAAGAAGCTGACGGCATTAAAAACACTTTTAATAGCTGGTTTTACGACTGAAAAAAAACATCATATATTTAATTTCGTAAGGCGACTCTTTGCGTCAAAATTGTGGGCGTCCGGCAAGTCGTAGAAAGATGGGAGGGGTCTCAAATTAAAGGTCTCTATTCCGTGATGGCGGGAAAAATACTAAAATTGCTTGAAATTCGCCAGAATATTAGATATAACATAAAATATCTGCCATTTAAAAAGCATTAGAATCCAAAAACGTCTGCTTTGTTTACATTAAAACATGCGTTGCTTATACTTGGTTTAAAAACACATGATAGCTGTTGATGTATACTATGGTTTATTTAACATTTAGCTTTAAATGTAGCTTGGACTTACTATAAAAAATAACTGTTTTTTAATTTTTTATTTTATAATTTAGGGGCTTTAACATACTCACCATTTTAAAAACATTAGAAATTTTGTTCACATAAATAGTTGTTGATGCTGATTTAAAGCCATGTGATTTATAATATCAACACAATCGAAAAGCGCAGACTATAGGTATAGAGAAAACTTAGCGATTTTAAGGCCTATAGCTCTGCCAGTTTTATGTGCGGTCGGAAATGGTCACACTTTTGGCCGAGCAACAAGAGTGTGCTGCAATAATAGCGATTGAGTGCAACATTAACTTTAAATTTTGTCAATAAATGTACATTGAATCTTGAATATATAAACAAAAGCAGCATTTACTCCCGGGCGACCATAAAAACGTGTGGGACGTAAGGTAAAGTCCTCAATATTAACTATTCACTAAGCTGGTGGTCTCCAATCCTAACTCCCGTAAGGGGTGGAGCCAGAGACTCTAACGTGGAGCGTGGAGACGTCAATGAGAGACTATTTCCTGATTTCGTCCGTACCTAATTGCCTATTTGGTAAAAAATGTAGCTTCGATCGGAAGTTTTCATAATAAGTACTCTCTCCATATATTATACTTTTGAACAGCTAGAGGCTACATAAGAGCTTGATGACGATCTTTTGATGACATAACAAATTGTTTACATTTTTGTGTTAAATCTCATGACTTTCCTGGGGGATATAAATTAAGTGCTACAATCTGTGGTTAACTTTTAGAAGTTCTTCATACCATTTTAATATTTTTAATTGGAAACAAAGTGAACTGGGTTTGTTTTGAGGTCAACGGATAGTGCCACTGTTCCAGGGATTCAGCCCTTTACTATACTGAAATTGTGTCCTTTCTTAAAAGTCTGAAACGTACTAGCAAATGTCAAAATACCTTTAACGTTACACAAAAAAATGTTTAATAAATACTATAGATAATTAAATATCTTACATTAAATATTCAGCATTGATATTTTTTAGGGGCTTTTGCCCCTACAAGCCACTAGTTTTAAATAAATTCATATGATATTTCAAAAACACATAGAATCGTATTTGTATTAATCATAAAACAACAATTTCTTATATATTTATAATATCGTAATATTATTTAGAATCGATCTCCAGGATTTGTTTTAAACTAGTAAAAAGAGCTAGCAAATGTCAAAATACCTTTAACGTTACGCAAAAAAATGTTTAATAAATACTATAGATAATTAAATATCTTACATTAAATATTCAGCATTGATATTTTTAGGGGCTTTTGCCCCTACAAGCCACTAGTTTTAAATAAATTCATATGATATTTCAAAAACACATAGAATCGTATTTGTATTAATCATAAAACAACAATTTCTTATATATTTATAATATCGTAATATTATTTAGAATCGATCTCCAGGATTTGTTTTAAACTAGTAAAAAGAGCATAGCTTGCGACGATTCATTTTAAAGCTTAAGGTCCAAGGACGGTGTAAAAATACCTGTGCTCTGCCGCACTGGCCGTCAAAAATCCATACATTTTCTTATGAAAGTACGGCTACAGCGATTCTATTAGCTGTTTTAAATATCCCAGCTGGTGTAAACATAGCATATTTGTTATTAATCTAAGTGTTCTGTTTTAAAGTTATAAAAAAAAACAATCGCTGCTATGAGCCTCTAGTGATAATTTAAAAATATTACAATCATTTTCTGAAAATGGTTTATTGAATAACTTTATAAACAATTATCAGTTAATTATGCTTCTTATCGTTTAAGGTCAAAATAACTAGTTTTAACTAAACTAGAGTACAATTCACTAAATTTAAAAAAGAGTTTGATTTGTAATTTGATTAATTAACTTCTAGATTACAATTCACTAAATGCAGTTACTAAACCTGAACCAACGTAGCCTGTAAATAAACCGGTAAACATAACATGTAAAGACAGCCTTAACGAAAATGAGCCACGTATCAAAATGAAAAGAAAGAAATTTCTCACAAATTTTCATTTTCCTGATTAAAAAAAATTCAAGAGTAACTGACGTTCGAGTTCAATAGTGGGTTTTAGCTAGTTGATATTTTGAGCTAAAATAACTTTGAATGTAAAAAGAAAATGAAAAAAGTATTTCACAAACTTAGTGTTGAATTTATCGGTATTCAAGGTGCAATAAAATTATTTTCTCTAAATACTGCTGGAATTTGCGACTGCGTGAACGTTTACATGCGCTAATCGCCGACCCCGCGGGGGAATATTTACTACATTCATCACTGTTTGGACTATTAAACGAATGAACGACATTATATCAGCCTCTGAAACTATATTTTGGACATTAAAATTAGAAAATAGTACTTTATATGCTAGTTAAGACTATAATTTTAGAAAAACTGGTTATTTACTCCGTCGCACTACCTTTTCAGATCATCATCGTGGAGTAAAGTTAGTATGTATCTCACCAGCAGGGCGACACCGAATTGCCTTCTGCCCCCCCTTAAGTCAGTCTGACCTTCATAAAATGTCTTCTGTACAAAATTTCATGCCGGGCTCTTCCAAATGACGCCTAAATTATTGAAATTGTTTCAGAACTGTAGGAATAGTTTTGATCACAAAAACCCTAGAATTAAATAAGTATCAAATGTGTACTTATTTTATGCATACAATTGGGATCTCGAAAACCATAGGAGATACATTATAAGTCAAGTTAGCAAATTAATGCATGATAATAAATATCTTAAATGGAGGTGAGCAGTTCTCTAAACTACCAAACCACCAAACTCTTCTCTAAGCTCAAAAACCATTTTTGTCAAAAAAACGTAGTTGCACATAACTCGTTATTTTTAAGAGACATGAATGTAAGTAGGGTCGATAGCACATACAATTTTACGTAGAATCCAAATACAGGGTGTCCGGAAATTATGGTAAAATACTTTTTCACCACACTACGACAAAATCACCTCTTTTACAAACGTCAAACGCGGACCGAAACACACTGTTTGCCGCCACAGGACCGAAAACGTTGGTGGCCCTAGGGCCGAAAGTCAGCTGAGCGTTTATTTGTTTGAAACAACGTCAGAACATAACATAATTATACGGCATTCAATAGGTTCCAAAGACAGGATAGTTGCGATAATATGATTTTCAAAGCTGTGTTGTTTGACTCATGATAAAGAAGTTGTATCGTCGCTCATAACCTTAACGTTTTGTTTTCAAGTGAGTCAAATAATAATCTTTTTTTATTATTTAGGGTATATTTCATTGTGTAGTGTGGTGAAAAATAGCGTTCGCACCTCGGCCGAAAGGGGTTTGCAGCTCTCGATCGTTTCAAAATCTCGACTTCGTCTCGAATTTGAAACGATCTCGAGCCTGCAAAACCTCATTTTCGGCCCTTGTTGCGAAATATACTATAGTATGTGATAGTACAGGTAAAAATAAGAAAAAAAGTTCATATAAACATAGTTCCAAAGGTGCTTCGTTTTCCGTCTGTGTGTCTGTGATTTTTACATTGTTATTCATATCTCACGAACCTCTTAACGTATAAACTTCCAACTTGGTATATGGATGCCCACTAATAAGACCTATTTTTGTTGGAAGTATCAAATTTATACTTTGTACCATTTCAAAATGGTACAAAGTAGAAATTTGATACTTCTTTAAAAAATAGGTATCATCCATATACCAAGTTTGATGTTTATAAGTAAAGAGGTTCGCGAGATATGATTAAATATGTAAAAATCAAAAACAGTCACACAGACGGAAAACGAAGCACTTTTGGACCTATGTTTATTTGAATTTTTATTCTTATATACTAAAATATTTTACCATAACTTCAGGGCACCCTGTATACAGGGTGTCTTCTAAGCCGTCCACAAAAGTTTATAGGTGAACAGCTTAACATACAAAGATGAAACAAAACATTTCCCCACTAAATCATACCCAAGGAACAACGTAAAAATATTTTCAACCTTTTTACTGATTGTTCAAAAACCGGGGGTCATGGGTTCGAATCTCGGAATTTTTTAACCCTAGAAAGGCCAAATGGTGAGATTCTGTGGGGCCAGGCAGGTTTTGCCTTCCGTGCAACATTTTATGTTAACTGTTATGAAATACCTATTTTTTTACCAAAACATATAACATTATATACCATTGGATTTGGGACATTCTGTAGAATCTAAATATACTAACAAACCCTGAACTTTCGTTCCAACAAAAATGGTACATGCTAAAAACCAAAAAACAAACATTTGCTAAAAACTAAATTTCATAAGTAAGGCCTTCCAAAAAATAGAAAGAAATTTTTTTACAAAAATCCAAGATATACAAGTTGTTTGAAATTTATTTCCTTACACAAAAACACAAGAATATTTGAAACAACTATAAACGATTTTGAGTTATAGCGTGAAATGTGAAACTCTACATTTTGTTTGAATTTTGCATGCTTATATACTTTTTAGGCCTACACATAGTAAAAGACCTAAAACATAATAAAAACACATATATTCTGATAGAGCAGTAAACATAGAATAAGAAAAAATAAATATCCGTATTTATACTTTTTCCGTTAATATAGTATTTCAGTTTGAAAATAAGTTTTGTTTTTACTTACGGGATATTACACAAAAAACTAACAACTTCTAACACACGTAAAAAAATTATTATTGGGGGTATAAAAATTCCAAGATATACAAAATGTGTGAAATGTTGTACTGAATCAGAAAATGTATAGTTTATTTGAAATAAAACAACTTATAAGGGTTATAAGTGGTAAAATATAAAAAAAGAGAACTTTTTTTTATCTACCGCTCTGTTATGCTCTGATATCAGAGCAAGATTTTCTTCAAAACACTCTGACTTTCTTGATTTTATGGAATTAGCTTTTTATCATACCAAATGAGTCAATGAGAAAAATGTAGAAAATAATAATATTTTTTTAGTAGGTAAACCATGGAACTAACGTCAATGTATGTTTATAAACAATTTTATTTTGCCTATCTTTCTCACAACTCACAAAAAACCTGGAGTCCAAGTTTTCCTCCATTATTCATCAATGATTTACACATAAATACCTTCTAATATCACTATAATAACAATATTTATTCACTAAAGCAGTCACAACTAACAAAAACAAACTTATAACCGACAGCTGTTCACCACAACAAAGAATCATCTGGCTGCAACGCGATAGGCCTACAACACAACAGGTGCTCTGACGAACTGAGACATTCCATAACTTTGACCAACTGCAAAAACCAAATTATCACTTCAGGAAACTTACAATTATACTTAGATCGGTAGAGGATTTCTTCCTCTTCATTTCTGTATTTTTCTTTGTTTTCAATTCCATCTACAAGCAGAATAATAAATACTTATCCAAACGACTAAAAAAGTTGTTTGGCCCTACAGAAAACACTTACCGACTTAGTTTACCGTGTCTTTGTAAAAAAATCACAGCTGGTAAACTAATGACGCTAGACCAAATCTTTCAACAGACGAAGTGTAGAGAAAGAAAGAATGAATTGAGTGATACCACCCTCTAGCTTCTACGACGAAAAATAAAGCTTCCACGAATTTTACAAAATGGCCCATTTTGCCTCCAATGCTCGCTCGGCAGTGCCGCGGAACGGGAAGGTCAAAATTTCAATATATTTATCTAATTATCCTACGGTTATAGTAAACATAAATGAGTATATTATATATGGAAATTGAAGCTAATTTCATTATCCTTTCAATGGTTTAATTGTCTTTGTGATTACTGCAATTTAACAGTACGAAATACTGGTTAGAACAAAAGTCTGTAACAAACGACTATAAAAGTTGTTTGGCCACCATCTTACCGTAACCTAACGACTAAAAAAGTTGTTTGGCCGTTCTAGGGTTAAAGTAAACATATGTCATATTATACACTGTTTCAAAGCTCTAAGCAAAACAACAATTTGGTGGAAACAGAACTCAATTATTATTATTTTCAAAATGGCTGCCGTTTTTGTGAAAAATATTGGTATTTACGGAATACCCTGTATCTCGAGAACTACTGAAGGTTTTTTCGTTCTGTTTGAAAATTCTTATTTCGTGTAAACTCAGCTTTAATTTTATATGCATGATGCCAACATAAAATTTTTTTTAAATATTTTATTTTTTGTAAATGTTTGGAGCACTGAAAATAAAAGAAAATTTAAATGGCAACTTATGTTAAATAGGACATAATTATAAAGGTCTTGCAAGAACCTGCAATTTTTCAATTTATACTCCCCTTCTATCTTTGTTAGGTTTTCAGTAATAAACAAAAAACTCTATTTTCCATATAACGCCCATGTTAAATTCCTGTACTCAATTTTAAAGGATGCAAATTCAAATGCTTTGAATACTGCACATTTAACATGGGCATTACTTGGGAAAATGGAGTTTTTGTTTATTACTACAAAACTACTTAACATAGGAAGTGAGTTTGAAAAGTTGTAGGTTTTTGCAAGACGTTTAAAATTATATCCTATATAACATATGTTGCCATTTAAAACTTTTGATTTTCAGTGCTACCAACAATTAAAAAAATAAAATTTTTAATAAAATATTTTTTTCTTCTAATGTTGACATCTTGCATATCAAATTAAAGCTGAGTTTACATGGATTAAGAATTTTCAAACAGAACAAAAAAAACCTTCAGTAATTCTCGAGATACAGAGTATTCCGTAAATACCAATATTTTTTACGAAAAACGGCCGCCATTTTGGAAATAATTAAGATAATTGAGTTTTGTTTCCACCAAATTGTTTGTCTTGCTTAGAGCTTTAAAATGATGTATAATATGACATATGTTTACGTTTAAAAATTCCGTGATTCGAACCCTTGACCCCCGGGTTTGGAACCCCTGTACTTAAAAAAGGTTGAAAATATTTTTACGTTGTTCCTTGGGTAAGATTTAGTGGGGAAATGTTTTGTTTCATCTTTTTATGTTAAGCCGTTCGCCTATAATCTGCTGTGGACGGCTTAGAAGACTCACCCTGTAGATACAAAATGCGATATCATGTTTGTGTTTAAAAAAACCCAACCCCACAATTTCTAATCTATAAGTATAAAAGAGGATGTTGGTATATATATATATATATATATATATATATATATATATTTATTTATTTATTTGGCAGGGATAAACACAAAAACCGCTGGACCGATGGCCACGAAACTTGGTACATACATGTAGAATTTCATGGAGTAGGTTTATACACCTTCAATTTCGTGATAACTTTCAGGGCTTAGCCCTGGGACCGTCTTAAAGGTACCCATGTCAGGGATTTTGAAATAATTTGAGTTAGATTTGTTTACTAATAAACATATGAAAGTAAAATTTAAAACAGGTGATGTAAATTAATGGTATTTCTTTCTGCTATTTAACTGTATTTTTGTTAAAATGAAGATTTGTTACTTGGTGCCAGGTGGTCAATGAATTAGACTTTTGCATTTTTTCAAAGTGCAATACACTATATAAAATGCTGATAATATGTAGTATAACATAAAATAAATAACTGATTACTGAAGGACTCCAGTGATCACTGATCACTTATACTTGAAGGACTTTTTTTTATGACAACTAACTGCTATTTAAAGAGGAAGAGTGTGCTACTGTAAAGAATTAATTTTACCTACAACACTTTAAAAAAAATTGCCGGGACGGCTCATTCAAACGTTTTGCTCAATATATAGTCTAAAAACGTAAGACAGCACTTTTTAATAATTGCTGGAGTGGCATTGTAATTTTTTGTTCAAGGTAGACCCTAAAACCTTAAGAAAATGATCTTTTACAGTGAATAAAATTTCAAGCTAACTTCTTTGATTCCTCTAACACGTATGCCTTCATGAAGGAAATAAATAGGATTTCTAATACGCAGGTCTGCTGCGACGGGGGTGCATAATAAAGTTTTAATTAAGGGTAATATATGCGAGCAGATTCAAAGTGCCGTCGAAAAAGCCAAGGGTGCCGTTCCTTATATTGTGCCCCATGATCATCATCAGGGCAAGCTCAGGTACCGTGGAAACGACCATTAAATGCTTCTCGGCGTTCGTCTCTGTAAATTGGCCTCTTGAGTGTGTGAGCGCAATCCTCTTCACCTGATAGCACGATCGACTGGACAGCCGACACAAGCAAAACGCACTTGCAAGAGGAAGGACCACCGATATTGGGCATGAGCCTACCCAGGGCAGCAATACCATTTGGGGCTTTGTCGGTGGGGCGTTGGATATGGTCACATTTTTTTATGTACAGGCAGTTTATGCAGGAATATAATACCCCCGTCGTAGCAGACCTTCGTACTAAGAGCGAATTTCTAAAAACTTTTGCTTTATGGAAGTACATTTTATATGTTCAAAGAAGTAGATACATTACATACATTAGATTTTACAATAAGAAAAATAAATGGGAAAGCAAAACTATATAAATCATGGGTGATAGTGTATGTATAATTTTAATCGTGAGCGAAGCCACGGGTTCTTCTAGTATTAACATATAACAGTTGATTTTTCATGAAGAAAATATTGATCTGGGGCGTTGCCCGGTTTTTGGTTTGGATTTGTACATTCGTCTGTGATGCAATGGCCGCGCCAGAGGGTGATTCATTCACGATTGTACTGCCCGCGTCAAAAGGTAGCCCCAGCTTTGATGATATTAAATATTAATAGTGACAATATATTCGTTCCTCCAGAAATGATGCATAGAAAATGTTTGAATGTTAAATATATTACATGATTGCCCAACTACCGACTGACTCTGCAAGTTCGAACCTAACATTTGTTTTTACTGACAACTGAAATATTATTTATTACTTCATTATGAAAGGATAAAAGATAACCATAATAAAAGATTATTAATGTGAAGTTAAAGAAAAGATTACTGGCCTATACCCCCATTTCCCCTTATACGGTTGGACTTACATTGGGACTAGGTGATTGCTGCCGGTGTTGAAGGGCTGACGTACAGGCGGCGACTGAGAGCGAGTCTCAGGTGCTGACGTCGCTGTCGAGGCTTACCGCTCTGACGTAGTGGTCAGAGGTCAGAGGACAGAGGTCTAAATCTTACCTTCTTTCAGCTGTTTGGGGGGATCGGCACACATCTCCTAGAAAAATACCACACGTCTTCTATATATTTGTCAAATACGACTCACCTATCATCGCAATTTATTTTACGGGACATAATTATGTACTATATAAAAGTTACATTTAGTTTAATTTTAGTACAGTACACCTCGGATTATCCGGACATCACATTATCCGGATCCCGGATTATCCGGACAGCCTATCCGTGAAAAACATTTAAATCACGCGGTAAAAACGTGATTTTAGTGAGTTTGACGCGTAAAGAGTGCCTTCTAAAAAGTAAGATGGAACTGCATTTCACAATACACTAACGTGTTGTGCAGTCTTGATACGCTGTTTGCAGCTTCTGTATAGCAGTGGCTAGGTTCGCGATCGCTATTTAGGCGATATTATAATAACCTCGGATTATCCGGATTTTTAGTTATCCGCATCGGTGTTCTGCCACATTAATCCGGATAATCCGAGGTGTACTGTACCTAATATGATTAATCATAAATTCAATATGAAGTTTATGATGGCTCCATCTTTATTTCTGCAGCGAGATGTAATTATGCCTGTTACGATGATTTGGCGTTTATACTATTTCGACATATTGAAGAATTTGCTGCCTTTTGTGGTTGAGTCTTGAAACTCAATCCCGGCAAGACTGAAAGAGAGGTATACGGGAGTATATTTAGTCACCGACAGACTGTGTTGTAATAATCTAATTATTTTATCTATTTATATAGAAAAATTATAAAAATCTCTAAGTTTTAAGGGTATGTTAGCGGAGTCAAAGTTTTGAAATACTCCCATATAAGTGTAATGTATAATTTTTTGTTTACCTTTTTCATTTAATTTAGTCAAGCAGAGGGTAATTCGCTTCACAAACGGATACGCTGTTTCAGCTTATTTATAATTTGATTACCTTCATTATGTTTTTATGGTTTTTTGTCAATTTATTTAGGTCAAACGCACTACACAAAAGTTACATTTAGTTATGGTTTAACCCATCATCGTTTCTGTACCTTAATTATCTGTTTAATCATAAATGTGGTGCAATCTTTATTTAGATAGCGGGAGTTATAGTTTTCCCTTAGGGCGTCTTTAATGTATTCATCCCCCAAAATAGTTTGGCGAATTCCTTTTTCATCTAATTCGAAGGTATCCTGGCTTTGCTCGGGAAAAAACAAGTGGTGCAATCTGTAGTAGTGTAGTGTGGCCTTGGTTGTAGTTATTGTTTTGTATTTATATTGCTGTATCTTTGACCATGTTTAATCTGCTTTGGTTTACAAACATTCTCATCTTTACATTTTGGATAGTGAGTAGAAGCGCGGACGGCTTGAACTATTCTATTCGTTAGCAATTTATCCTCTGCTTTTCGGTTGCGGAACTAAAAAAAAATAACATTGGATGTCCCATTGGGTTCTGTATACATTGATATATGTTAAGTCAATCGAGTTTGAAACACCGCCGACGGATAGCGCCACTGTTTCGAACATTCAGCTCTTTATTGTACATTATTGATACCCTATTTAACAATTCTGAGCTGTATTGGCAAATATGCATAGAAATACCATAAATTGACACATTTACTGTTAAAATCGGTCTTGCCGTTTTAGAGTTATGACTGTGAAAAGAAAACCTACACTATCGCATGTAATACGAGTTTAACTGTTTTTAACCCTATATAACGCCAAAACACGTAAACAGACCTCTACATTACACATTCCTTGATATAACCTTTTTTCATTTATTTCGTCCCTTCAGATTCGTCAAATCAAGGTTAGCCTGTAGTGTTTATCGTGAGCGAAGCCACGGGAACTGCTAGTTATCTTCATAAAATGCGTTCAAAATAAAACAAAATATTCGTCACAACATGATAATGGGTTATGAAGAATTGGTTCATCGGAGAACAGTTGATTAATAGTCAACGCTGGTAGACTTGACACAGCTAATTGGCAGCGGAAAACTGATTACCGGAGAAATAAGCTAACTGATTTGTTTGAAAACTAGCTTTTCATTGTAAACCTACTCTTTTCTTTTTTACTTTCTCTCCCCTATATATTGAAAAAGTTTTTCCGTCAAAATTTTCAAATTTGAGTTGTTAGTTTTAGTGATCTCGAATCCAAAACAATAGTTTTCGGAGTGGTGTCTGACCGTCCGTTATGTGTTGTAGAGACGACACCAGATGTCCGATTTTCATGAAATTCAGCATGTAGGTTTCAAGGCATGACATCTACAGTTTTTTTTGGATTTATAAGGATATTCACCACCTATAAATCCATTAAAAAGAAAAAATATTTTTAAAAAAGGTTCGAACGATTTCGAAGAACATTTTATATTTTGAAGCGCTTAAGATGCCAAACAAAATGACACCATTTGCATGCCTGTAAACTTGCAAGTTAATAAATTATGCAAACTTTAGTGTAAACAATATTTTATTTTTTTAATTTTACAAAACTTTCACCTCTAAAGAGAATTTACTTGCAGCCTTCACATTTGGCTTGAAAAAAGAAGTAATCCAGTATTTTGAATTATTAGTCAACGTTAACTGGTTGCGGAGGAAATTGATATAAACGTTTTGGTAATAAATAAACGGTATCAGGAAACTGACACATACTTTCTCCTTTAAATTAATTTAAAATTAGAAAACTTATATAGTGAAATAAAACAAATTAAAAATTCATTATCACACAAATACACACAAAATTTTATCAAAATTGGTTAGTAGATAACGGGTTTAAAACATTTTTCATAAGAATAACAATGGACAACGTACTGCGTTTACCGCCGAACTAAAATATCAATTATTTCCGCAACCAGTTGACGTAGACTAATAATTAAAAATACTGGAATATTTAGTTTTTAAGTCAAATTTAATGATTGCAAGTATTTTCTTTAGAAGTTACAAATTTTGTGAAATTTGAAAAATATGAATTTTATAACACTTAAACCCCTATAACTTCTGAACCTGAATTTTTACAGACATGCGGGTGGTGTCATTTTGTTTGTTTATCTTAAGCACTACAAACCATGAAATGTTTATCAAAATCGTTAGAGCTGTTTTAGAGAAATTTGGATTTTTGTCATTTTTTTGGGTTTTTATGGGATAGATACCCTTAAAAATAAACGGTATCAGGAAACTGACACATACTTTCTCCCTTCAAGTCATTTAAAACCAGAAAACATATATAGTGAAATAAAACAAATTAGCAATTAATTGTCACACAAATATATACCAAATTTTATCAAAATCGGTTAGTAAATATCGGAGATATCAGTTTTTGAATATTTGCTATAAGAATAGCATTGGACAACATACTGCGTTTACCGCCAAACTAAAATATCAATTATCTTTGCAACCTGTTGACGTAGAATAATGATTCAAAACATTAGATTGTTTAGTTTTTCAAGCCAAATTTAATGGTTGCAAGTATATTTTCTTTAAACGTTACAGTTTTTGTGAAATTTGAAAAATATGAATATTTTTACACTTAAACCCCCATAACTTCTGAACCTGAATTTTTACAGACATGCGGATGGTGTTATTTTTTTGTCATCTTAAGCACTAAAACCCACACACACACACACGCACACGCACACGCGCACGCGCACGCGCACGCGCACGCACGCACGCACGCACGCACGCACGCACACACACGGACAGTCAGACACCACTGCGAAAATCACTTTTTTGGAATCAGGGAGCACTAAAACAAATATATCCACTAACAACTCAAATTCGGAAATTTTTACGAAAACAATACTTTATCCATATACTATAGGGGGGAGAAAGTGACACAATGTGCTGTCTATTGTTATTCTTGTGGAAAATATTAAAAAACTGACATCTTCCTTATTTAGTAATCAATTTAGATAAAAATTTGTATGTATTAATTGTAAAAATGTTTCATATTATGGTAACTTGTTTTTTTAAAGGATGTGTTGGTTCTCTGACACTATTTATTTTATTTTTGATGATGAATTCGGACATATTAATCTAATATATCATAATGTATGAATAATATGTTAAAGATAATAGGAAATGGGTTGTGAAGTACTAGGTTCAGTAGAAAAATAAAGAAATTGAGAGACAGCAGATTTGTTGTAGTCATGACTGACTGGTGGAAAACAATTTATTACTGGTGCAACGTTATTTAAAAAACAAATCAGTTGTTGATTTTACTTTCTCCCCCTTATACAGGGGTGTTTACACAATACTTTCTCCAATTCTCTCTTTCACAAGTACTGTTTTTGTAAAAATTTTAGAATTTGAGTTGAGAGTGGAAATAATTGTTTTCGTGCTCCCTGAATCCAAAAAAGTTGTTTTCGGAGTGATTTCTGTCCGTCCGAGTGGATGTGTGTATGTGTGTTTGTGTGTAAACAAAGCTAGTGACCACAGATTTTCACGAAATTTGGCATGTAGGTATAAAGCCATGACATCCCCAGGCTTTTTTCATTTCTTTGAATTTTTGATTTTTATGGATATTAACCCCATAAAAACCCATAAAAACGACAAAAACCCAAATTCATCAAAAACGGCTCTAACGATTTTAATAAAAATTTCATGGTTTTTAGTGCTTAAGATGGCAATTAAAATGACACCACTCGCATGTCTGTAAAAAATCAGGTTCAGAAGATATAGGAGTTTTATTTTTGTAAATTCATATTTTTCAAATTTCACAAAATATGGAACTTCTAAAGAAAATATACTTGCAGCCATTAGATTTGGCTTAAAAAATCCATTATGTATTTCGAATTATCAGTCTACGTCAACTGGTTGCGGATATACTTGATATTTGTGTTTGGCGGTAAACGTACTATGTTGTCTAATGTCATGCTTACGGCAAAAATTCAAAAACCGATATCTCCGTTGGTTGGTAGGCGATTTCGATGAGATTTGTAATGAATTTGTGGAGTAATTGTAAATTTATTTTATTTTATTGTAAATTTTCATACTTTAAGGGAGCAAGTATGTGTCAGTTTTCTGATACCATTTATTTTAAAGTAGTTTATTTACTTACTACCGCTTCTCGCTGCCAACCAACTACCTCCAGACAATCAGCTGCTTAGTATAAATCAGCTGTTTTCCATATTTATCATATTTTCAATAAAGTACATCACGATCATGATATTATATATCTATATCAGATGTACTGGTAGTACATCACCAGCCATAAGTCGAAAAGCCTTTTTGTAATCTGAATTTTATAATCCCTTTTTTCAGCATTTGTGCAACGTAGTGAAGATCTAGGTATACCGCTAGAATTGTATTTTACTATAGATTATTTTGTTTGATTAAAACGCATTTGATGAGAAAAAGTCACATGTTTGGTGTTTTTGTAATAAGAAGAAAAATATCTCACCAATTAAAAATAAAATATTATACGTACATTGTTACTCAAAATTGGGGAAATTCGGGCATTTCCCGAAAAAAATAACACACTTCTATAAATATTTAGATTGTACATACAATTCACGAGCGTTTCGTCCCTCGTTATTTTCTTGTATCCTAAAAAATAAGCGAGTAATAAAAATTTATTTGAAACATCGCTGAGGAGCCGTGGGTCAACTTCAGTTTTTAGGTAAAAATGGTGTTTGAGTGAGGCGACCGAGTTTGGTAGAATATACTTAATTGCTCACCGCTATTTTACTTGTTAAGTATCACGCTTTAGTTTGCTAGGTTAACCTTCCCTGTATCTCTTATAATTTATGAGATCCAATAAGTCTGCAAAAAACATTAATAAAGTTTACTGTAGATGTAGAATAGATGAAATATGGCCTACCATATACCAACATGCTTTAGACATCTTGAATCAGAATCAAACTATATTTTTTCAAATTATATGATCAATACAACCAATTCATTTTCCTCGTCCAAGACCCGTTCTCAATATGATTAAGTGTGAGGATAAATCATTCTGACCAAGAGCTGCAAAAGCACTTACAGTTTACTGAACACGCAACAACTCAGAAATAATGTACACTACATGTGTGGCATTGCAGATTTGGAAGTGATCGTGTCTCATTCATTCAACATGCATCGTCATCAATGAAAATGCTAGTTAAAATAATAGGCCAATAAAATTAAGATTGTGCCTGGACAAAATTCCCGGAAAGCTGGAAATCGTTTTAATCTTTCCGTTTTACATTCAAGTATATGAATTCGAAGTTTGTCCATTTTTCCTGGTGTGCTTCCGACCTGGGACCACAAAAATATCAGAGTTTTGGGCCATTTTTTATTCTTTTGCAAATAAGTAAAAAACCGTTTATTCTACATAAAAACTTTAAATACAAGAATTGTAGAGGACAAAATTCTGCGTTTATTGAGTACCTTCTGATAAAGATACTTTGAATAGTAATTGATTTATAATAAGTTAAATAAAGGGTTTTGGCGAATTCCTCTTTTAGGGAAAGAGCTATTACTGTAGGTCTCATGGTAAGACCTAAGCCCGAGACCATGATAACTTTTAGTTTTGGGGCCCTCAGAGGCTAAAAACACCATTCGTTCGAATTTCCATAAATATACATATACCTATATATACGTATATAAATATATATATCTATACATTTGTTAGCTCGATAACTCTCGTAAAAATGGTCCAATCTTCTTGAAATTCGGCACAGACTTGTAAAATAGCAATTAGTTTGACGAGTTAAAAATTCAGCCGGATCGGACCATCGGAAGGGGGGGTTATGGGTAATA
This sequence comes from Flexamia atlantica, assembly GCA_035578135.1. NCBI lineage: Eukaryota > Metazoa > Arthropoda > Insecta > Hemiptera > Cicadellidae > Flexamia > Flexamia atlantica. The sequence continues at coordinate 181,551,721 of JAQJVK010000001.1, forward strand.
AATCCCTAAAAATGGAGTTTTTCGGATTTTTCATGTAGAAAAATCGAAATAATCTGATTTTGGTTTACACCATTGGACTCAGCTCAAAAAAACAAATAAAATAGTATTTTGAATCATTGCTCTATGTCCATTGGTTCCCGAGATACTGAAAATGGTAAACACAGTACGTTGTCCCAATGGTAACCTTATGGGAAATAAATAAAATTGTATATCTCGCTTATTCCTCAACCTATCCTAATAAAACTTGGTATATGGCTTCATCTAGTTAAGGTCTAATTGATTATGGCATAAAATCAACAAATTTATATAATCCTGAGGCAGCAAACCTACGTACTCACTTTCCCAATGTTAACCTTAAGGGAAATCAATAAAATTGTATAGTCTGCTTATTTCCAATATATCTTAATAAAACTAGTTATGTGGCTTTATCTAGTTAAGGTCTACTTGATTATAGTCTAAAATCCCCAATTTTATAGATTCCTGAGGCAGCAAACCTACGTACTCATCTCCACAATGTTGACCTTTGGGAGAAAAATAAACGTGTGTAGCTTGCTTGTTTTTCAGCATATCTCGTTGAAACTCAGTACCATGTGGTTCAATATAGTTTGGATATTTTGGATTATACTCTAAACTCTGCTATTTTTACATTTTCCTTGTCAGGAAACCTGCATACTCACTTATACCATGTTATTATGTTGAATACAGTGATGCCAATAATACCAGAAAACGAAATTAAAACATAAAAATCTTACAAGTTTTCACAATTGATGATAAAACATGAAAAATACCCCTGTTGCAGCAGACCTGCATACTCAACGGATTCAAAATGCTCAAATAAGTGTTTTAGATAAAGCCTCGTACCAAATAAAATCAAATTATGTCCGTAAATAAGCATGCAAACATATTCTCCATAAGAATAACATGGTATAAGTGAGTATGCAGGTTTCCTGACAAGGAAAATGTAAAAATAGCAGATTTTAGAGTACAATCCAAAATATCCAAACTATATTGAGCCACATGGTACTGAGTTTCAACGAGATATGCTGAGAAACAAGCAAGCTACACACGTTTATTTTTCTCCCAAAGGTCAACATTGTGGAGATGAGTACGTAGGTTTGCTGCCTCAGGAATCTATAAAATTGGGGATTTTAGACTATAATCAAGTGGACCTTAACTAGATAAAGCCACATAACTAGTTTTATTAAGATATATTGGAAATAAGCAGACTATACAATTTTATTGATTTCCCATAAGGTTAACATTGGGAAAGTGAGTACGTAGGTTTGCTGCCTCAGGATTATATAAATTTGTTGATTTTATGCCATAATCAATTAGACCTTAACTAGATGAAGCCATATACCAGGTTTTATTAGGATATGTTGAGGAATAAGCGAGATATACAATTTTATTTATTTCCCATAAGGTTAACATTGGGACAACGTACTGTGTTTACCACTTTCAGTATCTCGGGAACCAATGGACATAGAGCAATGATTCAAAATACTATTTTATTTGTTATTTCGAGCTGAGTCCAATGGTGTAAACCAAAATCAGATTATTTCGATTTTTCTACATGAAAATTCCGAAAAACTCCATTTTTAGGGATTTATTACCCATAAACCCCCCTTCCGATGGTCCGATCCGGCTGAATTTTTAACTCGTCAAAATAATTGCTATTTTACAAGTCTGTGCCGAAGTTCAAGAAGATTGGACCATTTTTACGAGAGTTATCGAGCTAACAAATATATAGATATATATATTTATATACGTATATATAGGTATATATATATTTATGGAAATTCGAACGAATGGTGTTTTTAGCTTCTGAGGGCCCCAAAACTAAAAGTTATCATGGTCTCCGGCTTAGGTCTTACCATGAGACCTACAGTAATAGCTCTTTCCCTAAAAGAGGAATTCGCCAAAACCCTTTATTTAACTTACCATAAATCAATTACTATTCAAAGTATCTTTATCAGAAGGTACTCAATAAACGCAGAATTTTGTCCTCTACAATTCTTGTATTTAAACTTTTTATGTAGAACAAACGGTTTTTTACTTATTTGCAAAAGAATAAAAAATGACCCAAAACTCTGATATTTTTGTGGTCCCAGGTCGGAAGCACACCAGGAAAAATGGGACAAACTTCGAATTCATATACTTGGATGTAAAACGGAAAGATTAAGGCGATTTCCAGCTTTCCGGGAATTTTGTCCAGGCATGACCAATTTTTGATCTAATTTTACTGGCCTATAAATGATTACAAAATTTTCTGAAAAATACCCGCATTCTAAAAAACCACACTCCATTACTTCTAATAAGTAATTTGGGTGTACTTTGTTTTAGTGTCAAGTACTTGCGTTATTAAAAGTCAATATTAAATAATTTACTGTAATGCATTTTTCGTCATTAATGCCAAAAAAATTATTTCTATTAATAATTAGTATTAGTATCATTAGTGGTACTTATTTTATTTATTAGTATTCCTTTTGAATATAAATGTCTGTAATTCATTAGCACAATCAATCAGGAAAGTAATGATTTGACTTAAAGCAGTTGAAACACCTGACAAACGAGTTCGTTAACGATAATTGTTCGATTTAAAGTAAGCATTTATATCAAGAAGCGTCGAGTTATCCAATTAACTTATACATAGTAACTGGTGGGCCGAACCTTGCTCGATAATATTTGATTTTACCAGTTCAACCCATTAAATCTGTAAAACAAATTCAGTGTCATTAGAATTGTATATACGTTTTATTCCTCATGCAACCTTCATTTATGACGCTGATATAGCATTTTTTTAAACAAAAGCAGAGTTTGCAAATACAATCCTTAGACTGTCATGTTATCACACAAACTAACAACAGACCTAAAACAAGTTATAACAGCTATTTGTAAATCTTTATAAATGTTTAAATTTTAAGACTTTAAGTTTAAATTTTAAAGCCGAATGTTTAAATGGTAAGACATTTAAATTAGCTAGCAGACACTCATTCTGCATTGAAATTTCTCCCATGTTAAATACAGGGTGTTTTTTTTATCGCAACCCAAATCTTCATTTTATCAGTGAAGGATTATTCCACCCAAGATCTCCGGATTTCACCCCACTATATTATTTTCTTTGGGAATAAATAAAAGGTAAGGCCTACGAAAACAATTCACAGGATATTCACCAACTCAAAACAAACATAACGAATTTAATACAAGTAACTCTAAAAGGTACTTTGGAAAACGTGTCCAGGAATTTAATGAAGTGAGCGTAATTTTATGTAAATGTCAATGGCGGATTGTTTGAACACACAATGTAAGCTAAATGTGAGCAAAGCTTAAATAATAGGTTCTGTAAAATGTAAAAATTTACAAAGCAATACTCATTTTATATTTATATGTACATTATTTAATCTTACAAATGGGTTGCGTTAAAAAAACACCCTGTATTATGAAGAAATAAGAAGCTTTGGGGGCGCCTAGGGCACTGCCCTTTAATCGAATAGTAATAAATTTTATTTCCTGCAAATCTTCCCGCCGGGCCCTTTCCAGACTTCTTAATTATTAAAATTGTTTCAGAACTGTGGGAGGAGATGTGATCACAAAAACCCTTGCTTATTAAGGTACATTTAATATCATTTCATTATACAGGGTGTTTTTAAACGTAACCCAAAACTTTATTTTATCAGTGAAGGATTATTCCCCCCCAAGATCCCTGGCTTTGACGCCACTATATTATTTTCTTGGGGAGACATAAAAAATAAGGCCTACGAAAACAATCCACAGGATATTCAGCACCTCAAAAAAAATACCCCCGTTGCAGCAGACCTGCATACTCAGCGAATTTCAAATGCAAAACAACGTATTTCAAGCAAACATAGCAAGATTTGACATGTTTTGTTAAGCTCCATAAGAATAACATGGGAAATGAGTATGCAGGTTTGCTGCTACAGGTATATTAAAACTGGATGGTTTTAATTCAATATTTAGTAGATCTGAACTAGAAGAAGCCATTTACCAAGTTTTATCAAGATATGTTGAGAAATAAGCGAGATATAGAATTTTACTTATTTACCATAAGGTTAACATTGGGACAACGTACTGTGTTTACCACTTTCAATATCTCGGTAACCAATGGGCATAGAGCAGTGATTCAAAATACTAAATTATTTGTTTTTTTGAGCTGAATTCAATGGTGCCCACAAAAATTTGATAAATTTTATTTTTCTATGTAAAAACTCAAAAAACCCCATTTTGGGGGGGTTTATCCCCCTTTACCCCCCCTTCCGGTGGTCCGATCGGGCTGGTTCACGAACTCGTCCAATCGATTACCACTTTACATGTTCGTACCAAATTTCATAAAGATCGGACCATTTTTGCGGCCGCTATCGTGCTAACAGACACACATATATATATATATATATATATATATATATATATATATATATATAGATATATATATATATAGATATATATATATATAAATTCGAACGAATAGTGTTTTTTGCTTCTGGGGGCCCCAAAACAAAAAGTTATAGTGGTCCCGAGCTTAGGTCTTACCATGAGACCTACGGTAATAGCTTCTTCTCTATAGGGGAAATTCGCTAAAAAAACATAACAAATTTAGTGCAAGAAATTCAAAGACGTACCTTGCAACAGGTGTTCCGGAATTTCATGGAGCGAGTACAACTTCATACCCAATAGCGGATTGTTTGAACACATAATGTAATCTAAACGTGATCAAACTTAAATAATAGGTTGCATAAAATGTAAAGATTAACAAAACAATACTCATTTCATACTTATATGTGCATTATTCAATCATAAAAATGGGTTGCGTTTTATAAAAAAACCACCCTATAACTAGGTACATTTTCCTTACAAAATTATATTTTCCGGGTAATGTGATCTGTATATAACACATTTTTAAGGAAAAAGCTATTTCCAATTTTTGAAGGAAATCCTCGAAGTGACTTTGAGATAATTCTGTATTCAAGCAAACAAGTATATGCAATCATATAAACATTGCTAATATATTAGAGAAAGATTAAGGAATACAGTTAGGGGGAAATGCCTGTACTTACCCATTAAATTGTGAGCCATACAATTAATTGAAAAAAATCTATATTATTAATACGCTACATGAAAACTATGTTCGTGATAATGCTTTTTTATTTTAAGATTTACCCCCACATATTATACATCAAAAGACAGTCCCTATGAGCAGATTCCTGTAACGTCTTTATATTTTTAATTTAGGTAATATAACTCGAAAAAATTGTGCAAAACTGATTAGAAAATATACTGTGTTTTGACAGAAGCGAAAATAGTAAACATCTGATCAGCTGTGTGGGATTTAAAATAGCCTATATAGATCACAGACCAAGAAAAAAAAAATATCAAAGTAGTTTAAAACTCAGCCCAGCTGTTTTTTATTTGAAAAGGAACAAGACGACGCAAATTTGTTGTGATCGGACAACAAACATGATAAGAACGAGTCGACGAAGAAGTTTTATAGCGGTCGGACTCGGCGGGGCAATGTAAGGCAAGATGTTTGCACACGGCGGGACAACGCAACGTAAGGGAAGGTGTGCAAACATTCATTCGCGGAGCTGGAACAATTAGTGGAAAATTACACTGACAAAATCGCACTAACAAATCCAAGGATTCAGCAACATTCACTTGTTGGGATGGCATTACCATGTCAGAAATGTGGCGCGCTACATTTTCAAGGAGAAAAAGAGGAAGAGACAAGGATTTTCATACAGCTGCCATAAGGAAAAATTAAATCTACTTACATCTCGGCAAAGCGATTACATTCAAAGCCTTATTATTGGTAACGATAGACTGAGCAGAAACTACAAAGAAAAAATTAAATCTAAGAACTCTGTGCTCGCAACGGTAAGAGCTATTAAATTTAAGAAAACAATGGCGGAGTGTTTTTCATGTATAAAGTGTACGCAAAAATTTATCACTCAATTATAGCACCTTAAAACCGTGAGGGGAACATTCTTTATATGCTCTGTATCTATGACGGACATCAAAATTGGTGATCAAGAAAGAATGCTAAACAAAGCCAACGGCTCTTGCAGCAATGAACTCATGCATCGCTTGACTGAACACTTGGTTAAAGTTAATCCCTAAGCGCAAATTTTCAACGTGAAGAGTTGCGTTCTGAAAAATACCCCTGATGAGCAGCATACACAACTCGGAATGCGCATTGTCTGAGATCGAAAAGAATATTAGCGCCGATACAACGACATGACTTTTAATAATGTTGCTATTATTTTTAGAGCAAACGATAGCGAACTAAACCAAGTGTGAGCGTGACTTGATTATTTACCCGAAAGATAAGCCACTTAGAAGAGTTCATATTCTTCAATTTTGCCTTGACTCAATGGCTGACCTGTTACTTTTTCCATATTTTCCATTTGAAGGAAGTGCACAACCAACATCGCTTACAATGCTGCAATACGCATCGAGTAGCTATTAGAGACACTTTCAGCACGCTACATGTTCCGAAAACCTATTTTTACAGTAGATTGACGACATATGTGTGCATAGAAGGCAGCCGATCATTTATAATTTAATTCAATCGTGCGAATTCGCACGGGTTCATCTAGTATTAACTAAAAATCAATTTGGCAAAGTATTTAACCTTACCAATGCCTTTTTCGTTTTTGCAAGTTTGTGAGTTGTACGGCATTGCAGCAACACCTTCTCTAACCACAAAATGAATCAATTACACACATTTGGCAGTTTTGTAATGGTCCTTTTCCTTTCTTGGTGTTTCCATAGCGTTTTACATCTTTATTACGATATCCAAGTCATACCCAATGTTAAGGGGCAGACTGTGAAATAAATCATAAAATCTGCACCACACAAATTTATTATTGATGATGTGGGTGGAAGGAGACAGTTTCGGCATCCTGTCTACGTCCTCACTCATCATGCAACTCCTCCACCACGAATATTAGTTACGGGTATGTGAGTTTGGCAGACTACAAGAGGTTTTTTTTTTAATTTTTAAGGAATGGCTAGCTATATTATATGGGGATTTTTGCACGATCATTGAACTTATCAGTTCTCATAAAGCAAGCATATACATCTAAAAATATCCATAATTAATATAAGGTAATCTTATATTATATATTGCTCTCTTCTCTAAAGATCTTGGTATTGTTACATAAAAAACGAACCATAACGGCCTCGACTTCATTCGGTTCTTTTCTCCCCACGAGGGAAAAGAGCCTCTTTAGCCTCAAACTGCCGTTTTCGTAGCGGTGTAACAAAAATATGATGTATTTTTTAGAGCGAAAATACTGTAGTGTAGAGTAGGATTTAAGTTGTAAAACCCCCCACAGATAATGAAACAAACCCCCCTCCCCTCGCTGCCTCTTCCATAGTAGCAAACTGCAGTTTAAAATACTATTAGCCTTTGCACCAAGAAGCTGACGGCATTAAAAACACTTTTAATAGCTGGTTTTACGACTGAAAAAAAACATCATATATTTAATTTCGTAAGGCGACTCTTTGCGTCAAAATTGTGGGCGTCCGGCAAGTCGTAGAAAGATGGGAGGGGTCTCAAATTAAAGGTCTCTATTCCGTGATGGCGGGAAAAATACTAAAATTGCTTGAAATTCGCCAGAATATTAGATATAACATAAAATATCTGCCATTTAAAAAGCATTAGAATCCAAAAACGTCTGCTTTGTTTACATTAAAACATGCGTTGCTTATACTTGGTTTAAAAACACATGATAGCTGTTGATGTATACTATGGTTTATTTAACATTTAGCTTTAAATGTAGCTTGAACTTACTATAAAAAATAACTGTTTTTTAATTTTTTATTTTATAATTTAGGGGCTTTAACATACTCACCATTTTAAAAACATTAGAAATTTTGTTCACATAAATAGTTGTTGATGCTGATTTAAAGCCATGTGATTTATAATATCAACACAATCGAAAAGCGCAGACTATAGGTATAGAGAAAACTTAGCGATTTTAAGGCCTATAGCTCTGCCAGTTTTATGTGCGGTCGGAAATGGTCACACTTTTGGCCGAGCAACAAGAGTGTGCTGCAATAATAGCGATTGAGTGCAACATTAACTTTAAATTTTGTCAATAAATGTACATTGAATCTTGAATATATAAACAAAAGCAGCATTTACTCCCGGGCGACCATAAAAACGTGTGGGACGTAAGGTAAAGTCCTCAATATTAACTATTCACTAAGCTGGTGGTCTCCAATCCTAACTCCCGTAAGGGGTGGAGCCAGAGACTCTAACGTGGAGCGTGGAGACGTCAATGAGAGACTATTTCCTGATTTCGTCCGTACCTAATTGCCTATTTGGTAAAAAATGTAGCTTCGATCGGAAGTTTTCATAATAAGTACTCTCTCCATATATTATACTTTTGAACAGCTAGAGGCTACATAAGAGCTTGATGACGATCTTTTGATGACATAACAAATTGTTTACATTTTTGTGTTAAATCTCATGACTTTCCTGGGGGATATAAATTAAGTGCTACAATCTGTGGTTAACTTTTAGAAGTTCTTCATACCATTTTAATATTTTTAATTGGAAACAAAGTGAACTGGGTTTGTTTTGAGGTCAACGGATAGTGCCACTGTTCCAGGGATTCAGCCCTTTACTATACTGAAATTGTGTCCTTTCTTAAAAGTCTGAAACGTACTAGCAAATGTCAAAATACCTTTAACGTTACACAAAAAAATGTTTAATAAATACTATAGATAATTAAATATCTTACATTAAATATTCAGCATTGATATTTTTTAGGGGCTTTTGCCCCTACAAGCCACTAGTTTTAAATAAATTCATATGATATTTCAAAAACACATAGAATCGTATTTGTATTAATCATAAAACAACAATTTCTTATATATTTATAATATCGTAATATTATTTAGAATCGATCTCCAGGATTTGTTTTAAACTAGTAAAAAGAGCTAGCAAATGTCAAAATACCTTTAACGTTACGCAAAAAAATGTTTAATAAATACTATAGATAATTAAATATCTTACATTAAATATTCAGCATTGATATTTTTTAGGGGCTTTTGCCCCTACAAGCCACTAGTTTTAAATAAATTCATATGATATTTCAAAAACACATAGAATCGTATTTGTATTAATCATAAAACAACAATTTCTTATATATTTATAATATCGTAATATTATTTAGAATCGATCTCCAGGATTTGTTTTAAACTAGTAAAAAGAGCATAGCTTGCGACGATTCATTTTAAAGCTTAAGGTCCAAGGACGGTGTAAAAATACCTGTGCTCTGCCGCACTGGCCGTCAAAAATCCATACATTTTCTTATGAAAGTACGGCTACAGCGATTCTATTAGCTGTTTTAAATATCCCAGCTGGTGTAAACATAGCATATTTGTTATTAATCTAAGTGTTCTGTTTTAAAGTTATAAAAAAAAACAATCGCTGCTATGAGCCTCTAGTGATAATTTAAAAATATTACAATCATTTTCTGAAAATGGTTTATTGAATAACTTTATAAACAATTATCAGTTAATTATGCTTCTTATCGTTTAAGGTCAAAATAACTAGTTTTAACTAAACTAGAGTACAATTCACTAAATTTAAAAAAGAGTTTGATTTGTAATTTGATTAATTAACTTCTAGATTACAATTCACTAAATTAAAAAAAGAGTTTGATTTGTAATTCGATTGATTAACTTAAGTAGGAGACCTTACTCTTTATATGTTTGTCAATATTTATTTTGTACATTAATTGATTATCAATTATCATGTACCAGAGTAGACATTAATCGATTACAGGAGTTTTCTATCCTACAACAACTGACACCTGATAGTAATGTTTGCCGTTGGAACTAGCTCACATCTCTTCAGCCCTCTCAGTCGTGTTGACAAAAGGGCTGAGATTGTTTGTATTGCCCTCTTACAAACACTAATTATACTTTAGTGGCCCCCATTGTATAATTCATGGATTTAAATTGAACTTTAAATTCTAGATAGGTTGAATATAGACACAAGCAAATTAAAAACGCAACAGAAGGAGGATGTCTCTTGTCTTACATACTGTTCAGTTTCTGAGAACTTCACTTAAAAACTTAAGAAACTATGTTTATCCTGAGTACGCAGGTTTGATGTGAAGGTTTTTTTTTTAAACGCAACCCATATTTAATATTGAATTATTGAAATATAAATATGAAATGAGAGTTGTTTTGTTGATCTTTACATTTTATACAACCTATTATTTGAGTTTGATCACATTTAATGTACATTATGTGTTCAAACAACCCGCCATTGGTATTTGTTTAAAGTTGTGCTCTCTCCATCAAATTCCCGAACACGTGTTGCAAGGTACCTCTTTGAATTTCTTGCATTAAATTTGTTATGTTTGTTTTGAGGTTCTGAATATCCTGTGAATTGTTTTCGCGGCCTTTTTTTATGTATCCCCAAAGAAAATAACATAGTCGGGTCAAATCCGGGGATCTTGGGGGGAAATAATCCTTGACAGAATAAAGTTTTGAGTTGCGTTAAAAAAAACACTGCATAATACAACTTATGGTTGCTTCTGAATCTAGAAATGCTTTGGTTTAAATTATACCCAATTCAATTTCTATCTCAGGTCGTTGCACTTTATTTGGTTTTGTTAGGTTCTTCTTCCATTAAAAAAATCTTCACCTATGACCGAGGCAGCCCTGTGTACACATGGGGAGTCCTTCCGTGGTGACGTCACATTATCAGACGGAATCGCAGACGCTTTTGTGATGCATTCTTATGGCGATTCATTGTCACACTCTTAAGACTATCGTGCCCTACGTAGTTAGTTAAAGTTTCATTTAAAAACCATTAATTTTTTAAATCTCCAAAAATTAATGGATTATTAACTGCTTTAAAAAATTATTTTAAATAAACCAAGAATTTATTTCTTGGATTAAAAAACGGAAAACATCACAGGAATGTAATTTGTTTACCTTTCATCAGATGATTTATTTGAAATTTGACAGTTGAGATTCTCATTGTTTTCATTTTGACGTTTCTAATGTTATAATATTTTGGTAAATGTTTACAGTACAATATTCGTATGATTTTAGTTGATATTCCAAAATGCCCCCGTCGCAGCAAACCTGCGTACTCAGCGAATTTCTAAAGAGATAATTTTTATACGGGAGCTTATTTAATTTATGTACAGGAAAATATTTCAAACATTTTATGTAATTAATGCAAAAAGTATATTACACATCAATTCAAGATTTTTAGATATAAGGGAAATGATCATGGTAATCACATCGGTATCCATTCCAGCATTTCACTTTTTGTTATTCTTATAATCATTAGTCTAATTTTTGTTATAAGTGTATCCTTGTTATAGTATAAAAATGTAAGCAAACATGCAATCAATGATTTTTTTATTATTATTTTTTTACAAATCAGGCTGAGGAGTAAAAAACCATGCAGCCTCGAAGTGCACTATTCCACTTTGCTTCTACGGTTGATCTTCAGTTTCGTTAAACCAAGATTTGATAAGATAGATCTTCCAAAGATGTTATCACTTTATGTTTTTAATTTTTAAATATTCTTTTTTGCTTCTTTCAAAAATGTATTAATCTCCCTATAGACTATGTCATTATTTGATTTCAGTGCATTTATTAAATTTGTTTTATATAGTCTATACGTTTCTTTAAGGTATGATTGTCTGAAAAATTCATATTTGGGGCACAACCAAAATAAATGTTCCAAAGTTTCACTTTGTCCAAGAGTACATTCTAGGCATAGAGGTGTGAAATACATATTCTTTGAAAAAAGATAAGTGTTTACTCTGGCATGGCCAAATCTTAATTTGCATATTTTTATTATTTCATATCTAGTTAAATTAGATTGACTAAACCAGGGTTTGTTAGGGAATTTATATTGTTTTATACCATTGTGCTTTAGTTGAGTTGTTTACGATACTGTTCTTTGTGCCACTTTTGTCTTTGTTGCTTAAAATCTGACATTGGTATGTGAATGTCATTAGCTGGTTCACCATCTGAGATTGCCTCCCTGGCCAATCGGTCAACTACTTCATTATTATTAATGCCAACATGACTTGGTAAGCAGTGGATAACATATTTCCTTTGATCCTTTAGAATACAATCCACTATTTTGAGGAGAATATCCTCATTCTTTTTGAGACCTTTGAAACCCTCAATTGCCTTTATAGCAGATTGTGAATCCGAAAAAAATACTATGCTTTTATTTTCCAAGATCTGGCAGTATTTTACACTTTTGTAAATGGCATACAGTTCTGCTGTATAGTTAGACATATAATTTTTTAACTTATATTTTCATCTAATTTTTATTTCTGGGATATAAAAGGCAGCGCCAACTCCATCTGAGGTTTTAGAACCATCGGTATATATTTGTAGGTGGTCTTTGTAGGTAATGTTTGTTGTAAACAAGTGTCTAATCCTCAAATCATTAACCTCTTGTTTATTGATTATTGGGCACTCATAGTTTGTTTTGCATGTTGTGTCTTCTAACATATGTAGTGGTCTATCAAAGTCGTAGATTTTCCTTCTTTGAGGGATGTTAAAAGGTTCTGGGTTCATGTTTACTGTAGTATTAGTTGCTGTGATAAGCAAAGGTTTTTTTCTTTTTTGTCCAGTGATTTTAAATCAACTAGAGATCGCCAGTGGTCGAAAATTCGACCAATTAAGACATAGGGATAGCTAGTTTTGAACTTTGCATACACCAATGTGTTTCACAATACATTTCATATACCTAGTACACATTTTCCACGTAAACACATAATAGAACCAAATGGGAACCAAAAGCAAAAGAGAAAGACTCAATCTTTGACTAATTATCTTGCCTCGCCACTGGCACAAATCTATGACATGGTTTTTAGTAATTAGTATTGTACAATATTAAGTTTCCATGTTTATTTCTTTAACACTGAGCTGGTTATTGATTCAGAGGACGGTAAAAATTCAGTCATCAAATCAGTTTATCCCCTACACCCCTTACTACAGTTCTCTCCCTCACTCCCTCCATTAATTCCTTCCCTTACTCTCTATGTACTTCCTTCCTTTTGACCTTCTTTCTACTTTTCACCCCTTTTCTCCTTCATCCTCTTTGTTGTATAATTTCTTTTCATATTTTTATTTAAACATATGATTGATTGTTTTGTTTGGGTAGTTTTGTTTACTTTGGGAAGTGAGATAAATAAGGTATTAAGTTTACTCTGTTTTAATTAATAAATGTCTCTTTCAACATAGTCTGATTTTTATTAAAGATGACAGAACACTCTTCTTACCATCTCTCGTCCCTCCTTTCCTACCTTTTAGGTTTGAAATAATAACACCTAACATTTATGTGCCTAGTTATTATTTGAGACCTAAAACTCCCCTTCAAAAGTTTTTCTCTCCTTCCTTACCCTTAGGACATTTTCCCCTCCTCCCCTCTCTCCCTAACATTATCACTAAAATGTTACACATATTTTACGCATTCTCTACTAATAAAACACACAATTTGAATGTTCAATGTCCATCTGTACTGCAGTTGCACGACAGTACATCGGATGGTGGAGACTCAACTTCATGTTCTTTTTTCTTCCCTTTTTATCAGCTAATTTTTATCTCTTAATCTTATTGAAGTGAGCAAACTTTATTTGAAACCCATTCAATCTTCTCTAAATAGCCCTGGATTTCAATCAAATACTCTATTATTACTCCATGCCCCAATAAAACATGTGGCTTGAAATTGTTTAAAAATAATAATTTGGATTTTTTACTGGACAAATACTACTCGTGTCATTAATGAATTCCTTACATTTGTTTATTGCTTGATAAAAACTTATTATTGTTTGGGTTTTATATTTCATCAGATGACAGAAAAAAACAGCGTAAATGTTTGCCCACTTTTCGCCCTCACATAATATTTCTACATCTAATCTTTACTCTACGAAAAATAGCATGTGATAACAGCTACATATGATGACAAAAGCACAGTTCTGTTTTGTTTTTCTATCACCAAAACAGCAACTCATAAGACCAATGTTAATTTTTTTGAAATTTTAAATCCAATTTTCTACTTGTCTAAAAGACTAATATAAATTTCAATGGGATTCTGCACATCTACAGCAAAATACAATTCTATCGGTGTGCTTAGATTTTCGCTACGATGCACACTGGCTGAGAAAAAAGGAGCACAAAAACCTTATGGAAACAATGCTTGTCTATTAATATAAAGATGATTGAAAATCAGTCAAAATAAAAACAAATAAAATAATCACATGAAAAAATTAAATCAAACATATGGTTTATCTTAAAATTTAAATTCACTTAAGCAACAAGCAGCAAACTTGCATACCGTACTCAGTTAATTTGTAAAGGATTTATTTTTTATATGTGGGCATATTCTACTTAAAGTTAGGGAAGTTTTTGTTTTAAATATTTTGTGTGAATATTAATCTAAATAAAGTAAATTTTATCATTCATGATCTTATTTTTGAATAATTATTCTTAATCTGATAATTTTTAATAAATGTGTACTTGTTATAGTACATAAATGTCAGCAAACATATTATCAATATACTCAGATCCAAGAAATAAAAACAAATCAAACCATCACATGAACAAATTAAATTCAATCATGTGGTTTGTACAGGGTGTTTTTTTTAAACGCAACCCATTTTTAAGATTGAATAATGCACATATGAATGTGTAATGAGTATTGTTTATTGACCTTTATATTTTATACAACCTATTATTTAAGTTTGATTACATTTAGTTTATATTATGTGCTCAAACAGTCCGCCATTGGCATTTGTATGAAGTTATGCTCATTCAATCAAATTCCCGAACACGTGTTGCAAGGTGCCTCTTTAAATTTCTTGCATTTAATTTGTTATGTTTTTTTAGGTTCTGAATAAAATTAAAAAATATATTTTCACTTATACTGTATTACATACACGATGGTAAATATGCAAAAATGGTGGAAAATGGCGATCGATTTCGGTTGGTCACACCAACCATCATCAGGTCCAATGAGAGACTGGCAGATCCATCATGGCGTCCGTCCTTTTATCCTATTGGCTGCCGGAAGTTCTGTTGAAAACAGGTTTCTAAAGGTACCGCCAGAGTCAAAGTTCGTTAATCAGTTTGTCTCTATCTTTACATTTTTCTTTATATATATATAATTCTTCCCATGCGTTCATTACATTTCCCTGTTTGTTTTTTATGAACAACTCGATGGCCTAGCTATGGGAAGTCCACTGTCAGCTATGCTATCAGAGGTTTTCCTACAGGATAACGAAGAGGAAATTCTAGAAAATCTAAAGAAAGATCACGAAGTTCTGGAGTACACAAGATATATAGATGACATCCTTATAATATTCAATGAAAAAGAACGAGAAGAAAAGGACAAAATGATGGAGAAATTCAACAGCCACCACCCGAACCTGAAATTTACAAATGAATACGAAGAAGAAAACTAGATAAACTTCTTGGATCTAACATTAATAATAAGAAAAGATCACTTAGAATTCGACATCTACAGGAAACCCACACAGACGAACACTACAATAAATAATAAATCAATACACCCCAACAGCCACAAGACTGTCGCCTTCAGATCGATGCTTTACCGAGTTTATAAGATTCCACTGACTGAAGATAAGAGGAAGAAAGAAATAAATATAATAAAGGTAATAGCAAAACGTAATGGCTTCCAGACAAGAACCATCGAAGAAATTGCAATAAAAATAAAGAGAAAAATCAAGAATCAAGAACGCCTTCGTGAAACCACAACATTACATGGAAGAAAAGAAGAAACTAAGAAATATGCGGTATTTAATTACACTGGAATGAGGACATATCAAATTGCTAACAGATTCAAGAAGTACTGCGTTTCTATATCATTCAAGGCTCAGAACATAATCGGAAAAATTCCACACCCAATAATTGAAAAAATGCAACAAATTTGATACTGCTGGAATATACAAAATTAGCTGCAATGAATGTGATAAATTTTATATAGGCCAAACAGTCAATTTTGTAAAAAGATACAAGAACCATATATCCGCCTGGAAAAGCAAGAAACCGGAAAGACCTAATATCGCAAAACACCTGTTAGAAGACGGACACAACATAGGAAATATAGAAGAAAATCTCAAGATAATGAAATATTGTAAAAAGGGAAATGTAATGAACGCATGGGAAGAATTATATATATATATAAAGGAAAATGTAAAGATAGAAACAAACTGATTGATTAACGAGCAAGTGACTCTGGCGGTACCTTCAGAAACCTGTTTTCAACGGAACTATAGCTTCCGGCAGCCAATAGGATAAAAGGACGGACGCCATGATGGATCTGCCAGTCTCTCATTGGGCCTGTTGGGCCTGATGATGGTTGGTGTGACCAACCGAGATCAATCGCCATTTTCCATCATTTATGTATATTTACCATCGTGTATGTAAATACAGCATAAGAGTAAATATATTTCTAAGTGCTGTAAGACGTTTTTTATTTACATCCAGTAAATATAAAAGAAATCGACCATTTTTGTACTTGAAGTTGCAGATGATATTTTTCCGCATCTACTGATATGCATAAGTACAGGCATTGACTTTAAATCAGGAGGAGACTAACCATCCTTATGGGCCAACTTTGCCTGTTTTTGTGTGAGCCAGGATTTGAAGTGGATGTAGTTCGACTAAATCTCCGACAGATAGTGCTGATGTAAGTGATTTATTTCAGCGATTTATTTTAGTTTTCAAAAAATAATATGCTAGAAAATAAGAGTTCTTAATCTTATGATTGCTCTCTGAACACCATATCGTCAGAATATTCCCTCCTTAGCGTATTAATAATTAAGAGTGTCTGTAGTGTACTCTAATGGAGAATGCTGTAACTTCGTCCTCTTTCAAATCCTGGCTCACATAAAAGTTGGTACACTTGTTATAATGGCAATGGAATTCTCCTCTTGATTTAAAGTCAATGGTATAAGGTAATGTTTTTATTTGAGGCATCGGATTTAGTTTAAATGCAGTCATATTTGCCGCGGCGGCGGCTACAGTTAGCACTGGACGAGACGGCCACGGCCACGTGGCGCGAGGCACGGTGCGGATTTCCAACAAGCCATGTCCAGCCAAACCCGTTGGAGTTGCAGTGACTGCAGAACTTCAATTAGATTATTAATCTGCATTCGATGTATTTATAGTACTTTGTTTAGCTGCAACATTGGTAGTTGTAACCAGTTAATTAGGTCATATATTATACAGATGTATGCAAATCTGAAGATTAAAACGCTATTAAATTAATCATTTCAATACTCATATACGATATTATTCATAACAACCTTTACTAATTTATAGATTGCACATTGATAAAATTCCAATCAATAGTGGAGGGAAAAAGTAAAAAGTATTAATGATACGAATATTCTTTAGGTTTTATACATAGATTAGCGCTTCTTATTTGTTTTAGAAATAATTAATACTTCAATCTACTATTTTTTACAGTTAAACATTATTAACATCAAAAGCAGAACTATTTTGGCTACGTGCAACATACCTAAATGATCAAATATGAATTTATTTTATGTTAAATTATTTTCAGTTATGATGTTATAGATGGTATAGAACCTGATTTGTTTTGAGTGATGATGTTATAATGATAGTTTCCATGAATATAGTTGGTATTCAAGTGCCGTAATAGGTTTTCCATGAAAAACGTTTTAGGACTTCGGGATATGATTCTGTTCATCTAAATTGAAAAAAAAGTTGATATTAAGATATGTCCTAAAATGAATAATTACCCAAATATCTGCCTTTTGTATTTTTAACAAAATATTTTTTTTATCTAATTTTTTAAAATTTTGTTTTGAAACTCGGTATGTACATGTCTAGTCAAAGATATCACGCTAAAATCAAAAGAGTGAAAAAGTTATTTATTAGTCGGTTTGAATAAGTTTTCACTCCGAGTTAATATTCACTCTAAATTAGTGAAAATATCTGATCTTTTGGTTGAGTGATGAGTCCTCTCGTTGAAAAGTGAAATGTTCACTCATTGATTATATGGTTTTGAAACAACATAAGAAAGAGTGGGAATTCACTTTTAATTGAGTGAGTGTTTGAAAGTGGCAGGCGAAAAAGAGCGAAAACTGGGATCGCTCCCGACGCGACGACGACGGTACTTTCTTTTCTTTCTTCTTTCTTTTTTTCTTTTAAAGGGGATGGCGGCCTCTTTTTCACCTTGCCTTTGCCCCGCCCACATAGACTATTGATCTGTGCGTGGACGTTATCAAGCAAAGACAAGGAGTGAGCCGGTACAGTACAAGGGTGAACAGTACTGCTAAAAGTATGCGACAAGCCCGAGTCTCGAACCTGCGACGCTTCGAGGCCACAGTTCCGAAGCCGGGTGCGCTACCAACTGCGCCACCGACTCACTCACCACCATTGAGTCACCACCACTTACTGTGTCGCCATTACCGATTTATCAATAGTCAATATATTTACGGTGTATAGGCCTAGCCAAGGATATTACCGGTTTACATACAGGTAGGCAGAAAACACATTACTTTAACTAGTCACTTGGTTAGTGTTAAGGTAGCTAACGTAATTTAAAGATTAACAATAGTCTGTAGGATCAAGGTTAGGGTGGAGGGGAAATTCAATTTAGTCTAAGAAAAGGTTCTGTGTAGCTCGTTGAATATGCCTGGGCCGTTATATGTCAATCAACACGAAATATATTAACAATCATCAAGAGTTTTTATGTCAATCATCAAGTTTAGGTTAGGTTAGGTTAGGTTCTACTCTGAAAAGAACAAGACTCAAGTCTTTACTTCTCTCTTTAACGACTGAAATTCCACTCTGAAAAGAACAAGAACCACTTATTCATTAAGTTGGGATATTCCACTCTTTTCATTAGTGGAAACGGTTTACTTTCTCAAAGAGTGAACCTTCACTTTTTCAAAGAGTGTCCTTCACTCTTTAAGAGTGGCTCAATTTTCTCTACCCCAAAGAGTGAATCAGTCACTCACAAAGAGTAAGTATTCACTCTTTCTATTTTAGCGTGTAGTTTATGAAAAATTAATCAGCATGATCGAATAGTAAAATTCAAAATGGCGGCCGTTTAAAACCCTTAAATTAAAATACAGTGAAAAACCGTAAAGTTAAAAAAATCATAGTTGAAAAACATTGTTTTTTACATCCAACGTAATAACATCTAAGTAATGTACAAAAAATATTTAAATAAACATATAAGTAACTGAGCCATGGTCGAATTTAGCCAATGAAATTCATGGCTCAATGCAGCAATGGGCTGTTTATGCTGCCTCGTTAGCTAAAGTCGATCCGGTGGCGTATGTAGGATTCATTTTGTTGGGAGGGGGCCCATCCCATAAAAGGTACCCTTCTTTAAGTAGTTAGGAAGGGTAGTTTTTACTGAGAGGTATAGAATAACTCCACAGGTCTCCGGAAAACTAACACATTTATAAGGTGAAATGGTTAGTTTTACACAGGTTTTCGTCTGTAATTTTAATTTCATGGAGACTTCTAATTAGCCCATAAATTTGAATCAAACTTTAATATTTAAAATGAAATCGATGAATTTTTAAACAAACCTAACCTACATTTTGGCAAAAAGTATGACAAGTTTGAAGCAACGTGTGGATTACACTTTTTAACCGATTTAATTCGTTTTTAACCCCATTTGAGCACTGAAAGGTATTGAAGCCGGTATTGAAGTTTATATTGTGTAACCTAAGGCAAGACCAGCCTGATAAATCCAACAACCATCAAGTGCAACTCAAAACTCCAAACAAAATATTGTACACGAGACTACATTGTCATGTAATCTGTGCTGCCTCGCCCTCTAAATATATTAACTATCTCTTCAAATCTTCATAATTCTTTCTCTTAAGTTTACTTGGCATAATTATTTCAAATAAGAGTAAAACTAAACAAACTGCTAGAATGAAGAGGCAAACACAAAATAATGCGGGCAAATTTAGAATATTCTTTTATCAACTAGCGACCAACAAAACACTATGATCGCCGCTACTTGTAGACTATTCTAAAGCCACTTTTGCGCCTCTTCAAAACTTAGGTTAAGTTTTTCAATAAATCAGAAGTAAATAAAATTGTTTATATTTGTTTTCCCCAAAATATTAAAGTAAAATCCTTAATAAACTCCTTTTTGGTTATTAAACATATAAACTATTGGGATTACATTTGAACAACTTAAGTAACTAATTAATGTAGATACATTTCAAACCAAAACTCTGATAAATAAATTTCTGCTACCAATTTATTATCGAAAGTTAGACTCAATTCCCATTTAGTTTTACTAGAGATCGCCAGTGATAGAAAATTCGACCAATTTTCAAAGTGACAGATAGGGATAACTAATGTTATAAATAATCCCCGCATAAACCAATGCGTTTCTAAATACATTTCATATAGTACATATTTTCCATGTAAACACATAATATAACCAAACTGGGGGCCCAAAAACAAAAGAGAAAGACTCAGTCCTTGACTAATTATTTTACTTCATTTCTGGCTTATGGCATGGTTTTTAGTAATTAGTATTTTATTAATGGCTATTTTATTAAGATTTCATGTTTATTTTTTTAAGAATAATTATTGAATCAGAGGAAAGTAAAACTTCAGTCATCAAATCAGTTTATCTTGTACACCCCTTAGGTACCACAGTTCTCTCCCTCCCTCCATTAATTCCTCATTCTCTACTTCCGACCTTCTTTCCACTTTTCCCTCCTTTTTTCCTTCATTCTCTTCTTACCATCTCTCCTCCCTTATTTCCTACCATTTGGAACTTTTTCCCACCTTCCCTCTCTTCCGATTATTATCTCTAAAATGTAATATATATTATACCCATTATCCACCAATAAAAACAAAATTTGAATATAATGTGTCCATTTATACTCCAGTTGCCAATCCCGGTGACAGGATTTTCGGGCCCCTGTGCAATTGAGAAACCCGCCTTTTTTACTCATCTCGATTCTGGGCCTCATTTTTACTAATCTCGCATGGATCCGGGCCCCCTGTGAGTCCAGGCCCCTGTGCATCAAAACATTTTTATCTCTTAATCTTATTTAAGCAAGTAAACTTTATTTTTCCACATATTATGTAAAATGGAACACATTTGAGTATGACATCCCTAATCTTCTCTAAGTAGTCCTGATTTCAATCAAATTCTA
Source organism: Flexamia atlantica (assembly GCA_035578135.1). Taxonomy (NCBI): domain Eukaryota; kingdom Metazoa; phylum Arthropoda; class Insecta; order Hemiptera; family Cicadellidae; genus Flexamia; species Flexamia atlantica. The sequence continues at coordinate 181,572,933 of JAQJVK010000001.1, forward strand.
TATTTTTACTCCATGCCCCAATTAACTGTGGCTTAATGTTTCTACATCAAATCTTTACTCTATGAAAAATAACATGTGATAACAGCTACATATGATGCTAACTTTGTTTTACATTTAATTTGGTTGTTATAATATCACCAAAACAGCAACTCATAAGGCTAATGTTAATTTTTTTTGAAATTTTAAATTGAATTTTCTACATTTCTAAAAGATTAATATAAATTTCAATGGGATTCTGCACATCTACAGGAAAATACAATTCTATCGGTGTGCTTAGATTTTTGCTACGTTGCACACAGGCTGAGAAAAAAGGAGTACAAAAACCTTATGGAAAAAATGCTTGTCTATTAATATAAAGATTCAAAACTGAGCCTTCTCATATTCATCATTTTACAATTATACTATGTAATAAGAGTACACGATAAAACTTAAATGTAATAGGAAAGAATATTCTGCCGATTATCTGCTGTAAGGCGAAACCAACTCCCGACGTTATGACGATTGTCTCTACTGGCCGCACTGCTATCGGTGGTGTTAACTCTGCATTTCGAATGCACTAGACACTGCAGTGCGAACATGCGTGCTTCTAATACAGTGAACATATGCGAAATAGTCCTCTAATAGTGACCTAAAAATGAAAAAATCAACTTTACCCAAAACATTTCCTGAAAAAAACCTTTATTGACTGGTCTAGTATCTGATACAGTAGTTTAACGCGATGATATGATGAAAATATGATTTTTTACGGTATATAGCTGTTGACAAAATCGATTTCTTTTCAATTCTAGTTTTAAATCGTTAAGGTCTTCCTTGCAAGTAAAAAAAAAACAAACTCAAGCCTTTTTTAATTTGTCAAGGTTGATAAATATTCTTGTAGAATTAAGATTGTATCAACGATCTTATCTGTTTGAGCCTTAACTTCAAGGTTTTGGCCACCCAACAACATAATAAACGTCAAGATTAAAGGTATAGGCTACAGGGCACAATTCCCTGTGACCGATGCAGCCCTGTGTGCACATGGCCCTCCTTCAAGCAAGGGAAAACTCAAACAATACTTATTTATTGTAGTAAAAAAGACCTTCAGAGTAAACTGGCTTTTAGATAAACCAAATTATGTTTATCTTATCTAGCATATGGTTTTTAAGATATGGTCATTAGTACAGTAAAATTGGGGTTTTAGATCGGCAACTGATGTCCATTCACGAAAATTTGATCAGAGCTTCCTTTGAGCACTGTAATTAAAGATCCGATGAGTCCCCAAAAAATAAAGTTAGTTTACACCCTTAAAATCACGTTTCAAAATGGTGGTTTTTATGTAATGGGATAGTTTTTGAAAAAACTTCCATTTTTAATTTTTTACCTCCAATTACCAATATAATGTCTTGGGACCACCTCCGACACTTCTTGGGTGGTAAATACTTCATTTTGACCGATTTTAGCGAATTTCCCCTATAGGGAAGAAGCTATTACCGTAGGTCTCATGGTAAGACCTAAGCCCCAGACCATGATAACTTTTCGTTTTGCAACCCCCAGAAGCAAAAAACACCATTCGTTCGAATTTTTAGATATATATATATATATCTATATATCTATATATATATGTGTCTGTTAGCACGATAGCGGCCGTAAAAACGGTCCGATCTTGATGAAATTTGGTACAGACATGTAAAGTGGTATCGATTGGACGAGTTCGTGAACCAGCCCGATCGGACCACCGGAAGGGGGGGTAAAGGGGGATAAACCCCCTCAAAAATGGGGTTTTTGAGATCTTTACATAGAAAAATAAAATTTATCAAATTTTGGTTGGCACCATTGAATTCAGCTCAAAAAAATAAACAATTTAGTATCTTGAATCACTGCTCTATGTCCATTGGTTACCGAGATATTGAAAGTGGTAAACACAGTATGTTGTCCCAATGTTAACCTTATGGGAAATAAGTAAAATTCTATATCTCGTTTATTTCGAACATATCTTGATAAAACTTGGTAAATGGCTTCTTCTAGTTCAGATCTACTAAATATTGAATTAAAACCAACCAGTTTAAACATACCTGTAGCAGCAAACCTGCATACTCATTCCCCATGTTAATCTTATGGATCTTACAAAAACATGTCAAATATCGCTATGTTAGATAAAAATATATTGTTTTGCATTTGAAATTCGCTGAGTATGCAGGCCTGCTGCAACGGGGATATTTACTTTTTTAATTTTTGGTCGCTATCTTGGATCCGCCATATTGTATATAAGTTATTTTTTTCTAATGTAAAGATAAGGTTATCACACATCATTTCAAAGTAAATTTCAATTATGATTACAATGCCGCAATCCGTTTTAGCGAATTTCCCCTATAGGGAAGAAGCTGTTACCGTAGGTCTCATGGTAAGACCTAAGCCCGAGACCATCATAACTTTTCTTTTTGAGGTCCCCATCTGCCAAAAACACTATTCGTCCATTTTCATAAATAAATAAATAAATATATATATATATTTATTTATTTATATTTATATATATGTGTCTTTAAGCACGATAACTCGCGTAAAAATGGTCCGATCTTAATGAAATTTGGCATGGACGTGTAAAGTAGTAATTATTCGGACGAGTTCGTAAACCAGCCCGATCGGACTGCCGGAAGGGGGGGTAAAGGGGGGTTACCCACCCCCCCCCCAAAATGGGTTTTTTGAGTTTTTTACATATAAAAATAAAAATTATCAAATTTTTATTAGCACCATTGAATTCAGCTCAAGAAAACAAATAATTTAGTATTTTGAATCACTGCTCTATGTCCATTGGTTACCGAGATATTGAAAGTGGTAAACACAGTACGTTGTCCCAATGTTAACCTTATGGGAAAATAAGAAAAATTCTATATCTCGCTTATTTCTCAACATATCTTGGTAAAACTTGGTAAATGGCTTCTTCTAGGTCAGATCTACTAAATATTGAATTAAAACCACCCAGTTTTAATATTCCCATAGCAGCAAACCTGCATACTCATTCCCCATGTTATTCTTATGGGGCTTACAAAAACATGTCAAATCTCGCTATGTTGGATCGAAATATGTTGTTTTGCATTTGAAATTCGCTGAGTATGCAGGTCTGCTGCAACGGGGGTATTTGAAAATATTGATTAGTTCCAAAGATAAATTCAAATTAAAATACATTTTTATACATTTCTTACGAACTTTTCACATTTTGAATATATATTTTTATTATTTTTCTTATATCTCCTGTTATAATTGAGGTATCCAGTTCATTTTGGTCTTATTTATTTATTTATTTATAAAAACGGCATTCACCATTTCACAAAAACAAGAATACAAAAAGATGGCAAAAACAATGATACAAGTTGCACATATGTGTATAAGAACAACAATGATTGCGCAAGATAATAGTAACATAACAACTAGAAACAAAGTAATAACAAATATAAATATGTAACAAAATAAATATGTCTTAAAATACTCAGTATTATACGGCCTTTAATATGAGCTATTGACCAGAAAATTCGGACGAATTTGTGACTGGTTTTATGTTCTATTCAACGTAAAGTCAAATTTTTAAAAGATTCTGTTTTAGTTGATAATTAATATCTCAAGTTCTAAATAAGATACAACGTTCATTCTGGTCTTAAATTACTCGTTGAATCATTAACCTTATTTGAAGCCATTGATTGGTTTTATCCATTGGATTTTAAGTAAGTTATGATTCTACAATTAACATTATACAGGGTGTCTCTGAACTCTCTACCGACCTTTTCAGGTATTATTCCTAGACCATAGGCAAGCCAAAATATCATATTCAAAATTTCGAAAACTCAAAAGTTACTCGCATAGCCGCCATTTTGTTTTTTTTCACATAGGAAATTATAATTCGCGAACGGCTGGTTATAATTAAATGAAATTTGGTATTTAGCTTTATTACCTAAAGACCTAATTACAGAAAAAAAATATTTTTTACAATCAATACTTTCAAAATGGCGGCTGCCTAAACATTTCAAACGTAAATATCATAAAAACCGCTCATAATAAAATATACATTTATTACGTTTTATTTAGAGAATTTAATTTCAAATCTAATGACACCAAATGTACGGGAATATGTTCACAAATAATGGTGAAAATCCATTTTTAACATATTGCATTCTTGTCAATATCAACTGTTATCATGTGACATCGCTGCTAGTGAGCCACGTCGATCAGCTGTTTCAAGTATAATTCCACTAAACATCTGATTTATAAATATATTGTTAAAATGTGACAGTTTTCTGTTACATTGTTCAATTTCTGTTTGTAATTTTAACGCATTTTTGATATTTTATGTTTTATATTTACGCATTTTTGATATTTTAGAATTAAACTTTAAACAGCTGATCGATGTGGCTAACTTGCAGCGATGTCACAGTATACATCTGTGTGCCAGCTGATAAGTGTGGCTGCACATCGATCAGCTGTTTAAAGTTTAATTCTACTAAACAGCTGATTAAAACATTAACCAGCTGTATTAAGTATATTTGCACCAATCACCTGATTGATACCCTTACGATTCCGAGGGTTCACTAATGCTTCAAATAAAACATAAAATATCAAAAATGTGTTAAAATTACAAACATAAATTGAACAATGTAACAGGAAACTGTCAAATTTTAACAATATATTGATCAATCAGCTGTGTAGTGGAATTATACTTGAAACAGCTGATCGACGTGGCTCACTAGCAGCGATGTCACATGATAACAGTTGATATTGACAAGAATACAATATCTTAAAAATGGATTTTCTCCGTTATTTATGAACCGATTTCCGTAAATTTGGTGTCATTAGATTTGAAATTAAATTCTCTAAATAAAACGTGATAAATATAATTTTTTGATTATGATCGGTTTTTAAGATATTTCCGTTTGAAATGTTTAGGCAGCCACCATTTTGAAAATATTGATTGTAAAACAATATTTGTTTCTGTAATTAGGTCTTTAGGTAATAAAGCTAAATACAAAATTTCATTTAATTATAACAGCCGTTTACGAATTAAAATTTCCTACGTGAAAAAAACAAAATGGCGGCTATGCGAGTAACTTTTGAGTTTTCGAAATTTTGAATATGATATTTTGGCTTGTCTATGGTCTAGGAATAATACCTGAAAAGGTCAGTAGAGAGTTCAGAGACACCCTGTATTTATTTGTTGCTGAAATTTGTTTTAGGTTAAAGAGTTAAACCTCAAGTTGCAAATGAGACTCGAGATTCGTTCTGGTCTTAAATTAAACGGTTCATTATAGGCTTTATTTCTAGCAATTGGTTATTAAAATCGGATGAGTTTAAGATGAGATACAATACCCTATTCAATCAAATTAATTACAGTAGACCTCGGATTATCCGGACCCCACATTATCCAGATCCCGGATTATCCAAGAAATTAAAAAATTAAAATCACGGCAACAATATGATTTTAGAGAGTTTACGGTTGAAATGCGCCTACTAAAAGTAAAATGCAAATGTATTACATTACTCTACGCATTTATAATTACAATACGTAATTAATTGAAGGAATCGCATTGCCTAAACAGTACATTATAGTATTTTCGCGAACGTAGTTTTCTGGATTGCTACTTGGGACGCAACAACAAAGGCGTAGTAGCCTTCCGCAATTTTGTTAGGTGCTGTCATTTGATGCGTTAAGTTATTTCTTAAGAAGACTTATTGTAATAGGTTTTGAGTTACTTTAGGTTTCGTCATGATTATTTCAATTTTCGTTTTTTTTGGTTGTGATTATTTAATCTTAATAAATTAAATATTTTAATCTGGCGTTTTATTCCAAACTAAACCGTAAGTACGGTAAAAGTTGACATTATATTCGTATGATTAATAATAAAGTTTAGTTCTTAAATTTGTTTTAAAAATTAAACCCACATAAAACTTTAAAGACTAATACGTTATACAGTCTTGATACGCAGTTTTCAGCATCAATTTAGCAGGGGTTAAGGTACGCGATCGCTATTTAGGCGATATTGTAACGACTTCGGATTATCCGGATTTTTTGTTATCCGGATCGGTGTTTCACCACATTAATCAGGATAATCCGAGGTGTACTGTATTATTTTTGAAATTTAGGTAAAGTTTTAATCTTATAAATCGCTTCAAACCCACCCAATTTAAACTATTAATAGCTCCAAAGAAGATCAATGATTCTACGAGTAATTTAAGACCAGAACTAACGTTGAGTCTTATTTAGAACTTGAGGTATAAATCCTTTAACTGAAAAAGAATCTTTAAAAAATTGTACTTTACCTTGAATAGAACAATATAACCAGTCTCAATCTCTAACGAATTTTATAGTCAATAGCTCATATTAAAGACCGTATAGTACTAAGTATTTTAAGACCAATATGAACTGCATACCTCAATTAGAAAGGGAGGTATAAGAAAAATAATAAAAAAATATATTCAAAACGTAAAACGTCCATAAGAAATGTAAGGGGATGAATTTTAATTTGAGTTTATCTTCGAAACGAATCAATATTTTCAAAAACGGATTGCGGCATTGTAATCATCATTAAAATTTACTTTGAAATGATGTGTAACAACAGTACCTTTACATTATAAAAATAACTTATATCCAATATGGCGGATCCAAGATGGCGGCCAAAAATTAACAATCAGTCAGAATAAAGTATTTACTACCCAAAAGTATCGGAGGTGGTCCCAAGACATTATATTGATAATTGGAGGTATAAAATGAAAGGGGAAGCTTTTTTCAAAAGTTATCCCATTACAAAAAAACCGACATTTTGAAACGTGATTTTAAGGGTGTACACCAACTTTATTTTTTGGGGACCCATCGGATATTAATTATAGTGCTCAAAGGAAGCTCTGATCAAATTTTCGTGAATGGACATTAGTTGCCGATCCAAACGGTGTTTTTGGCCTTATTTTACTGTACTACATTTTATATGGTCATTTTATATGTTTCTTCCCACTGATATACAATATTTGTTTTGACGGTCTGTTATTATTCAGTGTGTAAAATAATAAAAGAGTATTCTAAAATGATCGAAAAACAGAAACCGGCACTTGGTAACAATACTTCATTTTTAGAGTTTTAAGAAGTTTTATTTCGTGACAATATACATTTAAAATGTCTATTTTTAGTGTTGTTTACAGTGGTTTGGATATTTACTCATCCCTAAAAACGTGACTAAAAGCCTTTAAAATGAATAACCAATCAAACTATAACTATAATAACAATAGCGCCATCACGAACAAAACAAACCAAAAATAAGTTGAGGTATTGTTTTAGACTTGTTCTAACTTAAAGTTTAAATTCATATTTATTTTTGGGGTATTTTTTAGGTTATGTTTAATGTAATATATTTGTGCCTTGAAAGAAACAAACGATTTCATTCCTTCTATTTATTTTGAAAAAAAGTTTATCAATAGTTTAGTGTATCAATCTCAATGTGTTCTTATTATAGTTAACAAATCTTTTTTGTTAAAATTGTCAGAATTTTATGTTTTGTCCACTAACAGTAAGGGTATTAAGAAATTTAGACCTTTGGGTGGGTTGATAGTAGAACACTGATTGCTTGTCTTCCTCTCTATTATGTTTACTCAACAAACTTGGAAGACAAGCTCGACTGGGCAGTGATAGGTTATCAGGTGAGTCTACTGTTGTAGGGTACTGATCATGAGGTACGATATTGGTCTAAATAGGCCTACGTAAATATGATTTAATAATACATTTTAACATTTAAATTTTAATTATATAACACTAACCTGACGTATACAGACTTTCGGTAAAACAATTTGAATTACTATTTAGTGTTATTTTAAGACAGTTAAAAAAATTGATTTCGTGAAAAATAGCAATGCATTTTACAATCCTTTATGTATTTTATGTACCACTGCCTAACACTTAGATAATTTTAAACCCACCGTAGTTTAAACCATAATTTTTAGTTTGAAATCATCATATATGTCTTTCTGAAATAAATATTGAACCTAATCATTTAGCCTACTTATGAACATTCCTTAAAATCACAAAAAAACTACCTCCTATAATTCTTTTGGGTAGGTTATTAAAGTCTTCAAATAAAACAACTAAAATTTTTAGTTAGTAATGGCACTAATTCTGTTCGTAAAAATACAAAGAATAAATATATTTTCTCTAAAATATTCAATCTCGTGTAAAATATTACAAGGGAACCGCATTATAAGGCAATTCAATCAAGACTGTCAGGCAATGAAGAAGAGGCGGCTGGTGCGTTTACCTTACTAAGATATTGTGTCTCTGTCACAAAATTTGTCTTCATAAATAAATTCAATATGAAAACGATGTATGCCAAACGCCAGCAACGTCATTAGACCACATTCATATCTTTAACATTTCTACATTCAAAACGTGAGGGAAAGGATGGTGATGAAGGAAGAATATGAATGGCAAAAGATTGGTGTTTGGGTCCTCGTTATTTTTAAAAGTATTCCCTTAGAAACGAATCACTGCTTATAACTACACGAAAGTTAACATTCATAGTTCTCAATTGAAATGTTCTTATTTTAATACAGATTCTGAGATATTCAAAGATGTTGATGAAATCTCTATCAGTTATTTTTCCTATCGCTTTTCTTTTACAATGGAGAACCACTTTCTCCAAAATCTTAGAGGCTAAAAATCTTTAACTAACAACAAATATGGGAATCTCTTTGTACATATCAAAAATAGCAAAATGTAAACGCAATCCTTTTTTTGTTCATAATAGAAGTGCCATCAACAAAATTGTAATAAGTACTTTAAAGATCTTGTGGCATAACAGTTCCAATAGTTTTGATAAATTAATTGATAACAATGTAGTTGAGTTTCAAGGGGACCTACACCTTAAATGCAATCATAAACAATATCAAATTAAATATAATGAATACAAATGAGAGTATTTTTCAAACAACCTTTGAACCACACAAATAAATATTGAACTTTTCCTAATTTAAGGTAGAAACCAATTATAATTTGTCTGAGAAGATATTAATTTGTTATGATAAGCCTATATGCATCGTATGCATAATTTAATTTACCATAAACAAATTCCAGATAACTGAGTTTTATACATCAATTTAATTTCTCAATTTAAAATTATCAATTAAGATTATTACTTTTTTAAGAAAAGAATCACAGCGTTCAATAAATTCAGTTATCATCCGATCCTATTTTCAGTGATCGTCCTGTAAAAGGAGTCTATTATTTTTATTTTTCATATTATAAATTTATTATTCCTCATGATGGATGTGCGAGTAGTGATTTTGGTAGTCGAGTCGAGTTTTGAAAAATACTCGCGAGTTTCGAGTTCTTTTTGAGTCGAGTATTTTGAACAGTAGAAGTTAATAGTTGTCATACTTATTTTGATTTGGATTTTTGCGGACATTTGCCATCACTGATTAGTAAAAAACAGTTTCACGACGTTTCGGGATCTGGAATCTGATCCCGAAACGTCGTGAAACTTGTTTTTTACTAATCAGTGATAGCAAATGTCCGCAAAAATCCAAATCAAAATATAAAATCACCATCACCAACAATGAATTTCAAACAAAGAATTGTCATACTGATCACTTAAAATTGAATGTTTTTAGTCATTAACCCGGGATGTTTTCCTGAGTTAAAAACAAACCAATATTCAAATAAAATGAAACGATAATTTAGGCCATCTTTAACGTAACTTTATAACATTATTCAATACTTTATTTAACTTTCAACCGTAGGAGGTAAAAACCAAGTTACATCTGCACTTGTTTGCTTTAAAAAAGAGCTTTGGAAAATATTTTTATAGGTTTGAAAATTAAAGTTAAATCAGTCTCATTGAGCATAAGTAAGAAAACATTTCAAATTATAGAAAGGAAAAAAGACAAAGCAAAATTTATTAATGTTAATGACTCAAAAACCACTTTAATTCAAGTACAATAAGAAAAGTTTTATGGTGGCTGTATATAACTTGAGTTGACTGTGAGAAACGGCAGTAAAATGCGATAGCGCGTACCAATCATAGGTAAACGGCGGGGGTAACTACTCGACCCAAACTTACGAGTATTTTTCAAAACTTAAGAGTCAAAGTCAAAGTCAAAGTTAAATTCTTTATTGTTGTAAGACTATAACAACTATAGCATTGACAATATGTCATAATATTTGCAAGTGACTGCAATTGCAAAAAAACACAAAATAAAACAATGAATTAAAAATAAAACTAGGCAGAACTTATGTCATTATAATACGATTGAATACTGTAATATTCTTTTTTGATCAAGAGCAGTTTCAATCTTTTTTAAATTTGCCAACATTGGTCTCTGATGTCAGATTGTTTGGAAGGGAGTTGTACAGTTTTATTGATGAGAAAAAGGTTTGTTTTTCATAGAGTGTCGTATTGTGACGTGGGATGGAAAGAGAAGATTGGTTGCGGAGATGATAATGACTATTATTTTGAAAATCATAAAGTTGCCTGTTTTTTATCAAAAAGGTCAAACATTCTAAAATATACAAGGAGGGAAAAGTCAAAAGATTGTTGGAAGAAAATATTCCCCTACATGAATCCAGCCTTTTCATCCCGCAGATTACTCTCAAGGCCTTCTTCTGCCAACGGAATACCTGCTTATGAGTTTCTGTTTCAGAACCCCAAATTGCCAATCCGTATGTAACATGTGGAAGAAAACATCCATAGTACACCGCCATCAAAATTTCCTTATTTGCAAAAAAAGATAGACGATGGAGAAGAAAGACGCAGCTACTTAACCTATTACAAACCTTATCAATGTGTGATGAATAGTTTAATCTAGAATCAATGATAAACCCTAAGAAATTAGTCTGCTGGCTAGATTCTATCAAACAATCCCCAATCATAAATGTTGACTCTAAAAATGAACTATTAGGGGTTTTCATCCTAAAATAAACAACCTGTGTCTTCTCCGTGTTAACAAGAAGATTATTCTCACTGAACCACTGCAAGAGCTGACTAGTTATGATGAAAGAGTTAATTTCAAGAGACTCTCTACATTTATTAGAAACACTCAGGGAGGTGTCGTCTGCAAATAAACAGAGGTCAATACCAGGGACACTGCTAGCAATATCATTTATAAAAAACAAGAAGAGAATCGGTCCGAGGACCGATCCTTGAGGTACTCCAGAACAAACATTGATTTCCTTAGACATACGATTCGAAAGATATCCACGCTCATCAACGTGAGAAATTTGAACACACTGTGAACGTCCATTCAAGTAAGAAGACACCAAGTCTAATGATTTTCCCCTAATGCCAAATGTGTTTAGTTTCTCAACGAGTAGTTTGTGATTTACCATGTCGAAAGCTTTACTAAGATCCAGGAAGAATCCAAAAACACCCTCTCTACGATCTAGAGCTCCTGAAACGTTATTTACAAAACTGAACATAGCATCAGTGGTTGAGCAGTTTTTTCTGAAACCAAATTGCTTAGTAAAGATTGAGTTGTTACTTTCTAAGAATGGAAGTAGGCGGTTCAAAAAAAGCTTTTCAAGAATTTTTGAAAAGGTACCGAGGTCAATGACATGGGTCTGTAGTTGTTAAGAATAGTGGGATCTCCTTTCTTGTGATTAGGTTTCACAATAGCTGATTTTAAAGATGATGGAAAGAAACCTTCTTGAAATGTGATATTTGCAAGATAAGATAGTGGATAAGCAATAGTGTCGACTACTTGTTTCAACAATTTTGAGGAAATACCATCACTACCTGCAGAAGGACTCGGTTTAAGGGACTTAATAACATTGGAAACTTCCTCTGGTGTGGTGGGATGTAAATATAGAGAGAATAGAGAATTTGACAACCTACTACAGTTTGATAACGCAACTGGATCAATTGAAGCGTTTATACTACCAACGTTTTCAAAGATTGTATTGAAAGAGTTAGCAACAATATCAGGGCTTGTTGTAAGACTTCCTTCATGCTCTACCTAAAGATTTTTATGGGAGAAAGACGATTTCTTTGGGTTCATTTCATTTACAATGCTCCACACTGCTTTTGACTTATTGTCAGATTTATTAAGATGAGAAAGAACATTGTTTGTCTTAGCCAACTTAACTGCAGCACTGTACCTTTATTTCAAGTCAAGATAGGATCTCCTAAGTGGATGATCAGAACAACGATCTTTAGTGGATGAATACAGACTGAGGAGGTGTTCCTTCATATCAGACAGTTCCAAATCAAATTTAATTTTCGTAAAAGACTTCTTCTGTTTGAGCCTGGTCTTTCTACAAGGAAAAGCAAGTTCGAAGTAGTATTTAACTACAGATAGAAAAGCGTCAAATTTGTTATCCAAGCCTTGAGCAGAAAAAATTGAGTCCCAATTTTCCCCTTGGAGAATCGACTTAAAAATACGAACATTATCGTCATTGAAGGATCTTTTCACCATGTATTTGGGTAAACAAGAAGAAGGAGGTGAGGATAATTGTATGTCCATTAATTGCGCATGATGGTCAGAAATTCCAGAGACTATTACTTCAGTGTGTGACAAGGTTGAAGGAATATTACAAAACACAAGGTCAATAAGCGATCTAGAACCATTAAACTCTCGCGTATATGACAAGACCGTATTCTTCAACCCAAAACTTAGCATCAGATTGACAAAAGAAGAAGAGCATTGAAGAATGTATTGAAGAGCTATCATTCACAGACAAGTCTATGTTGAAGTCACCTGTAACTATAACACTATGATAACGTTTCACAAGCGATCTTGGAGAGACTCGAAGAAGAGGGCATAACTCTCCACCGTTCTATGTGGTGGCCTGTAAAGAGAAAGTAGAAAAAATGAAGTATTATCACAAGTGAAAGTAACAGCAGCCATCTCACAATAGCATTCAATTACAAATTTACTCACATCAACCGTTGAGAATGTCAAAGACTCCTTAACAAAAATGCATACACCACCCTTATCCATATGAGATCTACAAAAACTAGCAGCTGTGATATAGCCTGGAAAAGAAAACATATCTAGTTCATTTTCACGGAGAAAGTGTTCAGAAAAGCAGATTATATCAGGGGACATAGAATCAATAAAAATATCTGTCATATATAGTTTGGCCACAATACCCTGGATATTTTGGTGGAGTATTCGCAGAGAGTTATCTCGACTTATCTCGGAATCCAGATAGGAGTTCTGGTGTATATTCGGTGATTCCATCCCAGGAGATCCATTCCTGAAAAAGGCCCTTGTGAATCACTCCACTGAGAAGAGATGGTAGGAGGCTGAGTGTAAGTCGAAATGTGGACTGCGATATGTTGGGCAGGATCAGAAACGGATTTTGGCGAAACGTAGTTCCAAATCAGACTTGCAATACGTTTCTTACCACTTAAGTTGAAATGCAATCCAACCCTAGTGTAAAAACAGGAATCAAAAATAGAAGCCAATGATAAAATTCTGCGTGACTCGTCTTTGAAACTGCACTTGAAATTTGCTCATTAATCAACTTGATATCATTATTCAAATGCGGCTTGTCTCGTCTGTATGGAAGGCTTACAACTAAGAGTCGAGTTTGCAAAGTGTTATTGAGCAAAATTTCAATATGTGACATCACATCACTGTTACAGGATGCTGAGCCAACATCGTTAGTGCCTCCAATTACTACAAGTAAATCATTTTAGTCCATGTCTCTAACAACAGAGTCTACATTTTCAATCACTTGTCCAAGTCTGCCATTAGGCTTCACTATACCCAGCACTTCACGTTTTTAAGAACACTTGCTCATGATGAGATCCGCCAAGTGGTGACTATGGCTATCACTTAGTAGTCTTATTTTACCATCCGATCGTTTAACATGTACAGTATTAGATTCTAAAAGAGTAATGGGGCTTGAAAATATTTCCTTAACATTCACACCATCAGATCGTTTAACATAAACAGTATTAGATTCTACAGCAGAAATGGGGCTTGACAATATTTCCTTAACATTCACATCAACATCTGTAGAGCTTAAACTAACATTTGAAATCTTAGTGGATTTTTTGGCCTTACGACTAGTTTTATTTGACTGTTTTGACCAGTTACAGATTCTTTCGTACAAGGTACAGGAGTATCCTTAACTGTACAACATTCACTTTGTGAGTCACCCTCACTTTCTGCTGAGGCCAAAACCTCAAACCTATTCCTGGATAGAATACAAGAAGGGGTAATATCAAATTTATGTCTTGATTTGCTGTCAACCACCTTCCAATTGTCATCATTGATTTTCTTAAGTTTAATAAGATGAGAGGGTCTGATAGTAGGAACTTCCTCACAAGAGGATTTATTTGAGCTCTCACATTTTTTGAAGAGTGAACCATTGAACCAATCAATGAAAGAGGAAGGCTTATAATCATACATACAGAAATAATGTAAAATGTGTTTTGCATGTACAATAACATTAATACCACATTCATATGAATTTCTTTGCCGATAACAATTCATTTCTAGTACAATTTTAATACTAGGTTTGTTAGCTAAAAGAACGGCAGATACACGGTTTCTACCAGCCAGCGAATCAAAATGATATGCTCGTTAGGCCTGCAAGTCACAAAACAGCATGCTCCAGTGTGATCCACTGTCTTCCTTGCCAGCTTCTGTCGGGTAGTGTAAACTCGGTTTGAAAAAGCTCGGTAATCAAGCACTCGCACACCCCTATTATTCTTCATTTACAAATCGAAAATAGGAGCTAAGATGTAAAAAAATTAAAAAACATACAAGTACATAAAGCAAAGGCGTCTTGGTAGCAAAGCTTGCACTCTTCAAAAATCTTCGTAAATCAAATCAAATCAAATAAAATATCTTTATTGTCAAAAACACAATAATGTGCATAACAATCGTCAATACATAATACATATAAAATGCAGCACACCATAACAAAAATCAAGTAAAATATTCATTCAAGGTCCTTCCTCCTTAAGAACTAGAGTCTTTTAACATTTTTAAAAATTTATTTGTGTTCGTTTGACTCTTAAGGGACATTGGCAGATGGTTGTAAATCTTTACAGGTGAAGTAGGTTTGGTTTTCAAAAAAGGATGTTTTGTGTTTTGGGATAGGCAGGCTGAGAGATGTTTGGAGATTATATTTGGAGGGAGGTTGTTTAGGAAAAAGACTAAAGTTGTTCCTAATAAAAACTAAGCAGTTGTATATATAAATTGACGGGAATGTTAACATATTATTGTCCTTACATATGCCTCTACATGAAGATGCTTTTCGTAGGCCAAATATAATTCTCACAGCTTTCTTTTGGGCCTTGAAGATCGATTTGATTTTGGAACTATCATGACCCCAGATAGCAACTCCATAAGCAAGGACAGGGAAAAAACATCCATAATAAGCCGTGAGGAGGATTTCACGATTTGAGAAGTATGTGAGCCTGCGCAGAAGGAAGAGAATACGACTTAACCTTTTTCATACACTGTCAACGTGCTCATGGAAATTGAGATTTGAATCTATGATTATCCCCAGAAAGTTTTTGCTGGAAGATGAAGTCACTTCAAAATCACCCAACATTAGTTTGGTCATCTCTGAACCTTCCCTTTTCCTCAAGAAAAACAATTACAACCTTTGTCTTGGAAGCATTTACACCTAGACCATTTTCAGACAACCACTGCAAAATTGAGTTTGCTTCAATAAACATTTCGTACACGGAAAGTTAACAACTTTGGTAACATAAGTTCTTTGATTACCTTTTCCTCAAACTGTCAGATCGCTCAACAGATAGTCACGCTGCGTTTTCTTACAATATTGTTTATTTTACTTCTGCATATGTTGTAGGACAGTTGTAATATTATATAAGGGTATATTTTTAACAGGGTTTAAAACTTTAAATTTTGCTAAACTCTCTTCTGCAATGTTTTATTTTATTCATATTGTTTATTTAAGTTATCATACATTGGTTGGAAATTCGACCAATTTTCAAATCGAGAAAAAGGAGTAGCTAATTTTGAAAATGTTCTTTATAGTCACTAATGCGTTTATAAATAGATATCATAGAACACATTTTCCATATGTAAACAAATAATGTAACTAAACTGGAACCGAAAGCAAAAGAGGAAGATTCAATCTTGTACTCATTTGTTTACCTCACCTCTGGCGTATATTTATGGCTTGGTTTATATTCTGGATTAGTGATAAGTAATTTAATAAGATTTCATGATTATTCTTTAAGACTGAACAAAGTATTGCTTGAGACAAAGAAAAGTAAACATTCAGTTATCCAATCGGTTTATCCCATAACCCCACAAAAGTTCTCTCCTTCCCTCCCTCTATTCATTCCTTCCCTTACTCTCTACTTCCTTTCTTTAAACCTTCTTCCCTCTTTTCTCCTTCATTATCTTCTTACCACATCCCCTTTCACCTTTCCTACCCTTCGGTCTTTTTCCTCCATCACTCTCTTCCTATCACCATCACTAAAATTTTATATTTTACCCATTCTCCATCAGTGAAAAACACAATAGTAGTCTTGCGCCAACTGGACGTCAGTAAGTACATTGGATGGTACATTAAATTTCGAGCACATTTGAATATGATATCTTCAATCTTTCCCAATAGTCCTGATTTCAATCAAATACTATATTTTCACACCATGCCCCAATAAAAAAGTGGCTTTAAATTGTTTGAAAATTATAATCCTAACGTGAATGTCACTTCTTACGTTTACAACAAAATAACATAGTAAAAACGATTAGTTTCACATAACGGCAGAAATTTTACATCCACGAAATAAACAAATCAAACATATTACTGGGAACACTAAAAAATAAAACTATAACATTATTAGTCGGTAATGACGTGCGTATATAGTAGTGGTAAGAATTTACCTTTTGTTTTTGTAATAGTTTTGGTTTTATATTCCATCGGATGTCAGAAATATATATATACTAGTGGCTTGTAGGGGCAAAAGCCCCTAAAAATAAAATACAAATGCTGGAAATTTATTGTTTCCTTCAAACTCACAACTCGGTAACAGTTTGACGGAATTAAACATTTAAAGTGTAATGATAAAGATATTTTGATATTTGCTAGTATGTATCAGAATTTCAAGAAAGGGCGTTACTTCAGTATAGTAAAGGGCTGAATATTTTGGAACAGTGGCGCTATCCGTCGTTCTCAAAACAAACTCAGTTTACTTTGTTTACAATTAAACATATGTACATGGTTTGAGGAAATTCTTAAGGTTAACAACAGACTGCAGCACTTAATTCATTCCCCAAATAAAGTCGTGACATGACACCCAAATGTCGTGTGTAGCCTCCACCTGGTTCAAAAGAACGTATTGGATAGTTAAAGGGTCCTTATTATGGAAATCTCCGATTGAGGCTACATTTTACTCAATCAGAAAATAAATAAGGATGAAATCAGAAAATGGTCCCCCGCGTTGACGACTCCACTCCAATGTGCGGAGTCGTGTGGAGCCTCCGGCTCCACTTCATATGCAAGTTAGGTTTAGAGACCACGAGCCTGTTAAATAGTTAATATTGTGGATTTTACCCTAAGTTCAACAATTTTTTATGGTTTCCCGTGGGTAAATACTACTTTGTCTTAGTAGGTTCAATATTACATATTTTTTTGATTGGCCAAATTTAAAGGTGAACCGTTTTGGTTGGATAAAATTTAAAGCTGATGTTGCACTCAATAGCTGTTAGTGTAGCACATTCTGTTGTTCCTCGGTCAAAACTATGACCATTTCCGACCGTACATAAAACTGGTAGAGCTGGGCCTTAAAAATGATGAATGAAGTCTTCTCTGTAACTATAGACTGTGCTTATTCGGTTGTATTTTGTGTCTTTCTACGCCAGTGGCATTTTTTAACGTTTTGATCGGGAACGGTCCAAACCCGGGTCTTGTTACAGTACTATCTAACGGCGACCTTTTGTTAGATAGCATCATTAATTCATAGCCCAATGACAAATGGCAACTGGACCCAGTTTCGATCCTGTCAGGAATCGAACCGGCGACCCTCAGGTTATGAGGTGAGCGCTTTATCCTATCGGCTATCCAGTCAATTATGTTGTGTAAATAAATGTTACAAATCCAAAACAACATCAGCTACATAGCTTTGAATTAGCATCAGCTGCTACTACATGATACAACGTAAAATTAATAGTCGTATTTAATTCCTCTAGTTTTAGCGAATTTCCCCTACATGGAAGAAGCTATTTTAAAGTTAAGGTCCCTAAATTATGAAAACGGAAAATTTAAAAGTAAAAACCCGTCATGTGTTAGAGTACGTTCAACCTATTTTGCTGGATTTTAAATGAACCATATATCAACATGCATCTAGTATGTGGTTTTTCATAAAGTTTAAGCAACACATGTTTTAATGTAAACAATGCAGGCGTTTTTAGATTACAATGATTTTTAAATGGCAGATATTTAACGCTATATCTTATTATCTGATAAACTTTTAGAAATTTCAGTATTTTCCCGAGACCCTGACATTAAGACCTCCTATTTGAGCCCTCTCCCATTATCCTGCGACTTGCCAAACGCTCAAAATTTAGGCGCAGAAATTTCGGCTACATATATATTCATATCAATCATTTGGCATTAAATCGGCATCGTTATAACGTAGACTAAACAAACGCACTTAAACTCTTTATAATTTTAAATTTTAAATATATACTCAAACCCGCAATTCTCTGAAAATCTTAAAGTTAAAATATTTATTGTTTATAGTACATTGAACATAGTAAGCTGCCTTAAAAAAACACGCCAACATCTAGCATATGGCTTTAAATCAAGCATCAGCACCACATGTTTTCATGTAAACAAAGCAGACGTTTTTAGATTCTAATGCTTTTTAAATGGCAGATATTTTACGCTATTTCTCGTTTTCTGGTGAATTTACAGCAATTTCAGTATTTTTCCCGCCATCACGGAATATAGACCTTTAATTTGAGCCCTCTCCCATCTTTCTACGATTTGCCAGACGCCCACAATTTTTATGCAAAGAATCGCCTTACGAAATTAAATATATGAGATATATATATATATCTCATATATCACAAATATGGGTATATTTCATATGTAAATATACCCACTTTTTGCAAGTTTCTACATCTTATCTTTACACAACGAAAAGTAGGATGTGATGAGAGCTACATATGATGACGTTTGTTTAGATTTTGTTGTCAATCCATCGCCCACCTGGCAACTCATAAAGCCAATGTTAATTTTTTGAAATTTTAAATTAATTTTTCTAAATCTTTAAAAGACTAATATTAATTTCAATGGGATTGTGCACATCTACAGTAAAATAAAATTCTTTCAGTGTGCTTAGATTTTCGCTACATTTCACACAGCCCCTGAAAAAGGTATTACATTAGATTAAATTGCTTGAGTGAAGGACGATTGTGGCGCGATCTTGTAGTCTTGTTATATAATTGGCGCCAATTCTTGGGGCCCACACCGTCTATAAGACTAATGTTAATTTTAGCATTGGTCTTATGCACGGCGCGGGCGTGGGCCCCAAGAATTGGCGCCAGTTATACTGACTAAGGCCGACATGTTCCTTGGACAGGACTGTTAATTAATAGCCCAACAGCCAATGGCAACTAGGCGACCTACATTTTAAAATGGGATCCGAATCACAATTTTGCTTGGTTTACAATTTACGAACTCGTCTAATTATGAGGACGGTCCTATGAATGTAGTATTCAATAGTACGGACGTTAATACCCACTAAGGAACACCGCGTCCACAAGCTATCGCTCGTAACTATCCACAATTCGTGACCTCCAAGCAGCTGGATTACAGGACACGCCACAGTCCTAGTCTTAATATTGGATTACAAAAATCATATGGAAAATGCTCGTCTATTAATATAAAGATTAGTTTAGCTGCTTTTTTAGCGAATTTCCCCTATAGAGAAGAAGCTGTTACCGTAGTACTCATGGTAAGACCTAAGCCCGAGACCATGATAACTTTTTGTTTTGGGGCCCCCACAAGCAAAAAAAAAACTATTCGTTTATTTTCATACATATATATATATATATATATATATATATATATATATATATATATATAGATATTTAATTAGACCAACATGTTTCGGAGCTTTAGCCCATGGTCACGGTCTTTAAATTAATCTAACCTTATATAAAAATATTTATATAGAGTTTTTATAAACACATTGCCAAATAAATTCGTCAGCTGTTTTCAGATAGACTTGATTACTTTTATCTATGGGTTCTGGATGTTATAATTTTTTCATATATTAAATTCTTCTTGTTTACTTGCATTTTGTTGATTATATTCTTTGGATCTTTTTTATTATGATGGTATATTTGGAATTCTTCTTTGATATCTAGTTTTTTGCCTTTTATTACATATTCCAAAATTTCTAAGTCTTCTTCTTTGGTTTTAATTTCGTGTTTCTTTATCAGCATATGCTCGGCTACGTTTGATTTCATGCTTGTCATGTTTTTGGATTTATAGGCCTGGATATGTTCTTTATATCTACTGTTAAACGATCTTCAGGTTTGACCTATATAATAGCTGTCACATTCTGAGCACTTGATTATATATATCCCTGATTGGTTAAAGTTTCTTTTCGAAGGATCGTTTCTTTTAGTTTTATTTATTTTCTTGTTTAATATATCCAGAATGTTGTTTTTGGTCTTGTAGCTGTTTGCATAGTTAGATTTGTGGAAGGTCTTGCGGATTGCTTTATTGAATGTCGTGTTGTATGGCATGCAGATGAATTCTTTTGGGATATTTTCCTCTTCATTTTCTTTTTCCTTTTGTTTCTTAATTTTATGTCTTATCATATTATCTATTATTTTTTGTTTGTATCCATTTTTTATAGCAAGATATTTTATGATATTTTTTTCTTTATTGAAATTTTTGGGTGTCATTGGAATGTTGAACAATCTGTGGATCATGGTGTGAAATGTATTCATTTTTTGTTGCCAAGGGTGGTTGGAGTTTGCAGGAATTATGTTATTGGTTGTGGTTTGTTTTCTATAAATTTCAAACGCGTGTTTATTATTTTGTTTTGATATAGTAATATCAAGAAAATTGATTTGCTTTGGTTGGATTTCTTCAGAGAATTGTATTTTACTACATAATGAATTAATATAATTTAATAAATCTTTTGCTTCTGATTTATTTCCCTCAAAAAGACAGACGACATCGTCCACATAGCGGAACCAATATATTATTTTATTTCTGAAGGGATTGATATCGTTAATAATTTGTTTTGATTCTAATTCGTTCATGTAGATATCTGCAAGGAGGCCTGAAAGAGGAGACCCCACTGCTAGACCGTCTTTTTGAATATAGTGATTTGTATGAAAAGTAGTTTTGTGATACAGCTAACTTTGTTAATTTTACTGTATCTTCTATTTCTTTTTTGTTTAACGTTTTGTTTTTGGTTAGTTCTGTTTGGAGAATTTTCAACGTTTTATCTGTGGGAATGTTAGTATACATGTTTTTCACGTCGAATGACAAAAATAATGAATTGTTTGGTATATCTATATCTTTGATTTTAGAAATTAAATCGTATGTGCTAGTTACATTATATTTGTTTTCCTTACCTATGTTACTTTTTATTTTTCTCTGCAAATAACTGTTCAGTTTGTATGATGGTACGTTTCTATAGTTTACAATAGGTCTGATTGGGATTCCTTCTTTATGCGTTTTTGGTAATCCTCGTAGTATATAGGTGCTTTTGGTTTTATCATTTTCAGTTGACCTTGAATTAAATTTGATATACTTGTACATTTATTTATAGATGTATTTGTGGTTTTAGTAAACTCTTCCGTCGGGTCTTCACTAAGGATTTCAAACTGTCCACTATTTAAAAATTCTTCTATTTTCTGGTCATAATCGTTTTCATTTATTATTACTACACCATTGCTTTTGTCAGTCTTAGTTATGATTGCATTATTTTCTTTCAATTTTTCTGTTATAGAATTGATTATTTTCATTTCTTCTTTTGCTTGTTTTGATTGTTTAGTTGATTTGTTGAGGTTACATTTTTCTAATTCATGTATAAAACTGTACCTGATAAGTTCTTGGTTGTCATCACCTTTATCTCTGATTGCTACTTCAACATTAATGAGATCATCTTCTATATTTTGTTTTCTATTATCTAGGTTGATATTGTATTTTGTAGACTTACCTAAGAGTTCAATCTCATTAACAGTAAATTCTATGTTTGTTAAGTTATTTACGGGTGGACTAAATTGATTTTCATCAATATTGTATGACTTAGCATTTTTTTCCTTTTGTTCATAAATTAGATTCTTAAGTTTACTTGTTTGGGTCTGTTTTTTAGAATCAATTATGGGTTTTATCCATTTTGAAATGTAATTTGTGATTTCTTCCATACTTTCTGGATGATATTTGCTCGTCATATCTCTGTACACGTTGTTCATAGTTTCTTTGGTTTTGTTAAGCTTCGTGTATAAGTATTTCACTTCTTCTTTAATCCATATTTTCTTCGATATCTCTAAGGTTTTCATTGCAGCTTGCGATTTGGTTTTTGTAAATAAATTAACATATTTAGGTGTAACGTTTTCAGATAAACAAAGTTTGTTAAACTGAATATCTTCTTGTATTTTGGCAGCTTTCAAAGATAGGTATTTGTAGGTATGTATTATTTTTTGGTTGTTAGCCATTTCAACTATATATATATATATATATATATATATATATATATATATGCAGTGCTTGATTTGCGGCGGAACGCGGCGGAACGGCGTTCCGGGACCTCTTTCTGCCGCAAGAGTCGTTCGAGTTTAATCGGCCGGAGAATGTTTTGCAAGAGACGATCGCGTGTAATCGGACGGAGAATTCGTCGCAAAAGACGATCGCGAATGATCGGCCGGAGAATTTGCCGTACAAGAAAATCGCGTGTAACCGGTCGGAGAATTTATCGCAAAAGACGATCGCGTAAAGATGACACGCCGTGCATTGCTCGTCATGCAATTCTACATCATTGGTCTTAAGCGCCGTGCCGTACGTTTGTGGGCTTCGGCGTGCGCGGCACGACTCATAAGACCAACGTTAAGACGTTGCATGGCGTGCGGGGCACGTACGTGAATGGTCATCTTAAGATCATCCGGAGAATTTGCCGCTAAAGACTATCGCGTATGATCGGCCGGAGAATTCGCCATAAGAGAGGATCATGTGTAACCGGCCGGAGTATTTGTCGGAAAAGGCAATAGCGTGTACTCGGCCGGATTAATCTTACCGAAAATAACAATCGCTTAAAATGTACGGAAATTACGCGCGGAGTTTCGCCTGAAATCAGCGCTCTTTTGTCTGTCTTGAGTGAAGCCTAATGTTGAAAACGCTAAAACACCTGAATACTCGCACAAGGCGTCATAAAAAAGTCTAGAATTTCTTTAGAAAATTTATTTTTTGGTAAAATAATGCTTTGTTAGTTTTTAATTTACTTATCAAACATTTGAGATAGGTAAAATTAGACATTTTAATCGACCTCATTATTCACATAGACAAATAATACTTTGTTGGGAGGAGGAATGATAAAGGGGGGGAGTTATGTACAAACTGGCAAATTACAGTTCCGGTACCTCAATTTTTACAAATCAAGCACTGTATATATGTGTGTGTCTTTAAGCACGATAGCGGCCGTAAAAATGGTCCAATCTGAATGAAATTTGGCACAGCCATGTAAAGTAGTAATTATTCGAACGAGTTCGAAAACCATCCCAATCGGACTACTGGAAGGGGGAGTAAAGGGGGGGTAAACCCCCAAAAATGGGGTTTTTGAGTCTTTTACATAGAAAAATGAAAATAATCGAATTTTTGTTGGCACCATTGAATTCAGCTCAAAAAAAACCAATTTAGTATGTTGAATCACTGCTCTATGTCCATTGGTTACCGAGATATTGAAACTGGTAAACACAGTACGTTGTCCCAATGTTAACCTTATGGGGAATAAGAAAAATTCTATATCTCGCTTATTTCTCAACATATCTTGATCAAACTTGGTAAATGGCTTCTTCTAGTTCAGATCTACTAAATATTGAATTAAAACCACTCAGTTTTAATATACCTGTAGCAGCAAACCTGTATACTCATTCCCCATGTTATTCTTAAGGAGCTTTCAAAAACATGTAAAATCTCGCTATTTTGGATTGAAATATGTTATTTTGCATATGAAATTCGCTGAGTGTGCAGGTCTGCTGCAACGGGGGTATTTTATTATTACCTGGACCAATTTTGATAAAGTCTAATATGAAGCACTCATTCGTGTTACGTGTTAACATGCAGCAAGTAATTATGCCTATGCATAAATTCGCCTCACTTGCTTTTATTGCAGCAGACTTTTTCCTTTACTACATAAGCTACAAGTCTAAGTAATATTGTAAAACATATGTTCGTTTATAAAATATTAGGAACAAAACAAATTTATACTTAGGCATTTTATACTTTAGTTTGCAAAAAGGTAGTACATTTTTACTTGGGTATTAGCAAACTAAGGCCCCTCGCCAAACAAAGCCCCGCACTCAACTACTATACTATTTCTGCTCTAAAGTGACTTTTTCAATATGATGACTCATGGAGAACCAATAAAACTCAACTTCAATTTAGTTTGCAATTTCGTTTAAATCAACGTAATATCTAGGTTGCAAATTAATATTAAAATTATGGACCAAGAAACAGAGGCATACTTAGTTGTCGAGAACTATGTGTTTAGAACAACTAGTTAGTTCCTGAGTCAGTTCCTCTAACTTCCCGAGGCACTCGATTATGACTTCATCCACTTCACTTGTAAATTCAGACACTTTGATGTAATCTTACATGACAGTGATTCTCTGTAAAAAGATAGACTACAAACATAGCAGAAACTGTGACTTCAGATAAAATAAAAACTAATTGGTCTATTCTAATTTTGGAAGTAAAACAATTTGATTTTGATTTTTTACTGATGTAAAGAAGTAATAATAACAACGTTTGGGAGAGGGTAAACAAGAATTAATGTAAAGAGTTAAAATCAGACAAATGTGACATTTATTGCGTAGGTTGGTGATAAAGTTGACGCAATTTACTTCAAAATGTTTGGCTCGTTAAGCCTGTTTTATGTGGTGGATATTTGATAATCAAGTATAAGTCCGTTTCATCTTGCAAAGCATGCTTTATACCATTAGTGCGATTAAAAAAAATATTTGCTTATTGTAGACACATTGCTTTTGTACACTCGAGGGCTTAAGTAGTAAATAATGATAAGATTGTTTAGTGTGAGTGTTGTGATTGTGCTTTCGATTTTTCACTATTTTAATATAAATGAACAGAAAAGTATATATTTTCATTGGCTTTTATTGCCTCGATTCCTGTTTTTCCTGATAAAAAACAACTCTGGGAAATCTCTTTGCGTATTTGGATAGAATTATTACTTAATTTTCACTGAGGATTTATTTTCGACCGCCATATTATCTCCGCCATATTGGGTAAAATTATTTCCAAATGTATACAGGGCGTTTTGACCCATCATTTAGTAGTAGTTTATGCAGCGAATGTATTATCAATGTATTTAAGCCACGAGTGAGATGTAAGTTATAACACGAGCGAAGCGAGTGTTCTAAATATCTCACGAGTGGCTTAAAGGCATAATACAATCGTTGCATACATTACTTTATCTACGACCAACAATATACAACCAAAGTTTCCCCGAAGTTAAACAAAACTCATGACTTTTACTGATGATGGAATAGGTCAACTCAAATTTGAGGTTAGGCCCATAAGCAGACTTAACCATGAATCGTTGTGGAACAATCAGCTGATAGGATAAGTCAACTCAAACATGAATCGTAATGCAAAAAATCAGCTGATGTGCGAATTGCGTAATTGTCATTATGACACTACTTTCGTCAAATTCCGCGCTCCCATAAAGTGACACCAGTTGCATAATGTTAACTTTATGCAACGGGTTTGTATTTGGTTTAATAATGGACCTTATTATGACATTAGTTGTAACATCGTTATTGGTGATTATTGCAACTGTCGTAGATAAAATTATATTTTTTAACGATTATAAAGCCAAAATCCGTTTCTTAAAATCTTTCAACGTTCCCAATATAACTAAATATATTATAATTTTATTTTTAACCGATTTTAACATGGCTATGAAAATTGTACTGGTGTAATAGGAGTTCCTAACCTAAATTAAACAAACATGTCAAACATTTACCGGCGTATTGTTGCAATCTGCTTTTAGCTCTCCACTTATCTATACTTATTTAATACGCTAGTGGTTTTTTTGTGATCATTACTCCTCTGAAAGCTCTGGGCCGATTTTAATAATTAAGGTGTCATTGGAAAGGGCTTGGCAATGGAATTAAAATGGAATTAAAACCACTGCATGTAGAGCTGGAAGCATTTCAGTTGATGGAAGATGTAAATAAACAAACTATTATCCTAACACATACTTATGGTCATAATTCAGTTCTAAAAACATTTGAATCACGTGTGAAGATCTTAATATTCACATGTGTTTATATTC
Source organism: Flexamia atlantica (assembly GCA_035578135.1). Taxonomy (NCBI): domain Eukaryota; kingdom Metazoa; phylum Arthropoda; class Insecta; order Hemiptera; family Cicadellidae; genus Flexamia; species Flexamia atlantica. The sequence goes on from JAQJVK010000001.1 coordinate 181,599,410, forward strand.
CAAAGAAGAATACTAAAAGAAAGAATAAATGCTTATGCATAAATTCTATGAATATAAATAGAAATAAAAGAAAAAGAAGCAGACTTAACTAGTAGATTTATTGAACCATTTTAGTTCGGTTTGAGATTAAGACGGGTCATACGCTACTTAGGGCTGGTTTCCCCAATTAAGGTTCAAAGTAAACGTGAGTTTAATTTAAAACATATGAATATTCTAATGTTTCAATTATATACCATATTTTTATGATCAGGAAAATATAAATTTTTCTAAACTTAAGTTTCTGAAGTTGAAATAAATCGAGATTTGGGGAAAGCAGGAGCTCTTAGTCACAAATACAGAATTTCAGAAAGTTTTACAAAAATAACGTAAAACTCTTGAAATCAACTAGCATAACTTTATTTTTTATAAAAGATAATTTAATTCTTCTTTTCCCATCAGGTTTAATACTAACAACCAATTTAAAAACATCAGTGTTGTCTAAACAAATTTGCAGTCGATTTTCAAATAACAATTAGTTTTGGTTCATTTTATTTCATATGGTGCATGGGGTATTTCAACTAATAACTAATTTATGTATGAAAATTTCATCTTGATGAACTTGGTTGAGTATAAAATTAGATTGGAGTTTATGGTGTATGTTAATGTGAAGTGTTTGTAAGCAATTACCTCACCAATTACCACCTTTTACAAAGAATATTACTTTAATTCATAGTTAAACTATGAAATGCTAACCACGAATGATGTAAACATTTAAATAATAGAATTTAAACGATTTTTTGTGTTTAATGATGTTCTATAATAAAAATAACCCAGTTTCCAGTAATTCCAGCACTCGCTATGACGAGGTATAGCTCAGGGTCAGTCCATTGCAAAATTTGGAATTTACCTTCCCTCCCCAGTAATTTCTCATGGACTACTGTATATGTGGCGGCAGTTCAAGCCAACTCCTTTGAGAGGCTCATAATATTCGTAGAATACTTAAAAAAACATGAACAACTCCTTAAAGATGATTGAGTATTCACAAGAGTAGTTTGAAAAGCTTTTGTTAAAAAATCTCAGTATAACAGGAAGTTCAACCATAAATTTAATAAAATAGTTCTAGAATACTGAACCATAATTATTTTTAGTTTCAAATCAATACATAACAATTGCTCGATTTCGAGCAACGGGTTTACTAGTAAGTTACTAATCGGCAGAATTAGTTGCTACCATTATCCATTAAATGTGGTTTCCTTGCAATCAGCTGATTGTTTACTTCCGTTTTTTAGTGCTAGGAAACTTTTCCGTGCAGTTATTGACCATAAGTAACTTTCCTGCAAAGAGTAAGGCACAGAAAGCAGATATTTCTGCGTAGTATGATGTCAAGATTTTAACAGTCTGTACAAAAAGCTCAGTAAAAGTTTTGATGTGACTTTTATGAATTTCTTGTAAATTTAAAGAAATTCGCCACACGCACAGGTCTTTGACCCATGTGAGGTTTTTTTAAATTTTGTTACTGTAACGCTGCTTTTGTAACTATATATGTAAATAAAGAATTATTGATTTGATTTAAAGAATATGGTGAAGAACACAGAACAGAAATGGATTTAAAAAAATGGTGGCTGAAGATCCGGGATTTATTAAGACTTGACATTTTCATCAGAGAGGCTTAACTACAAAGTTTCCACTTTGTCTGAATTCGTTAGGCCACATCATATCACGCATCGTATTTTTATTCTTTAAAATCTTGGGCTTTAGAAACAGGGAAGTTTACGACAAAACTCAGAATGACGATTACCTTACAAGCTGCTTGATCCAACTTACCAACGGAAAGTCAAGCAATCAAGTCTTCTCTTGTCAATAAGGTCAAAGTTTCTGACCCATCATGTACAGAGATTGCCGAACAAAGATATTCTAAGGAACACAATATTTGGGTGTTATTTAAAAAATACCACGAGAAACTTAAAAGAAAGTTAGAGAAATATAAATCATGCTTTATACAAAATCCCAAAATGGTTCGGCGTGAGTTCATTTTGATTGTTAGTTATTTTTATTAATTTATTACAAGAAACGCTAAAAACTTTTTCAAGAATCAAGAATCAAGAATCAAGAATACTTTATTGTCATAAACTTTAAGAAGCATGGACAAACGTCATACAAACATATGTACAGAAATAATAAAAAATACAGTGCATGTATATGACTCTTACATATAACATAAAAACAAACCTCTCCTAATTATCAGTAAGGTAATCCTGAACACTGTAATATTCCTTGGATACCAAAAAAGACCGCAACTTTCTTTTGAACCTGGCCTCGATTGATTCGGCTTTGATGGAATTCGGGAGGGAATTGAAAAGTTTAATTACATTGAAGAAGGTCTGTTTTTCAAAAAATGTGGTTTTGTGCTGTGGAATGGTTAAAGTCAAGGAATGTCTAAGGTCGTAACAACTGTTATTGCGAAATTGGAAGAAATGTTTGTTTTTAAAGTAGAAAGAAAGACATTCATATATGTACAGGCAACTAAATGTAAGCAGATTATTAGTGGAGAAAACACCTCTACATGAATCATTTCTTTGAAGTCCAAAAATCAACCTAACCGCTTTCTTTTGTAAAATGAATAGGGACTTTGTCCTTGAAGACTCGGCTCCCCAAATTGCAATACCATAACTAAGGTGAGGGAACAGACAACCATAATAGGCAGTAAGTAAAACTTGGGCGTTTGCAAAATTGGACAATCTGCGAAGAATGAAAATGCAGCTGTTTATCCTACGTGAAACTTTATGAATGTGGTCTGAAAAATCGAGGCGAGGATCAATGGTCAAACCCAAAAAAGTTGCCTGCTGGCAAGATTGAATTTCATTGTCACCTAAGAGCAATGTTGAAGTGTCACCAAGAGGATTACGCAATTTAAAATCCATGAAGAGTGTTTTCTCAGTATTTACAGAAAGGTTATTCTCTGTCATCCACTGGACAAGAAAATTACTTTGGATGAAAGACTCAATCTCAAGATTTTCACGAGAACCACTACTGATGTTCAACGACGTATCATCAGCGAAAAGGCAGAGGTCGACGTTCGATACACTCGATCTTATGTCATTGACGAATAACAGAAAAAGGACCGGGCCGAGCACTGAACCTTGTGGAACCCCGCTAGTAACAAGTATTTCACTTGATCTGACAGATGATACGCACCCTTTACTATCCAAAAATGGTACTTCCACTACCTGTTTTCTGCCTTCCAAATACGAGAAAACCCATCCAAGAGCATTGCCTCTAATTCCGAAATGTTCTAACTTTTTCAAGAGTAATTTATGATTTACCATGTCAAATGCCTTGCTCAAATCTAAAAATATTCCAAAAACATGATTATTCAACATTTTTTCAACATGATTTAAAAACATGATTTTCAAATATTTTTATCCTTCGAAACGTGTTATGCATATGATTTTATAATAATACCATTTTTATAAGGACATGGCTTACAGCGGAATATGTGCCTCTAGGGACTAAAGTGCAACAGCTTGTCTCGTTAACTACATAAAATTGTATCTTGAAAATTATGTTACTGTTATCCAAAGGTTTGCAATCTAACACAAAGTTCCCACAACATTTATTTCATGGCCAGAGTAAGATTTCATAAATTTTTTTGTTGGTTTCAAATTATCTACTTGGCTGTAAATAAAATCTCATAAATAAAGATAAAATATATTATTGCGTAAAGGTTCTAGGTCAAATAGTTTGGGCTGTACTATTTTACGTGAGTGGTATTTGACAAATATATAGTAGATAAAGCGTTTTCTAGTATATAATTGTCAAATACCACGCCCCTATAATCGTACAGCCCATACTAAAGGGTGTCTCAAGTTTAGTTGAGGCAGGCTACCTGACCGGAGGGGTTGACCAGGACAATAGCCGGGCCGGCCCGGCGAGTAAATCCCATTAGTCACGCGTCGCCGAATACACCGCTTGAATACGGAAATGTAAGGGATAAATTTGAAAATTTAATTAATGCATTACCTGAGAAAAAGCATTATACTATATTTTTAGTCATCAAAAAACTAACAATTGTGTGTTTGTCCCAAGTTAATCGGCCGACTTTAAGTGTTTAACTGTATATTTAAAGTTTTTCGTTTAAACACTTAAAGTCGGCCGATTAACATGGGACAAACACATAATTATTTGTTTTTTATGACTTAAAATACAGTATAATGCTTTTTCTCATGCAATGCATTAATTACATATTCAAATTTATTTCTTACATTTCAGTTTTTAAGTGGTGTATTCGGCGACGCGTGACTAATGGGATTTACTCGCAGGGCCGGCGGGCTATTGTCCTGGTCAACCCCTCCGGTCAGGTAGCCTGCCTCAACTAAACTTGAGACACCCTTTACTTGGCGCAGACCCTGAAAATTTGCATGGACGTTCCTCTTGGGACGTAGGCATCCGCTAAGACAGGATTTTCCAAAATTTTCTTAGGGCTGCGCCCTATGGTATCTCAAAGGTTCAATGTTAAACTATAGCCCTGGAAGCTTTTTAAGTTGGCATGGCAACCTAATATGATAAAATAGATGAATATTAAATAAATCATGGAATTTTATTCTGTTTTTCCACGGGTGAAACCAGGTTAATCAGCTTGTATCTAATAAAGAATGTTTATCTACGACCATTGCAATAACCACCAATAACGATGTTACAAATAATGTTATAATGAGGTCCATTATTAGACCAAATACAAACCGTTACATAAAGTTACCTTTATGCAACAGGTTTCACTTTATGATACAGGTTCTAGACCAATGGGAGCGCGGCGTTTGACGAAAGTAGTGTCATAATGAGAGTCAAGCAAATCGCACATTGATAACACAACATAATAGTTGTTGCATTACTATTCATGTTTGAGTTGACTTAACCCATGATCTGACTGTTCCACAACGATTCATGGTTAATTCTTCTTATGTGCCCAACCTCAAATTTGAGTTGACCTATTCCATCATTAGTCAAAGTCATGAGTTTCGTTTATTTTCGGTAAAATTCTGTCGTATATTGTTGGTCGTATATAAAGTAGTGTATGCAACGATTGTATTATGCCTTTAAACCATCCATGAGGTATTTAAAACACTCGCTTCGCTCGTGTTCTTACATCTAACTCATGGCTTAAAGACATTCATAATACAATCGTTGCATTAACTACTATTTTATGTTTAGTTAAAGCGTATATTAAAAAAGTAATATGAAAATAATCATATCATAAATTGAAATTTTGCAATAATATATTTTTATATTTTGCTGAAAAATCGTTATGGAATATGCTGTTAAAATAAATAAAATATCATAAAACGCCGGATAGCCTACTTAACGTAAACGGTATATTTGGTGTGAACGGGATAAAAAACTCAACCGTTTTAAATAACGTTAACTTGATATGATCTCAGTTTACGATCAAAGCTGACCTACTTCCGCTTCAGCAGCTACGAAATTACATTCTTTGACATATTAACTCAATGGGTCTGCTTTCAAGGAGAAAAACAATATTGCTGTTTGATGAAAGTTCAATACGACTTGGCCATACCGCTTTGACCCTCTTGTGTCCTGGTCCACTTGGCGAAGACTCAAATACGACTCGTGACGCCTTAGCAAGTGTTGTACGTATTCAATGAACATTATTCATGGGTCCTTTGTAGAAACAAACTGATTAAAGAACTCTAAGTTTTGATTTGCCAAGTAAGTATTATCTCATAATCGGTGTAGGTAGCAATTAAAAGTTTTTATATTGATTTGGATTTAAAATTATTGTTATTAAAATTGGTAACAATAACGTCGATTCCGTGTAATAATTTTGAAAGTTATCCAAAAGACAACAAATTCAGATTGTAATTAAAAAAGGAGGAATTTCAAGAAAGCCTACACTCCATGTAATATAATGTACCGTATCGAAATTTTGCGATGATCGGTAAAGTCTTATGTGATGATATGAGATAACCCATATTAAATATACGTTAAAAAAGTAAACTAAACAACTTTCACCATGCACATTCATTTAACGTATTAAAATAATAATAGGCCTGACCCATGTCTTTTAAATATTAATAGACTAAATAATCGATATTCAGATAGCGGCAACGGATTGATTATTTTCTTTAGCATTGACAGGATAAAACCCACACACACCAACCCTAACACATACCTTAATTTTATAATGAATACTCTGGTACAATGTGATCGAAACAAAACCAAAATTTTTACACTCAACTCTTCTCTAAAGTTAATAGTTCTTGCTTTTTATAAAACGGATGAAGTTTACAGGTTTGTTTTGACACTTCGTAGTTTTTTCAGTGGTTATACAATTTTAAAAAGAGAGTTGCCTTAAAGTAGAATCTTTAATGACATATGTGGCATATGATTTATATATATACAGGGCATATACAGGGTGTTTTTTTTTTAAACGCAACCCATTTTTAAAATTTAATAATGCACATATGAATGCGTAATGAGTATTGTTTTATTGATCTTTACATTTTATACAACCTATTATTTAAGTTTGATCACATTTAGTTCACATTATGTGCTCAAACAGTCCACCATTGGCATTTGTATAAAGTTATGCTCTTTCAATCAAATCCCCGAATATGAATTTGCTGTGATGCAAGGTGCCTCTTTAAATGTCTTCCATTAAATTTGTTATGTTTGTTTTGAGGTGCTGAATAGCTTTTGAATTGTTTTCGTAGAATAATTACCTCTTTACATGTCTGTGGCAAATTTCATTCAGATCGGACCATTTTACGCGAGTTATCGTGCTTAAAGACACACACATTAAAAACGCAACCCAAAACTTGATTTTATCGGTGAAGGATTATTTCCCCACAAGATCCCTGGATTTGACCCCACTATATTATTATGTTCTTTGGGGATACATACAAAGTAAGGCCTAAAAAAAAGTCACATCATATTCAGTACCTCAAAACAAACAAAAAAAATGTAATGCAAGAAATTCAAACAGGTACCTAGCAACACGTGTTCGTGAATTTGATGGAGAGAGCATAACTTCAAACAAATGCCTCTGGCGGATTTTTTGAGCATATAAGGTGAACTAAATGTTATCAAACTTAAATAATAGATTGTATAAAACGCAAAGAACCATAAAACAATACTTATTTCATATTTATATATGAATTATTCAATCTTAAAAATGGGTTGCGTTTTAAAAAAAACACCCTGTATATACCCCCAACCCCTTTGTTGAAGATACAGACTTACCCCAAGTGATATATCAAATTAAAGGGCATGAAAAAACTAGATTTATTGCAATAACTAAATTGAGATCCAATACAGAATTTTTGATATCCTCATATTTTACAATCTGACAATTAATTTAAGTGCAAATTATTTTAAATTCATCCTTCCTGCAAAAAAAATTATTGCTGGCTGAATAAATCTCTTTGATACCAGATATCTACAGATGGCATTATTTATTAATAAGTACTGACAGAATAACATGATAAAAAATACTAATCAACATAGGGGGAAGGGGATGAAATAAGGGTTGATTTTTAATTCACCACACATTCCACTGTCATTAATTAGATGTTTCCCGCTAACATCATATTTATGTCTGTGTTAATTTTGAGATGATAAATATTTGAATTTAAACGAACAATACCCTTAAAAACCGAATAACTCGAGAACGCATGAGGCAATTTGAATTTTTCTTCCACAAAAGTTTTTTCTTTTTTTTGTGCACTTTAATTTGATATGTCACAAAGGGTATGTTGCAAATTGAAAATTTCAAGTTAGAGGTTGGGGTGAGAAGGGGGGAGTTGGGGGGATAAAGTTTTCCTTTGAAATTGACTTCCCCCTGCGTTGGTAGATGTTTCCAAAAAACAGAATACTAAAATTTATTTTTGTTTCTGAATAAATTAAGAAGCAAGTTAAAAAAACACCCTGTATATGTATATATATATATATATATATATATATACATATATATATGTATATGTATATATATATATATATATATATATATACATATATATATATATACACATATCCCCGCTGCAGCAGACCTGCATACTCAGCAAATTTCAAGTGCAAAACAACATATTTCAATCCAACATTGCGATATTTTACATGATTTTGTAAGCTCCATAAGAATAACATGGGGAATGAGTATGCAGGTTTGCTGCTACGGGTATATTAAAACTGGGTGGTTTTAATTCAATATTTAGTAGATCTGAACTAGAAGGAGCCATTTACCGAGTTTTATCAAGTTATGTTGAGAAATAAGCGAAATATAGAATTTTACTTATTTCCCATAAGGTTAACATTGGGGCAACGCACTGTGTTTACCACTTTCAACATCTCGGTAAATACTAAATTGTTTATTTTTTTTAGCTGAATTCAATGGTGCCAACAAAAATTCGATACATTTTATTTTTCTATGTAAAAAACTCAAAAAACCCATTTTTGGGGGGTTTATCCCCCTTTACCCCTCCTTCCGGTGGTCCCATCGGGCTGGTTCACGAACTCGTCCGAGTGATTACCACTTTACACGTCTGTTCAAAATTTCATTCCAATCGGACCATTTTTACGGCCGCTATCATGCTAACAGACACATATATATATATATATATCTAAAAATTCGAACGAATGGTGTTTTTTGCTTCTAGGGGCCGCAAAATGAAAAGTTATCATGGTCTGGGTCTTAGGTCTTACCATGAGACCTACGGTAATAGCTTCTTCCCTATGAGGGAAATTTGCTATATATTTGTTCTATATCTACTGTGCGTCCCAAAAGTCCCGGACCGGTTCAATATCTTTTAAAGTAAGCCAGATATCAAAACAATATTTTGCATACCTTTTAGTACTAAAAAAACTACTTTTTGATGTATGTGTCATTTCTGCCCCTGCCCCCAAAATTTTAAATGTAAACCCCCATTCTGCGACTGCTTATTTTAAAGGGCTTGTTAAAAGAAACACTATGCCGCAAACCGGAGGTCGATATCATGCTCTAGTCCAAAATGGCGGTCATTCAAAAATTTAAAAATGCCATGCGTCAATGAAAATTGAGTATTTTCTGTGTTCAGCAATTCACATTTAAATCGAATAAGAACTACCAGAACACATATTAACAACTCAAAAGATAAAAAATTATAATTTCTTGTTGCCATCATCAAGGCTCAACCCTCCAAAATGGTTTGGGGGGGGGGGTTTGTCCAACAAACTCCAATATCAACTCACATCGTATGACCACTCGTTTTAATATGCTGAATGAGTAAAAAAATAAGTCAAAGCTTGTTTTAATAAAATTTCAAAAAAATTAGTTATTTTTGTGGCGAATATTTGGTACTTCATGTACGAGGGTTTTCCTAAAAGATAACACATAGACGACCCACCGCAAGTATCGACCTTTGCCGCTGAGTCAAACGTCGCATCAAGGCGGATACTTATTAGTAACTTTTTTTACTAAATTGAGTATTTTCTGCGCTCGGCAATTCACATTTTAATCGAATAAGAATCACCAGAACACATTTTAACTACTTAAAAAAAACAAAAATAATAATTTTTCTTGTCATCATCAATGCTCAACCCTCCAATATGGTTTTGGGGGGGGGAATCCCTACAAAATTTATAAGTATTAGGTAACTTTTTTGAAATTTCATTAAAACAAGCTTTGGCTTATTTTTTACTCAGCAAATTAAAATGAGTGGTCATATGATGTGAGTTGATATTGGAGTTGGTTGGACAACCCCCCCCCCCAAACCATTTTGGAGGGTTGAACCTTGATGATGACAACAAGAAATTATTATTTTTGTATCTTTTAAGTAGTTAAAATGTGTTCTGATGATGCTTATTCGATTTAAATGTGAATTGTCGAACACAGAAAATACTCCATTTTAATTGACGGACGGCATTTTTAAATTTTTAATGGTCGCCATTTTGGACTGGAGCATGATATCGACCTCCGGTTTGCGGCATTGTGTTTCTTTTAACAAGCCCTTTAAAATAAGCAGTCGCTCGATGGGGGTTTACATTAAAAATTTTGGGGCTACCCCCCCCCCAAAATCCAATTTTGGGGGCGGGGGCAGAAATGACACAAACATCAAAAAGTATTTTTTTTGTACTAAAAGGTATGCGAAATATTGTTTTGATATCTGGCTTACTTTAAAAGATATTAAACCGATCAGGGACTTTTGGGACACAGTATATACCTATTTGTCTATAGATATCTATTTGTCTCAAGAAACAGGTAATATTTACTTATTTAGTTTGCTATGGATTTTTTGTGACCATTATTCCTCTTTAACTACTGGGTCGATTTGAATAATTTAGGTGTCGTTGGAAAGTGTTTCGCAGGTAGTTTTGCACGAAATAAAATTTATGAAGATTAGACTAAAGGGAATGGCACCAGACGCCCTTAAAGTTTTGTGGTTGTCCATAAGATCTAACATAGGAATATAAATTTCAATAAAGCAGCTGAATAGAGTAAACCAAGTTTTACAGCTAAGCCACGCGTTACTGGAATTGAAAGCATTGATTACATATACTTAAACAGACTTAAAGCATTCATTTATGTGCCATTTTAGTTTGGGTTAAGATTAAGAAGGGTTATAATTTAGTAACAGAAACTAAACTACAGAAATTTAAAAAAAAATAACGTAAAATCTATTAAATTAATTGTCATTTTTAGCGAATTTCCTCTATAGGGAAGAAGCTATTACCGTAGGTCTCATGGTAAGACCTAAGCCCGAGACTATGATAACTTTTCGTTTTATGCAAAAACGAAGCAAAAAACACCATTCGTTCTAATTTCTATACATCTATCTATCGATCTATATATATATATATATATATATATATATATATATATATATATATATATACAGTTTGTAAAAAAAGTCCCGGAACGGCTAAATATTTTTTGAACAGAATTAGTTTGAGAAATAAAACTTTACACATTCACTCCTATGTAAAAAATCTACTTTCTGAGGTACGCGCCGACTTTTGGCCCCCGGTGGGGGGCGGCCCACAAGGAGTCGGCACAAAATCTTAAATGTAAGCATAGGTCGATATGCACATCATTTAAAAGGGCTAATCAAGTAGAGTTCAATGTCGCAAACCGGACTTCAAAAGGTCCATTCGTTACAAAATGGCGGCTGATCAAAAATCTAAAGGAAATACACAGTGTTCGTTCAAAGATTGCTTAAAAATTGTTTACAGACTATGTCTGAAGTATGTGAGACCTAAAATCCTATATTTTAGGGTGTCGTAGAGGATATTACCTCCAAGGGGGGATGGCCCACAAGGAGTCGGTACAAAATCTTAAATGTAAGCATAGGTCGATATGCACATGATTTGAAAGAGCTAATCAAGTAGAGATTAATGCCGCAAACCGCACTTCAAAAGGTTAATTTCTTACAAAATGGCGGCTGATTCAAGTTTTCAACAAAAGTTCATAGGTTTAGGTTTGCTGGGAGGAGGGGGGTGGAATAAAAGTTTTAATAAATCAAATTGCGTAACTAACCTAAGCCTACGTTTTTTTGTTAAAAACCTAAATCACCCGCCATTTTTTAGCCAGTAATCCTTTTGAAATGCGGTTTGCGGCATTGAATTTTATTTGATTACACCTTTAAAATGATGTGCATAATGACCCATGCTTACATTTAAGATTTTGCACCGACTCCTCGTGGGCCGTGCCCCATTGGAGCTAACATCCTCTTCGGCACCCAAAAAAATAGGCTTTTAGGCCTGACATTCAATTCCGGAGTTTGGATTCTCCAGACAGGCTGTGAACAATTTTCTAGACGATATTTAGGCGAAAACTTTGTAATTCTATTAGATTTTCGATCAGCTGCCATTTTGTAACGAATGGACCTTTTGAAGTGCGGTTTGCGGCATTGAACTCTACTAGAAGAGCCCTTTAAAATGATGTGCATATCGACCTATGCTTACATTTAAGATTTTGTACCGACTCCTTGTGGGCCGTCCCCCCCGGGGGCCAAGAGTCAGTAAACACCTCAGAAAGTAGTTTTTTTACATAGGAGTGAATATGCAAAGTTTGATTCCTCAAACCAATTCGGTTCAAAAAATATTCAGCCGTTCCGGGACTTTTTTTACACACTGTATATGTGTGTGTGTGTGTGTGTGTGTGTGTGTGTGTGTGTGTGTGTGTGTTTTGTGTGTGTGTCTGTCAGCACGATAGCGGCCGTAAATATGGTCCGATCTTAATGAAATTTGGAACAGACATGTAAAGTGGTAATCGATTGGCCGGGATCGTGAACCAGCCCGATCGCACCCCCGGAAGGGAGGGTAAAGGCAAGGCCACACTACACTACAGGCCGGAGTCTCCCCCCCTCCTCCCTGATGCCACGTCACAACACCGGCCGAACTCCTAGCGCTGTGTTGGAAATAACAACTAAAATCATATGAAAATCGTAAACATTTACCAAAAAATTATGACATTAGAACATCGAAATGAAAACAATAAGAAACAAAACTGTCAAATTTCCAATAAATCATCTGATGAAAAGTAAACAAATTACTTGCCTGTAATGTTTACCGGTTTTCAAGTTAATGGAATAAAGTCTTGTTTTCTTTAAAATTATTTTCGACTGCATTTGGTTGTACATTAATTAATGCAGTTTTGAAAAAATAATGGTTTCTAAACGAAAACTTAAACGAATTACTTAGGGCACGATAGTTTTAAGTGTGCGGCAGTGAATCGCCATAAGAGTACATTATAAAAGCGTCTGCGATTTCGTCTGATAATGTGACGTCACCACAAAAGGACTCCGGCCTGTACTGTAGTGTGGCCTTGGTAAAGGGGGATAAACCCCCCAAAAAATGGGTTTTTGAGCAATTTACATAGAAAAATAAAATTTATCGAATCTTTGTTGGCACCATTGAATTCAGCTCAAAAAAACAATCATTTAGTGTTTTGAATCATTGCTCTATGTCCATTGGTTACTGAGATATTGAAAGTGGTAAACACAGTAGGCCTACGTTGTCCCAATGTTAACCTTATGAGGAATAAGTAAAATTCTATATCTCGCTTATTTCTCAATATATCCGGATAAAACTTGGTTTGTGGCTTCATGTAGATGAGATCTAATGTATTTTAGTCTAAAATCCCCGAAATTTCAATTTTTGTGGCAGCAAACCTGCATAATCATTCCTCATGTTATCCTTATGGGAAATAAAAATATTCTATATCTTACTTATTTTTTAACATTTCTTGACAAAACTTGGTATATGGCTTCTTCTAATTAAGATATACTAAATAATGAATTAAAATCAACCAGTTTTAACTTACCTGTTGCAGCAAACTTGCATACTCATTCCCCATGTTATTCTTATGGAGATTACAAAACATGTCAAATCTCGCTAAGTTGGATTGAAATATGTTGTTTTGCATTCAAAATTCGCTAAGTATGCAGGTCTGCTGCAACGGGGGTATTTCACAATATAATTTACTTGTAGCCCAGTCACTTTAGGAGATAACATAGACATGAAAGATGTAAGTCTGATTTTTTGTATGGTGATAGAGTAGCATAAGAAGAGTGTTTTCTGAAAGTTCCCCGGATTTCCCCCCCTTGCTTCCCCCATTTCCCCCATCGCTTCCGAAACAAAGCTTGAAAATGCAGTGTTTTCCTAAATCGCCTTTATCTTTTGACCTAAACAAGTTATCAGGATATAATGGTTTTCTTTAGATTCCTCATAAAATTTCCTATCAGAAAATGACCTTACAGTTATTAATATCTCATTCGGTTTATAGTCCAGGCAACGAAAGGTTATAGAGGGAATTGCATGGATCACAATTTTTGACTTTGTAACTTTGTTTGGACTAGTTAGGAGTAAAACATATCAAAAGTCCCCGCCCTTAGCCCTTGAGCCGGCTGGTCTGGAAGGGCCTAAAGGTACAATTTTTTGGTTTTCCTAAATATCTTGAAAACTATCAACTTTTAGTATTCCCTATTAAATTTTAAAATTAAAGAAAATTAAATTTCCTGTAAGAAAAATATATAATATGTCTTCTTTGGTCCAACCTTTATAAGGTAAGCACTAATTTTATTAATATTTTTAAAAATAGCCCTTCCGTAAGAATACATGTAAATTTGGGGGTAACTTAGATGCCCAATTGGGCAAAGCTTTTTTCACCTAAAGAAAATGAACAGCATTCAGGAAATATTGATAAAATTTCCAGTAATTTGACACCTCAATCATAAAAAGTGGTCTAAAATTAAGGTGTTGGCGAGATTACAAAAAACGTTATTTTTCAAGGAATTATTTCAATTTGTTATAATTTCTTGAAAAATAACGTTTTTTGTGAGCTCGCCAACGCCTTAATTTTAGACAAATTTTTATGATTTAGGTGTCAGATTAATGGAACTTTCGTCAATATTTCCTGAATGTTGTTCATTTTCCTTTAGGTGAAAAAACTTTGCCCAATTGGGCATCTGAGTTACCCTAAAATTTACATGTATTCTTATGGAAGGGCTATTAGCGAATTTCCTTAAAGGAATATTAGCGAATTTCCTTAAAGGAATAAGCTATTACGGTAGTACTCATGGTAGGACCTAAGCCCAAGACCATGTTAACTTTTCATTTAGGGGTCCCCAGAAGCAAAAAACACCATTCGTTCGAATTGTTATATATATATATATGTCTGTTAACAATATAGCGGCTGTAAATATGGTCCGATCTTAATGAAATTTGGTACAGACGTGTAAAGTGGTAATCAATTGGACGAGTTCGTGAACCAGCCCAATCGGACCACCGGAAGGGGGGGTAAAGGGGGATAAACCCCCCAAAAATGGGTTTTTTGAGTTTTTCACATAGAAAAATAAAATTTATCAAATTTGTGTTGGCACCATTGAATTCAGCTCAAAAAAACAAACAATTTAGTATTTTGAATTACTGCTCTATGTCCATTGGTTACCGAGATATTGAAAGTGGTAAACACAGTACGTTGTCTCAATGTTAACCTTATGGGAAATAAGTAAAATTCGATATTTCGCTTATTTCTCAACATATCTTGATAAAACTTGGTAAATGGCTTCTTCTAGTTCAGATCTACTAAATATTGAATTAAAACCAACCAGTTTAAACATACCTGTAGCAGCAAACCTGCATACTCATTCCCCATGTTATTCTTATGGAGCTTACAAAAACATGTCAAATCTCGCTATGTTGGATTGAAATATGTTGTTTTGTACTTGAAATTCGCTGAGTATGAAGGTCTGCTGCAACGGGGGTATTTATATATATATGTCTGTTAACACGATAGCGGCCGTAAATATGGTCCGATCTTAATGAAATTTGGTACAGACGTGTAAAGTGGTAATCACTCGGACGAGTTCGTGAACCAGCCCGATCGGACCACCGGAAGGGGGGGTAAAGGGGGGTAAACCCCCCCAAAAATGGGTTTTTTGAGTTTTTCACATAGAAAAATGAAATTTATCAAACCAGTTTAATATTTAATATTGAATTAAAACCAACCAGTTTAAACATACCTGTAGCAGCAAACCTGCATACTCATTCCCCATGTTATTCTTATGGAGCTTACAAAAAACATATCAAATCTCGCTATGTTGGATTAACATATGTTGTTTTGCACTTGAAATTCGCTGAGTATGCAGGTCTGCTGCAACGGGGGTATTTTTTAAAATATTAATAAAATTAGTGCTTATCTTGTAAACAGTTGGACCAAAGTAGACATATTATATATTTTTCTTACAGGAAATTTAATTTTCTTTAATTTTAAAATTAAAGAAAAATTAAATTAAAAATTAAATAGGGAATACTAAAAGTTGATAGTTTTCAAGATATTTAGGAAAAACCAAAAAATTGTACCTTCAGGCCCTTCTAGCCCAGCCGGCTCAAGGGCTAAGGGCGGGGACTTTTGATATGTTTTACTCCAAACTAGTCCAAACAAAGTTACAAAGTCAAAAATTGTGATCCATGCAATTCCCTCTATACCTTTTTTTGTGCATTCAATGCCTGGACTATTAGTTCATCATAATGATAGATACAACATATTATTTAACTTTTACCATAACAATTTATATAACGTCAACCCTTATGGTAGGTTAGCTTGACGGCATAACGTTTGAAACAAAACTTTTTATTTATTTCATAAGCTTAACAATGATATATAAGAACCTTGATTTGCATTTAAATTGTTATCGGAAAAGCCATCTAAATGCAGGCTCCTCAGTAGTCGCGGCACTGATTCGGCGTGTCATCCCGCATTGGCATAAAAAATTACAGAATAAAAATATATGATTTTAGAAGAATTGTTTTGAGGTTGTTTCTGCGTTTTTCTGTTACACTTTACGTGCTTACCAACATACTAAATGTTAGCCAAAGTTTGACCACCGGAAGTGCCTTGATTTCAAGATAGCGCCCAAGATGGTGTCAAAAATTTAGTAAATTTAGTAAATCTTGAATTTATTAAATTAATTGATATCAAAGTACGCAATTAAATCTGGTGCTATTATATCACCACCTACAATTGAAATGTGGTAAGAACTTTACTTTGACTGGGTGAAAATGATTCGCCGCCATCTTGGATCCGCCATATTGGGTGAGGTATTTTTTTCAAATGCAACCAAAGTTCTGTGACACATCATTACAAACTAGATTTTCACGCTGATTGCAATGCTGAAATCCTATTTTTAAAATATCAGTTTGTTTTCAAGATATAACCAACCAAATTAATATTATTCCTTATACATCCTTAAGAATAATGTTTCGACAAATAACAGTTATGGGATTATATTTTCTATAGCTCCTGCCCTAAACAAAGCATGAGGTTATGTAAGGAAACTTGCATAAAATAATATAAATATAATTCATCTTCTTGTGCATTACAAACTGCTGAAAACAAAGAATGGTTCATAATTTTGATTTTGTTTGCTATAAAGGTGATTTGTTTTATTTGAATTTAACTTCTTACGGTCAAAATTGAAATTTGATTAAGATTTTTCTTGTTGAATTTGAACTTGTTCCAAAGTCTTCAAAAAATTTGGATCGTTCCTTTTTGTTTAATATACAGTCCAAATATTTCTATGTTTTTATTTTTGTATTTTTCTTGAAAACATTGTTCGGTTGGCGAGTAAATAGCTTTATTTTCTTTGTTTACCTTTCCTAGTTGTTCTTGACTGAACTCAAACCTAACCGTTGCGTTGGATCTATTATATATCCTATTAACTCTTTCCAGTCAATTGCAATTATGTCAATGCTTCTTATATAGGGCCGGCGACAGGGGGGCAGGGGGGCAAGTTCATAGGGGCCCGGGCTTGCAGGGAGCCCGGAAACACCAAAAAAGGGGCCGAAGCGGCTGAAAAGGGGCCAAAAAGCACAGGAAACAAGTAAAAAAGTCACCAGGTCTCAGGGCCCGGGGTTGTAAATTGCACAGGGGCCGGAAAATCCTGTCGCCGGGCCTGTTCTTATAGATTCGTTATCAGCAACAGAATGTATCTCTTCATACACTTCAAAATATTTACACTCTTTTGTAAATAAATACATCCTTTAATATATTTAACTATTTTTATTTAGGGGCATACACCATCCGTTATAAAAGAGACTAACTTTTAATATGGTCTAAAATGACTTACAATGTTATTGGCTTGTATTTTAATCGATTAATTGGTTAAATCGGGTTAGTGTGAGGCAAGTTATAGGCCTTTAACTAAACAGAAATATTGTAAAAAAATAAATTTTGCATTAAATGAAGGATTATAACTAGTCTGAAAATTGTCTGATTTATTTAAATTATCAACAGCTCATATGAGCACCGATTATTTACTGAGAGATTTAAAACCAAAACGAATTTTCTGTCTCTTCTAGAACCTGAGCTATTCAAATCGCAGTTAAAATAAGTCTTAGAGAAATACAATTTTACGTTCAATTATAAAAGACAACTATTCTCTAACTGGCCTGATTCAAATGAATAGTTTATAAAACTGAAATCGTCATACAGTGTTTTGAGGCTAAAATTAACTTCATGCGTTGTTTAGAACCGGATTCATAGGGAAAATAATACCATAACTGTTATGGTCGAAACATCATTCATAAATATGTGTAGGGGAGAATATTAATTTTATTGGTTATATCTTGAAAACAAACTGATATTTCCAAAAATGGATTTTAGCATTGCAATCAGCGTGAAAATCCAGTTTGTAATGATGTGTCACAGCGCTCTGGTTGCATTAAAAAAATACGTCACCCAATATGGCGGATCCAAGATGGCGGCGAATCATTTTCACCCAGTCAAAGTAAAGTTCTTACCACATTTATATTATTGGTGGTGATATAATAGCACCAGATTTACTTGCATACTTTGACATCAATTAATTTACTAAATCTTTAATATTTTTGACACCATCTTGAAAATAAGGCACTTCCGGTGGTCAAACTTTGGCTAAGTTTTTAATACGTTGTTAAGCACGTGAAGTATGTCAGAAAAACGCATAAATAACCTCAAAGAAATTCTTCTAAAATAGTCATACATTTTTATACTATAATATCTTTTGCCAATGTGAGATGATACGCCGAATTAGTGCCACGACTTCTGTGGAGCCTGCATTTCGATGGCTTTTCCGATAACAACTTTAATGCAAATAAAGGTTTTTGTATATGGTTGTAAAGCTTATGAAATAAATAAAAAGCTTTGTTTGAAACGTATGTCGTCAAGCCAACCTAAACCTAAACCATAAGGGTTGACGTTATATACATTTTTATAGTAAAAGTTAAATAACGTTGAGTCTATCATTATGATGAACTATTCAGAATGAGATAATAATACATTAAGGTTATTTTCTGATAGGAAATTTTATGAGGAATCTAAAGAAAATAATTATATCCTGATAACTTGTTTAGGTCAAAAGATAAAGGCGATTTAGGAAAACACTGCATTTTCAAGCTTTTTTTCGAAAGCGATGGGGGGAATGGGCGGGGAAGCAGGGGGGGAAATTCGGGGAACTTTCAGACAACACTCTTCTTATATTACTCTATCACAATGCCAAAAATCAGACTTACATCTTTCATGTCTAAGTTCGCCCTCTTTTCTATCTAAAGTTACTGGGCTATTGTTCGTTATCCATTTAAAACCAACCCATTTAAAAACATGTGTGTGGTATAAACAAGCTTGCAGTCGATTTCCAAATAACCGTTTTTTTACTTTCTCCCCCCTATACATAGTATATGGAGAAAGTATTGTTTTCGTCAAAATTCTCGAATTTGAGTTGTTAGTGGATATATTCGTTTTAGTGCTCCCTGAATCCAAAAGAGTGGTTTGTGGTGTGGTGTCTGTCTGTCTGTGTGTGTGGATGTATGTGTGGATGTAAACAAAGCTAGAGACGACACCAGCGGTCCGATTTTCATGAAATTTGGCATGTAGGTATAAAGCCGTGGTATCTCCAGGCGTATTTTTCATTTTTTGAATTTTTGATTTTTAAGAGTATTTACCGCATGAAAACTCATAAAAAAATGACAAAAATCCACATTTCTTAAAAAACGGCTCTAACAATTTTTTAAAAATTTCATGGTTTTTAGTGCTTAAGATGACAAACAAAATGACACCACCTGCATGTCTGTAAAAATTCAGGTTCAGACGTTATGGGGCTTTAAGTGTTAAAAATTCATATTTTTGAAATTTCACAAAATTGGTAACCTCTAAAGAAAATATACTTGCAACAATTAAATTTGACTTGAAAAACTAAATAATCTAGTATTTTGAATCATTAGTTTACGTCAACTGGTTGCGGAGATAATTAATCTTTTAGTTCGGCGGTAAACGCAGTGCGTTGTCTAATGTTATTCTTATGGCAAATATTTAAAAACCGATATCTCCGTTATTTACTAACCGATTTTGATAACATTTGGTATATATCTGTGTGATAATTAATTGTTTATTTTTTGTATTTCACTAATTATGTTTTCTGGATTTAAATATGACTTGAAGGGAGAAAGTATGTGTCAGTTTCCTGATACCATTTATTCTTTTATTGCATTGCCTGTAATAATTATTTAATTTATTCTAATGATTTAAGTATGACAAAGGCTCCTTGGTGATCTCGATTGATGTAAATTTTTCTTGTAGTTGATGGTGATGGTTTATATGATTTTTTGGTGAGTAATGATCTAAAAATTAAAATGTAGTAGCCGTATTAAGGCGCTCAATCAAGTTGATTAAATATAACAGTTTATAAGGTTTTCATTAAACAATTTTTATTTTGTTCAACTGTGATGTGTTAGTTGTAATTTTGTAAAAAATCCATATTATTAAAAAATATATATCTTTAACAAATATTTTGGTAGTAAGTGATGTCTGTGGTTGTAGTAAGGATGTTCTATATTATAACCTTGAACTATCTTTAATTTAACCTAAATCAAATCATTTCCTGAAAGATGATAGAGTATTAGGCCTAACAAGAAATATTGTTTATTAAGAACGTAAGTATTTACTTACGTTCTCATTATTACTGGAAGTGACTTTGAAATATAACTATATCATTAATCATTCATTCTTTTAATCATTCTTTGGTGAGACAGGTACCTCATGGAGGACGTTACCCTGAATATGAGTGAAGGATGAGTGTGATGATCGTGATGATAGTGGCGCGATCTTGTAGCCTTGTTACTGACTAAGGTTGGAACGTTCCTAAGACAGTAACTATGATAAAACTATTAATAAAATAGTTCAACGATACTATACCATAGTTATTTTTATTTAGAAGTCAATACATGACGATTGCTCGATTCCGAGCAACGCGTTTACTAGTAATGTATTAAAACTACTGATTGGTACACTACTCTTAAGTTAGCCTATGTGAATGGTAAGAAATTGCATAATGACATTTTATAGTCAAAATCATCTATTCAGGATCCAGAAGTGACAAGTGGTAGTTGTTTATTATTATTTATATTTTATACCAGCAGATACCCGTGGCTTCGCCCGCTGAAAGATTTGATTTAAAAAAAAAAAACCATACTTTGATTGCAATACGCAATTTTTACCTTTAACAAATTACCACATGAACAGTTTAGTTTTATCCATATAGTATATCTGTGAGCTATAAATTTGTAAGCGTTTGGTTATACCCCAGGTTTAAATGAGAAGTTAAATAGTATATTACGTTACTAGGCCGGGAAGTACTATTTTGCCGGATGAGCATGATAGTTCCCGCGCGAGCAAAAGTGAGTGCGGGATTTTCATGCGAGTACGGCAAAACTTCCCGGCCGTGTAACATATGATATTTTTCATCATACTACGCCAAAAAACATACTTTCAATCATAACGTAGTCCTTGCATAAACATACGTTCCTCAATCCTTCAAACCTAACCTATAACAAACAGAACAAACATTTGCTACGGATGCAGTGCTGCCACTACATAGACTACATTCCTCTAAAAAGTAACCAATAAACAAGCATTAAACGTCGGTTTGCTGCAAATCAGCTAATTGTTTACTTCCGTTCTTTCCGGCCTAGGCTGGATAAGAATTTATCCGGCCTTGGCCGGCAGTGTGTAACTTTCGCGCCAACAAAAAGGAACTGAAAACAGATTTTTCCGTGTTAGTATGATGAAAACTTATTACTTCAGAATCTTTTACTTTCTTTAAGACGGGCAAATGCCATGAATTGGCCACCAATTGCCAACCAACTTTAATTAATCAATATAGTCGTAAATTTCTTAAATGGCCTATAATCCATCTTTGAACATAAAATTGGGTTTCCATTAGTATTTAGATAAAAATACCATTAATTATACCATTGCCATTTCGGGGTTAAAATCATAATTTTCACTGCACCTAGTGCACACAGTGCACTTACTTGAATCCTGTCGGCCAGTTTGACTGATGAGAATGCTACGTTCATAAGACCGTCCTCATAATTAGACCAGTTCGTAAACTGTAAACCAAACAAACATTGTGGCTCGGATCCCACGTTAAAATGCAGGTCCCTTAGCTGCCATTGGCTAGTTGGGCTATTAATTAACAGTCCTGTCTACGGAACATATCGGCCTTAGTCAGTAACAAGACTATAAGATCGCGCCACAATCATCCTTCTCTCATCTGTCATTCTTACTTTGCTTAAAATACCTACCTGGGCTGGTCGCCATTTTAAGCAATGTATAATGTCAGGATACAAATCTCTTCAATGACAATAAATAACACTAAGGGTAAACCCTAGACTTAACATTGAATTTAGCTTTTTTAATAGAGAGAAAATTGCAAGAAAAATATAAAATGAATGTATTACCAAAAAATGAGGATCGGAATTCCCCTAAAATTTGCTCAAATACGTTGAAGATCGGATCATTCGTGTGCTAGAGAGAATATATGGTAGAAATTGTAAATTCTTTTGAAACTTGAAGCCCCTTTGGCCACTCAAACCCTTTTAACTTTTAATTTTGAAAACCTAATTTCTATTGGAAGCTTTATACTCTGAATGGAATGGCCTTGCAGAGTTTTAAGATTATAGTTCGAGTACTTCTGGCGGTCCATAAAACGCGAGTGGTTAAGTAGTATGACAAAATATATCGTTGTTGGCCACAATAGTTCTGTATAGATTTTGTCTTTTGCAAATGGAATTTTGAATCAGTTTTGCATCTTGAAAATATTCCATATACTTTCTATCTACAATTTGTCATCTCATATCTTTTAAAAACTGAATTTGAATTTTAAGCCATTTTGAATTTGATGATTAACTTTGTCTCAGCCTTTTGATAGAAAGTATTTTTAGATTATTTCTCAGGACGCATCTATAGTCTATAAGTAATATCTGTGTCAAGGTCCATGGCCAAAAGCCTTACAGTTTTTGAGAAAATAAACTTTAAAAACAAAAAGTGGCTGCCATTTTGAATTTCATGATGCACTCTATTTTAGCCTTTTGAGAAATAATATTTTAAAATCCCTTCTTAGCACACATCTGGAGCCTTTAAGGGATATTTGTGCCAAGTTTCATGATCTTGAGTCTTATAGATTTCGAGAAACTGTAATTTTGAGTGAGCGAGTGAGTGAGTCAGCCAGTCAACCGTTTTGGCTTTTATATATTTGGATTTATATTTTTACTTATATTATTAGGGGTTTTACGCCAAGGGCAAAAGATTATATGGTTTATGCCACCTTTTTTCAATGGTGGGCGAAGCCATCGGGGAACAGCTGGTAAATACATGAATTATTTAGATAACTCATGAAAAATATTTTGAATAAAATTAGAGGATGGTTTTTAGTCCAAGCTTCGTTTGACGTATGAGCGACGTATGAGCCCTTGAGTCCATACGTGTTGTGACATTCATATAATAACTGTATTCATCTAGAGGACTTTCAGTACTGAAGGTTAAAGTGTCAATTACTTAAAACAATTATTGCTGGATTCAACTTGGCCGTCCAGCGACCACATAGTACAAATAGACGGAGCACATGAGGCGCGACTTGAAGCGTAAATTTGCCTCTAGTCCCTATGCATGGAAAAACAAAGTACGTAAACAATTACAAATACGGTATCAAATTAAAGGTCTGAATCTCAGAATTACTATACTACCAAATATAAATAAATGGTTTTCAGGAAGTTTACCCATCGTAAACATTGTTAACCTAGAAGCTTGTCCTGACATTTTTTTAGAGAAGCTGCCGCCACGGAATGCACCTGAAACGTTTCTATGATGGGTAAACTGCTTCAAAATCATTTATAATAGGTACCATAGTAATTGTGAGATTAAGACATTTAATTTGATACCACATTTGTATTTTTGTAGTGGAACATATTTTCGAAAACAGCAGTTTGGGATTGATTTCGTTTTTATGCAGGCGCCGCACGGGTAAACTCTCCCACAATAACTAAGTTATCAACCAAACTACGGCAGCTATTTTTGCAAAAATACTATTAAAAAAATTCAACTCTTTAGCAAAAATTTTCACAGTTTTTTATTTTACCTGATCAAAAAAATAAAAAAGTAGCATCCAACTACTTTTGTTCACGTAAAGTTTTAAAGTTTAATAAAAACTTTTGACTTTTTATCAATTTTTAAAATAGAAAGAAAATTATTTTTCAAATACGACTGATACGATTGATTCTTTGCTGTTCAAAAGTAAAGAACTCTTCACATGCAAAATTTCAACCTTAAGCCTCAATGCTAAATGGTATAAACTACCAGTTATTTGAAACATGAGCACTGTCAGATCACGCGGTTTCGGGCGCCGTTTTATGTTTCTATACTAGACAAAATGGTGGCCCAGGCTTCATTTGCTGTAATGCAAGTACGGACTAATGTTCCTATGTAATGTACGGACTATATTCCTATGTAATGCTATGCTCCGTCTATTTGTACTATGTGGTCGCTGGGCCCGTCTAAAGGCAGTCTACGAACTCAGTGAATTTATAAAGGAGATAAATCTTTCATCTTTGAATACATTAAGAAAGATTTCCGTTTATAATATTACATCATATTAATAAGACAAAGGTAAAGTTTTGTTCATTATTTACCTTTCAACAAAAGGGAATTGGACAAGGAAATATTTCTTTTTCATTACTGTAATAAGTCAAAGTCAAAATAAATTTATTCTCCATGAATACGTATACAATTTCACAATGAAACACAATATCATGAGAAAGGTCCCCGCATAGGTAAACCTGTGCGCGGGGGCCGAATCCTAAGCAGTCACTCTTTTTTTTTAATTAACGTTAGTTATTAAAATTATAAAAAAAATGTACCTACAATGGTTTTTTAAGCTTACATTAAGTATAATGCTTAATACAACGGATGGTAATTACATGGAAGAGAGATGACAAATACACCAAATTAAAAAATAAATAAATAAAAGACCCAACGGGTAAATGATTATATGAATGCATTGGCAATAGTAAATTGGCGGAGGAAATCAGGTACTTGAGTGAAGTGCACAAGCATATTCGCAAATACACACACAGACATATACTAACACGCATGCACCTGGCAATACTCTATCACGAGCTCAACAAACAATGCTCTCACATGAGGCAATATCAAATTCACAAGCTTAACATCCATGCACTACATTTACTTCCTCATCCTCTTAAGCATTTGCAAGCATGCACACAAGCACAAGCATGCACACAAGACACAAGCATACAACACACACTCATGCACATTCTCACACAATTCATGTTACATTCACACACCACCTTAATGATCAGAGTCATGTGACAAAACAAAATATGAGAAGGAATCAAACTATGACCAGAACCGACAATCATGTTGTAGCGTATCCAATATCGACTTATGCAACATAAACAGATGTAACCAAGTCCATGGCGGCACCCTACCAATCATAATGAGCCAATTAACAACTCTTTTTTTGTAGCTTATCAAGCTTAAAGTGTCTGAAAATCTGAGGTCAAACGGTAACTTTTGGTGAATTATGTGGGCTAAATAAAAGGGATTTATGGAATTTACAGATTTCGTAATTCTTGGAGTTGTTATTCCTCCTCGCGTTTGATGTCGGGTCGGATATAGATGAGGTGTTTTCTCCAAAAAATTAAACTGCCTTTTATAGCCAAACAAAAGTAATGATTTGATAAATAGCTGTCTTACATCTAATACCTTAAATATTTCAAATAAGTTTTCAGTAGGAAATCTAAAAGATTTATTAAGAGCTGCTTTGATAATAGCTTTTTGAGTTATTTGTAATGGATAAATGACATATTCGTAAGACCCACCCCAAACAAGAATACCATATTGAATTAAAGACTGAACATAAGCATAGTACACAGTTTTTAAGCGAGTTTCATCAAGAACACGAGATAATACTGATAACATGTAAACACATTTTCTAAGTTTATTATTTATGTACTGAGTGTGGGCAGCCCAAGTGATTCTATTATTAAACATGATACCTAAATATTTGTATTTTGAAACCCGTTCAATTACCTCACACCGACAATTTAGGCCATCACAAGTGTGTAATACAAGATTTTTATCAACAGGGTCCCCAGCTGCCCTCAGAGAAACCGCCATGTACTTGGTTTTACTGACATTTACTGTCAACCTGTTCTGGTCAAACCAGCGCTTTACAGTGAGCAGTCCACGCTCAGCATGACCGTATACGTCATCCCAAGTGTCGCCTTCAAAGAGGAGGGCCGTGTCATCTGCGTATAAGTACATGGATCCATCAACCAAACACACTCTTCCAAGATTATTTACATATATTAAAAATAGTAACGGTCCAAGTGTACTACCCTGAATTATCCCATAATTAATCGCTCTTTGATCACTTTCATTGCTGTTAATTGAAACTAATTGCTGTCTGTCTGATAGATAACTTCTAAACCAATTAAGCTCTTTATCTTTGATTCCCATACATGAAAGTTTTTTTAACAGTAAATTCCTATCCAAAGAATCAAATACCTTAGCTAAGTCTATAAATATCAACAAAATACGTTTATTTTTGGCAATCAAATTGTGAAGTTTATTAGTTATATTGAATAATGCATCTTCAGCAGTCAAATCCTTCCTAAAACCAAACTGATTTTCAAAAATTAATTTATTTGCAAATAAATATTGAGAAAGTTGTTTAGTTACACATTTTTCTAAAACTTTAGATAATACACTAAGTAACTAAATTGGCCGATAGTTAATGACAACCCCTTTCGCCCCTCCTTTAAACAGTGGAATAACTTTCGCTTCTTTGAAAATATCTGGAAATATGCCTTGTGAAAGACTGCAGTTTATAACGTGTAACAATGGGAATTTCAAAAGGTCAAAATTATTTTTAATAATATCTGCCATGATCCCATCTACACCCGGTGCTGACCCTCCTCTCAGTTCGCGAACACAAGCTGCTAGCTGCCCCTCCGAGACAGGTTCAAGCTTAAAGCGCGCCTCTACCTGGAACAGCTCGTCGTTAAGTTCGAGACCCGCTGCCGGAGTCGGGACTCGGCTAGCGAGATCTGCGCCAACATTTACAAAATACTCATTTAATCTATTTGCAATTTGGATTTCAACGCTTTCCTCCGCATTAATTTTTACGTTATCAAAATGTTGGACCGGAAAGCATGAGTTTTTTTTTCTTTTGACCCGATATTTCGTTAATGTGCTTCCACATCAATTTAGGATTCCCCAAAGAATCATTAATTGCTTTTTTGTAATAATCAGTTTTAGCCGTTTTTAAAAGTGTGCACAACATATTCCGGTAATTTTTGAACTGGTTAATGAGAACTGTATTGAATGGCTGACGTTTTACACGACTACTAATTTTATCTCTGTGCCTTATTGATGTTAGGAGGCCCCGAGTCATCCAGGGCTTTAAATTGGTCATTTTATGTGAAACAATGATAGGTTTTGAAGAAACATTTATATTATTTTTAATGATATTTACTAATAATGTGGCGGAGTCATTAGCGTTAATAGAACCCACAACGGAGTCCCAACTTTGTTTACTTAGAAAGTTTTGAAAAGTATTGTTATCAATCTGTGTTTTAATTAAGTTAAAATTACTACTCGGAGTTTTTTGATTTACAAACCATTCACAAAAAACAAGGAAATGATCAGTGATTGAAGATTTAATTACGGCTGAAGATATGTTGTCTGTACATCTAGCGTCAGTAAAACAATGATCGATAGAACTTTTTGAAAAGGCAGTGACTCGCGTTGGTTTATCAATACAAGCAACAAAACCAGCAGAATAGAGAACATCTAGATAACGTTCCGCGAGCAGTGAGCTATTGTCCTCAAGAATGCAGCAGTTTACATCCCCGAGAAACCAATGCACGCGATCATGCGGCCGATTCTCGCAGTACCGCTCAAGGTCTTCGATAAAAAGTTCAAGAAACCTGTAATACAATTTCTTTAAATTTATATCCTTATTATCTATGTGTATAAAAGCCAAAACCCATTGACTGACTGACTGATCACAGTTTCTCAAAAACTATAAGGCTTAGAGCCATGAAACGCGGCACAAATATTCCTTACAGGCTCCAGATGCGTACTAAGAAAGGATTTTGCAAAATTTTTTCTCCAAAGGCCTAAATATGGAATATTATAAAATACAATATGGCGGCTAATTTTAGCTTTCAAAGCTAAATTTCTCTAAAACAACAAGACTTTGGGCCATGAAACTTGGCACAATTATTCTTTATAGGCTTTAGATGCTTAAAAAAGAAAGGTTTTAAAAATACTCTTTCTCAGACGGCTAAAATAGATTATATGGCGGTCATTTTAGTTTTTCCTAACTTTGGATGGGAGTACTGTAGAATATTTTCAGAGAACAGAAAAGGTACGAGAACTAATCTACTGAAAGAATAAATTTTAAAAATTTAATGAGAAACTTTTTGGGGAAATAGGTTTTTGGCCAAGATATTTACCTACTACATTTTCTTCCAGTTTTCGGTTTATTTTCAAAAATGTGCTAAATTCAGATTGATGTCAAGTCGAAAATCCATCCTCCGTGTCTTCTTTGTTTTATATTCCGGGTTATCCTCATTCTCTTTATTGGAAAATTGGAGGAAGTTAATTTGCACCATTTGCTAAACATGAGGGGAACATGTTTAGAGGAAGCGTTACACTTTCTCATTTTCATATAGAGTGGAATTATCAGCTGCATCTTAAGGGTTTAATTGCACGCACATGACCCAAATAAATCAGTCCATTTGTTAATTATTCCTAAAAATTGCACAAGGCATAATATAATTGAATTAAAATGAGCTATCCTTTCAGCGGGCGAAGCTGCGGGTATATCTGCTAGTAGTTTACAAATGAGTAGTTTATACATGTAATCAATCAATAGGTTCAAATATAAAAAATAAATATAACAATCACACGGAAAATTTAATTTAATTGGATATTTTGTGATACAATAAATGCCATTCTTAATTTAAGTGATTATATTAGCTGGGTTGATTTTAATGTACAAAAATGGCCATTTGAGGGTAAGTTTAAAAATAAAATAAAATTTGCTTAATTTAGTATAAACAATATCTAAATAACCTACTGATGTACAGTAATGATTCTAAATGGTAAAAAGTTTAATTTCTTTCAATCTGAATCCAATTTTGACCATTCAATTTATATAAAGTCAGTAAAACAATAATAAACCTTTTCTTAGATTTTACCGATTCTGCTTTGATAAAGTTTTTCATAATTATAAAGAAAATTAAATAAAAAGAAGGTTTTGATATTTTGTTTTTAAATTTTGAGTGTAGCTGAAAACATTATGTTTAAAAATGAAATTTTTACATAAAACTCTAGGGTTCAAAAATTATTTTTTAGACTGCCAATGACGACATAAACATCGAGTAAATAAGGTACAGACCAAAATTAAAGAACGTTATGGTGAGTAAAAAAAATTACGTGGACTTTTAAACAGTATTTCTAATGATAAAATTACAAATATTGTTACATAACGAAATTTTGAAAAGAAGACGGTAATAACCTAGCTAAACAAAGTAATATAAAATGTACAAGATAATAGATGAGTTATTGCTTAAGATACTATGTAAATTAGCTTCAACACATTGTGTTTATATCATTTAACAAATATTACATAGACAGTTATTTTATGTTCTCTTTTGGGATTTTACACTAACCAGAAAAAAAAGAATACGTGTAAAATTTCACGCATCTATACTGCATAATTTATTCCGTGATATGATCGACGATTTCATGAGTGAGTGGTTTAAAAGTATGGAAAAGTTCGGTTGAAGAACTTTGTAACAGCGGCGTTAATGAATTTTATTTAGCATTTAACAAGGGCAACAAAGCGTGTGTCAGCATTGTGATGTCACATGTGGTAGTGACGGTAGTGTTACACCGACCGTTAACTGTTGCTGTCATCGCTTGTGTAACACTGAATAATCTCTTTCCCAGTGGAGCCAGTTGGTTAATGTTCTACCTATATAAACTTTATACAAGCGTAACTCAATCTCTAATCAGGTATGCGAATTAATTTCGATTTGTTCCTGAGCTAGAGATTTTAATTTTTTTTAACTTGAATATTGTTTGGAACTGTAGTTTGATAATTATTAAATGTTTAGTCAAGCAAACATTTAATAATGAGAGTGCAACAAACTTTCAATTACAGATTATCTTATTTGTTGATCTGTTGGAAGCTGTAGGTTTTGTTAAGGTACGCTTGACAAAAAAAAATTTAAAAAAAATTCAAGACAGCCCAAGTTCATTATATCCCCAAATAAAAGCATGTATAACGCACGAGAAACGATGCCAAAGGTGATATTTATCAAACGTATTGCGCAAGTTTGTAAATGATTACTTGTTTGCCATTATGCCACGAATGTAGATATTCAAAATATAAATCCTAGCTCGACTTCAAAATACCCCCGTCGCAGCAAACCTGCGTACTCAGCGAATTTCTAAAGAATTATTTTTTATATCTGAGCTAATTTAATTTATGAAAGGGAAAATAATGTTTCGATCATTTCATATAAATAATGCAAAAAGTATATTTAATAATAATTCAAGAATTTGATATAATTGAGGGAAATGATCATGGGAATCACGTCGTTATCCATTACAGTAATATTTTTTTGTTATTCCCATAACTATTCGTCCAATATTTTTTATAAGTGCTTGCTTTAGTATATAAACTAGTGGCTTGAAGGGGCTAAAAGCCCCTAATGAAGGAAAATTCAAACAATCCATATTTACTATCGTAAAAAATACCTTAATAGCAAACTGAATCTACCTCATATTGATATCTAGCCTAACACATGGTTTTCAATCAAGACTCAGCATCACATGTTTTATGTAACCAAAGCAGACGTTTTTAGATCCTAATGCTTTTTAAATTGCAGATATTTTACGTAATTTCTCGTTTTCTGGTGAATTTCAGGCAATTTCATTACTTTTCCCGCCATCACGTCAATAGAGACCTTTAATTTGAGCCCTCTCCCAACTTTTTACGACTTGTCAGACGCCCACAATTTTGACGCAAAGAATCGCCTTACGAAATTAAATATATGATGATGTAAGCAAATATACAGGGCGTCCGGAAATTATGGTAAAATATTTTAGTATATGATAGTACAGGTAAAAATAAGAAAAAAAGTTCATATAAACATAGGTCCAAAAGTGCTTCGTTTTCCATCTGTGTGTCTGTTTGTGATTTTTACATATTTAATCATATCTCACGAACCTCTTAACGTATAAACTTCAAAATTGGCATTTGGATTACCGCTGTTAAGACCTATTTTTGTATGAAGTATCAAATTTCTACTTTGTACCATTTCAAAATGGCGACTGTTTTTTGTTTTCAAAGCTTAATATCTTAAAAACCGTAAATTTGGGAAAAATTAGACAAGAGAGAAAAAGGTTGTGAAATTCAATCCAATTAATGCTGATATTAAGATTATGATGATCGGACTTCTAATAACGGAGAAATTTTAACTTTTCCGAATAAAAACATGCAAATTTCTGCCAGTATGTTCTAAAGAACCATGTTTTTATTCGGAAAAGTTAAAATGTCTCCATTATTAGTAGTCTGATCATCATAATCTTAATATCAGCATTAATTGGATTAAATTTCACAGCTTTTTTGCCTCTCACCCCCAAACATTATTGGGTAGTTAATACTTCATTTTGAGGGGGTACCCAATTTTGGCCGCCATCTTGGATCCGCCATATTGGATCCAGAAAAATTTTTTCAAATGTTGAAGTCGTGTTGTGACCCATCATCTTGCATTTTTACTGATTACAATGCCGCAATCCGTTTTTGAATGTCTCAATTGGTTCTCAAGATATGAGTTTTAATTTATTTATTTTCAACCAATTTAAACATTACAAATTGATAAAATATGCCCATAACCACAAAATAATGCTAGATAGTGACAAATAACCACCATCAGTCATTGTTGAGCGATTTACACTTAACTTTTACCAATGTAAATTTTTTAGGCCGCCATCTTGGATCCGCCATTTTGAAATGAGATAAGTTATTTCAAATATGAAGTTGGTATTGTGACCCATCATTTCAAACTAGCTTTTTACGCCGAATTGAATGCCACAACCCGTTTTTAATTATAGCGTTTTGTTTTTAAGATATTGTCATATTTCTAATAAAAATCTCAAAAAATATGAATTTTCAAAAACCAAATTTTATAGCTAAAAACGGGTTTCGTCACTGAATTCGGCGTAAAAAACTAGTTTGAAATGATTGGTCTCAATACCAACTTCATATTTGAAATAACTTACCTAATTTCAAAATGGTGGATCCAAGATGGCGGCCAAAAAATTTACATTGGTAAAAGTTAAGTGTAAATCGCTCAACTATGACTGATGGTGGTTATTTGTCACTATCTAGCATTATTTTGTGATTATGGGCCTATTTTATCAATTTGTAATGTTTAAATTGGTTGCAAATAAATAAATTAAAAGTACCCATATCTTGAGAACCAATTGAGATATTAAAAAACGGATTGAGGCATTGTAATCAGTGAAAAAATATAATTCTCAATGATGGGTCACAACACCACTTTAACATTTGAAAAAATTATTTTTGATCCAATATGGCGGATCCAAGATGGCGGCCAAAATTGGGTACCCCCTCAAAATGAAGTATTAACTACCCAATAATGTTCAGGGGTGGTGTGTAATTGATATTTGAAAAATATAGGAAAAAGTTGGGGGGGACTATTATGGGACACCCGATATATATATATATATATATATATGTGTGTGTGTGTGTGTGTGTGTGTGTGTGTGTGTGTGTGTGTGTGTGTGTGTGTGTGTGTGTGTGTGTGTGTGTGTGTGTGTGTGTGTGTGTGTGTGTGAGTAGTAGTGGAAGGCCGATTCTAAAACATGAGGGGTGCGAGGGGTGCGACCCTATTCCAGGACATCTTCGATCCCATTTCAGGACGTCCCATTCCAGGACACCTTCGATCCTATTCTAGGATGGTTGTGTTATCCTATTCCAGGACGCCTTCCATCCCACTCTAGGACGTCTTATTCCAGGACTACTTCTATCCCATTTCAGGACGTCCCATTCCAGGACACCTTCGATTCTATTCCAGGACGGTTGTGTTATCCTATTCCAGGACGCCTTCCATCCTATTCTAGGACGTGTTATTCCGGGACTACTTCCATCCCAAACTAGGATTTCACGTTTATAGTTGAAACATAAATATGGTTCTTTTTAAACAGTTAAAATATTGTGAGTTAGTGTAGTTTATAAAACAAGAGAAACGCTGAACGCTCTCTTAATTATTCAAATTTCCTGAGAGTTCTTAAATTATTTATTTATATTATAATTTTTATTTTCTATTGTAGGTTTTATAAAAATGGAATCGTTGAGAGTTAACTGCGAATTCTGCGATAAAGCTATCGCTAAGTCCCATATTTCTCATCATATTAAAATATGTTCGAAGAATCCTAATAAAGATGCTAGCGCACGTTATTCAGTTAAGACGTGTGATAAATGCAAGAAGAAAATTAAAAGTCAACACTTCAGTCGTCATCTGAAAATATGTAGTAGTAGTGGAGAAATGGGGGTTCTGGATCAACCTTCAAAGTCGTTGGAATCTAACGTCAATAAGAGGAGTAGGGACGGAATATTGGTTCAAGATATATCGGAACCTAGTACTAGTAGATGCGAAGTGTCAGTTCGAAACCAAAAATCCCCCATTAAGAAAAAAGCAAGTATTGATTATAAAACTAAATGCCCCCGATGTAGTAAATTGTTAAGAAAAAGTAATTTGAGCTACCACTTGAAAACCCACGAAAAGCCTGAATTAATTTCGAACCGTGGAGGTGTTGTTGATGATGATGATGCAAGCCCCCCTCCCGCTAAACGACCGCGGCTTGATACACCTATTTTAAATATTCTTAGTAAAACCGTGAGTAAAATTGCCGGTTATGTAAAAGGTTCTTCTCCCCCTCATGAACCGGAAATTGAACTGTCCCGAACAGCTTTCAACGGACGTTTAAATGTTTATACCGTTAAGAATAAAAATGCTATGAAAGATCCGATACTGTTTTTGAGTAGTTTGAAAGATGTTATCATAAATAAAATTAATGAGCATCGTAATGAGGCGGATCTTAAAACAAGAATGGTGTTGTATATGGATTATTCGAAAGCAGAAGAGATTGCTGAATTTAATTTTAAAACTAAAAACGCAGTTATACTCTCGAGTACAGATGTGTCGGGGTATTTTGATGACGCTAAAGAAAAACTTATTAAAGAAATGGAAGATTTTCAAAACCGCGGTTCGGGCTGGTCATTATATAGCATCGATGAATTAGAGCTTCATATTAACCGTTATAACCCGTTCCGTGGGGGGTCAAGTTATATCCCTCTACCGAAAGAAATTGTGTTAAAGAGAGCAATTTTAAATGTTAAAAATGATGATCAAAAATGTTTCCTCTGGTCAATTCTTTCTGCACTACACCCTGTTGATTCCGCCAATCAACCCCGTGGAATTCACCATTACAAACAATACGAACATGAATTTGATGAGGCTTTAAAAGATATTCCATTTCCCGTCCCACTAAAAGCGAGTATTATATCAAAATTTGAGAAACGAGCCGGATTATCAGTCAATATTTATACGTGCGAGATAATGAAAACGATTAGGGACAGAGATGATTTTGAAGATTTCCCCGTTGAACCGAAGAAAAGAGATGATGACGACACTTATGATATTTATCCCCTGTACGTAACTAAAAATGAAATCCCCAACCGGCATGTTAATCTTTTTTATTTGAAAGACGAGAACAAAAACACCCACTATTGTTGGATAAAAAATATGAGTAGATTGGTTAGCAGACAGTTTTCAAAACACCAACATAAAAAATATATTTGTGACCGTTGCTTAATTTCCTTCAGCAAAAAGAAATTATTAAACGATCACAAGGCGGTCTGTAGAGAGCCAAACACTGTTGAATCGCATATTTGTAATCGCTGTCTGACGGAATTCAAAGAAGAATCCAAGCTAGATAA
Source organism: Flexamia atlantica (assembly GCA_035578135.1). Classification (NCBI taxonomy): domain Eukaryota; kingdom Metazoa; phylum Arthropoda; class Insecta; order Hemiptera; family Cicadellidae; genus Flexamia; species Flexamia atlantica. Next base: position 181,634,317 of record JAQJVK010000001.1, read on the forward strand.
ACATAAAGAATTTTGTGTCGGCCAAGACCCTGTGAAAATTGTGATGCCTGAAGTAGATAAAAACGGGTCCCCTCCTTTTATTAATTTTAAAAATAAATATAGAAAAATGAAAGTTCCTTTTGTCGGCTATGTTGATTTTGAATGTATATTGAAACCGGTCTCAGATGAAACCGATGAAAATGAGCCCACTCCAACCGATGAAAAAGAGTCGTATACGAAAAAGTATCAATCGCACGAAGCCGCCAGTTTTTCTTTATATATAACCACCGCTGACGATGATTATGATATCCCGTTTGATTTATATCATGAGAGCTTCGGTCCCGACACAGCAAAAACTTTTGTAGAAACCATAACTCAGATATCGCGAGACTTGGAAAATTTATATAGTAGAGAGGCCGCAAAACCCATGAATATAACTAAAGAAGATTATGAAACGAAGATTAATGGTGTTAATATTTGCCATATATGTGAAAAAGTGTTTGAAGTAAATAAAAAAGACCCTAAGAAGACTGACAAACGTGTTTTTGACCATGACCATTTGACTGGTAAATTCAGAGGGGTGGCGCACAACTCGTGCAATTTGAATTTTAGAAAACCGCACTTTTTACCCATCTTTGTCCACAACTTGAGTAATTACGATGCTCATCTGTTCGTCAAGTTATTGGGATTCGAACAGAACAAGATAGCGGTCTTAGCCACGACTGAAGAACGATATATATCTTTCGAACTCAAAGTAGAGGGTGGAGTAAACTTGAGATTTTTAGACTCATTTAGATTTATGAACTACAGCTTAGAAAGTCTCGCGAAGAACCTAACCAGAGATAAATTCAAACACGTAGCAAAGTTTTTCGAAAACGACAAGTTAGATTTAGTTTTGAGAAAAGGCATCTTTCCCTACGATTTTATGGATAGTATGGAAAAATTCGACTACCCGTCTCTGCCTTCCCAAAAAAATTTTGATAACGAATTGAATAAGACAACTGTTAAAGATGAAGATTACGAGCACGCGCGTAAAGTGTGGAATGAATTTGAGATTAAGAATATGAAGGAATACACGCTTTTGTACAACAAAACCGACACACTGCTATTGGCCGACATAGTTGAAAACTTCCGTGAAGTGTGCATGGACACTTACAAACTCGATCCCGCTTGGTATTTTACGAGTCCCGGTCTGGCTTGGGACGCCATGTTAAAAAAGACCGGTGTTGCTCTCGAGTTATTGACTGATCCCGACATGGAACTTATGATCACCAAGGGCATTCGCGGCGGAATTTCTCAGTGCTCCCATAGATATACTAGAGCCAATAACATATATTTACCAGATTACGATCCTGAAAAGCCCGAAGAGTATCTCATTTATTTGGATGTAAATAATTTGTACGGATGGGCCATGTCGAAGTATTTACCTCAGAGCGATTTTAATTGGGTGGGTGAAGATGAATTACGAGATATCGAAAGTGATCTGCAAGATGGAAATTGGATCGACAACGAATCTGCATATGGTTTTATATTGGAAGTAGATTTGAAATACCCCAGGAAATTACACGACTCCCACAAAGACCTCCCGTTAGCACCAGAAAACAGATGCCCTCCCGGTTTTAATCAGAGAAAGCTTTTAACGACTTTATACGATAAGGATAAATACGTGGTGCACTACCAAAACCTACAGCTCTACCTGTCATTGGGCATGGAGTTAAAAAAGATCCACAGGGGTATTAAATTCCGCCAATCGGCATGGTTGAAAGAATATATCGATATGAACACCGATATGAGGACAAAAGCGACCAACGAGTTTGAGAAAGATTTTTATAAACTGATGAATAACGCGGTGTTTGGTAAAACGATGGAGAACATACGTAAGCACGTAGACGTACGTCTGGCCACGCACGACAGGCAAATCGACAAACTAGTGGCCAGACCGAACTTTAAATCAGTCACCGTCTTCACAGAGACATTTGCGGCCGTGCATATGGGCAAAACCAGATTATACTTTAATAAACCGATCTACGTAGGCATGTCAATATTAGATATTTCGAAGATAGCCGTTTATGACTTTCATTACAATGTCATGAGAGCGAAATACGGTGATAAAGCCAGAGTTCAGTACACTGACACGGACAGCCTGACTTATAGCGTCAAAACAAAAGATATTTATGAGGATATAAAAAGTATGATCGACCACTTCGATACCAGCGATTACAAAGCGGATAACCCCTATAACATGCCGCGTGTGAATAAAAAAGTAATTGGCAAATGGAAAGACGAACTGGCCGGTGATGTTATGAATGAGTTCGTCGGGTTACGTTCGAAAATGTACGCCTACGACTCTGAGGGGGAGAGGAAGAAGAGGGAGGAGGAGAAGAAGAATAAGAAGAAGGGGGATAAAAAAGAAAAAGGTGAGGGGATTAAAAAAGCTAAGGGGATAAAAAAGAATGTCGTTGACTTTCTGTCGATAAAAGACTATAAAAACTGTTTGTTTGATAAAGAAGTGAGTTATGAGACAATGAACACCATTAGAAGCAAACACCATGATTTATATTCAATCAAACAGCGCAAGATAGCCCTCTCCCCCTCTGATGATAAGAGATATATCTGTGAAGACGGCGTGGAGACTCTTCCCTGGGGCCACTACAATATCCCTATCGAGCATCTAATTAATATCGAAGCGAATGCCGCACTGGACATGGATTAGAAGGTACGAGTTTGTTTATATTTTAAATACTTATACATGACATATTTCGATCATTACTAAAAATATTTTTTTTTTTCCTCCTTATAAAGGGGTAACGAATCGTTACCCCCTTTGAATTATCGATTTTATCATGGATAAACTATTTTTTCCTCTTCGAATTGCAAATTTAATAATTGATAAAAAAATATTTATTAAAAACAAAGATATAAATTCAGTACTAGACTTTGACTACAAAATATGAGTTTTTTCTCTAAAAACCTTTAAAATGACTCATTTTTGAACAGTTTTTAGGTGGGACCCAATATGGGTCCCACCCCATTTTAGGACCCCTATCCAACAGAAAGGGTCCTATTTGTTTTGAATTATCGATTTTATCATGGATAAACTATTTTTTCCTCTTCGAATTGCAAATTTTATAATTGATAAAAAAAAAAATTTATTAAAAACAAAGATATAAATTCAGTACTAGACTTTGACTAGAAAATATGAGTTTTTTTCTCTAAAAACCTTTAAAATGACTCATTTTTGAATAGTTTTTAGTTGGGACCCAATATGGGTCCCACCCCATTTTAGGACCCCTATCCAACAGAAGGGGTCCTATTTTAGGATTTCCATGTTTCTCTCATAACGTATGACGATAATTATGTTTCATCATAAAGAAGTTCCCTGTCGAAGGTGGGAACTTTGCCGTAGTGATAGGGCTTTCCACTAATACCCACCGACACTTAAAAAAGAAAAAACATTCATCTTCAAATTCTAAGGTAAGATATATGTTAATTAAAAAAATATTTAATGATTTTCTAACCCTTTATATCGTAGAGTTTATTTTTTCAAAAATATATATACATCTCAAAACATTCCTTTCCAAATCGTAAGTGAAGCCGATCTCCGATACAACTACCACGTACGCTGTGGTCCCCTGATCCGCCGCCGGACTGGCGACGGCGTTAGTAAAGTCCAATTTTATTTGAATATCTTTTCTTTTATTATCAGTGGAGAACGGGTGGTGATGCGTGTCGACTACCAACAACGGATACTTGTCTACAAAATCGACATCGTTTAAATAAACATCTTCATCTCCGAATAACACCTGCCTGATTGAGCAATAACTCCCGTATAATATACTATAATGTTTATTATTTATCGCCAAATTTTGCTCCTCCTTCGGATACCGTTGTCCGTTGATTATAACGTGGTAGTTTTTTATGTTTACAGCGTTGAATCGGCTCGGATCCTTCTCTTGATTGTTTTTACGGCTGGTCTGTAAACCTATGATTATAAACAGCGGGTTGGATATATTCCGGTACATGTTGGATATGTCGAAACTATATGAAGACCCCGACACAAAGCTTTTTTCTATGCACTGCCACTGGTAATACCTGTATGTCAAATCGCCCTTATCACTCAATCGTTTTAGTCCTTGTATGAGTGGTAATTTTTTTATTCCTTCATAATCGACTAAGGGTACTTTTAACACGAAACTCGTGATTTTTATCTTCGCCTCGGCCGCCGTTTTTTCGTTAGCGCCAGTACCCTCCTTCCAACGGTATATCGCGTCATCATCTTCGTTTCTTGTAAAAATTATTTCAAAACCTCCTTTGAATATCGGATATCTCAGAGCGTCGAAAAACCCAAGACCCAGACGTGACAACGGGCCATAAGCTTCGAACCCACCCACCCCTTTTTCGAATTTAGATTTGAATCCCATCGTATGAGTGCTCTCACCCGATTTACTATAAGTTGTTAGAGCTTTAATTGTACTTGTGATACCGACTTCATCAACACAGTCTATCAATTGATTGTGTTTTTTTAATTCGATTCTCTTAAACAAAAATGCCGGGAAATTATCGATCAACTTGATAGGATCCGCCGCGTCGTACTTCGTATCATCCGCTTTTTTCACTACTTCCCCCTGTATGTGATAAAATATCCTCCTGTCATAAAACGCGTCTCCATGGTCAAAATAGAATGTCGTAAACTTATTCGGTGAATTGAAATTTAAATCGGTCACCGGTTGGACGGTATTGAATTCGTACCGCTCTATCTTATCAGACGTTTCCTCGTAATACTTTTCCATATCTATATTTAGATTTTAAGTTTTCGGTTTCGAATAAAAAAAATAAAAACACGATTTAAACTTAATAAAAAATATACTTTTAAAATTGTCGGATAAATAAAATATTCATCTCCTACTGAACATGCGCATATATTTCTTCCTATCCGATGCCAAACCTAATTTATTCACATGAACCTTAAAATCCGTACCATTCGACAATTCACCACCTTTAACATTATTTTCCTTTAACGCTGACAAACATCGTCTTATGTGTTTAGCACCTTCCGGTTGGGTTATTAATTTTTCAATCTCGTTATTTATAAATTTAACGATCCCGATTTTTTCGTTATTAAAATTATTATTTCCCGCTTCCTCCTCGGCTTGTATAAACTTTATTCTCTCCGACAACTCGTCGTAATCGTCTATATATTTATATTCCACGGGGTTGTTCGTATCCACGAGTAGACCTTTGCCGGACGAAGACGGCTTTTGTTTGAGTTCTTTCCATATGTCACTTATTAAATTCTTCCATTTCCAACCACCGCTCGCCTTGGGTCTGGGTGAGGTGGGATCGTTGTTATGATGTAGAGCGTGTGTTTTGATTAAAATATCTTTATATTTTTCAAAGTCCTGAGAAGTGAACGCGCCTATACTTATGAGTCTCTCCTTCGGTGTCGTACCGACCGCGGCTGTGGATTGTACACCGTGGATCTCCGCTCTAGTCAAGAGTGACCACAGTCCCTCGGTACCTACGTATCTGTCCATAGTTCTCTCCAGTATGATATCATTGTTTTCGATGGATATGGTTTGCGATCCGATCGCGAGTTTGCTATTCGCGAAATCGTAATAAACGCCGAAAATCATATCGTTACAGTTCGAGAGGTATTGCTTTGCGATATCACCAATTTCCTCGTTTTCGGTGAATTCGCGGATAGAACGATTCTGTAATTCCTGCGAAGTTTGCGCCGGTGATAAAACTGTAGACGCATCGAATACGTCTGGGTTTTCGATTGGAGTTATCGTTTCGTCCGCTTTATCTACCGGTCTACCAAGTGTTTTGTCCACTTTACCTACAGGTCTACCGGGTGTGCTCGACGTTCTAGGTCTGAACTGTCCGACAGTGGGGATGGGTCTTCTCAAAATGACACGGGGTTTTTTCTCTGTCTTTAAAGTTTCCGTCTGTTCTTTTATAGCTTTAACTACGGGTTCGTGTCGCTTCTCTTGTTCGCGCACCTTTTCGACTTCCGCTCTTCTAGACGTGTCGAATTCACTCTTTAATCGATCTTCCAATTTATCCAACCTCTTAGCCTCCGCGACGGTAATCGGTTTGTTTTCACGGTGAGGAGGAGGCGCTAACAATTGTTCTTTCGGTTTGGCATTTACTAACACAGGGTGTAAACTGAAAAGCTTTCTCCTTTCCTCAGCTTCGCGTATCTGATTTTTCTTACTGTCTTCTAGCCATTTTTCTTGTAACTTTTCATATTTTTTAGCCATTCGTACGTCGGCATCGTCCGGCCACATCTTATCGGCCACCTTCTGTTTTTTCACCAGCGTGCCGATGATCTCATTATCATCGCTTTTCCTCTTCATCTTATCTATATATATAGGTTTAGGGTTTCGAGTTTCACTTTTAAAAAATAAAGAAAAAATAAATTTAAATAAAAATCTAAAACGATGCATACACGTTGTTTTTATAAAATATAACGTTTACAAATCGATTATTAAAAACGATGCATATACTTTGTTTTTAAAAATAAAACGATTCATATACATTGATCTTAGAAAATAACGTATATGAATCGTTTATTAAAAACGATGCATACACATCGATTATCGTTCGATAACATCGTTTAACTCGTCTTTTAACTTGAACATGTATTTTCCGTTGTGCGCTTTCTTAGCGGTGTTTATTGTCAAAAATCCGAACGGTTCGCTCCAACACTTTTGACACATCTTTTCGAATTCATCAATCGTCATGTCCGATCCTACGAAATCGTCATAAATACGTTTCGTGTAGTGTTTGTTTTGTTTGAAGACGCATAGCAGGTTGACGTTGTTCCGTATCACTTGCATGTCGACTTTACCGTAGCTCTGACTGAGGTAGACGCAGGACAGTTTTTTATGTCTACCTCTGATGAAGTAGTCTTTTATCGCTTCTTGTTTTTCCATCAAACAGTCGTCGAACACCACGAGGGAGTTTTTCTTGCACTCGTCCAGTGGGGGTAAATCTTCGCAATTGTTAAAAAAGTATGCTATCTTCTTATTCAACTTGTTTTCAGCATCGATGTACTTTTCGCGTAATTCTACATAAGCCGGCTGCTCTATAGACTTACTGAACACATATAAATTTCTAAACACGAGACCGCGCGGATTATAAATAAAATTCAACAACAAGTTTGTTTTTCCACAGCCCGAGGAGCCTACTATCAGACAACGTAATGGTTGGGGTAGAAGGTTATCTTCGATCTTCTCTTCGTAATACGGAACGATATCCATCACTCTCTATGAGGAAAAAAATAATGCACCGGTTAAGAAAAGAAATAAAATAAATTATGAGAAATAAGAATTTATTAGGATGGGAAAATGTTTACTATTTATTTTCTCAAATCTTTGAAGAATTCTTCTACTAATTCTATGAAATTATACGGCGTGATTACAACATTATTGCGTGATTTATAGGATATATTGCGGTATCTCATGATATCTTTTACACAGTTCAAAACGTTTATACTGTTCGGCACTTCATCTTTGTAAAACAAAAGTAAATAACCTTCATCGATTTTCTTTTTATAAACCGTAGAAAAATGCCGATCTTCAGTTCTTACACAGTAGTATGTATAAATACCGTCTGCATAAGAATATCGTTTAAAGACGGCAAAGACGTGTCTTAGGTTCGATTTTTGAGGCATACAAGCTACTTTAGGTTTCATGTTTTGTATCGTATTGTTTAAACGACGATTTTCATTTTCTATCAGACGATTTTCATTTTCTATCAGACGATTTTCATTTTCTAACCGACTTATCGTTTCCATAAGCTCTACGTTTTTATTTCTCAGTTTGTACTCACCATGTTTACGGATGGAAGGTAAAACGTCTTCGAAGACCCAACGTTTGAAGTCATTCGCTGAGGGTAACTTTGATGAAAATATCAATTCATATAATCCGGGCTCAGATATGTAAATTTCTAAGCCTTTATGATGCGAAATAGGTTGGGACCCAAATTGGGGCCCAACTAAATCGCTCAGATTTGGTTGGGACACAAATCGTGTCCCAACTATATAGGCCAGATTTTTCTTGTAACGATCATTAACATGCATTTGTAAGGCCCTTTTTAAATTTGAATATCCCAATATTTCGGCCACATCTTTACCCTTAAACCACGAGTTATCGTCATCATCGAAAATCACTGTAACCTTTTGATTTTTAAAAATGAATTTACTCGCGATATCGTCCATGTAATCCTCAACTGTGTTGGACACATCAGAATTATAAGACGATGAAGAACTTTCGTCGGAAATCTCATCACTCGCAATATCCATATTATTATTGTTATTCATTTCGTACCTACTATAGAAAAAACAACCGATCGAACGTTAACGTTTTATTACGATCGAAAAAATAAAAAAATAAATTATATAGTTCGTACGATCGGAAACGTATTTATTTCACCACAACATCACTTCCGACAATGTTTTTTTTAACGGGGTTAATCAGGTCGAAATCGTCATCGTGAATTTTTATACATTTGCTTTTACGGTTAAGTCCTAAATTAGGATAAGTTGATATTATAAATAACGGTCCTAAATTAGGATGTGTTAAGTCCTAAACTAGGATAAGTTGATATTATGAATAACAGCCCCAAATTAGGACGTGCAGGGGGGGGTTAGGTGGTAATGAAAAATTAAACCATCTACAGCAGACGGGTTTGAAAGCTAATGAAAAATCAACATTTTTGGACTGATTTAGGTGGGACCCGATTTGGGTCCCACCCCGTTTTAGGGGGTGGGACCTCCTAAAACAGGGTGGGACACGATTTGTGTCCCAACCCTTTTCGAGCGATAAAAGCTTAGTAAGGCTTATATTACAAAACCACGGGTCTAAAAATAAACAATTACCTGTAGTTTTAAGGGGTCTATATTTTTAAGTGTTTTTTTTAAATAATCAAAACTCCGTCTTTTGCAGTTCCCTCTCGTAAAAACCACCGATCACTTCTTCACCGTCTAGAGCCTCGATTTTGTACGTGACGGGTTTGGTGTTTAAAACTTGCGCGATCACAAAAATTTCGCTAGTCCAGTTTTGTTTATATTTATTTCTAAATACGACTTTACTCGCCGTTATACGGACTCTGTCTCCGACGTCGAATTTCGGTTTTTTACGCGGCACTTCACTTTCGAGCTCCTGATACATTTTCAACAGATCGGACTCGTTGCTCTTATTGACATCGGCCGGACGCATTTTTATCGTGCTGTGGTAATCGTGTTTGTTGTATTCGTCGGTGAGTTCTTGTAAGACGTCGTACCATTTGTGCGAGTTTCTCACTTGGAATTTGACTCTGAATTTATCGTTTAACGTCCTGTGGTATCTCTCGATTATCGCCGACTTTTCCTCGCTCTCCGTATGGTACATTTTTATGCCGTGTTTTTTGAGCATGTCGTTAAAAGATTTATTTTTAAACTCTGTCCCCTTATCCGTGTGCAGCAGTTCGGGCGTAGTGTGACCGTCCTTTTTCGCTCTCTCTATTATCCTCTCAAAAGCGGCCGTCACTACTGCGCCGTCTTTTTTCTTCAACGGTTCGGACCAGACGAATTTGCTAAAACAGTCTATCACGTTTAAGATGTATTTGTACCAGTTGTTCTCTCTGGCGAATTGTTTCATGATGAGCAGATCCGCGGCCCACAGATTATCCAGACCTTTCATGATTATCCTGCGTTTTATAAATTTTTTCACTACCGGTTTGTGCAGTTCTTTCGCCTCCACCACTTCGGGCGGCTCTTTGATAAACGAGTTTTTAACACCGCCGCAGACCGCGCAATCGGAACTCGCCAACCATCTTTTATTTTTCGTTTTCACAATTTTCATGTTCTCTGACGCGGTCTGTGTTTTACACGTGCGACAGTAAGAATTCATCTCTTATATTAATGAAATTAAATTTTCGTTCGATGGAAAAAAATATCAATCATTTGGCAAGTTTTAATTTTTTATATGAATTCAAAATATTAATTTTTATACATAGATAATGGGGAATCATAAGAGGAAAATAAATTTGACCAAAGGTCAACTGAATAAGCTGCGGATAGCTCATAAGAAGCTTAAACGCGCAGTGCTTACTTTAACGAAAGATCAATTAAAAAATGGTAATACCGAAGTGTCACTCGATGGTGATCAAAACAAACAAGTGGAAAAAGCGTTGAAAAACAATAGAGGGACACGGTTGATTTTTGATTATTCGCAGTTGAAGGAAATGATCGATGGAGGTCTTCTGAAGGAAGTTTTAGAACTGGCTGAAAACAATATTCCGTATTTTAAGAAATTCGCCTCACCTCTGATAAAGAATAAAGTGGCGCCTGTGTTGAAGAATGATTTCGTGCCGTGGTTGAAAAATTTAATAGACAATGAACTGGACGAATTGATTAATAAAGATAAAACCGGAGCCGGTCTGGAGAAACGTGTAAGCAGAAAATTGCATAAGACTCTTAAAGATATTAGAGAGGATAAAAAAACTAGTTCCGCTGTCCATGTCCGAACTGGATACATGGGCCAACAAGTTGAAAATCAACAATTTCCGTGGTGTTTTTATGCGAGAGTGTTTACCCGACAAGCCGCGCAAAAACGAGTGTGCTATTATTAATCTAGGTGATCTGGAGTCGGGCGGCACGCATTGGACTTGTTATACGAAAAAAGGTAATTATGTCATATATTTCGATTCGTTCGGTGAGGCGCCTCCACCTTTAGAATTGGAGAAATATCTAAACATGACTAAAGGTATTTTTTATAATCATATGAGATATCAAAATTATGACGATCCACCTATATGCGGTCATTTATGTTTGGAGGTATTGCGACGTTTTTCCAGAGGACAGGATTTCAATACGATAGAACGTGCTTTACAAAACGATAAATACACATTTTTGAGATGGTTCGAATAATTTTATTTTTTTTCTCCCTCGCTCTTAATAAATAATCTTAACCGCAATTTAAAAAAGTATATATAGAGAAATGGTGTATTTCAGATTGACGGGTCAGAGTCCGCATTTGCAATTGAAGCTCGAAAACCCCATACACTTGAAAGAGGACGTGCGTTATTATCTAGCGCTCACGGGGTTTTCATTTCATAACTATTTTTATAACTTGAACGAGGAGTCCTACACTAACTTTTAAAGCGGAATTTTGGGATTTGAAAACCATGCAGAGAGAAATCAGGGAATTCATGAGGATTAATAAGTTTACACCGGCGATAGATGTGGAAAAGTTTAAGATTTTTCGAGACCCACAGTCTAAGATATGTATAAAATCTCCAGTCAAGTTCCATATAAACAACGAGCTGCGACGGTTTCTCGGATTCGATGAATTGAAAAAAGATGAAACCTTATTCGAATTACAGTTTACAGCGAACAAGATTTTATCAATATATGAGGAGGAAAGTAAATTACAAATCAGACCGTTCCACATGATCGAAGTGCATTGCGATTTAGTCGAACATTCGTATGTCAATCACGCGGAGCATTGGCACAGACACGATTTCTCCTCGTTGTTGTATCACTCGAGTCCGCGAGAACACCGAGATAAAATTTACGAGAAACCGTCCGTTTTAAATTATATACCGCTCAAACCTAACACGCAGACGATAAGAGAAATCAACATTAATCTGACGGATGAAAACTACGTTCCCCTGCAAAACGCTCTGCCCGATTATATCATTTATTTAAAACTAGTCGATGAGTCGGAATTAAATATGAATTAGTTTTCGTCAAAAGCGATGATTTATTACATCTTTTGAAACGCTCTCAATTTTTTATTCTACTATGAAAATATATTTTTATATATAGACGGAAGAAAGATGGAAATGGAAAAGGATTATTATAAAGATATCCTCGACGAAGTGAATGGTAATTCTTTCACGAAGATAAGTGATTTAGAAATCGATAAAAAATATTTGGTCAATAGCATAGAAAGAATTCATTATGCTTATGGTCTTAGAGTTTTGGTTACATGTGATGATGTGCGGTTTCAACTACCCGAGAGTTGGAACGAGAGAATGACTACGAAAAATATAAACGCGCTATTGAAATCGGACCAACCGTTGTATGTGGTGTACCATGGAAAGATCCCATTGTTGAATGATAAGTTTAAACACGATATCAAGTTTGTGAGAGATTGAATATTCGTTATTATTATTTGATTATACTTGTTATTTTATTTATGATTTAATTTTTTTTCTCGTTCCTGAAATGTATTTTTGCACAACAGCTTAATAATTTATGTAGTGCGAATATAAGCGAATGTAATATATAGGTAACAAAAATGGAGTCTGTCACTTTTAAATATTTCAAATTGTCAGAGTTTCCTAAAATATGACCCTTTCTGCTGGACAGGGGGTCCTAAAATGGGGTGGGACCCATATTGGGGCCCACCTAAAAACTGTTCAAAAATGAGTCATTTTAAAGGTTTTTAGAGAAAAAAACTCATATTTTCTAGTCAAAGTCTAGTACTGAATTTATATCTTTGTTTTTAATAATTTTTTATCAATTATAAAATTTACAATTCGAAGAGGAACCCGTCAGAGGTTCACCGGACGCGGCCGGTTGCGATTTGAAAAGCGCTTATGACTATGTAGTACCCGGTCGCCCACCCCATTTTAGGACCCCAGTTGGGTTTAAATAGGGGGCCTTAGGTTAGGTTTGAAAATTTAGAAATGACGGGAAATTGGGTTATATTAGGTTGAATATGCCCGCTAAAGGACGCTATATGAGGTTAAATAGGGCGCTTAAAGTTAGGGTTGTTGGGTTTAAATAGGGCGCTTTAAGGTTTGGTCCCACCAAAATCGCTCAGATTTGGTTGGGACCCAAATCGGGGCCCAACTATATAGGCCAGATTTTTCTTGTAACGATCATTAACATGCATTTGTAAATTAAAAAAATCAAACTGTTCAAATTAATTGTATTTATTTTTTAAGTTTGAAAATCGAGAAATGACGGGAAATTGGGTTGAATATGCCCGCTAAAGGACGCTATGTGAGGTTAAATAGGGCGCTTAAAGTTGGGTTTAAATAGGGGGCCTTAGGTTAGGTTTGAAAATTGAGAAATGACAAGGGCCCTATGTGAGGTTAAATAGGGTGCTTAAAGTTAGGGTTGTTGGGTTTAAATAGGGCGCTTTAAGGTTTGGTCCCACCAAAATCGCTCAGATTTGGTTGGGACACAAATCATGTCCCAACTATATAGGCCAGATTTTTCTTGTAACGATCATTAACATGCATCTGTAAATTAAAAACATCAAACTGTTCGACGAGTTTGTGTTTGATGCTTTAATGGACATTGGTGAGTTGGATGTTTTGGATAATATCGGTGATACTATAGGAATTAAAGTTAATCTAGAGGATTGTTGGACGTTTGAGGGAGATAAAATTACCCGTAAGAAATGTTAATTATGTTTTAAAGCGTTATAAATTAATTTTTTTTGTCAAGGTCTGTCGGGATATATATGTTAAAGAGGCTAAGAGGCTTAGGGTATAAAAAATGCAATTTATTTAATTATTTTATTTTTTATAAGTGTGGACTTGTTATGGTGTTGGGTCAAATGTTCTGATTTGGGACGGAACTGGTCATCGAAATCGACAATCGAATATCGAATTATTCCGTTTTTTATTCTTCCGAAGTATCAGGGCGGCAGAATCTAGTAGGAACCGGCGCGCTCGAGCCGAGCGAACGGCGCAACGGTGGTGGCGCGCGCGAGAAATAATGACGTAGCGATGACCTTGGACTTTGCGCTCGTGGCGCGCGCGAGAAATAATGACGTAGCGATGACCTTGGACTTTGCACTCGTGGCGCGCGCGAGAAATAATGACGTAGCGATGACCTTGGACTTTGCACTCATACGTCAGCGATGACCTTGGACTTTGCACTCATACGTCAGCGATGACCTTGGACTTTGCACTCATACGTCAGCGATGACCTTGGACTTTGCACTCATACGTCACTGATGACGTCACGGGTCGCACCCCTCGCACCCCTCATGTTTTAGAATCGGCCTTCCACTACTACTTGTGTGTGTGTGTGTGTGTGTGTGTGTGTGTGTGTGTGTGTGTGTGTGTGTGTGTGTGTGTGTGTGTGTGTGTGTGTGTGTGTGTGTGTGTGTGTGTGTGTGTGTGTGTGTGTGTGTGTGTGTGTGTGTGTGTGTGTGTGTGTGTGTGTGTGTGTGTGTGTGTGTGTGTGTGTGTGTGTGTGTGTGTGTGTGTGTGTGTGTGTGTGTGTGTGTGTGTGTGTGTGTGTGTGTGTGTGTGTGTGTGTGTGTGTGTGTGTGTGTGTGTGTGTGTGTGTGTGTGTGTGTGTGTGTGTGTGTGTGTGTGTGTGTGTGTGTGTGGTTGTGTGTATTTAAGCACGATAACTTGCGTAAAAAAGGTTCTATCTGAATGATATTTGGCACAGACATGTAAAGTAGTAATTACTTGCCTAATCGGACCATTGGATGGGGTGTAAGGGAGGATAAACCCCTCAAAATTGGTTTCTTAAGAAAGAAAAATCTAAATTATAAAATTCTTGTTTGAACCATTGCATTGCTTTCAGCTTGAAAAAATAAATAGTTTTGTATATTGAGTTGTTGCTCTTTGTTCATTGGCGCAAGGCACATTGAGACTAGAACGTTGTCCCCATGCTAATCTTATGGGAAGTAAATAAAACTCTATATCTCATTTATTTTTCAACATATTATCTGAATGAAACTTGGTATATTCATGGCTTTATCTAGTTGATATATACTGAATAATTGCAAAATATACCTAAATATCACACTTCTATGGCAGCAAACCTGAATACTCTCCCACGTTATTCTTATGGAGAAAACTATTTTCTCATTATATGATTTGAGTTAATATTACGTGATTTGAGGTTCCGTCTAAATGATTTGCATTTGAAATTCGCTGAGAATACAAGTTTGCTGCTTCGGAGGTGTTATTATTATTTTAGGTTGTGACAGGTAGAATTAGGAGAGTCGCGAATCGAGTAGAAATGGACTGGCTAACCAAATTAAAAAGTGGGCTGTTGTGCGACAACTGAGCTCCTATTAAGATAATTCTTAGAGCATTACGAGAGCCATTTTTTTTCTAAAATCGTAAGCTAGAAATTGGTTAAGTTTTCATTTATAAAAAAATTACTTGTACTCGGATTTGAATAAATAATTCTAATGGCATAAATGTTTTAACTTCATAATAACATAACAGTTTAACATCTTTATAATGTCTAATCCTGTTATGGCACGATAAGGACGGAGAAGGAAAAATGGTTCTCATAACACCGCGAATGGCTAGTAAATTATTTACCGCTTTATAGTAGTTTGGTGGAACTTTTATTTACATTTCACAATCAAACATGGAACCAGAGAGTACTTCTCTGCTAGTACATAAAGTCCCAATTTCACACGGTTGCATGGATAACATTTTGCAATAGTGTTTTCATGCATTTGAAAACAAATACTTAGTTTGCCACACATTAACAATTTCTATCAAGATAATCAACTGTGACTATAGAGGTTGTGGAAAAAAGGAAATGATAATGAAAACTGCAGTAATAATTAGCACGTTTTGTAGTTTAAGGTGCAGCAATTGCACTTGCAGCTAACTCATTGATCATAAACTGAAAGTAAAATTGTCGAGAGGTTTGACATTTTGATGTATATTCTGATTCAAAAACGTGGCCCAGTCTCTCCGTATGCACAATGCTAAAATCAACAAGAGTCCAATAGGCGGACTGGGTCAAGTTATTTGACCCGATCCAAGCATAATCTCATGCGTTATAATACGCAACATGAAATTAATATTTTTATTAGAAGTTTCGCCAATGGGTGAAGTCTTTTTCTACCATGACCTTTTTGCGGACCTGCCGTACAGTTGAAGAACAAAATTACGAATAAGTGACGTAAGAGTTAAAAATAATTATTGAGTGAAGCAACTGATGTGATTTTACTAAATATAAAAGTTGAAAGACAGAAACAAAATTATTAAAATCTATAGTCTAATCCGCAGAAAAATTTGTAAAGTGTCCCTAGACAATTTATAAAGGGTAAACAATGAAGTGATTTCCATGAAGTCAGAACTCAGAATCTTTATCTACTCTATCTATATATCAATAGACAACCATGATTTTTGTAATCCCTTTTCCTCAGCGCGTGCAACGTAGCGAAAATCTAAGCATACCGATTGAATCGTATTTTCCTGTATATGTGTTTAATTCCATTAAAATTTATATTATTCTTTTAGACATACAGGAAATTGAATTAAAACTTACAAAAAAACATTGGTTTTATGAGTTGCCATGTTGGTGATGGAATAACAAGATAGAACTGAATATTTGTCATCATATAGAAGATCATGTAGTACATTCATATAGTACACTATGTATGATGATCGTATATGATGTACATCATGTATTACATCATATGGTACAGTGTATTTGTCATCATAAAGTAGCTGTTATTACATGCTACTTTTTGTAGCGTAAAGATTAGATTTAGAAGCATATTATGTGAGAGCAAAACGTGGGCGAAGATGTACGCTGTTTTTTTGTCATCTGATGATATATAAAACCAAAACAATAACAAATTAAGCAAAAATATAAGACACTAGGAATACCCGTGCAGCGCAGTGCGCTGCATGTTTTTCATAGCATTTAATTTTACTTCTTAAACAACCATCTACTCCTTATTTAATTATTATTAGTAATGTTAATATAAATAAATACGACATTTTACAAACCTTTTACTAAAAAAATCAACAAATTAAACAATGGTAACTGTGAATAAATTAATTAGTTTATTTACCTTGACTAATCATTTAATATTTCTTGGAAAACTACGTTCGTAGTGGAAAAATCTCCGTTTGATAGTTTTCCTTGGCTCGGGCTTTCTTTTAGATAAATGTTTATCCCTGCAAAAGATGTTGACCTGCTCAAGGCTACATAAAGTTGACCATGAGTAAACACTGGTCTTGGCAGGAAATGGCGACTTTATTTAGGGATTGCCCTTGCGCTTTGTTTATGGTCATGCAAAATGACAATGACAACGGGAATTGGTTTCTTTGCATTCTAAAAGGTAACGTTGTTTCTGAAGGGCACATTTTTATCCGTGTGATAAGGATATAGTCACCTTCATTTGGTCCAGTGATAACTTTACATTGTATGGAGTTCCTAAACATTCTTGTTACTTGTGTAGCCTTGTGCCGTTTATTAATCCCTTTTCTGTATTTAAATTTCTCATTAATAAAACTACTGCTCCGGATTTTACAATCAACTTGTGTTTCGGTAGCCCACTTACTTCAACACTGTTAAAGAACTCTGTTGGATATTGTAAGTATGCGTTGGTGTCATCACTCAGTACAGTAATCGATACTCTCGTATGTCTTGGGGTCTCCGGGCAGTTTGGATAATACCTCATTGTTTATGAGGTCACAGTCACAATTTTTTGGGGCTAATATCCCTTTGTCTTTAATATCTTCGTTCTGAATACTCTCTACTACATTTCCGTAGACAAAATCTATTGGCGAACCAACTCCAAGCAGCTTAGTAGGCAAAATTGGCATATCATCTTGTGTCTTTGGTAATGAGCCATTTCCAACCTGTAGCAGAAACCGTGCGAATTCCTCCTCTCCTTCTTTTAAACGCATATTCTTTTCCAATTTCACTTTTGTTATTTCAGGCCACAATGGGTTGTTTTTAGACAATTGTCTATTATAACGTTGCGTCCTGCATGTGTTACAACAGGAAATGTATGGCGAAAATCTCCTGAAAAAGCACAACATTTCCTGCGAAAGGTATATTCTTCAAGTTTGGATTTTGTGTCAGATCTCTAAGTAATCTATCGATTACTGTAATGGCTCATGAAGGAGTCATAATTACCTCATCAATTATTATAAGTTTAGCCGAGTTTAAATATTCACCCTGAGAAGAGTTCGGTGTTACTCCAGATACTGAATTCTCCATTATCGGTATTGGTAGTTTGAATTGATTATGGAGCGTTCGACCTCCTTCAATTAAGCTAGCAGCAATGCCTGAAATAAAGTAGTTCGTAGCTATAAGTTTCACTTTTAATTTGTTTTATTTAATTTAAATGAAATGAAATGAAAAATTCTTTATTTCACCATGCAAAGTTAGGGCCACATGGCCCTTTCTTACACTTAACATGGATTAATTAACTATATTCAAAATAATAAACAGAAGGATGAGCTACTGAATAACAAATATTTACATAGAAATATAACTTAAAAATAAACTTGGCTGATATTTACAGAAAATATATACAAAATCAGCAAATAAAAATATATTTTACCAATCACACACTCAAGCACACATGCATCAGCAATCGCGCAAACGCGGAAACCCTAAGACGCGCCAGCCGAGACCATCCGCTCAAGGTAAAGTGTTTTCAGTGCCGCCACAAACTGGGAGCGCTTATCATGGGATCTGACCTCCATGGGTAAGGTATTCCACAGACGGCAGGCGGTAACAACAAAACCCCTGAGAATAAGCTGTGGTCACATGATGAGGTATACGCAAAGTGATTGAGGAAGAACGTGAAATACGGAAACTATCTTGAGACACAACTTTAAAATCGGTTTTAAAATATTTTGGAAAATTGGTTTTCAAAATTGAGAAAAGCAATGAAAGAAATGTGTGCCTCAATGTAGCATGGCGTGATATGCTCATCGCGTCTAAGACCATACACATATCTCAGGCAATAATTCTGAGATCGCTGGAGCATACCCGCTTGAGCAACAGTCATGTCATTGATCACGGAGTTGCAGTAAGTAAAGTGGGGTAGTACTAAAGATTTAATTAAGTGTAGTTTAGTATGTTGTGGTAAAAAGTTCTGTAGTTTTTTGAGTGAATGTACAGACAAAAACCTTTTTACGTATGTCAGTAACTGCGTCATCCCAAGAAAGTGTGGAGTTAAATGTCACTCCAAGATTCTTTACTTTGTCATAGTACGGAAGTGCATTGCCACCAACCGTGATAGGATTGATGGAGTCAAAGTCAATAGAGTTTTGAAGTCGAGAATGGCAAATTACAATCGGTTTAGTCTTTTCATGATTTAGTCTCAGTCCATGGTTTTCAGACCAAGTAATTATTTTATTTACGTCTTCATTTATCTTTCCAACACAGTCGTTTACGTTATTTGCGGTAAAATTGCAATAAATTTGCAAGTCGCCAGCGTACATGTGGTATTTGCAGTGGATCAGAGTTGTGTGTATGTCATTAACGTATAGTACAAATAGCAGAGGTCCAAGGATTGATCCCTGTGGCACACCGCATGTAACAATCTCCCAGTCCGATCTTGAATCTCCAACCTCAACACATTGCCGCCGATCTGACAGATAAGATCTCAGCCATTTAAGAACATTTTGAGAAAACCCTATGGCCCTTAATTTCTCCACTAATAAATCATGGTTGACACAATCGAATGCTTTAGAAAAATCAAATAAAGTTAGAATCGTTCCCTGTCGTCGTTCCATAGAAAGTCTAATGTCTTCAGTCACTCGAAGGTGCTGTTTCCGTACTATGTGCTGTTCTAAAACCAGATTGATAGTCAGATAAAATGTTATTGTCCGTGATGAATTCAGTGATTTGACAGTGAACGATTCTTTCCAGGCCTTTAGATAGAGCGGGCAAAATGCTAATCGGCCTAAAATCACGACAGGTTGTCGGGGCTGAGACCTTGTTTAAGGGACGGATAATGGCAGACTTCCATAAAGAAGGGAAAGAACTGTTTCTTAAAGATGCATTAAAGATGAATGTGATAGTAGGGAGGATAGCAAAGAGTATGTCTTTGATAAGACGAATGGGTATACCATCAGAACCGACAGCGTTGCTTCGGATTCTGCGGATAGCCATCAAAACATCGGACTGAATGACAGGCTTGAAATTAAGCTCGGGATATCCTAGATTGGGGGTTGGGGTGTTAACTAAATTGTTCAAATAACTATTGACTTTATTGTGATTGATGTTTTGACTGCAAGAAGAAAAATAAACGTTTAATTCATTAAGAGGGATGTGTACTGTTGGAGGATCAGATTGTTTCCCGAGACCAAGACTTTTAACTTTACGCTTAACTTTAACTTAACTTATAACTTCTACTTAGAACTTTATAAAATTCTAGATGGTTGCTTTTGATTTTCAAAAAGTTTACGGATGTATCTGAGTTTTGAATTGCGCAAAAGTTGTTTTACTCAATTTTGAAGGTGACGATATTGTTGTTGCAATTCGAGATTCTGTGAGCGCTTTGCTCTTCTAAACAAACAATCACGCACTGCCATCAGATTTTTTATTTCAGGAGTCATCCACGGAACAGGGTTTCGCTTCGACAGACGTTTTGTAACAATTGGAGCGTGTTTATCAAAAAGATTTATTATGGAAGAATTGAGCTCCTGAATCATTTCATCAACTGAATTTAAATTTTCAAGGAGGTGCCATGGGGTTTGCTGAACATCGAACATAAAGTGAGCCTCATTCATATTTTTGAAATCACGATATTTAAAAATTTTGTCTTGGGCTTGGGTGTTTTGATCGAGTACACACAGAAGATGAGATCATGCCTGGATATTGCGGGAACTGGAAGCTGCCCATGATGAATGATATCTTGATGGTTGGAGACCACAAGTAGGTCCAACAAGGTGTCAGAGCCGGGAGCATGATGTGTGGGTTCAAGTGGAAGTATAGTCAGGTTACATGAGTTAAACATAGTGGTCAGCTGTCTGTATTCAAAGTTGTGAGCAGTCGACAGTAAGTCAGTGTTAAAGCGGCACGGTAGCACACTCCCAATAACAAAACATCTGCTCCAGGTAAATTAATTTCAAGAAAAAAAATTCTGGCCCAGCCGAGTACTCAGAAGGTGAAGAACAAATAATTTTGAACTTCAGATCCTCCCGGATATATACCGCGACGCCACCGCCTTGTCTACCAGTCCTGTCATTTCGCTGCAGTACATATCCAGGGAGAGACACCTCATTTGAATGAATACTCGGCTTAAGCCAGGATTCTGAAATGCCAATTAAATCAAAATTTCTAGGATGAAAGATTTGCGCAACCTCATCAATGTGAGCACGCAAGGACTGAGCATTGATGTGCGCCGCCTTGAGGTGTTTAGGGTAGGGAGACAAAGAGCGAGAGAGGGAGTCAGCGGTGGACAGCGGCGAGCGGTGGGTGGGGGAGGGGGGAGCGATAAGCGGGTCGGCGCGGCAGACACTGTGCGGCTGTGGACTCGCTATCCCGGGTCCACAGGTCGCGGCGTCAGGACAGACGCGCCCCAGGCCACCGCACAAGCTACGACCGCTGAAACATACATACACACACACATACATTGTAACAAATACACTAACAATTTTAAACAAAAACATTGAAATTGTTTGCAATGAGGCTCCGCGAACATTGGAGTACAATGATGACAACAAAACTTGTAAAATAAAAAGGAGAAAACAAAATTAATTATTTATAAATATGAAACAAAAAAACTTAATAAATAATATCTAACAAAATTAAAATGATATAATGTTGATTATTATTACCATTAAAATTATTCACAAAAATTAAAATGATAGAAACATTTAAATTGAAGGCATTGGCGTGAATTAAAAATTGTGCACTGGTAGTAAAATGAAGAAACATTGTACTTTATTCACACCTGCATTAATCTAATGACGTTTGCAATGTAAATTTTATTGTCATCTGCAATAAAGATATTATTTATTTATTTAACATGAACAAGTTAGTATAATTAGCTTTAATTGAAATAAATAAATAACAAAAATCATAATAATATTAAAACGGAAATTTTACAAGAACTTTGCCAGTATGAATATAATTTAAGGGAACAGTAAAGTAATAAACTATTAATTACTGTTAAAATTGAAAATAAACAGCAATTTAAAATTTAAGCATTATCAAGGACAAAAAACATAAGATAGGTTTAAATAAATTTATAAAAGTAAGTTGGAAATTTAAATAAGTAGTTGAATTATTGAATGAATTATT
This sequence comes from Flexamia atlantica, assembly GCA_035578135.1. Taxonomy (NCBI): domain Eukaryota; kingdom Metazoa; phylum Arthropoda; class Insecta; order Hemiptera; family Cicadellidae; genus Flexamia; species Flexamia atlantica. The sequence goes on from JAQJVK010000001.1 coordinate 181,656,293, forward strand.
AAATTATTGAATTATTAAATAAGTAATAAAATTTTAAAATGTAAACTGAATTAAACTAAAAATAAACCTTATGAAGTTTTCTGGGCTTCAGCCTCCGACCGGTCGCGTCGCAATCCCCTTCTTCCTGTGTTGGTCGACCCACAGCACCCGGCCGTCCTGGGTCCAGACGCTCCTTACTCCAAACCGCGTCACCGCCCGTCTGTAGAGCTCCTGACGCACCTGGGTCAGGTCCTCCCTGATCTGATGATAATTTAATACTCCATGAATAGATTTACAATTATTTCAATAATAGTAATGAAGCTTATTGTTTTTATAAACATCGTAAACAGTACCTGTAAAAATCTTTTAATTCGACCAACACATTTCAGACATTAGTCAATCGTCACGGTCATAAAAATAAAAATGTAACCATAATATAAATTTATAAAGTAATCATAGCAATTTACAATGTATATTCACCCATATGCACAGAAGTTTGGAATGTTTAATAAAAATTAATTTTTTTAATTAAATGATAATTTTTATTAAAACGTAAGTATTTATTTTACCTGTAAACGCCACTGGTAGTACAACCATGTCCATACTTTTCAGCTTGGCTAACAGAGGTTTTTGTATGAAGGTTTTCCCACATCCTGCCAGAGCATCAAAGTAGAACATTTTGCTGGTATTCTGTGTGTTTTTGACATTTTGTATAATTAAATCGATAATCGCGTTTTGATCTCCGTTTGCCTTGGTGTATAATTCTTCGAACTCGATTCGTTTATTTTGACGATCTTCTGGGTTTGAAACTCTGTTCATGCGAATTGGAACGGGTAAACCAAGTTCTCGGCAACATGTGTTGTGAGTGATCAGAATGTCTTCAACTTGAATGAGCGTTCGATTATAGGCCTCCTCTTCCGTCAGACCTTGATGTTGGAAGTCTTCCATCATGTAATTTTTAAACTCATTCCAAAGATTAGCACTCTCAGTTGGTACATTTATTCCGAGAAGCCATCCAAACAGATTTCGTATTTCATTTGGAGTTGCATGGAGAACAGCTTCTTGAAGAGTGTCTCCACTCAGTTGTGAACTTTCAGCTATACCTCTTGCAATTGCGGCTTCCCGATATGTTTCATAAACATTTCCATCGAAAGTGCGAATATCTTGGAAGCTTTGAGCACCTTTCACATGTAAAAGCAGCAAACGTAAATGGAAAAGCTCAATATTTTTTGGCGAAACAACATTTAGGCATGCTATGACTTTATCCTGTCCTCTAAGTCTTCTCCTCCATACCTTTCCACTGTCCTGCCATGTATAAAATTTGGGTATCTCGCAGTAAGTGTAATCTCTTGAAGATTGATCTGTTTGATTCAAACGAAACCAAGCCATTAATTTAGTATCTCTTGGCTCTAACGCACGTTCTTAGTTACCTTCCAGAAAAGTTACTTTTTGCTGGTTTTCAAGGTGGCACTCTAAACTTATTACAGTGTGAGATTGGTAGTGCATAGGGTACTCGAAGATCCTCCACATTGCCTCTACTGAACCAACCCATCGGGCGTTTAAATACCCTTCTACTTCGTCGTACACAATTTCACCATTGCGAAATGATATTGATGCTGAGTCGAAACCCTTATAAATATATTTATAAATATATTTCACTGATTTGACTGTGCTACATATTTCCACATTTATATGTGCGTTATATTTTTTGAGAAGATATGGATTGTATGGCACTACAAATCTGTTGTCTGCTAGCCTATGTTTCCACGAACGTTTACAGTAATTCCGTTATTACGGCGTCTGTATAAAGGATAGCCATATACATTCTCCCTAGTTTCTTCCAAAAATGCTTTTGGGAATGACTTAGAGCACTTTCCATCCACCATGCATGGTGAAATTGGATTCAGGATTCCACATGGCCCATGTATCATATGTTTTTTAATGATTTCATGAAGATCAGGATATTGATTTTGATCTGGAATTTCAGCCCAATCTTCTAAATCTATGGTTTCTGCATCCCTAAGAGTGTCTTCATCAGAAAGGGTAATCAAAATATGAGCATGAGGCAGTCCCCGTTTTTGAAACTCTATTGTATAAATAAGGAAGTACTGTGCCAAACAGTTTGTTAATTCTTATGTCATTTATTAGTTCTTTCAGTTTTTCGTGAAACACTCGAACGATCAAATCTGGGCGCATATTTGGAAGTTCACTGTACTTGAGATTAGACTTTATTTCATCCCAATTCGGGTAACATGTAAATGTTACGAAGAGGTCAGGCTTCCCTAATTGACGGACAATAGTCATAGCATCTAAGTAGTTACTATGTAGATTGCGAAAACTGCCTTGGAAAAATGTAGGTAACATTACCTGCCGACCAATACGTGCACCTTCGTTTTCTGCCCGAGCTCGTATTGTATCATGGAGATTCATATACAGTTCGGCTCGAAGTTTTGATTGTTCTCTTCTAATGAATGTTAGTCGTTCTCCCTCAATCCTTGTAAACATATCAACAATATATTGAAGAAATAATTTTCCACCATGGATAATTGGTGAAAACTCTTGCCTGACAGATAATAGATGAGCTGCGAATTGCAACTGAGTTACTGTGTTGCGGTGTCTAGTTGCTTGCTCTGCAACTTGGGGCATGCCTCGAAACCATCCCTCATCTCCATAGGGAAATAGTAGAGGATATGCCACAGGATCACGACCTGAACAGTGTGCTGCCAAATTCTCTGGAACTCCCATTTTTTGGGTAAACAACAAATTGAGGAGGACCTTCAGGACAACCATCATCTGATCTGAATACTGCAGAAACGTCATTTGCAGTTGGTAAGTTATCCCGCCTTGGTCCTTACTTCTGTCTGAATAAATTACCATATGGACGTTTTGTTGTTGATCCTGAGGTGTTTCTCTGAGAATTTCTCCCATAGTTTTGAAAGCTTGGGCATAAGGATTTATTTCCCACAGTAAATTTGTAAGCTCTCTCATTATGTTTAAGTCACAACCCATATTTTGTGGTGCTTCGTGTCTCATTCTGGCTGCTTGTTCAGTGTCTTAAAAATAAATTTGGGCATATCGGCTATTCATGCGGTCATCTAAATTTTGATTTATTCCTAACCTATGATGAACTTGGCCATTAACAATAAAAGCATAAGGTCCGCCAAGGTTTGGTTTAATCTTACTACTTGAGCTTACCACAGCCAAGGCATTATTATAGTTTCTACTAAAGTTTTTTTTAATTGTCTTGATCTGTCAGTGTTACCAGTAAACATTTCTTGCATGTATTGATTTGATCTGACATTAGGTAAATTAACTTTACCACCGTGACAACAGGATGTGTATATTCTTCTTGTATTTTGTTCACTTGCAGAATAAGTCGCATAACAGTACTGGCATTATTATTATTAACATTATTCATCTCTCCAAGTGTGTGATTATCTGGATTCCGTATTGTTAGACCAGGCCTTTCTTCTCCCACTCTTCTCAAGCGCATAAGTTCTCTTATTAAATGCCTCCTCCTCATGTTTTCAAAGTTTCTTCTTTGTGCTCGAGGCATTTTTTGCTCCGAACAAAAATGCCAACGAAATGAATAAAACTAATATGTTTACATTAAGTGTTTATATCGGTATATAACCTCTCAAATATTACAGACATCAATATTTACTTCTACAAAAGCTGCTGAGCTTCTTCTTATAATCAGCTGATTTTTGTTTTTTAACTTATTGCATGTTAATCTTATGGGGAAAAATCGACCTTTGAGAGCGCCACGCGCCCTTAGGGGTAAGAATTTTCAAAGTCTAAAACCTTAATGGGAAACTACGAAATGAGACGAATTTTTTGACACCTCTATCGCTGAAATTGGTCCACAAATACGGGAGGAGTAGTGTTCACTAAAAACGGTTTCACGTATTATAAGGAAAGGTATTATTAAGGAAGGAAGGATTCATTAATGACACGAGTTAGTTTTTTCCAGTTGTTTGAGTGACAAATTTGACAGAGTTAAGAATAAATACTAATTTACAAACTACTTCAAGCCACATGTTTTATTGGGGCATGGAATTAAAATTCAGGGTTTCCATAAAATTATAGTGGGATTTTTAATGATTATAGAAAAAATCAGTGGCGGATCCAGAGCATGAGTTCGGGGGGGGGGGGGCAAGCAGGATTACGAGGGTAATCTTTCGGGGGGTCCGGGGGCCCTCTCCCGGAAAATTGGTGAAAATTTGACTGAAAACTCGTGTTTTTAGGCAATCTAGAGACAAAAACATGCTCAATTTTAAATTTAAAACAACAGTTTTTATTGGATTAATTTATTACAGAATACTTGTTTAGGTAGTTAGGGAAATAAAATAAAGACTCGTTTCGAGGTTCAAGCCTTAAATTTATTATTTACAATACTTTCTCCAGAAAACTTAAATAAAAAAAACAATAAGTCCTAAGTCGTGCCTTCTTTTTCCAGTTTTTCCTCCCTTCGCATAACGCTCGATTATATTATTAACATTCACCTCAATATCATGATGTATGTATAAAAAACATAATCTGTTCTACCTCTCTTCAACCATTCTTGTCCGTTGCCACGATTTTACTAGCTTTACATTTGCCTTTTATCAGCGATCGGCAAATACTTGCAAACATTTTTCACGACCGATCGCATCCGTTCTACCTCTCTTCAAACATTCTTATCCGTTTCCATGATTTAACTAGCCTTACATTTGTCTTTCATCAGCGATCGCCAAATACTCGCAATCGTTTTTCACGGCTGATCGCGAGAGCAACATGGGCCATTTACCCGCGATCGGCTGATACGCGCTATCGTATTTCGCGGCCGTTCACGAATTCCACAATTTTTTTAGCCGTTCGCCCGCGACTAACAAATACTTGCGATCGTTATCGCGGCCGATCGCGAGTTTATTTGCCGTTTTTATTTGCGATCGGCTAATACGTGCGATACTTTTTGCGGCCGATTGCGAGTTTCTCAAAGCTGGATTTGCCGTTTATTTGCGATCGGCAAATACACGCGATCGTTTTTTGCGGCGGATCGCAAGTTTCGTGAAGCTACTCACTTGTTGTGATTTCTAAAACGATCCCGTCCCTAAAATTTCCTGAAGCTAATTTATATCCCAACCAAAAATCGGGAATTTAATTTTCGCGAAAATTTCTGATTTTTTCCTCATTCTCGGGGGGGCTATTGCCCCCTTTGCCCCCCCTTGGATCCGCCACTGGAAAAAATATTGGGCGATGCAGGAAAAACTGGCTTGAACCACTGGATTCTACAAGTCAAGTTGTTTAGATTTCAATATCTGATAAGCAAATTGTGTGATTGTTAAGTTTTATTTTTCCCAAATTTGTTTAACCTTTTTCAATTTTAGCATATTTTATTTTGATGGACAGAAAGTTTATATCATGTTACAATACGAGTCCAGGCAAGGCTCTACATAATTTATCTATTCTATTTGAAAACTATAATCTTATAGCATATTTAGGTTAACTTCTATCCAACTAGTGTCGATAAAATAAAACACTGAGCAAAGATGCTAAAAATTGAGAAAGGTTGAAAATTTCATAACCTGAGGGTCGCCGGTTCGATTCCTAACAGGATCGAAACTGGGTCCAGTTGCCATTTTTTGTCATTGGGCTAAGAATTAATGATGCTATCTAACATAAGGTTGCCGTTATATATTAACAAGACCCGGATTTGGACCATTCCCGATCAAAACGTTAAAAAATGCCCCTGGCGCTGAAATACACAAAATAAAATAAAAAATAGTTTTATTGTGTAAAATAAAACCTCAATAATCACACAACTTGCTTATCAGATATTTAAATCAAAACTATTTCAGTTGTAGAATTCAGTGGTTCAAACGATATTTTCCTGCCTCACCAATATTTTTTTATTATCTTCAAAACCCCACCATTAGTTTTTGGAAACCCTGTATAATATTTGACTGAAATCAGGACATTTGGAGAATATTGAATATGTCATATTAAAATGTTTTCCACTTTACTTATACAGGGAGAAAAAAAAGCTTGAACGCTCATTCAAGATGAAGAAATAAGATAAGCTGGGAAAAAGGAAGAAAAATGTACATTGTGTCTCTACCATCCAATGTAATAACTGACGTTCAACGGGAGTTCGATTGGACATTACATTACACAGCGTCACAATCATCCTACACTCACCTTTCACCTTTCACTCATATTCCGGTTAAAATACGCAGCCAGTGCTGCGTCCCGGTCGTAAAAGGTATTAAAGGTATATATGTATTGTATATTATTGGGGAATGGGTAAAATATCAAATATTCGTGATAGTGACAGGAAGAGAGGGAATGAGGAAAAAAATCAGAAAGGAAGGAAAGGAGGGAAGGGAGATGGTACAAAGAGAATGAAGGAAAAAAGGAGAGAGGAATGTAGGAAGGAAAGGAATTAGAGATTGAGGAAGGAATGAATGAAGGGAGGGGGAAGAACTGAGGTAAGGGGTCCAAAAACTGAAAATTGGTTGAATGACCGAGTTTTTACTTTTCTCTTAAGCAATAATCGGTTCAACCTTGAAAAAAGTGAATTCTTAATAAAATACTAATTAATAATCCAGGAAATAAATCATGCCATAAATGCACGCCAGAGGTGAGATAAAAAATGAGTTAAAAATTGAGTCTTTCTCTTTTGCTTTCGGTTCCCGTTTGGTTACACAGTGTATTTACATGGAAAATGTATCCTATATGAAACGTATTTTAGCATTGGTTTCTAGAAAGATCATTTTTTAAATAGCTCCCGATTCCTCGATTTGAAAATTGGTCGCATTTACGACCACTGACGATTTCTAGTGTACATAAATAGGCAAGCATAATGTTAGCGAATTTCGCCTACAGGACCTTAGGTCTCATGGTAAGACCTAAGCCCGAGACCATGATAACTTTTCGTTTTGAGGCCCCCAGAAGCAAAAAACACCATTCGCTCAAATTAATATATATATAAACATGTGGAAACGAGAAAATGCTGATATTACATATTCACTGAAGACACTAAGATTAGTTGTCGTTGACTTTCCTGGGCGGAAGCCATGTTGCTGCGGGATAAAGATGCTCTTGAAGGTGAAAGAGAGTACTTCAAGCATAAGACTTTCATACAGTTTAGCAATGGCTGATTGTATTACGATTGGCCTGTAGTTTTTCACATTGGAGGCTGGTCCAAACTTAGACTTGTGTACGGGAACGTGGAAGCCAGGCTTAAGTGAGTTTGGGAATATGCCAACAACCAACAACTTGTTGAAAAACACAGCTAAGTGAGGAGCAAGAACATCACTGCAAGATTTGAGAATAGCCGGGTTTATGCCATCTGGTCCGGGACCCTTGGATGCGTTAAGGCCTCTTAATTTTTTCTCTACCTCCGTGGTAGAGAAGGAACAAGAGGAGAGATTGATGTTGGTCTCGAGATCGTATTCAACCGGGAAGTCGTTAGGTGGAGTGTAAACAGTCGATAAGTAGGTAGAGAATAATTCACACATATCCTTAGGTTCATCGGAAAACCTTGATTCGTAATGAAGCATACTCGGGTGTGTGTTATCCTTTCTTAGAGAGTTCATGTGGCCCCAAAAGGATCGAGGATTTCCCTTGATATTCCGATTGATGCTGACAGAGAAAAGGTTATGACATTCTGAAGATAAGGCTTTACATTGCTGCCTGACAACTTTGAAGGCTCTAAAGTCAGCTTCGATGCAGGATAGTTTGTAGGTTTTATGCAGTAACTTCTTCCTCGCAACAAAGCGCTTAAGATCAGGGGTGAATTAAGTAAAAATTATATTACTTTAATTTTTTGATGTAAAACACACACACACACACACACACACACACACACACACACACACACACACACACACACACACACACACCTACACGCACGCACGCACGCACGCACGCACACGCACGCACGCACACATTTATATATATTTATTTAATATGCAATAAATGACAAGAACTGTGTACCCTTTGTTCGATTTTATTTATAAACAGTTCTTGTCATTTATTGCATATTATATATAGTAGCCCTTAACACTGAATCAAAAAATCATATATGTATATATATATATATATAATTTGAACGAATGGTGTTTTTTTGCTTCGAGGAGCCCCAAAACGAAAATTATCATCGTCTTGGGCTTACCATGAGACCCAATAGCTTCAATAGCTTAGCATGAGCCTAATAGCTTCTTCCATTTGGGGGAAATTCGCTAAAAACTTATATTTGATCGTGAAGTGATTTGTACAAAGCACGCCACTGACATTCTGATTTAATTTTGCATCTAAAATTATAACTTTTAATAGGTAATCTAATAATAATCAGATTATTAAAGTTCACTTTTAATAGTCTGAGGTCTGAAGTGTTTTAACTATGCTGAAATTATTAAAATTGTATAAACATTTTCTATACAAACATGTTTTTTATGTTTTTTCCTAAGTACACTTTTTTCGATGGTAAGAACCACTCCCAATCAGAAGTCACAAAAGACCCGGATGTAAGGATTGTTTCCTTTAATAAGTACATATTCATACTAAATGTTGCTTTTGAGTAATGTCTTCGACTAAACAAATAAGTAATAATGTAAATTTCAAATTAATAACTGATATCTGGTTAAACACTTTAATTTACCTTAAAAACTTCATCTATAGGGAGCTTTTATCGAAAAGGAAGTATTTCATGCTTGAACTCAAACCGTTACATAAGTTAATTTGTCAAAGAATTTAATTTTGTTTTGAATCGACTGAGAGAAGTGGGTCAGCTCTGATAGAAAACGGAGGTGATTATTTCAAGTTATGGTACATTGAAGGATGATTCAACTTACAACAGAAGGCATTATCCATCGAAAAAGATCTCCTGCTTCTTATTACAAAATATACTAATGCATATTTTATCCAACCTTAATAGAAATAATTATTATCAACCTTAACAGTAAATCTGAAAGGTAATTAGAATCGCAGAAGATGTTTAGGAGACAATTTATCCTTTAATTGTCTTTCGAGTTCTAACAGTTAACTCAGCTGTATGTCTGTATCATTTCGTAAGACTTTTATGAACAATCCCATTGTTACTAATTTTGTTAAAGTTTACTATCACATTCCTACCATTAATTAAAATAACATCATTCATTATACAAATCACCATGATGATGAAGTAATCTATATAAAGTATAAAGTACCCGTGACTTGAAAAAACCATACGTATGACACCCATCAACCAACCCTATACTCAAATGGAAGGTCTCAGTGAGAAAATCCCACAGGAAAACGATTGGTTTGTTAATAAACTTTTCGCTATATTAAGGCTCAAATATAAAGATAAGGGCTGAACAGCTGATGCATTTGTTTTCATCAAAAATTATTTGTTTCCTTTTTTCCCTGCAAAGCGGGACGCCATCAGCTAGTTTTATTGTAAAACATAATTTATAACAGCTTATAACCATATTAAAAACCAGGATCTTCATTCCTTTGGTATAGAAATTAAGTAACAATGTGTGAGAAAGCTTATACTTCATCAAAATTATATTGGTTTGTTTTTTTGAAGCAGGATTATAAATGTCGTCTTAGGGCCGTTTGGTTGGATATTAGATAAGATCAACGGAGCCTCTAATCAGGCAAGGCCTTGGAGGTTCAAAATTTTCCCCAAAATAATCACAGATCATTCGATTGAGTTTCAAGATGTGAAAAACTGTTTTACTTTGAGAAAATCTAGGTTTTACTTTTCTTTTCAGTTTAATAATTAAGTTTAACTTTTTACACATTCTGTTTCACTTTTTAAGTGTATAAGGTTTATAGCCATGACCCTATTGCCTTGGCAAAAATAATTGAACATTTTTTTGTAAATCTCCACATTTAAAAAAATGAAATTTTGTAAATGTTAAAAAATACTTCTTACTACTTTATTTTTTGTAAATTGAAATGAAATTCTAATAAACCTACCCCACTCTAAGATAAAGTGTTTTAAAGTACTGTAAGGGGATTTAAATTTTACCTCAATTCAATATAATGTGATACATATTTTATTAAAATTGTATAAGGAATCCATCAATAATTATATTGATCATGCAAGAATACCGAGATATTTCAATGCATAAATACGTCCATTAATTTTGGATTATCTCCACTTCCAGAGTATCTATTGAGTTACTTAAGTTTCAGTTCCCTTTTTGGGAATAAATGGAAATATCGTTAATTTGGTTGAACAAAGGGTTCAACTGGGTGATTTTCTTTATCGTAAAAGTTTATTATAACACGCTAGGATTTTCTCTTCACAGTCATAACTCAAGAGCACCTGTACGGATTTTGATGTTTGAGGTTTCAAATTAAAGGTATGTTTATGTAAATTTACTAACGTACGTCTACGTAAACATCCGACCACCAAGAAATGATTTTTCAGAAAGTTGACAGAAAGTAACTTTTTACTAGCGTAAACGATTTAATTACTAATTTCACTATCCTAATAATGTTTAACGGCTTCAAAATAAAAGTGCAGCAGTTTTTTGTAGTAAGAAACAGGCCAAATAAAATATTGGTATCTATATTGATTATATTTGTTTTTAATGACTCAGTTACCTGAATATAAGACATATTTGAACAAAGGTATAACTTAGTTTTAATTATTGTTTTCAAGCGAAACTAAAATTCCAAGTTACTTTTACTATCGTAAACGATTTAATAACTAATACTTCTTGTAAGTACAAACAACATTTTACCAGTACGAAACATAAACATTAATTAAGTACCTTAATGCAGGATTTCACTATCCTATTAATGTTTAACGGCTTCAAAATAAAAGTGCAGCGGTTTTTTGTAGTAAGAAACAGGCCAAATAAAATATTGATATTTATTTATCATCATATATTTAATATCGTAAGGCGACTCTTTGCGTCAAAATTGTGGGCGTCCGGCAAGTCGTAGAAAGATGGGAGAGGTCTCAAATTAAAGGTCTCTATTCCGTGATGGCGGGAAAAATACTAAAATTGCTTGAAATTCACCAGAATATTAGATATAACATAAAATATCTGCCATTTAAAAAGCATTAGAATCTAAAAACGTCTGCTTTGTTTACATTAAAACATGTGTTGCTTATACTTGGTTTAAAACACATGATAGCTGTTGATGTATACTATGGTTTATTTAAAATTTAGCTTTAAATGTAGCTTGAACTTACTATAAAAAATAACTGTTTTTTAATTTTTTATTTTATAATTTAGGGGCTTTACCATACTCACCATTTTAAAAACATTAGGAATTTTGTTCACATAAATAGTAGTTGATGCTGATTTAAAGCCATGTGATTTATAATATCAACACAATCGATAAGCGCAGACTACAGGTATAGAGACAACTTAGCGTTTTAAGGCCTATAGCTCTGCCAGTTTTATGTGCGGTCGGAAATGGTCACACTTTTGGCCGAGCAACAAGAGTGCTGTGCTGCAATAACAGCGACTGAGTGCAACATTAACTTTAAATTTGGTCAATAAATGTACATTGAATCTTGAATATATAAACAAAGGCAGCATTTACTCCCGGGCGACCATAAAAACATGTGGGACGTAAGGTAAAGTCCTCAATATTAACTATTCACTAAGCTGGTGGTCTCCAATCCTAACTCCCGTAAGGGGTGGAGCCAGAGACTCTGACGTGGAGCGTGGAGGCGTCAATGAGAGACTATTTTCTGATTTCGTCCGTACCTAATTGCCTATTTGGTAAAAAATGTAGCTTCAATCGGAAGTTTTCATAATAAGTACCCTCTAACCGTCCAATATATACTTTTGAACAGCTAGAGGCTACATAAGAGCTTGATGACGATCTTTTGATGACGTAACAAATTGTTTGCATTTTTGTGTTAAATCTCATGACTTTCCTGGGGGATATAAATTAAGTGCTACAATCTGTGGTTAACTTTTAGAAGTTCTTCATACCATTTTAATATTTTTAATTGGAAACAAAGTGAACTGGGTTTGTTTTGAGGTCAACGGATAGTGCCACTGTTCCAGGGATTCAGCCCTTTACTATACTGAAATTGTGTCCTTTCTTAAAAGTCTGAAACGTACTAGCAAATGTCAAAATACCTTTAACGTTACGCAAAAAAATGTTTAATAAATACTATAGATAATTAAATATCTTACATTAAATATTCAGCATTGATATTTTTTAGGGGCTTTTGCCCCTACAAGCCACTAGTTTTAAATAAATTCATATGATATTTCAAAAACACATAGAATCGTATTTGTATTAATCATAAAACAACAATTTCTTATATATTTATAATATCGTAATATTATTTAGAATCGATCTCCAGGATTTGTTTTAAACTAGTAAAAAGAGCTAGCAAATGTCAAAATACCTTGAACGTTACGCAAAAAAATGTTTAATAAATACTATAGATCATTAAATATCTTACATTAAATATTCAGCATTGATATTTTATTTTTAAGGGCTTTTCTCCTACAAGCCACTAGTATTGATTATATTTGTTTTTAATGGTAACTCAGTTACCTGAATATAAGACATATTTGAACACAGGTATAACCTAGTTTTAATTATTGTTTTCAAGCGAAACTAAAATTCCAAGTACAATTCCAGTTGTGTGGGAGTGACTGGGCCCGGCGTGGAGTCAGTTTATGGGGATATAAACACTCCGGGGTGATTGTGTGGGGAGACCCAAACGTATATACATAATTTGACTGCTATATCTTGTATGTTAGGTCCAGATACAATATATACTGTGTGTCCCAAAAGACCCGGACCGGTTTAATATCTTTTAAAGTAAGCCAGATATCAAAACAATATTTCGCATACCTTTTAGTACTAAAAAAACTACTTTTTGATGTATGTTTCATTTCTACCCGCGCCCCTAAAATTGGATTTTGGGGGGGCAGCCCCAAAATGTTAAATGTAAACACCCATCGTGCGACTGCTTATTTTAAAGGGCTTGTTAAAAGAAACACAATGCCGCAAACCGGAGGTCAATATCATGCTCCAGTCCAAAATGGCGGCCATTAAAAAATTTGAAAATGCCGTCCGCCAATTAAAATTGAGTATTTTCTTTGTTCGGAAATTCACATTTAAATCGAATAAGAATCACCAGAACACATTTTAACTACTTAAAAGATACAAAAATAATAATTTCTTTTTGTCATCATCAAGGTTCAACCCTCCAAAATGGTTTGGGGGGGGCGGTTTGTCCAACCAACTCCAATACCAACTCACATCATTTGACCACTCATTTTAATTTGCTGTGTAAGAAATAAGCCAAAGCTTGTTTTAATGAAATTTCAAAAAAGTTACCTAATACTTATAAATTTTGTAGGGTTTCCCCACCCCCCAAAACCATTTTGGAGGGTTGAGCATTGATGATGACAAGAAATTATTATTTTTGTATCTTTTAAGTAGTTAAAATGTGTTCTGGTGATTATTAATCGATTTAAATGTGAATTGCCGAACACAGACAATACTCAATTAAGTAAAAAAAGTTACTAACAAATATCCGCCTTGATGCGACCTTTGGCTCAGGGGCAAAGGTCGATACTTGCGGAGGGTCGTCTATGTGTTATCTTTTAGGAAAGCCCCCGTACATGAAGTACCAAATATTCGCCACAAAAATAACTATTTATTTTGAAATTTTATTAAAACAAGCTTTGACTTATTTTTTTACTCATTCGGCATATTAAAACGAGTGGTCATACGATGTGAGTTGGTATTGGAGTTGGTTGGACAACCCCCCCCCCCCAAACCATTTTGGAGGGTTGAAAAACATAAAAACATAAATATAAATATAAAAAAAACATAAATATAAGGAGTCCTAAATAGGCCAATAATCTGTGCGTTGAACTGAGTATACCATTCATAGAAAATTCAACCTCTTCCCATTGCACAAAGAGTTAGAAACAAAGACTCCTTACATCTAACAAGAAAACAAATCGTAACCAAAGTTTTGTCCGTGAAAGCATAGTCAGAGTTTCCATAACAAAATAAATCAAAACATTTTCGACTAAATATAGTTTGGGAATTTAGATTTTCGAATTGCTAACAATAGTTCAAGGTATACATTAAAACTATTCTAAAAACCCATCTCCTGGTTTGTCATAGTGGATTTAACTTTGACTGGCACGATAATTAATTAATGGTCAAAAGTAAAATATGAAATTTTGTAAGAAATGTCCTGAATTTTAACATTTACTCCAAAACAAAATTGCTAATAAGCAAGCTTTACTCAGAGTTATGGAATAAAACATTAACGACTCCTGATTGTGTATTTTGGAAATACAGCTAGTATATTGTTCTTTGCACCTAAGCGCGGGGCCATAATAACTTTTCGATTTGGGGTCCCCAGAGACCTTAAATACCATTCGTTAAAATATATCAGAAAGTAGAACAAATACCCTTTTTTTCATGGTTTATTTTTGCAACATGTTTCGACTATAATGTAATTTTCAAGCAAATCTAACCTATAACATAAAGTGTTTATATACGTATAAAAATAAATAAATATATAGTAAAAGTCATATGATACAGATAATTTATAAATATGTTTTTTGGTAAATGGTGATTTAGGAAATATAACCCGTTTGTCATGTATTTCTCAGTTTTCTTATAACTTCGAATATTGGGTTATTTGAAGGTAATTGACCATTTAATATGTCGGAAGGGGAGTCCTTATAGCCTGAAAATATATTCTTCTTTGGCATCCATTTCTTTTCCCTTCTTTAAACATTATATTATTTTCATGTTTTCTTCAATACTTTTGTAATTATGGTTGTGGTGAAGTAAGTGTTCTGCAAAGCTTGATTTCATAGATGTACTATTGTTACTTTTTAAGGCCTGTATATGTTCTTTGAATCGGGATCTATATTCTTAATATGTTCTTTAGAACATATTATATAAAACCTGAATATGTTTTAAAGAAAGGAAAAGAAATGGATGCCAAAGAAGAATATTATATATTTTCAGGCTATAAAGACTCCACTTCCGACATATTAAATGGTCAATTACCTTCAAATAACCCAATATTCGAAGTTATAAGAAAACTGAGAAATACATGACAAACGGGTTATATTTCCTAAATCACCATTTACCAAAAAACATATTTCTAAATTATCTGTATCATATGACTTTTACTATATATTTATTTATTTTTATACGTATATAAACACTTTATGTTATAGGTTAGATTTGCTTGAAAATGACATTATAGTCGAAACATGTTGCAAAAATAAACCATGAAAAAAGGGTATTTGTTCTACTTTCTGATATAATTATAATAATATCCCTTACCAGTGAATCACTATACAAATATATATATATATATATATATATGTGTGTGTGTGTGTGTGTGTGTGTGTGTGTGTGTGTGCGTGTGTGTGTGTGTGTGTGATTGTGTGTGTGTGTGTGTGTGTGTGTGTGTGTGTGTGTGTGTGTGTGTGTGTGTGTGTGTGTGTGTGTGTGTGTGTGTGTGTGTGTGTGTGTGTGTGTGTGTGTGTGTGTGTGTGTGTGTGTGTGTGTGTTAGCACGGTAGCGCTCATAAAAATGGTCCGATCTGAATGAAATTTTGCACAGGCGTGTAAAGTAGTAATTATTCGGACGAGTTCGAAAACCAGAACGATCAGTCCATCCCAAAGGGGGGTAAAGAGGGATAAAGCCCATAAAATGTTTTATTTAATTTTGTTTCATAAAAACTAAGATAACCTAATTTTGGGTCACACCGTTGAATTGAGAAAAAAATAATAAAAAAAATTTTAGAATAATTTGTAATCATTTCTCTAGCACTGGTTACTGAGAAACTGAGAATGGTAAACTCAGTACGTTTCCCCAATGTTTACCTTATGGGACATAAATAAAATCTCGCTTATTTCTCAACATATCTGAATAAAACCTGGTATGTGGCCTCATATAGTTGTTATCTATCGGATTATCGCAAAAATGTCTGAATTTCACATTTCAATGGCAGCAAACCAGCATACTCATTTCCCATGTTATTATTGTGGAGAAAATTGGTGTATACTCATTTTAGTGAGGTGGCTTAGTGAAATTACCGTTACCTGGCGGATAAAAGCGTCAAATTTGGTGTGAGGGTACCTTATGGTGTAGTAATAAATTTTAGCTTAGGAGCCCTTTTGAATTTTTAAAATTTCCAAACACGGCGCCAAAAACCAAAATGGCCGACAAATATAATATATATTTGTCGGCCATTTGAAATATTAGCTTAGGTACCCATGAAAAAAATGTTTGAAAACATTTTTTTCATGGGTATCCAAGCTAATATTTCCCAAGATATCGATTTCAAACCACCGCCTTACTTGCTGAGTAGTAAATACTTCATTTTGATTGGGTATTAATATATTGTTTTTTTTTATATGAATGTAGTATTGCGACACATCAATACAGACTATATTTTCACGCTGAGTAAAATGCGGAAATCTGTTTTTGAAAATATGCATTCGTTAAAAAGGTATGTTCAAATAAAAATTCACCCCTATACATTTCTCATGGATGTTAGGTACTTTTAGCATTTTTTTGGATAATTTTTCTTATTTATCTCATTATAATAAAGATATGTTGTTAATTATAATATTAAAATACTCAGTGAAATAGCAGCTCTCATTTGAGATATTAATCATCAATTTCGGACGAGTGACAGATGAGCTATAAGGCTTAGTAAGAACTCAAAAATCAATTTTTTGGAAATGTTGGTTTTAATTAAATATATATACCTTCGGATCTAAATAAGGTATTTAGTTCATTTTGGTCTTAAATCACTCAGTAAACCAGCAGCTTCCAGGTGAGCTAATTCTCAATAAAATTAGATTAAAGTTTAGGTGACTCATAAGCTTTCACTCAACATAAATTCGTTTCATTTGCATAATTTTACAGTTAATGGATGATTTCTCTAGTTCCAAAGAAGACTCAAAATTCGTAAAGGTCTTATTCGACTCTGTAGACTATTGGCTTTCATTTGAGTCATAAATTATTTTAATAGATTGAGTTTCAGGTGAGTTGTGTTTCAAAAACCCATACAAAATTAAATTTTTCAGACATTTTTGTTTAAATAAAGATTGATATCCCCAGTTTTAGGACAGGTATTGAGTTCTGAATGCATTTAAAAGACTCAGTAAAATATCAGCTTTATTTTGAGACTACGATCACTTATTTCGGACAAGTTCAGGATGAGATGTAATCCACTATTAAGCGTAAAATTTAAAATAACTAATCTTTATGTCGTAATGAGCCTTAAAATCCGTTCACATCCTAACAGATTTTACCTATCAATATTTCAAACGAAAGCTGAAGTATCACAGCGTATTTAAGACCAAAAGTAGCTAAATATCTTATTTAGAACTGGAGATATAAATACTCGATTAAAAAGAAATTTCCGAAAAACTTATTTTAAGTCCTTATTAAACCTTATAGCTCAGCTCTATAGCTCCTCTGTCACTCGTCCGAAATTGATGATTAATATCTCAAATGAGAGCCGCTACTTCAATTAGTATTTTAAGACTAAAACTAACAAAATATCTTAATTATAATGAGAGAAATAAGAAAAATTATACAAAAAATGCTAAAAATATTAAACGTCCATAAGAAATGTATAGGGGTGAATTTTTATTTGAGCATATATTTTCAACGAATACATATTTTCAAAAACAGATTTCAGCATTGTAATCAGCGTGAAAATCTAGTCTGTAATGATGTGTCACAATACTACATTCATATTAAAAAAACTATCTTATATCCATTATGGCGGATCCAAGATGGCGGCCCAAAATTAATACCCAATCAAAATGAAGAATTTATTACTCAGCAAGTAAGGTGGTGGTTTGAAATCGATATCCTTGGAAATATTAGCTTGGATACCATAAATAAAATGTTTTCAATGTATATTTGTCGGCCATTTTGGATAATGGTGCCGTGTATGGACATTTTTAAAAATTCAAAAGGGCTCCTAAGCTAAAATTTATTAGTATACCCTAAGGTACCTTCGTGCCAAATTTGGTGCTTTTATCCGTCTGGTAACGGTATTCTTAAATTATAGCCCTAAGCAACCTCACTATTTTAGGTTTACTTGATTTTGATTTTACTTGATTTGAGGCCCTGTCAATATGATTTATTTAAGCATATGAAATTCGCCGAGTCTGCAGTTTTGCTGCAGCGAAGATTATTTACATGTTATCTTTTAGTATACTGGATCTCGTACTTTTTCTTTCTCTTGAAAATATTCTTTAGGCTTCATCCACAGTTTCGAAAAATGAAATTGCCGCCTTTTGAACTTAGTAATAATTTTCTCTCTCAAACTCTTAGCCGTTTGAGAGAGAACATTAAAAAAACCTTTCTTTGTACGCATCTATAGACTATAAAGAATATTTTTGCCTAGTTTCATGGCCAAAGAAGCCTTCATAACCTTTGGAAACTGAATACAGGCCGCCATTTCCAATATTATAATCCACCCTACCTAAGCCTTTTGAGAGAAAATATTTACAAATCGTTTCTCAGTACACATTTTGATTCCATAAAGAATATTTTTGTCAAGTTTCATGGTCCAAGGCATTGTAGCTTTTGATAAAATGTGATCGGTAAGTGAATGAGTCAGTCAGTCAACAGTTTTTGATTAAATATACATAAAAAATTCGAACGAATGGTTTTTTAGGCTTCTGGGGGCCTCAACACGGAAAGTTATCATGGTCCCAGGATAAGGTCTTACCTTGTGACCTAACGGTAACAGCTTCTTTCCCATTGGGGAAATTCGCTAAAATCCGGGATTTTTGGTTTATGTACATCGGATCTCATCTAGATGAAGCTGCAAACCAAGTTAAATTCGATGTGTTAAGGGGATTCGGCACTCGAACAGGTAATTTTTTTTATTTATGACTAAACAAGAGTTTGTAAGGATCTAATTAGAATATTTTGATGTAATTTGGACCTTTTTAATTTTTGCCTAGTGTAAAAAAATTAAAAACCCCGTTTATTTTCAAAAATTAGCTTATTTTTAAATTTGATATAAAATAAAAACTACTGTGTATATTATATTGGGTTTGTTGTCAAATTAAAGGTACTAAGAACATTAAAAAATTCTTGTATTTTCATAATCATAGCTTTAGTGGAAATATGTAAACCATCTATACCTTTATTTTGTTTTGAAAATAAAATTGTCATTTATAAAAAAAAAATATTTACAACAATATAACAGTTCAAATTGGGTAAAAATACAAGAATACTTAGCAACTAGTGTCTTGATAACCCACAAAAAATTCATCATCTTATCTTATATGATTCTGAAGTTATATCCAATTTTCTTCCTGAAAATATGGAAAATTTCATTAGCGGATAGTCGCGATTAAAGTTCGGCAATAGGTTAGCATGGATTGGTTAGGTAACTTAACTATCTTGATTATACGAATATACTGAATCTTAGGCTAACTATTTTTGTTCTAAATAAAGCCAAAGTCTTAGTAGCCCTGCAAAAACCCAAATTATATATTTTTTTAATTGTTTATTATCATAGATTTATAAAAATAAAAATAAAATGTGTGAGAACCTTTGCAAATTAGAGCATGCATCACTTTATATAATTGCAAATAACAACAAGAAATAATTTTGCAAACAGTTTTATCTTGTATTATTCTTATTCAGAATTAAATGTAGAATATAAATGGGACAAAATAAAAATACCCCCGTTGCAGCAGACCTGCATACTCAGCGAATTTCAAATACAAAACAACATATTTCAATCCAACACAGCGAGATTTGTCATGTTTTTGTAAGCTCCATAAGAATAACATGGGGAATGAGTATGCAGGCTTGCTGCTACGGGTATATTAAAACTGGGTGGTTTTAATTCAATATTTAGTAGATTTGACCTAGAAGAAGCCATTTACCAAGTTTTACCAAGATATGTTGAGAAATAAGCGAGATATAGAATTTTTCTTATTTTCCCATAAGGTTAACATTGGGACAACGTACTGTGTTTACCACTTTCAATATCTCGGTAACCAATATCCCTAGAGCAGTGATTCAAATACTAAATTGTTTGTTTTTTTGAGCTGAATTCAATAATGCTCGCAAAAATTTGATAATTTTTATTTTTATATGTAAAAAACTCAAAAACCCCATTTTTGGGGGGTTTACCCCCCTTTACCCCCCTTCCGGTAGTCCAATGGGGCTGGTTTACGAACTCGTCCGAATAATGACTACTTTACATGTCCATACCAAATTTCATCAAGATCGGACCATTTTTACGCGAGTTATCGTGCTTAAAGACACACACACACACACACACACACACACACACACACACACACACACACACACACACATATATATATATATATATATATATATATATATACACATATATATATTTATGAAAATGAACGAATAGTGTTTTTGGCGTCTGGGGACCTCAAAAAGAAAAGTTATGATGGTCTTGGGCTTAGGTCTTACCATTACACCTGCGGTAACAGCTTCTTCCTTATAGGGGAAATTCGCTAAAAATGTAAACATTTTTTTGCCATTTCGAGTGCCGAATCCCCTTAAGAATTTATTTCAAAATTGTATTTATTTTCCATAAGGATAACACATAAACAATGCACTGCTTCTACCCCTTTCAATATCTCGGGTTTTGAACCCGTCTGAGTGATTACCATTTTTTCACGTCTGTACACATTTTATTAAGATTAGATGCTTTTTACTTTTGAGAACCCCAAAACGAAAAGTTATCATGGTCTCAGTCTCAGTCTCACCATTGCAGCAATAACAGTTGCACCACGTACAGTAATAGTTTTTTTACTATAGAAGAAATACGCTGGCATAATTTATTCATCCAGGCATAGAATATTAAACAGGTTGCATAGAATATTAAACAGGTTTAGTTGGATTCCAGAGAAAAACTTTCCAGACATACTCGTACTTTGCACTCTTAACAAAATTACGTATTCTGATTCATAACTTCTCAAAGAGACCGAGTGTGAAATAAATTATAATCTGCGCCACACAAATTTATTATTGATGATGTGGGCGGAAGAGGGTGGAAGGGAGACAGTTCCGGCATCCTGTCTACATCCTCACTCATCAACTGCAACTCCTGCACCTCGAATATCATGTAATTGTGTAGTGGAACATTATAAATACACGCTACACGAACACTTATTACAATTAAATCGCCGACGCGACGTCGGGACATATAAAAACAAATCATTCACGGTCGGTTGTTGTAGGCCTACTAACTGTTCATGACTAACCATCGGGTCAAAGGACACATCGTCATTGCCTATTTCAAACCAGCTGTTTGGTGAATAGAGTAAAGATTCTAACCATCAACACCAATACAAAATGGACCACAGGTTATTAACCTACCACCTATCTCAAAATGAATTCGATAAGGAAAGAAATATAATTAAGCAAATTGCATTTAACAATGGGTACAATCCATGCATGATTGATGACATAATCAGAAAGACTAAGTTTAAATTTGCAAATAAACCTATAAACAAGGAAGCATGTAAATTTGTCCCTTTTAGATACGCCAGTAAATACAGTGAGACTATAGGCAATATAATAAAAAATAATTCAATCAATCCTAGACAAGGTGTCAAAAGGTCCTTAGGCAAACAATGATAAGCCCCAAACATCTAAAGCTGAATCGAAAGGAGTTAATATGATTGAATGTAATAGTGGAGTGACATGTAAAAAGAAATACATAGGTAGCACAAACAGGACATTTTACATATATTCAAAGAGCAAAAGTCTTTTAACCAAATCAATTCTTCCTGGAAAGTGGCCCAATATACTAAACGAAATAGCTCACATAAAATAGATTTAAAAAATTCACTAAAAGTTTTGAAATAATGTAATAACAGTAGGAAAGCGCAAGTATGGGAAGAATATTTTTCCTACAGTTGTGTAATCGAAAATGGCAGTAATAATTAATTAAGTAAGAAAGAGGATTTTTCAGATAAAATTACATTCAACATTTTGCACCAACTCAATCGACAATGAAGTACTCTATTCACCAAACAGCTGATTTGAAATGGGCAATGACGATGTGTCCTTTGACCCGATGGTTAGTCATGAAGTTGGTAGGCCTACGACAACCGGCCGTGAATGATTCGTTTTTATATGTCCCGACGTCGGTGATTTAATTTTTCGTGTAGCGTGTAATGTATTTTGTGGTGAATGTGACTCTTTTTTATGTTTTTTAGACCTTATGACCTTAAAACCTTGACTTGACCTTGACCTTGGCCTTATGTCCTTATGACCTTGTTTTTAGGCCTTATGGCCTTATGACCTTACGTTATGTTTTGTTATGTCTTTTTTAGTGAGTCGGTGGCGCAGTTGGTAGCGCACTCGGCCCCGGTTCTGTGGCGGCAGCGTCGCAGGATCGAGTCCCGATGGTGCTGCATACTTTTAGCAGTACTGTTCATCCTTGTACTGTACCGGCTCACTTCTTGGGTTTGCTTGATAACTTTGACGCACAGGCCAGAGGCCCATGTAGGGGGGGGGGGGCAAATGCAAGGTAAAAAGAGGCCGCCACCCCTTTTAAAAAAATAACAAATAATAAACAATAATGTATGATTAATTTGAAGAGTGCTGCTGAAGATGAGGGGTAAATCCCTCGAAACATGTACTGCACAAGAATTTTATGATATAGGAATTAATGAACTATCTACAGACAGGCCTTACGTGATTAATAGTTTGAATGTAGTCCAAACCTTGACATTCTTTAGTCAATTATTTATAGATCCTCTATTCTATAACTATTTCTCTGAATATTTACAATGTTCCACTACACAATTACATGATATTCGAGGTGCAGGAGTTGATGACATAGGAATTAATGAATGATATTATATACTGGCCTTACGTGAGTAATAGTTTGAATATATTTAAAAGGTATCACGGCTGTTTGAATATTAACTATTAACTATCAACTATTTTAAAATTGAATTTAGACAAATTGATTAAAACGATAAAATAAAAATAATTTAAAATAAAAAGGGCAAGTAAATAAGAATGTAAATTTATAACTATTAGGAAAAACAAACACAATTAAGTATTATGAAGTAAAATGACGCTGTGTTTGTTTTATTTAGCCCTTGCTGCTCTAAAGGCTGTTACATCATGAAGATATTGGGTGAAATTTCCTAATCTGTCCGAGGGTGGCCTGGAGTGTTGGGAACGGCCTGCACAGCGCCACCACACACGGCTGAGGGAGCAGCAGGTCTGCAGACACAGCGCTACTACACACTGCTGAGGGAGCAGCAGGTCTGCAGACACAGCGCCACCACACACGGCTGAGGGAGCAGCAGGTCTGCAGACACAGCGCCACCACACACGGCTGAGGGAGCAGCAGGTCTGCAGACACAGCGCTACTACACACTGCTGAGGGAGCAGCAGGTCTGCAGACACAGCGCCACCACACACGGCTGAGGGAGCAGCAGGTCTGCAGACACAGCGCTACTACCACTGCTGAGGGAGCAGCAGGTCTGCAGACACAGCGCTCTACACATGGCTGAGGCAGCAGCAAGTCTGCAGACACTGCGCTGCTACACACGGCTGAGGGAGCAGCAGGTCTGCAGACACAGCGCTACTACACACTGCTGAGGGAGCAGCAGGTCTGCAGACACTGCGCTACTACACACGGCTGGGGGAGCAGCAGGTCTGCAGACACAGCGCTACTACACACTGCTGAGGGAGCAGCAGGTCTGCAGACACAGCGCCACTACACACGGCTGGGGGAGCAGCGGGTCTGCAGACGCAATGAGCGCCACTACACACGGCTGAGGGAGCAGCAGGTCTGCAGACACAGCGCTCTACACACGGCTGGGGGAGCAGCAGGTCTGCAGACGCAATGAGCGCCACTACACACGGCTGGGGGAGCAGCAGGTCTGCAGACGCAATGAACGCCACTACACACGGCTGGGGGAGCAGCGGGTCTGCAGACGCAATGAGCGCCACTACACACGGCTGAGGGAGCAGCAGGTCTGCAGGCACAGCGCTCTACACACGGCTGGGGGAGCAGCAGGTCTGCAAACACAGCGCTACTACACACTGCTGAGGGAGCAGCAGGTCTGCAGACGCAGCGCCACTACACACGGCTGGGGGAGCAGCAGGTCTGCAGACACAGCGCTACTACACACGGCTGAGGGAGCAGCAGGTCTGCAGACACTGCGCTACTACACACGGCTGAGGCAGCAGCAGGTCTGCAGACACAGCGCTACTACACACGGCTGAGGCAGCAGCAGGTCTGCAGACACAGCGCTACTACACACGGCTGAGGCAGCGGCAGGTCTGCAGACACAGCGCTACTGCACACGGCTGAGGCAGCAGCAGGTCTGCAGACACAGCGCTCTACACACGGCTGAGGGAGCAGCAGGTCTGCAGACGCAGTGCCACCACACACAGCTGAGGCAGCAGCAGGTCTGCAGACACAGCGCTACTACACACGGCTGAGGCAGAAGCAGGTCTGCAGACACAGCGCTCTACACACGGCTGAGGGAGCAGCAGGTCTGCAGACACTGCGCTACTACACACAGCTGAGGCAGCAGCAGGTCTGCAGACACTGCGCTACTACACACAGCAGAGGCAGCAGCAGGTCTGCAGACACAGCGCTACTACACACGGCTGAGGGAGCAGCGGGTCTGCAGACACAGCGCCACTACACACGGCTGAGGGAGCAGCAGTTCTGCAGACGCAGCGCCACTACACACGGCTGAGGGAGCAGCAGTTCTGCTGACGCAATAAGCGCCACTACACACGGCTGAGGGAGCAGCAGTTCTGCAGACACAGCGCCACTACACACGGCTGAGGGAGCAGCAGGTCTGCAGACGCAGCGCTCTACACACGGCTGAGGGAGCAGCGGGTCTGCAGACACAGCGCTCTACACACGGCTGAGGGAGCAGCAGTTCTGCAGACACAGCGCCACTACACACGGCTGAGGGAGCAGCAGGTCTGCAGACGCAGCGCTCTACACACGGCTGAGGGAGCAGCGGGTCTGCAGACGCAGCGCTCTACACACGGCTGAGGGAGCAGCAGTTCTGCAGACACAGCGCCACTACACACGGCTGAGGGAGCAGAAGGTCTGCAGACGCAGCGCTCTACACACGGCTGAGGGAGCAGCGGGTCTGCAGACGCAGCGCTCTACACACGGCTGGGTGAGCAGCAGGTCTGCAGACACAGCGCCACTACACACGGCTGAGGGAGCAGTGGGTCTGCAGACACAGCGCTACTACACACAGCTGAGGCAGCAGCAGATCTGCAGACACAGTGCCAAGACACACGGCTGAGGGAGTAGCGGGTCTGCAGACACAGCGCCACTACACACAGGTGAAGGAGCAGCAGGTCTGCAGACGCAGTGCCAAGACACACGGCTGAGGGAGCAGCAGGTCTGCAGACGCAGTGCCAAGACACACGGCTGAGGGAGCAGCAGGTCTGCAGACGCAGTGCCACCACACACAGCTGGGGGAGCAGCAAGTCTGCATACGCAATGAGCGCCACTACACACGACTGGGGGATCAGTAGCCTAGTTCTGCAAACGCAGTGAATTTCAAATACTTTAATACATTTATCAAATGGAGGTTTACATAATCTATCATCAATACATGTACATAAATGGAACGAAGTTTCAAGCGGAGGCTAATTGTGTGAGGTCTACTTTAAACTAAATATAAATTATCCCGTTTTTAATACCTGTATATTGTGTATTTTGATTAGGATGAATATATTCCGCAAAAATCCTAATCAAAATATAAAATCACCATCACCAACAATGAATTTCAAACAAAGAATGTATATTGTGGTTCAAAGAATCAAACTGGATTAAGGAAATTGGTTATATCAATACCAGCTGCTCAAACCCAAGTACATTAAGAGATTCATCCAGTCAGATAATGTTGAATTGCAACGCCCATAGGAATATTTCATAATAACTTATACAGGATGTTTTTTTAATGCAACCCATTTTTAAGATTGAATAGTGCACATATAAATATTAAATGAGTATTGTTTTGTTAATTTTTAAATTCTATGCTACCTATTATTTAAGTTTTATCACATTTAGCTTACATTACGTGTTCAAACAGTCCACCATTGAAATTCATACAAAGTTGTGCTTTCTCCATCAAATTCCTGAAAACGTTTTGCAAAGTACCTCTTTGAATTTCTTGTACTAAATTTGTTATGTTTGTTTTGAGGTACTGAATATCCTGTGAATTGTTTTCGTGGGCCTTACCTTTTTTGTATCCCAAAAGAAAATAATATGGTTGGGTCAAATGTTGGGATCTTGTAAGGGAATAATTCTTCACTGATAAATTAATTTTTGGGCTGCGTTTGAAAAAAACACCCTGTATATGCATTGAAAAACATTCTGATTGAGGCCATAACATACTTCTTTCAAACCAAATGGATGTCACGTATCTGCCTAATGTTATAGAGGAATAATGTTATGATAAAGAATTTAAAATTTTATTTAAGGTGTTCATGTATTTAGTAGCAATGAAATAGTGGAAATACTGCAAACGTTTTCGGTTGTAACAATTGGGATAAAATATGACAAAGCTATGTGTATCTGCAGTTTTAACCAGTTATGCAGTGGCACTGTGTATCCCAAAGTGATCATTTATATGCATAAAACAAACCTTTGCATTATATAGGTTTGCATTACACATTAGCTATACTTGAACATTATATCCTACACAATAGACATAATTAATATATGCTTCATATATTTTAATAAAGACAGTGACTGGCTGTGTAACAACGTAGTTTAATTTTTGAGATATTCTTAAGTTAACTTTTTAAAGGATAGTTTTGAATTTATTTTTATTCATTTATTATTTCATTTACGTCAATTTATTCAAAATGGCATACAAATAGTACTCCTCAAATCATACATTAATTACATAAACAGTTAAAGCATTTTATCTGATTTGTATACTAATACTTCAAACTGGAGGTTTTTATGAAGCTACCAGACGGAGCTGCCAAATTGTTTATATGATTTAACAGTACTTAAAACGAAAAAAGTGTTCTTACTTTTTCTATGTGAGTGTAATTATTTCTAGGTTAAAGATACCATATTGTTTGTTTTTATTTGAATTCAACGGTGAACACAATTATTTGAAAACTTTAATTTTTTTACATAAAAAATCCATTTTTGGAGTTGATTCCTTTCCACCCCGCTCGGGATGGGCTGATCTGGCTTGTTTACGAACTCTTACCAGAGAACCTCGTTCTTTATATGAACATGTAATTTCGATCAGACATTTGTTATGATAGTTATTGTGCTTACAGATACAAAAAAAAATTCCCATATTAGCCCATGTTAAGTTCTGGAGCAAATCGTGATTTGTAAAGTTAAAATACTTTTAAACAAAAACCCCTTCTGTTAAAACAATGGTAATAACTAACTTCGCTAAAAACAAAAACAAATGAGCACTCGACAGAATTCTTTAAGACTCAAGCATTAAATAAATTACTGGAAAGAGAACCAAATGCTGTATTGTTTTTAATCGCACAAAGCTTACTGTTTCAAAGTAAATTCAAAATGCTGCTTAACAACACAAAAACCCCACTACCTGCCGCTGGCAGTTGTTGCAGTAGCTACAGAAAATGTTTTATATAAGCCTTTACAAATGGTAAGACACATCTGAGATACAAAAACATATCCTTTTAATTATAAAAAAATTATCATAACAAATACGTGGGATATTTTTTAGGTTCAATTAATGTAGCAGCAGTGTTAGGACAAATTACTAAACTTGCGAGTAGGAAGGTAATTTAATGAGATGACTCAACATATTTCTTCTTTATTAACGTTCAAGAGCTTATTTAATTCAATCCCAATCAAACAAAGTTTCAGTAATTGTGATAAAATTAAGAAAGTCCTCTTAATTGCTATCTGCAACTATGATACTAAAATAATGGAGAGTTTGCCGTTGGAACTAGCTCACAATCCCGTCAGCCCTCTCGGTCGTGTTGACAAAAGGGCTGTGATTGTTTGTATTGAGCTCTCATTAAGTTTAGCGGTTCGTATCGGCTAATTTGGTAGTTAAATTAGTTTAAGTAGCCATACTGCAAGTACATTTTTACACCAGTCTACAAGGGTTTTTCATTGGAATACTTTTTTTTGTAATTTATTAAGCTATACAATGCTAAAAGCTGGCCATTTCTGTAGGCCTTAGTGCAGTGGAACTTCTTTAAGAACTGTGAAATAATATCCTTTATAATTTCAATTCACTTATCCTTTGTAAATTTTGTTTCTATTTTATTTAGAACTGTATATGATATGAAGTTTAACAGTTTTTTTTTATAAAAGACACTTTGAAATCAAAAGACTTCTGTTTTTGAGAATAGAAAGACTTAAAATATTTTTCTTTGATAATAGATCTTTGAACTGGTGCATGTTTATATGGATGAGCCCAAATCGAAATAACATATACAATTTTAAGTTAAAGGGCTTATGAAGTGCTTATACAGATTCGGTATCTGGTCAGTATTAAGAATGCATCAGAAAGGTGAAGGTGTTTTGGCTTATTATATCGATCACTCCCAAATGAATACATCATATCAGCGATCTAATCTGCTAGGGGTCTCCACGGCTAGGTATACACCAATAAACCAACCATTGAGGTGAAAGGTATTAGCCTCAAGGGACGATCATCCTACAGTGGCTTAGAGAGCCCTTTGTTGGTATACGGTAAAACCCTTCAAAGAAGAATCAATTATTTATTACAGTATAAAAATATATGATAACAGTTCCAGCGTGCTGCGATCAGTTAATGTGGTGTGTAAAATAATAATAACTTAACACTTGGTGTTTTTTGCTTTTATTTTTACTGTGAAGACAAATAAATAAATGTAAAAATGTAAAGATTGTGATCATCTTACAGTGGATATTGTATTGTTTATCTCTTTAACTAGGGAAGGAAGTAGGGAACTTATTACAGAAAACATTGATGAAATCAATAATAACCAGAAAAACTATTGTATTATATTTTTACGTAGTTTTTTTACTTTTATATCAGAAATTAAATGAGTTCAATCTAATACTTCAAAAAATTCAAAAACATCACACAAAAAAAATGCTAAAAACATAGGTTTTTGTCGAACTTTCAAAACTTTGTTTACGTTTCTTCTCACTTACACTACAAAATCTGCACTGCAATATTAAGTTTTCGTAAAAAAAGTCTGCATTATTTGTGCACTATATCAATGCCACACTAAAATATATGCCGGAGTCTCCCCCTCCTCCCTAGTGCCACGTCACAACATCGGCCGAACTCCTATTGCTGTGTTAGAAGTAACAACTACAATACGAATACGATGTGTATTGTGAATATTTGCTAAGAAATTATGACATTAGAAAAATCAAAACAATAAGAAACAAAACTTCCAAATATTTTAAATAAATCATAGGCCTATGCTGAAAAGTGAACAAAATACTTGTCTGTCTTGTTTACGTTTTTAAAATAAAAAAATAAAGTATTGATTTCTTTAAAATGATTTTTCACTGAAGTAGATAATTCACAAATTTATATAAATGAAAAACTGTTCTGTTTATAAGCGAAAACTTAAACTAATTACTTTGGCCACGATAGTTTTAAGAGTGGGGTAATGCATTGCCATAAGAGTACATTCCGTCTGATAATGTGACGTAATCACAGAAAGACTCCGGCCTGTAGTATAGTGGTGACCTGACTGTATATATATATATAGTGTGGCATTGATCACCTGGTCTTTTTGTTTTCGCAACATTTGCTCATAAACCATTTGTTTACGTTTAAGAACGTGTTTCCATATGCTTCAAACAATGAAGATATTTGTCACTATTTTGTGGGCTAAACAGACAATCCAAATACATTCCTTGCTTTAACTTGTGTATGAGTAAAAATTGACATCGACTAAGTAATTATGTTTGACTGAAGTAATTAAATGCTCATCGAAAAAATAATGTAGAATGACATCACAA
Source organism: Flexamia atlantica (assembly GCA_035578135.1). Taxonomy (NCBI): domain Eukaryota; kingdom Metazoa; phylum Arthropoda; class Insecta; order Hemiptera; family Cicadellidae; genus Flexamia; species Flexamia atlantica. Next base: position 181,686,246 of record JAQJVK010000001.1, read on the forward strand.
CCTCCTTGCTTTAGACTTGCGGCACACTGAAATTCTCTACGGAACATTTTGTCGCTGTATTTCATGAACTGCGTAGACCTATTGCATTTGCTGTTGCAGCAAAATATTTTCTGATGTAATCATGGTGTAAGGAAAAAAGGTGTGTGCAGAGTCAGCTGCTGGTGTGACGTAGTAGGGTTCACGCAACTGGCACTTACTTCGACATCAATACATACCAGTTATACTACTCAATCAAAATATTATAAGTGCGGTCTTAGTTCTGTGCTGTCATACCCAGCGAGCACAGAAGAATATAGAGTGGCCATTCCGCCCAGCGAGCGAGCCGGCCGCCAGCGCCAGGTCTGACCAAGATGGCGGCCAGAAGGGGGGGCCCACCGGCTCACCGTGGTCGACGCGGCCCGGCGCGGCGCAGCGCGCTTACCAACACTGCTTCCGTATGCTTATGTATATAGCAAAGATCTAGGAAAAAACCACTTTCTACTTTTGTTTAAAACTATTTTCAAAAAAATACTTAACTATAAGATTACATTACTGTGCTAAAAACTTCAATGATAATGTGCATTTCAAAAAATCCGGCACCAATTGAGTAAAACCATAAAATTTTGGGACAGTGAAGAATTACGTTCATTGGTGTAAATTTTTGACCATAAATTATATTTTATAAGCTTAGTTTATTGATAGAAAATAAACTATTTCAACAGTTTTTTGCCGTTTTCTTATTCGTATATTGTCCTTACCAGCGAAGACAGAATAATATTCAGGGTGTCCAGAAATTATGGCAAAATATTTTTGTAAATGATACGAGAGGTAAAAATAAGAAAAATGTTTTTATAATCATAGGTTCTATACTGCTTCGTTTTCTCTCTGAATTTCTGTGATTTTACATATTTAGTCATATCTCATGAACCCCTTAACGTATAACTTCAAACTTTGTACATAGATTACCATTGTAAAGAAATGTTTTGTGAGAAGTATCAAATTTATACTTTGTACCATTTCAAAATGGCGGCTGTTTTTTGTTTTCAAAGCTAATATGTCTGAAAACCGTAAATTTTAGAAAAATCATTAAGGAAAAAAGTTGCGAAATTTAATCCTATTAACGCTGATATTAAGATTATAATGATCGGATTGCAAATTTCAGACAGTACGTACTAAGGAACTACGTTTTTATCCAATTGATCAACAGTATCTTAATATCATCGTTAACTGAATTAATTTAAGCAACCTTTATGTCTAAAATTTGTGGTTTATTAAGATATATAGCTTTGAAAACAAAAACAATTGTCATTTTGGAATGGTACAAATTATAGGACTTTGATACTTCTTACAAAAATAGCTCTTGATAGTGGTAATCTATGTACCAAGTTTGAAGTCTATGAGCTAAGAGCTTCGGATATAATTAAATATGCAAAAACGCTACAGGCACAATAGCACTCTAGGACCTATGTTAATATGAACTTATTTCCTTACTTTTACCCCTACTATCATATACTAAAATATGTTATCATAATATCAGGACACCCTGTATTAATATTAATAATAATAAGATAATTATTTTCACTTTTGAATGGATTATTTTTACTTTTAACTGAGCACTTTACCAATCCAGCGGTCGTGCGTTGCCGCATGGCGGGTCGGGCGGGGCAGAACGTCGCGGATGTCGCAGCGCGTCGCGTTCAAAGTAAAAGACCGCTCTGTTCAATCTGCAATCCTGGGAAAAGTAGACGCGCTAGTAAAAAAAGTTAAATACAAAGAGTGAAGTTCATTTCATTAGCTATAACTTTTGTGCAGACGAAACTAACCTGACCAAAAAATAAAAAAGTAGTAGCCAACCAACTTTTTCATGTCATGATTTCAAGCTCATATAAAAATTTCAAAATTAATCAGTACCATACCATCTCCATAAGAGGCTAATAGTGTTTATTTATACCAAGTTTCATAATTTTATCTCAATCCAAAGTATATTAAATCACAGGTCGAACGGAATCGTGAGAATTAAAATTGTAGCTGTTTTAAGAGCGTCTTTACTGTTCGGGGTCTGTCCAATATGGCGGCGTAGGCTCGCATACATTGTACATCGCCTTACCGGAACAGCCAATCTATATTCTTCTGTGCTCGCTGGTCATACTGCTAATTCCACTAGTTTCGTAAGCGCAACTACATCGACACGTTCAATCGCTTAATTTTGATAAGGGAGGTATGGCAGATGTATAAAAATAAAGAATAACAATTCTGACTCTTGGTAGGGGTATCATATGCTAAGAAGATGAACACATCTTCAGGTATCCTTTATTAAGAAAACATCCCTAAAAAAATTGCATTAAAAATAGAAGAAGTCAAATGACGCAAAAATAAAATAAAAATGGAAGTAGAAGGAGTGGTGAAAAGAAAAGCCGACGATAAAGAAAGAAGGAGAGGAACACGCAATGCTGAAAGAAAGAAGCAATCAAAGGTTTTGAGTGTTTGTTACAAATATATATATATATATATATATATATATATATATATATATATATTGTCCTTATTTTTTTACATGTTAATAAAACTTGGTATATGGCTTCTTCTAGTCGAGGTTAGTTAGATATTGACTTAAAGCCACCCAATTTATACGTACCTGCTACAGCAAACCTGCTTACTCATTCCCCATTATTCTTATGGAGAATACAAAAAAGTCATGTCTCGCTACGTTTGGTTGAATTTACCCACATGTTTTGGTATTTTTTTCTTACTTTCACTCAAACCTCTTCGACTCTCCCAAATAGAAGCCAAAACTCCCCCCTCCTGAAATTTAGCAAAAAAAGTCTTTGAGACCTCTGATCGAAATTGAAAATGTACTAAAAACCTCTGCCAATTTTGTCCGAGAGAAGAAACCCGGCTTGCCTAATGATTTTCAACAATTAAAATAAGTTCCTACTACGACAAAATTATGAAAAGATGATTCAACTTGATGAGTTTAAACTACTGTAAACTGTCTAACAAACAACAGGCCAAACCAGCTTACCGAGTGTCTCTTGTAAATGACATTATACTCGTCTTGTTTGAAGAAGAGGCCTGAGATTTAAAAAATTACATGATCAAATGCATTGCATGATCAAATCAAAGCATCGTCAAATACCTTTAATTTACCTTTTTTCCTGCACATACGGTACCTCACAATAAACATTATATGCACACATTAATGTTTCCTATTGATTACGGATGTAATAATCATGTGAAAATGATGTTCAACGCAACCATGTCTGCAGCTCTTCAACACTTAATTGAACAACAATAATATGATTTGAGTCTTTGTGGATTCATTCATAAAAGTCAATGTCAAGATTTGTGTATCTTAGTTTTATTGAAATACGTGTATTGGTGACTGGTTATTAAAACGCGGTGGTAAATTTCATGTGCGGGGGGGTGATTGGGTAAAGACAAATATTATTAAACAGTCAATCCAACACTTTTCAGTTTAATAAATTTGTATAATTTAAGATCAATGTTTATTTGCGTCCTCTAATTAACTTGGTTCTCATGAGTTATTATTAATAAATCCAACCAAACTGACGTCCCAGCTGGAGTTATTAAAACTCAAAATCCTCATCATTCTCATCATCTTCGTTTTCGTCGTAAATAATATGTCCAAATGATTCATTGTATTCTGTCTTGATTGTCCTGGTCGTATGCATTTTCTTCGATATCTAATAATGATGTAGGGAGGTGAGGTGCAGGGTTCCATTTTGGAATGTACATTCCATGTTTTAGTTCCCAACCGGGGTTTCCTGGTATCATTTCACCGAGAGGGTTTGCTTTTGACGTGTTATTCCAAAGTTTGCAGATGAAATTTGTCCTTTTAATTTTGTTCAGCAGGACATTTTGGCAGAGGGATAATGTACTTGGGTCTGTATCTTAATTTCGATCAGAGGTCTCAAAGACTTTTTTTGCAAAATTTCAGGAGGGGGGGAATTTTGGCTCCTATTTGATAGAGTCGAAGAGGTTTGAGTGAAAGTAAGAAAAAAAATACCAAAACATGTGGGTAAATTCAACCAAACGTAGCGAGACATGACTTTTTTTGTATTCTCCGTAAGAATAACATAGGGAATGAGTAAGCAGGTTTGCTGTAACAGGTACGTATAAATTGGGTGGCTTTAAGTCAATATCTAACTAACCTCGACTAGAAGAAGCCATATACCAAGTTTTATTAACATATGTAAAAAAATAAGGACGATAGAGAATTTTATTTTCTTCCCATAAGAATAACATGGGAACAATGTATGATAGTTTGCTGCCACGGAAATCCAAAAATTGGGGATTTTAGGCCATAATCAATTAGACCTTAACTAGTTGAAGCCATATGCCAAGTTTTATCAAGTTATGTTCAGAAAAAAGCGAGATGTACAATTTAATTTAATTCCCCTAAGGTTAACATTGGAACAACGTACTGAGTTTATCACCCTCAATATCTCGGGAATGAATGGACATAGAGCAATGATTAAACATACCAAATTGTTTGTTTTTTCAAGCTGAATTCAATGGCGTAAACTAAAATTTGATTTTCTAAATATTTAAACGTAAAAATTCCAAAAAACAATTTTTTGGGGGTAAAACCCGCTATAACCCCCCTTTTAATAATCCGAATGAGCTATTTTTCGAGATTATGTTAGTTTCTATCACTTTACACGTCTGTGCCGAATTTCATAAAGATCGGATAATTTTTACCTGCGTAGAAAAAAGTTTTTGCCAAAAAATTGAAAAATTTCCAAAAAATTGCCCTGTTTAGTGAAAAATTACATATTTTTCAGGTATTTTGGTATAAATTGTTTTGGTTAAATGCCAAGACCTCCCAAAAAAAATTTTAATCGAAATCGGTTAGATATGATGGGGTACAGACGCATTTAAAAATAATACCCCCGTTGCAGCAGACCTGCATACTCAGCGAATTTCAAGTGCTAAACAAAATATTTCAATCCAACAAAGCGAGATGTGACATGTATTGGTAAGCTCCATAAGAATAACACGGGGAATGAGTATGCAGGTTTGCTGCTACAGGTATATTAAAACAGGGTGGTTTTAATTCAATATTTAGTAGATCTGAACTAGAAGAGGCTATTTACTAAGTTTTATCAAGATATGTTGAGAAATAACCGAGATAGAGAATTTTACTTATTTCCCATAAGGTTAACATTGGGACAACGTAGGTACTGTGTTTACTACTTTCAATATCTCAGTAACCAATGGACATAGAGCAGTGATTCAGAATATTAAATTGTTTGTTTTTTGAGCTGAATTCAATGCTGCTATTATTATTTTGACAATTGTTATTTGGAACTTCATGATGAAATGATTTTATAGACATATTTTTTATCTATGTAAGTCGAAATCAACCCGGTCATTCACTGGAACATGACCCCGGTCATTTACTGACACGAGACCGGTCATTCAGTGAAACCATAACATAGCTTTCTTAACAATCGATTGAAACCTTTTTTTACCTATTAAGATTTATATTTAATATCCCATGTCAATCAATATATCTTATTCAAGAGTTAGCCGATGTAGAACTCATCGATATCTTATTAGTGTGGAAGTAATCTTAATTTGATCTGAGATCCCACCCTTAACCGGTCATTCACTGATACACCCACTCTTTATAAAATTTTACCACGATAACCTTTGAATGCAAATTTAAAAACAACAGGATAATCAAAGGATATATTCCTACGTTCCTTGTAATGTTTAAAACAGCTTAGTGCCACTAAGCTGTTTTAAACATTATAGGGAACGTAGTTTACGTGAAAATTTATAAAATTTAAATATGATCAATTTCTATCCACGTGGTTAACAGCATTCATTTTTCATAAATAAAATAGACAGTTAAAAATATTTGTAAAAGAATGATCCCCATCGAGTGACCCCTCATTTTACAGGATTTGTTAAACAATGGTGCAAATCCGAGGTCAATGTCACACCCCTAACCAAAGTGGTGACCATCTCTAAATTTTAGATTGGCAAACAATTGTAAAATTGGATAATCCCGACCTAACTTTTTTATACGTTATGGAGGAAAATTTAACTCAGCATAAGTGAGGCGTAAGTGTAACGTAATGAAGCTTGGCTTCAAAAATAAAACTGGTTTGAACTGAACTTTTTGGGTTGGGGAGAACAAATTAAATTATACTAATCCATTATTTTAATGCAAATTTGTTGAATTATAGCAATCATTGTCCTTCAACGCTAAAAAATCTGGTTCGAATCGCTTTTGTTTGAAAACACCCAAGTATCACCATGTTCCTCACGAGGTAACCCTTATTACATGAAAACTTTACTTTTTGATGAGAGTAAAAATAATGGGGTATTTCGGGGGTAGCCCCAAATTTTCAAATAAAAACCCCTATCGAGTGACCACTCATTATACAGTATTTGTCAAAAGAAATACCAAAGTGCAAATTAGAGGTCGATTTTACTCTCCATTCCAAAACGGCGACCCTTAATAAAGTTAAATAGTAAACCACAATATGCCTGATAATTTTTTAAATCGCTTCCATTTTGATTAGGAGTGTGATGATAGGAGGTTTACGTCACTGTAATTATTTTGACAAACCCCTTAAAAAGAGGGGTCACTCAATAGGAGTTTACCTTTGAAAATATGGGACTGCCCCATAAATACCCTATTTTGGGAGTATCAGGAGTCCTTAATCCCATCAAAAAGTGCAGTTTTCTATGTCTTAAAGAATTTCCGAGTAAGTTTTACCTACAATGACGTGTTAAAGAGTTAGACGGAGACGTGAACACTTTTACCTAGCCCTGTATAATATTTAATGATAAAATGAATAGTTTATAAGACCAAATGAAAAATACGGAAGCAGACAACGGCAAGACAATCATAATAGAGAGATTCAATAGAGAAACAAAAAGATGGTAACATTTTGTTTCAGAGCTAAGCTTTTAATCAAAGTAATAATATGAAATCGTCAGTTCTTAAGATCTTTAAATCAAGAGTTTATAGAATAATAATTTATAGATCTATGTGTTTAACAGGCCTTATAATAGAGAGATATGGCATTTCCAGTTTTAACCTTAAAGTAACTTGATGATCTGTTGACTTAAAGTGATGTCGATTTATAAGGTTAACATTGGGACAACGTAGGTACTGTGTTTACTACTTTCAATATCTCAGTAACCAATGGACATAGAGCAGTGATTCAGGATATTAAATTGTTTGTTTTTTGAGCTAAATTCAATGGTGCTATCAAAAATCGGATTTTTTTATATTTTTCTATGTATAAAACTAAAAAAACCCATTTTTCGGGGTTTATCCCCCCCTACCTCCCCTTCCGATGGTCCGATCGGGCTGGTTTTTGAACTCGTCTGAATAATTACTACTTTACACGTCTGTGCCAAATTTCATTCCAATCGGACCATTTTTGCGAGCGCTATCGTGCTTACAGACACACACACATACACACACACACACACACACACACACACATATATATATATATATGTATATCTAGAAATTTTAACGAATAGTGTTTTTGACTTCGGGGGGCACCACAACGAAAAGTTATAGTGGTCCCGGGCTTAGGTCTTACCATGAGACCCACGGTAATAGCTTCTTCCCTATAGGGGAAATTCGCTAAAATCCAAAATTCGAAACACGAAATTTTCAATCTTGTCCACCTTGGGTAAAGCCCCAAAAATGTTGTCCACCTCAGCGGTTTTAGGTCCCTGAATACCTGAGGAATGAAATGCCGCATATTATATTTGTGCACTTTATGACGTAAAATTTGGCATTTTTTTGGATTTTCAAGTTTGTCCACCTGGGTCAAAGCCCCCAACATTTTTGTCCACCTAGGTGTTTTTGGGATCCCCTCAACTTTTCCCCCGTCATGGTATGTGTCAAATCCGTGCACCTTATGACGTAAATTTTGACCTTTTTTCAAATTTTTGAGTTTGTCCACCTTGGAGAAAGCCCCCAGATTGAGGGCTAACAAACCCATTTTTGAAACCCCCCAGGATGCCTCTTCAAAACGGCATAGCTTTTAAATGTGCACCTTATGACGTAGTTTTCGACCTCCCAGCTCCCGGTTTATTATATTGCCTACATTTCAAAGACTAATGAATAAAACTCATCTCATTTTGTTAAAGTTGAATCAACAACCAACACCACTTTTATTATTTACAATTTGCTTGTACATTATTTAAATTGATACTATCCTGTAAAATCTATCCGTAATTATTTTCAGTCCAGATCCCACGAAAATAGATCATTGGTTGGCAAAGACGATTTAATTTTTAGAGGATAAGAGAGAGTAATTTATTCAGACTACGAAGAAAGAAATAGAGGCATATTTGGCTAGAAGTATGTTCCATCCCACCTAGCAACAACTACGTGCAAAGTCAGTTCTCTAACTTCCTGAGGCAGTCGATTATGACTTATCGTTGTCAATTGTAAATTCAGCGATCTTGATTTTACGTCACTGTAAGAGTAATGTTTATTAAAATAACACCCTGTAGAAAATATAACCCCAAAAATTGGCTGAAATGTCCTAATCAATGAAGATATTGTATTACTAACTTTAATTAGTAAAACTTAATTTATTCGATTTTTTACCGTGATACGGACTGATTACGAGTATACATGTTAGTGCCCGCCATAAGGTTTAACAAGAGTTGCAAATCGCCTTAAGGAAGGGATACGTAGTTTAATCCGTGATTTTTTGTTACTTGATCGTTTTCACTAATGAATATTATGTTTGAAAACGGTGAACAAGTTAGAATCTATGTAAAAAATTTGAATCAGATAAATGTGACATTTATTGCGTAGGTTGGTGATAAAGTTAATTCAATTGAGTTCAAAATGTTTTTGGCTCGTTGAGCCTGTTTTATGAGTTGGACAGATGATAATTAAATATAGGCCCTTTTCGGCTTGTAAAACAAGTTCTTGTTACCGAAACATACTCGTACTTTTAGTTTTTTTTCAAGAAAAAAAATGGGTAGAAACAGAAAATAATGGAAAGAAATTTATAAATACGTATGATGTGATTTAATGTTTAATGAGCCCTTAAATGTAAAAATATATAAATTAAATAAAAATTAATTTGCATATTGAGTTTTTGAAAAATTTCTGAACTGAAGAGGAACGTTTCCCGAACGGAAGTACTGGGCAACATTTCTGAATTGTAATTCATAAATTACAATTCAGGAATCAGTTTCTGTTCTTGGGTTCCCTTAACGTCAATTTTCCAATTTAGTCAGTCGTATTTGCTCTACAGCCATAAAACAAACCTTAAGTTCGGACCGTTTGATGTCCTAACTTCAAGCTTTGTATTTGTTTAGTTTTCATTCGATAGAAGACGTTGGAGTTGGCCGCCATATTGGATTTATACTCCATAAGAACCAATGTTGGTATGCAGGATTTATCGTTTATTTTTGGTCAGAAAACTAAAGTTCATATGCCAAATTAAAGCTCTTTTTAAACTCTACCGCACTCTGGGGCTACATTTTCACATTAAGCTAGTAATTCTTGTTAGACTGAAAAACAACTTTTGGTTGCGTTTTTTTTACATTTATCAAACTTATTGAAAATCGGCCACCACAGTCCGGTAGATACTTTAATTAAGATTTCTAATATTCGGCTTTTGAAATTATCTAATTATAACAACGACAAATTTTTGCATACAAAAAGGCATGTCAATCGAAAATTAAAGGTAATTTTAAAGGAATTGTTAGCGATCAGCTGACTTGTGATGAATATTAGCCGGCGCCGGCGCGGAGGAATAATTCTGCTTGGTGACGACTTCACATATGAGTGTTGTGCCGTGCAACACCAGGAGTTCCAATATTAATATGTAATTTTAGAAAACTCAATAGCAACCGCAACCAAAAACCGCAGTCCTTGTCGGTACTTTTTTAGACTGTAACCCCTCTTTTCCGGTGCCCTCTCCGCCTCTCGTCTTTGTCAACTTGCGAGCATCATCCGATCGTCCAGGGAGGCGATTTTATATCTCCGGGCATCCAATGATCCACCATGCATGCTTAAGTAGTAGTTTTCAAGGGGGTTAGCTAGGGAAACAGGGATAGGGTAATTTTGGTAAATTCAAATCATGTAGACGATATCACATATTTCGACGTGGGCCTTCTGCCCACGCCAATGGCCATTTTATAGTATTCATGGTATTTCATAGTATAATCCATAGATGCTCAGTTTCAGTAACTAACCAATCATTCCTACAATAAATGTTCAGTTTAGGCTTGGTTCGATATTCAGTAGTTTAGGTAGGAAATCTAAATTTGAATAATGAATTTAACGACTTAGGTAACTTGTCAATACACGATGTTAGTCTTTGTAAATTATTCAAATCTTTAGAATTTCAGTAGTTTAGGGTACATCAAAGCTGGCTCACGGCAAGGTCAATCTGGCAGAACGATCCTTCCTTTGGGTATATCAAATTGCTTCCAGTCCTAAAACAGTAGCCTACTTCCAAAACACTCCTGATTAGTTTTCAGTTCAAGGCTCAACCCAGTTCCGCAATCAATATGGAGATCCTCATTCCGCTAGATTCACAACAGATGTTCAGCTTGTATATCCTTTATTTTCAGGACCTAATCCTAATTTAAATAGGTGACACCGGCCTAAGAAACTGATCCCCATCCTAGTCACAACCTATCCTTGGCTGCATCAAACCTCTCCCAACAATCCACCACTACAGTGTCCGTTGCTGTTTTTAGCGTCTTCACTAAAGGTATTAGTTAAAATTAGTCCGTTCACTACATTTTCATTATTTTATTGTTTTGAAAAATTTAACAAGATTATTACACACAATTACTGATATTAAAATTATGATAAGGCCTACTTAAAATATATTAATGATTGCTGTACCATAAAGAAAATCACACAGTTGTATGTTACTGCCTTCCGAAAAAACCGGTCAGTTCAATATAATCAGTTGTATGTTCTATAGATTCACGGTAAAATAGATGGGAACAGTTTATGGCTGAAAGTGCATTTTCCTTTTTGTACATTTTTAGAGTGAAAAATGTTCATAACACAACGAACTGCGCCAAGTAAATTTTTTTATCCTTTTGGGGCAAAAAAAGCCAAATTTGGGACATTTGCCTTCCAAGAATGGGGATAAAGGTGCTCCGATTTATTTGCCCAACGAACTGGATATCAAAAAAATGTGATAAGCGTTTGCTTTGGAAAGACTTAAATTCACACAAATAAGTGAAATAAGTTTTTTTTGCTCCTACGAAATTTGAAGAAAATCTGTCCAAAATGGCAACCGCTAGAGTGTCGACATATTAAGTTTTTTAATTGGTGTTTTTGGCATTTGTGTACCCCAAAATTAATTAATCATACCTCAAAGCTGCCGTACGGGTGATACCAATAGCTCCTTTTTACTTCTTAAGAAATTCGCTAATAAAACCATGCTTTAGCGAAAACTGAGGATTAAGGCCTCCACGTCCAATCGAACAGTGCTCGAACTGACGGGTGCTCGAAAGAAAATCGGTTCTGCAAAGACCTCTTGCAAACATTCTCACCAAATTGTTCAGTGATACCATATATTGCTTTTTTCTTGGACGTACGCTTTTATTGCGTTGAGGCGCTCGAGTATCACGCCCCTGCTCTTTTCGGTTTACACCGTGCTCGCTGACACACTCGTCAAAATGTTTGAGCGTGTAACAGAGAACGTAGCGTGTTTTCCACTGTAATTCTTATGATTAATTCCAGCCTTAATTCGTGCTTGTGGTTTAGTTCGTTTCTTAAATCTGTGGGTAGATGGCATAAGCTGATAAGTTACTTTTTATAAACTGTTCAGGAGAGCAATTTTAAAGTTTGGCACGCTTGGAAAAATCAAGTTTTACATTATTTATAACAATTTTTTTATTAAACTATGCAGCTGTTATTTGGCTATACGTATACAAAATATCAAGGTTCTATATATTTATTCAAATTTAATATTATTATTTTTCTAAAGTGATGTCATTAGATATCATGTTTTTTCATCTGCCAAATGACTCGATTTGTAATTTAACATAAGATGGCAAAATTAGATAAGTAATTATATCAGTTTTTGGTTACTTGTAAAAGTTTAATTTGTAACTTAACATAAAATGGAAATACCCCCGTTGCAGCAGACCTGCATACTCAGCGAATTTCAAATGCAAAACAACAATTTCAATCCAACATAGCGAGATTTTACATGTTTTGGTAAGCTCCCTAAGAATAACATGGGGAATTAGTATGCAGGTTTGCTGCTACAGGTATATTAAAACTGGGTGATTTTAAATCAATATTTAGTAGATCTGAACTAGAAGAAGCTATTTACCAAGTTTTATCAAGATATGTTGAGAAAAAACCGAGATATAGAATTTAACTTATTTCCCATAAGGTTAACATTGGGACAACGTCCTGTGCTTACCACTTTCAATATCTCGGTAACCAATGGACATAGAGCAGTGATTCAAATACTAAATTGTTTTTTTTTGAGTTGAATTCAATGGTGCCAACAAAAATTCTATAAATTTTATTTTCCTATATAGAAAATTTAAAAAACCCATTTTTAGGGGGTTTATCCCCCTTTACCCCCCTTTCCGGTCGTCTGATCGGGCTGGTTTACGAACTTGTCCGAGGGATTACCACTTTACATGTCTGTACCAAATTTCATTAAGATCGAGCCATTTTACGGCCGCTATCGTGCTGACACACACACACACACACACACACACACACACACACACACACACACACACACACACACAATATATATACATATATTCGAAAGAATGGTGTTTTCTGCTTCTGGGGGCCCCAAAACGAAAAGTTATCATGGTCTCGGGCTTAGGCCTTACCATTGGACCTACGGTAATAGCTTCTTCCCTATAGGGGAAATTCGCTAAAAATTGATATTCGCTCTTATCAAGAATTGCCCCATTGTTTGGTGCCATATTCGTAGTTTAAACAGATGGCAAAACATGGTAAATTGATATATTTTTACAAGTAACCAAAAATTGATATAAATACTTATCTAATTTTGCCAACTTGCAATGATTGGATTTAAGTAAAAAATTTAATGTTAAATCTACTTAACAGTTTTTGTCATCTTAGATACTGCAAAAATACCACTTAACTGGTTTGGGCAAGGTTTTTTTATTAATTGAGTTTCAACTTATCTGATTTTACTATCTTATAGAGCTTGATTTTTTGAACCCCATATGCATAGCTCAATTTGGCCAAAAAAGTGACTTAGGCTATCAGCTTACGCCATCTACCCCCATAAATATGCCTGAGCATTTAATATAGAATGCTTCATACCAGCACGTAAATATATGGTTGGATTAGAAAATTAGTCTGGAATTTGAATATTATTATTATTTACCATATTTAGTTTTTTTTATAAAATAATCTTTAGCTGAAATCAAGCTTAAAGTTTTCAATTTAAGTATTCTGTATATAAGTTTCAAGTATGATGATTATTCTAGTTAACAATATCACGGCAATATAACGCACGAGATCTGATGGTTTTGGCAGTCACCCATCCAAGTTCTGCCTCAAACTACGATGCTTGACATTTGTGAGAATATTGGATGACGTCACGTTTGTCCCAGCTGTTTGCTGCATTCAACAAATTGCACTATTTCGTCCATCGTCTACAGCGGAGCAAAATTTTTTTCAAGCTTCGCCGCAGCACCTGTCCCTCCAACCTCCTCTTAAATTATGCAGTGTATTGTTTGCTTTCATTCGAGCTAATCACCATTGAAATTAAGGTGCGTAAGGATCCTCAAATTACCACAAAATTTATTTGTTTAGCTTGATTTAAATCATACATAGTTAAAACATAAGCTATTGACTTACTAAATCATTATCTATACTTAAATAAATTAATATTTAAATCAATATTAACTTCTTCTGCGACCAGTTTTAATGTTAATGGCAGGCAAACAAAAATGCTTCTGCTACAACAAAATTCTTGAATGCTTATAATAGTTTCAATATCAGCTAGTTGTCAGTCTAATATCAATTGTTAACTCTTTGAAATTTCATTATATAAAACTATGAACATTTTGTTAAAGCTTAATAAATTTTTCAATATTAAATAAAATACATAAATACGAAAAATTTGAACAATTAAATTTTTTCCACAACGAATGAAGTAAGTTCCTTTGACATTCGTTTCTTATCGTAATGTGAGGAATCAACTGGTAAAACTTAACACCTATCCAAAAAACACCCTGTATACGTAGGTATATACGTTTAGGCTTCAAAGAGACTAAAACAGTTTACAAATAAAAGTAAAAAGCGTAAGTTTTTAAAGCGTAAGCGTAAGTAAAAGTAAGTAAGTTTCTGTGTTTCTTAGACTCGTAAGCTATATTTAAACCAATACACGAAGAACTACTTTGAAGTGTACGCTAATTGAAACGCGTAGCGTTAACGGGAATAAAACTTACAGGCAGGCTAAGGATTTATTTTAGTGATAAGTTACATATTATTCAATCCAGGAGGAAGAAGCGTAACTAACAGCTTAAATTGCAGCAGCGAGAATTTATTCCTAATCCTACTTAATATTATAAATGTGAAAGTATGGATGTTTGTGTAAATATCTGTCTTTCAACCACGTGAAAAATACTGGACCAACTGAGCTGAAATTTTGCAGAAATAGAGAGCCACTATATCAGAAAAGGACATAGGCCTAATCACTTCCTTAAAATCCCCTCGGGCTACGCCCCGTAATCGTCCTTAGTTTCAATTTTTAAATTTTTTAAGGAATTAAACTTTCAAAATACTGAATTGTAAACAGCAATGAATACTAAAGATCAGCTGTAATTTTTATCGTCAGCGAAGCCACGGGCAATTGCTACACACTCATATTTCACTCATTGAAACAAAGGGGAAATAATAACATTTACCCGTAAACAGGCGATTGACTAAAGCCTCAATAGTATGTTTACCTAGTTTAATCTAGTGTGGAAGATAAAAAATTAAACTACAGTATATTGAATTCCTTTTTTGTAATAATGGCGCTCTTTACACTACATCATTAAAGAACACAAAAATTTAAAAGAAAAAATCACTGAAAGCATTCCCTCAGCCAGTAACAGTGCTGGCAAAGTATCTCTTGCCGGCACGTTTGGGCTTTTAATAGTTTTGTGTTCAAATCCAAAATCCTGCAGAACCGTTGCGTTGCTACGAGGATTTCTTAGCTGCCATTCATGAAACCAATTTTTTTATGAATTTAAGATATAACTGTATTAAGGTATCATAAAAATACTCTCATTAAGATTATTTATCCTCCCTTTCAAAATATTAAGTAACTGTTGAAAACGTATAAAACTTTGAATGTCAACGTGTTTTCAGAATATTTTGGACAGATAAAAAAATTGTATTTAAATCACCCTTATGCTTGAATAACCAAAGCTACCAAAGAAATTGTACTGAAACTATTGAAGAAAATATATGTCAGAGCAAGTTTTGAAGATCCAATTAGCCTAATTACCAAGTTTGTGCAGTCACCGCCGCTGCAGCTGGTGGCCCACTGACTCCCTGATTCATCGCGCCCGCAGATTCTGCGTGGCTATAAAGCCAGCTTTGTCTTAAGGTAATGGCTAAGCTATTTGAATTTACTTACAATACTTGTAATTTTAATCTGCATTTATTATTAACTGTGTGTTTAATGCATGCGATTGTGAGCTGTTATACAATTTCATTAAATGCGCATTTTTAATGTAATCATTTACATAAGTCCTATCTCGAAAACTGCTCTAACGAGTTTAATAAAATTTTGCGCGCACGTTTTGAGCTTATATTGTTTAAGCTCACCTTCGTAGTTGAGTTTGCTAAAAAAACGCAAAACTTTTATAAAAATTTAATTTAAAGTTGACAAATTTTAAAATAGGGTTATATGAGTCGTTTTGTGGTTACAGAATAACAAAGTAAATGTAAACAAAATAGTATTCCAGCTGTTCATAAATAGGCAGCAACACTGTTTTAGCTCTTGCAAGTTTTATTTTTCACAAAGCAGAGCTCGATCCTCAGGTACTCGTATTAAATTGAATACCATTATAAATTAGACTTATATGAGAAATAAGTCAGTTATATAAGTGACTAAATAAGTGACTTAAATAAGTGACTTATATGACTTATATGAGAAATTAGACTTATATGCTTTTCCACAAAGCAGAGCTCGATCCTCAGGTACTCGTATTAAATTGAATACTATTAGAAATTAGACTTATATGAGGATGAACTCTCAAATGTTAACAAAGTAAGAAAGGGGTAATTTAAAGATTAGGCTAATTAAATTGATTGTCAGGGTCCGGTCACACTCTCAGACCCAAATAAATATGAAAAGAGATTATAAATGATTTTGTGTACAAGTGAAAGGAACATAAGCGATGTATTGTTATTTACAACTGAATATGTTTTAAAAATATAGAAAAATTAGTAATGTTATGATTTTTTCCCTGCGGCGAGAGGTTAGATCGACTGGGACATAATGCTTAGAGACGCCTAATTACTTTCGGAAACTTTAAACTAGTCTCTCATTAAAGTTTCCTTTTGTGCTTATACTGTTTAGTTACTTAAGATATTTTTATACTTTTTAGCCTTTTATAATATTAGCTTTCTAGGATTTTATAAATAAATATAGCTATTGAAATATAATTAATCAACCGACGTGATAATTTCATTCCTTCTCCAAACATCCATGATTGAATGTTATTACTGTGCATTGATTCAGAAAAGTAATCACAACACAATTTACGATTATTACGTTATACCATTGAAAATGACTGTAGGTTAGCTAAATAAAACTTATTTGAAGTTTATATTTACCACTTTTTTTAACAGGGTGTTTAGATTTTTCTAGAACAACAGGTGTTATATTATAGTTCATAAAAATAATGTCATTAATTTTTTTTACTAAGATGTTATTCGTCAGTTTTGTATTGTTATAATAACTATAAGATATATCAGAAAGAGATGGACTAGGTGTTAGTCACATCGATGTTATTGGCAAGGAAGTATTCGTAGTTGAGTTTTCTTTCTCCTACGCTTGCCGTAACTGGAACTCTTCTAACTGAGTTCGCTGTAGTACAGTGACAGCTGCAATCTGCTGTCTGTCTGTACCTGATGAGACGAAACAACGTCGAAACAGCAAGTCATCCACATTGTCGAAGCATCTGCTCCTTTTCCAGCTGTGCTTTCGCACGCGGAAGTAGCATAGCAGTGCAGGTGGTGCCCGCACTACCTTAGCGTGGGGTCGGGGTATCACTTTTTGATAAAGCAGAGTGAGCCACCAGGAGAAAACATCGACTGGAGGAAACTGCTCGTGGAGACTGAAGAAATGCTCGCACGACCATGACATGTGGTTCGCCCGCACATGGTAGCACGGAACGCCGACAAGCCATTGAGCGTGATGACGGCTTAGCCTCTCACTTGACTCTGGCCCACTGGTGTACGTGTGAGTCCAAAATGTCAAGCTTCCCAGGTCTGTATGGGGATTCGCGCGCCCAACACATGCCTTATGTGTGGCACGGAACATCCTCTAAACCGGAGAGGAAAAGGCTCAGATGAGCCGCCGCTTGAGCTTTCTTGGTGCGTTTCGAGATGTCTGTCTCTCGTCAGGTGCGCGAAGAAGCGCACGACGCAATGACACGGATGGAGAAATCCGAGAAGTGTCAGAAAGAGATGGACTAGGTGTTAGTCACATCGATGTTATTGGCAAGGAAGTATTCGTAGTTGAGTTTTCTTTCTCCTACGCTTGCCGTAACTGGAACTCTTCTAACTGAGTTCGCGTAGGAGAAAGAAAACTCAACTACGAATACTTCCTTGCCAATAACATCGATGTGACTAACACCTAGTCCATCTCTTTCTGACACTTCTCGGATTTCTCCATCCGTGTCATTGCGTCGTGCGCTTCTTCGCGCACCTGACGAGAGACAGACATCTCGAAACGCACCAAGAAAGCTCAAGCGGCGGCTCATCTGAGCCTTTTCCTCTCCGGTTTAGAGGATGTTCCGTGCCACACATAAGGCATGTGTTGGGCGCGCGAATCCCCATACAGACCTGGGAAGCTTGACATTTTGGACTCACACGTACACCAGTGGGCCAGAGTCAAGTGAGAGGCTAAGCCGTCATCACGCTCAATGGCTTGTCGGCGTTCCGTGCTACCATGTGCGGGCGAACCACATGTCATGGTCGTGCGAGCATTTCTTCAGTCTCCACGAGCAGTTTCCTCCAGTCGATGTTTTCTCCTGGTGGCTCAGTCTGCTTTATCAAAAAGTGATACCCCGACCCCACGCTAAGGTAGTGCGGGCACCACCTGCACTGCTATGCTACTTCCGCGTGCGAAAGCACAGCTGGAAAAGGAGCAGATGCTTCGACAATGTGGATGACTTGCTGTTTCGACGTTGTTTCGTCTCATCAGGTACAGACAGACAGCAGATTGCAGCTGTCACTGTACTACAGCGAACTCAGTTAGAAGAGTTCCAGTTACGGCAAGCGTAGGAGAAAGAAAACTCAACTACGTATAAGATATAAATTAACAATATAATGATATTCAGATTACTATAATGATACTCAATTATCATGCTGCGAATTGCAATCTGAACTAACAGTATATAATTCACTCAGTGTATACGTGCCCGTTCTATCTTTGACTATAAATAAACCTACAATGACTCCTGACTCCTACTTTGGCGACACATCTGTAAGTAGGCCTAGTGGCCTGAGCCAGAATTTCAAGTTGACATAGTTTGATTAGTTACCAATAAATGGTCCAGCCAGTCCCTTATTTAACCTATTTACTATTTACATTAACTATTAAGTAATCTACACTCCACTATACGATTAATATGCAAATAATGTTTGCTCTCTTCTGTATTAAACTATGTTGTAGTAATCCTACCTGAACGCTTACTACAATCGCGCTTAGTTTCATAATCTTGGGTTAACAGTAAGTACACTCTGTTAGTGATTTATTTGGGAAATGGAATATCAATTAATTATTGTCTATTATAATAAGCAAAGGTGCTATCCAATTAGGTATCGAAGATTTTATAATCTATGAAGTATGATGAATAAAGGGGGGCATTTGAACTATGCTCTCAAGCTTTACATATTGTCAAGTCATAGTTTAATTTAAAAACTTCGTGGCACCAAAACTTTACAGGAGGCTGAACACGATTAAAATATTTCCTGTATTGAAACTTTTGCTTTTAGGATACGAAGTTGATACTAAATATAATGTAATTTAAAATTAAAAACCATTCCAGTATTTCAAGTTTTTTTTGCCTTTTGCGTTGTCAGAAAAAATGCTAACATATCTTAAAAATTTAAATCTTAAAAGCAGTAAAATTATTAAGTCTTATTAATAACGTCGAACATTGAATTGGTCTTTATCTTTATTTATGTAATGGTCCATCTTACTAATAAAAGGAGATCACAAACATAAACCTAAATAGGTAATTTTTGTGTTTGACTTTAGGGTCATTATTTGAAATATGATATGTTAAGCGATAAAAGATTTGTATAGGCGATTCTGTATAATATGGGAAGTGTATATGTGTAATGATCTGTTCAGTTAAAAAAACATAGTTTATCTTTGATAATTGGGAAAAAGTTGAGAAGTTTTTATTCACAAAATAAGATAAGTTAGTTTCTTTACCAGCTGTTGGATTTTGTACCTAAATTCGTGCTCAGAGAACTTTTGTTTAAGTTTCGTAGTCTCTTGTTTTAGTTTACTTAGTGTTATACCTAAAATAATTAATTAGGTGAAAATGAGATACGGTAGCTATTTTCCAACTAGAAGCCCCAGCAATCGTATACATATGTAAGAAGCAATAGAATGTAGGTAGCAGTAAGAAGTATGATAGGTTAAAGGAAAATATATTTGATATAAAATCTTAGAATCACCCTGTCAACGAATATATTTAGTATCGTGGGTTTTGTGACTGCTGGTGTATTGGAGTATGTTTTGTGTAAATATCAGTAAGCTTCACTTTACGATACAACCGGGATTCTGGCAAGGGCGCTCTCTAAGTGACTCCCGCTGGGTGGAAACGAACGCTGTCTTGTTTTGCTGACCTATTTTCTTCATCTGAAAGTAACAATCAGGTCACCTTGAATATTAGATTTATTGTTAGAAAACTTACCCCAAAACCTAAATCGCATGACAAATAATTCATTGTTTTTATTCCAGTTTTATCATCTTGAGTTATATGCAAGGTTGTCCATACTTCATTGCCACCATTAATTTTTCTTATTGTTTATGTATTTTATTGTATGTATTTCATTTATTTTTATTTACAGCATCGCAATTTAAAAGCGATTGAGTTGGTAAGTGATAGGGTAGTGCATTGAGTTTTCAAAGCGTGTTTTCTTGTAAGTTTTGTGATTTGTTCTGGAGGGAGGGTGTTTACAACATTTAGCTATCCTCCATTCAATAACGTGCAAAAATATTGTAAAAAACACACTATAAAAACACTCGTATACGGTGCCATAAAGGCTAGCTTTTCTCTGACTAGGTAATAATGACGAGGCGAAATAATTTCCTCTCTTAAATGGAAACATCCTGCCTTCAGCTACCTACTATTCAGAGATATATTTTATGAAAACTCCGGAGTGGAATGCTTTGGACAACTAACCTCAGATTAACTTCTAGTTGAGCCAATAACCTACCTCAACAAGATGTAAGAAGATTTCATTAGGAGCCTAAATTTGAAACATGGTGGAGAGGTAATCTATTATTGAGATAGGATCTCGGTGAAGACTCTATTAGGGAGCTGGCAAGGTTGGCTCATATATCAACCCTGGATGCTTTGCGATGTTAGAGAGTCATAAATATTTTTGTTAAAGGCTTCCAAATGCTACGTACTTGTTAATTGAATAAAACTCTAAAAGAGAGTCGTAAATACAAATAAACTAAGTCATGTTCTTTTGCTCAAAATAAAGTCTTTCAAATGATATAGATGATTTTATAAACATCATATTCAAAGTAAACTAGATACAGTTTATAGTAGTCAACAAAATAAGTAAACGCATTCATCAGAGAATGTTTTTGCTGCTGTTGAAAGAATATTTTCAAAACCTTGTAAGTAACTGCAATAAACGAAATGTTTTTGTTTCTAAAAATATACATTATTGTGTAATAGTATTAAGATTTATAAATAGCCAAACGTGCATAATGTCAACATACAGTATAAAAACTGCAATACGGAAGAATCCTCTTTTTTATATTGATCATAGTAATTATTTTAAAAGAAACATAATTTTAAAGTCAATTATTGTCAATGAAAACAGTGCTCCAATAATAATAATTAATTTAATATTTTTATGAAGTGAGCTATGTTGTTTTATTTTAATTTCTGCGGACATTCGCCATAACTGATTAATATTAACAGTGCCTGGTGGACTGAGCCTTGCTCGGTTTTTTTTTCATGATTACCAGTTCATCAAATTACTATCAAATATTTCAGTGTCATAAAATTGATAATTAAAAACTTTATGTAATATTTACGCCACACGTTGTATTCTCCCTTGATGGCTGTAGTTTGCAAACAGCTGTTATGATTACTTAATTTGTTTTCACTTTCCTTGTTTCGTTGCTATTACGGCAATTGATAACACCAATGTTAAAATTTTACGACTTTAAAATTAGTTTTATTACGTTATTAGATTTTCTCCGGCCGAGTTATCGGCATAGAACACGATTTTTAGTCATAAATTACTTATTTCGAGACTTAAAAAGAAATCCTAGGAGCCGTTTTTGAGATCATTGTGCAAGCAAAAAAGGAAGTAAGCAAGCAAGCAAGCATACAAGAACGGACGATAACATTGCTCATATAAGAGTATAGGATCTTTCTTGAAATGGAGAGACGTTCTTTCGATAGTAAATCGTGTATTACAATAGTTGTTCCTTTTAAACTTTCTTTAATCGGTTTACATGGTTTATAAGTGTTTTCCGTTTATTGTATGACGTTGACAGAGTGAAGTGTATATGAGGCTGCCTGATGAAAATAATTAGTATAGAATTCGATCTCAAGGGGAAAAACATGTGAAATTCATTTTATGGTGGATGGTTTCCCATCTCGTAGATAACAATGTAGATACTGTGTAACAGATTCGTCTTCATTATATGGGAATAATTTGAAAAAAAAAACAACACGTTCTTATAATTTTCTGTGAGTTGGTTTGTAATAATCAATCGTTCAAGATGTTCAGAAGTGTTTCAAAGTAAAATGAACTTTCCTCTTTGCGGTTTGTGTAATCCACTAAAATCTTAAAGGTTTCTGCTACTATCTTTGACAGTAATAGGTCGCACTTGGTATCGTTATCCTCTTAGTTTTTTCATAACTGTAACAAGAATCTTTGATTATAGTATAATCAATCCTCTTCATCGGGTTTAAACAGGTTAATCTGAATAAAGTGGTGTACAGAATTTGATCTGTTAATTTCAACACCTGTTTGTCATCTTCTCATGTCCACAGCACCACTTGTATAGTATTTACTCGTTCATAACAATAATTATTTTAATATAAAAAGCAATACAACATTTATCTAAGTGTTAAGATTCAAAAGGTGGATAGTAAAAGAAAACATACACAATAATTAAAGAATGACAATCAGACAAGCAAAGTTGGCAACGCATTTTTGTTTAGTTAAAATTTCACATTTCACAATCAATTGTTGTAACCTACAGAATGAAAAAAATGCTTTTTCAATGGCCATTTTCTAGCGTGATTGTAAATCTCGTAAACCAAACAGTCAGCTTTCAAGATAGAAGAGGTAAAAAAATATAAAATGAAATTAACTATACAAAAAGTGCATCACGTCACATATTTTGTAATTTTGTTCACACCTACGCTAAAACTTAGTTGACTAGAGCCAGAATTTAATAAAGTCGTAAGAAAATTGCATATATCGTATTATATGCACTCAATGATTACGTGTTTATGAGAATTAGCTAACTCCAAGCCATGAACGTGATGAAAACCAGCAGCTCGAACTGTAGAGTGAACCGTCCTTTCAGCAATATATAAGTAATCCATATATGAGGTATATTGCGGTAGGTTTAGATACTTAGATACTTTAGATACTTTTCTTGAAATGGCGACCTACCCAGGTAGGTATTTTAAGCCAGGTATGAATTACAGATGAGTGAAGGATGATTAAGGCGCAATCTTGTAGTCTTGTTACTGACTAAGGCCGACATGTACCTTAGACTGGACTGTTAATTAATGGCCCAACAGCCAAAGACCAGGGTAGGGCTTGGTCCACATTTTAACATGGGATCCGAACAACAATTTAGCCTGGTTTACAATTGACTAACTCGGTCTAATTCTGAGGACGGTCGTATGAACGTAGTATTCTAAATTCGATGAGTTAATAGTATTCCACTATCATAACATTTTCCTGCTGGAATAAAAAAGTGAGGACGATATTAGGATTAACTTTGAAGGAGTTGTCACTTTAGTAACATGCTTAATATTAAAAAAAGATATAGATCTGCTCAATTTTAACATTTATATACATATATCATCCATATTGTAACTCCTTTAAGATTGGAGAATTCCGAACGTCTCATTGATAATAAGAAACGTACTTAAATAAACGGTATCAGGAAACTGACACATACTTTCTCCCTTCAAGTAATTTAAAACCAGAAAACATTTAGTGAATTAAAACAAATTAACAATTCATTATCACACAAATATATACCAAATGTTATCAAAATCGGTTAGCAAATAACGGAGATATTGGTTTTTAAATATTTGCCATAAGAATAACATTGGACAATGTACTGCGTTTACCGCCGAACTAAAATATCAATTATCTCCGCAACCTGTTGACGTAAACTAATGATTCAAAATACTAGATTATTTAGTTTTTCAACTCAAATTTAATGGTTGCAAGTATATTTTCTTTACTCTCTAAAATCGAAAGAGTGAATACTCACTCTTTGTGAGTGACTCGTTCACTCTTTGGGGTAGAGAAAATTGAGCCACTCTGAAAGAGTGAATGTTCACTCTTTGAAAAAGTGAACTGTTTTCTCTCATGAAAAGAGTGGAATATCCCCACTCAATGAAAGAGTGGGTCATTTTCTTTACAGAGTGGAATTTTAGTCTTTAAAAGAGTGAAATC
This sequence comes from Flexamia atlantica, assembly GCA_035578135.1. Lineage (NCBI taxonomy): Eukaryota > Metazoa > Arthropoda > Insecta > Hemiptera > Cicadellidae > Flexamia > Flexamia atlantica. The sequence continues at coordinate 181,710,370 of JAQJVK010000001.1, forward strand.
ACCTAACCTCACTAATCTAACCTTTCATTGGCATTTATGAACTACAATTCTGAGTGACTGTGAAACCACCACTATACTGTAGTAGACTCCATGAAATTGTGAGCTTTGAAATTACTTAAACAGCTGATTCCCTATAATATTTATATTGGAAATCAGCTGTTTAGCAAATAGTTATTTATGTATTAAGAGCGTAAAGTAGGTCTTTCTCGCTTGAGCTAAACAGTTACCGCGTGACGCGAAGCGGAGCGCGGTATTTTTAGCGAAAGCGAGAAAGACTATTTACACGCGAAATACATACTAAATTTATCTTACAACTGCAGTTTTAAATTCCCAAACGATAAATACAATCACAGTTACTCACGTCCATTGTAGCTGAATGCGCCATTATGATTTTGAGGTTATAAACAATGAATAAAAATAAAGACATTTACAAGAACAAACACAGTACTTGAAACATATTGAATACATATTTTAGCTTATAAATAATAGGAACATGAATTCGTCAATACTTATTACATCCATTGTAGCTGAGTGCGCCGATTTGAGGTTATAAACAAGTCGAGCTCAGTCGGAGCGGATGGGAGCGCTGTAGCGCGCCGAGCAACAATGCAGTCAGCTGGCGAGCGTAATCACATGGCGAGCGTAAAATACTTTACGCTCGCTATAAAGACCTTCAAAGACTCTATCGCTCGTTTCAGTAAACAGCTGTTTTACGATTGGGTTTCGGTGCGTAAACTGACACTTTACGCGCGGTTGTAGGAAAATTGAATTATGTACTTTCATTTTTTAAGAGTGGTATTATTCATTAAGTGAAGAGATGAAATAATCTATCTTGAGGTGGAAATCACTAGGCCTAATTTATTTTAATATGCCTTTATTTTTTCTAGAGTGATACTTCAGATTTATTGCAAATTTATAGATATTGACTTTACAGTGGATACCAGCCATTAGAACAATTAGTGCATATCCGATTTTTTATACTTTATTGAATGAAATATCTTGATGACTGAGAGTCAAAAATAACTATCTGACAGTTGTTAAAAACCATCAATGGAATTAGTAACAATGTAATCTTATTACTTTTCATGAGTGCCTTTAGTAATTTTATTGCATTGGCGAATAAATCAGGCTCATACAGTTAAGTCCCAGAAACCCCGTACAAGTGAATGGGATCCCGGTTTTTAAAAATTCTGGGGTGATCGGGAAAGGAGTAAAAAGAAAAACCACAAACGGTTTACTTTGTACCTATATAAAAAAAAACAAACATTTAATTATTGTATTTGTATATATAATACAAAAACCATAAACCTAAACCAACAACTGTTAAGCCACTGTTTGAGTGGTCTGTGTGTGTGCGCACGCATGCGTTGGAAGCAAGGTAGGTGTAGTACCAGTGCAATTTATTGCTCAGCAGGCGTCTCGAGCTATTCCAAATCCGAGTTATCAAAGTCCCGGTTTTCGGGACTCTACTGTAGTTTACTATTTATTGAAACAGTGAAAATAAAAATGCACTAAGCGAATTGGATTTTTTTCCTAAAGGAATGAGTATCAATTACTAAGGTTGCAGGAAGTAAATATTAAAACGTTAATTCAGTTTGTTAGATGAAGAATGCCTTTCTTTATAGATACAGTACACTCCTGACTATCCGATGTCTTTGGGACTGAGACTACCTCGGATAATACGGAGTTTACGTGTGTTTTGAGGTTGGGCTGTAATAAGACCACTTCAAAATGTTTTATTAATATAGTATTTCCCAATATGACAATGAAAGTCCTTTCGAGTTGCAAGTAATAGAATATTAAATAAAGACACTTGTTTCACGCATTATTACAATGCGTAGTAAGAAAATAAAAATGTATTTTAAGCTTAGAGCTGCCTCGGATAACCCGAAGTCTCGGATAACCGGGGCTCGGATAATCGAGAGTGTACTGTTTTTATGAAAAGTTACTGAGGGAATCATTTGAATTTTTTGATGAAAACAATAACGAAGTAACATTATGCATTATGAAAAAAATTATTTAAAGCGGAATAATGAAATAATTAAAACTCACAATTAATTTAGGTTTGAAAATATTTGTATTTTAACTATATAATAATACATTTATAATAATCAATAGCCATCTGTATTTGTATCATTTTTTGGGTAGGCCTCCCAAGATATATTTTTTTCTTTATAATTTACAGTAATTCGTTTTTATTTATAGGTTATGAAGTTTTTACTTATAAACTGTAATGAATCTTGGTTTTGGTCGTTTTATCAAGATTTTCCTCATTTTTTTGGTCTGGTAAAAATATTGGTGCAGTGTAGAAAGGTCAGGGAAAAGTCAGGGAATTTCAGTGAGATAATTTGCTAGATACCCTGTGGTAGGAATTGGAGACTCCTATTTTCTCAAAATTGATCGGAAAATAGTGTCTTTAGGAAATTCTTTTCTTAGAGCATTTGACATTCTCTTCAAGAGTCATTATGGTTTTAATTTAGAATATTCACCAGAACTTGTTTTTTTTTATAACTTTTTTGATTCTTGTGTTTACAAGATGCCTGATGTAACCACAAAGGCTAGTGTGGCTATACTGGATGTATCAATTATTGCTGGACATAAAATCAATAATCACTAACCAAACTGAAAACACAGGTTTTAAAATAGACAATATTCTTTATTTACAAGACATAATAAATTGAAGTGACATAAACGTTCTAAGCGACATAAACTTCGAGTTACCAAGCGTTGAAAGTTGAATTCAAAAATTTGTGTTTTTTAAGGTTAAAAAACATACAGATGGCAAAATTTCACTTCCTAGTAACATTTTATGGACTATGGCATTGCTGTAGTTAATTCAATTAATCAATATGTGAATATATTGATTTTCCCTCACCAAAGTAAAAATTTCCTGACTTTTCACTGACTTTTCCATACAATTTTAATTTCCCTGACTTTTCCCAGATGCCCCTATTTTCCCTGTTGCTAGACACCCTGTACCAAGAAGGGTTGAATTGGTTGTCCAGCAGCCCTTGGCTCGTCTTCATTTGGATCAGTGCCTTCCTAAATAAGCAATAAAGAATTAATAACAAATAAATAAAACATTGCAGTAGTGTTCAGAATTCTGTAAAAGAGGGACACATTTTATTAAATTAAATGAGAAAAAAATGTTCAGGGGCAAAACTTGTTTTACTAAGTAGTGTTAGCAAATATCCCCTTAGGTCAAAATCAAAACATTAATCCACCATCACCAACAACAGATTTCAAACAAAGAATTACAGTGTTCTCCTTAGGCCATACCAAGTCTGCCGCTAAATTATACTGACGTCTTAGCCGAAACATACTAGATTGTTCAAAAATATCCCCGTTGCAGCAGACCTGCATACTCAGCGAATTTAAAATGCAAAAGAACATAGTTGAAGCCAACACAGCGAGATTTGACATGTTTTTTAAGCTACATAAGAATAACATGGGGAATGAGTATGCAGGTTTGCTGCCACTCAAAATGGATATATCAGGGATTTTAGACTATTAATCATTAGTTCTCATCTAGATGAAGCCACAAACCAAGTTTTATCAAGATATGTTAAGAGATAAGCAAAATATAGAATTATACTTATTTCCCATAAGGTTAACATTGGGACAACGTACTGTGTTTACCACTTTCAATATCTCGGCAACCAATGGACATAGAGCAGTAATTCAAAATACTAAAGGCCTGTTTTCGTTGGAGCGACTCTTGCGGCTGACGCGCCGCGACTGACGCTCCGCGATCGTCGCTGTCGCGGGGAGCCGTTTTCGTTGGAGCGACTGGTTTTCAGCCGCAACGCGATTTTTCTTTCGCAGTTGATGCCACGCCACACCAGCGTCCACTGCTTCAGTCCAGTACGAGTCGTAGAAGCACTGGGATTTTGAAATTTGTGTTTGTAATCCTACCAGCTAATATTATAAATCTAAACGTTCATAAACATATTTATTTCATTATTTGTTTGTATATGATTCCATCACGCCTAAATTACCGATAAATTTACGATTCGCGCATTTTATCTCCGGTTAATGTTAGGGCAGCTTGGACGAAAAAATTACAGTATAAACACTGTTTTAAAGTAAAAATAAATAACTTTCAACATATACAGGATGTTTTCAAAAAACCTTTCAGGACTTCGGGATTTGGTTTCTTAAATCAAAACTAAGAAAAAGTTTCTGTAAAGATGGGTCCTAAAATGCTCGGTTATCCGTCTATCGGTATGTAGCCTAAGTGTTTTAACATGATTTTGCATAACTTTGGAACCACTGAAGATATCAACTCAATTGGTGCGTATTTTTTAACTAATAGGACCTATTTTGGTGCAGAGTATCAATTTTCAACTTTGTACCATTCAAAAGTGGCAGTCATTTTTATATTTTAAAACTTAATATTTTATATTTTAAAAACCGTAAATTTTACAAAAATTGTACAAGTGACAAAAAAGTAGTGCAGTTTTATTTCCTAAAAAGTCATATACAGATTATTAAGATCGAACCACAACTAATGGAGTTATTGCAATTTTTATACGAAAATTTGCTGTAACTGCTATAACAAGCATGTATTTTGTTAAAACAATTTCAATAACTCCGTTAAATGTGGGTTGATCTTAATAATCTTTATATGGCTTTTTTGAAAATGAAATATTTTTTGTCTTTGGTACAACTTTCGTAAAATCAACGGTTTGATATTAAGTTTTAAAATATAAAAAATGGCTGCTATTTTTAAACGGTACAAATTAGAAAGTTGATACTACGCATGGAAATAGGTCATATTAGCAACATATACGCACCAAGTTTGAGGTTGATATCTTCAGTCTTCACAGTGGTTCCAAAGTTATGCAAAATCATGTTAAAAACATATAGGCCTACATGTCGACAGACGGATGAACGAGCATTTAGGACCCTGCTTTATAGGAACTTTATTCTTAGTTTTGATATGTGTAGCCGTATCCCAAAGTCCTAGAGGGATTTTTTTGAACACCTTTTATATAACTTACCAAATAAGAACATTCACGAAGAGGTAATAAAATAACACATAGTAAAGAATTTTTTAAATTATTTGTTGGAAGGGAAATTATCTACAAATAATAATAATTTAAAAATTCACAATCCCATGTCATCTTTTTTAAAATTTAAAATTCATTTTTCTAGAATTCTCAACAATCATACTAAACCATAATAAATTAGATTGTGCACATCTTCAAGAAAGTAGGCTACTTTTCTAACTGGGTGCGCAGATTTTTCCTACACAACAAACAAACTGAGGAAAAAGGATTAGGCCTACAAAAATCATCCTTGCTTAGTAGTAGGTAAATTTCCAAAATAGTTACAGTCTAATCAGCTGAACAGCATGTTTGGGATCAACCAAAACATTTTAGGTTAATGTCGCAAAAACGCCCAGCGCACGCGGTATGCTACTGCGCACGCTTCTGCGCATACAGTCGCAGCGGCTGAGAGTCGCTACACTGGTCCCAGGAGCAGAGTAGCGATTGCAGCCGCAGCAACTCTTTCGACAGTCGCTCCAATGAAAACAGAACAATGCAAAAACTCATAAGAGCAGTGCCCCGCGATGGTTGCGGAGCGTCAGACGCGGCGCGTCAGTCGCAAGAGCCGCTCCAACGAAAACGGTCCTTAAATTGTTTGTTTTTGAGCTGAGTTCAATGGTGCCAACACAAATTCGATAAATTTTATTTTCTATGTAAAAAACTCAAAAAACCCATTTTTCGGGGGATCAATTCAATTTATGACAAAAGCATTACCTGTATCTCTTTCTTCTTCCGATTTTTTTTTATAGTTGGTTGCTGGCAAAAGTAAGAAAATTTATAAAACCGCCTTCAAGTTTTCTAGAAAAAAGAAAAAAAACATATATATATATATATATATTAACATTTCTAAGGCCCCTTTAACACTAAGCGGTTTCTCCGCAGTTGCTGCAGTCTCAGTTTGGTATGAAGATTTAAATAAATTCTCTATGTGGTGCGCTGTCATATTGTGTGGAAGCACCCATAAGGTTAAATTCAACTGCGAACCATGAGGTGTAAAAAGAACAATTTACACAATTTAGTGTATGTCAAGATGAGAAATTGTGCGTATATTAATTGCCGTTCGCTTCGCTCACAGCAATTAACTTATTTATCATCATAACAGCAAAACTAGCAATCGTATTTTCAGAAACTATTGTGAAACCGACATAACCTCAAACCAAGTTTGGTGATTTATTGTTGGTATAGTCGCGTCAAAAGCTATGGACCTTACGAATTTTCTCTCCGCTCACATTCCCCTCGCTGACGGACTGGAAGGTGTATAAAGCAAATTCTTATGCTAATATTATATATTATAGTATATAATAAAGTATTATATATGACAATATTTTTAACTTGTATTAATACGTTTCTATAACGTTTTTGTTTTATAGGCCTAATAACTAACGTAGTTTTAGCAACTTATCATCTGCACTTTTATTTGAAAGGTAGCCCATTGAGATATTCCTTGTCAATAGAGATATAAAAGAATATCCAGAGTTTAATGCATACTGTAATTTATTCTAAAATAAAATGAACATACGTTGAATATTTCAGTATTTTTTTTGTTCAGAAGTTTTGGTTCAGTAATAAATGTGACACTTTAAAACTTTCTCAATTTTTATGGAGTTTGAAATATTCTAAGACATCTCATAATTGCTTCAGTGGCTTTAATTGGTTGTTTCTAAAAAACCTGTTTGTTTACTATCATAAATATTTATGACTTTTGTCATGCTCTATCTCAAAGACAATTTTATGGCTTATTTTATTATTTTTTCATTACTTATCTTCTAATACTGTACAAGCCATTTAATAAGTATGTTATTTTTGACATAAGCTCTCAACAAGACTTTAAACCTACTTGTCTAACTTAAATAGTTTCTCCCCCAGCTATTCGTGATCTTACCCTCTCTTACAGTGATTTTTCCCTTCGCTCACACTGATTCCCCTCGCTCACTGCCACTTTTTTATTTTATAAAAATAGAAAATTTAAAAAATAATTTAGAACTGTATATTAATGGAAAGATTATATGTATTCTCTTCATTTTATCATATTTTCAAAAACAAATCAAATAAGGAATTTCTAAATAATGGAAAGTTTAATTAGGCCTAAGTTTTTTGAAAATTTTATCAAAATGAAGCAAAATTTTCCAGTACAAATAAATTATTGGTACAAACCACGTTCTTACGCATGTGGGTGTTAGTAATAACATTTATAAAACACATTCAGTCTACATTCAGCCTAAAACTTTTGAATATTGCCATTTTTTCATAGCCTGCAATTTTTGCAATTTTTTTAATCATAGCCTAGTAGAGCGTACAGTGGTCAGAAGCAAATTTTACTCCTGAATATTGAATATTATGAGCCTATTTGTATTATTTGGTTCCAAACAAAATCCTTTATAAACTAACCTTCTAGAACCGCTGCAGCCTCCTCTGAATCACCATTTTCAATAAGAAAATCCTCAGAGGATATACCCTTTTCAATCAGAAAATTCTTTAAAAGGGCTGGGCTTTGAACACAATGGGTGTCAATTCCTCTCCCTCCATGTCCTGTAAAAAGCTGTTAAAAATCAACCAATGTATTCTTATAAAACATTCTTAAATTTGCCTGTTCTTAAAATATTACATTTGAAACTTACTTGGCGAGATGACAAATATTTATAACTGTGTAGTGACCACCGACTGCCCCACCATGTAGTGAATGAACTGATACATATGGTATAAAATCCTAAAAGTTGCTAGGCAATATTAAGAAAAACAATTTTTAATCAGTTACTAAGTCTTCTCAGTAAAACAAGGTTTTCACAATATTATTATATTTTGTAATTCTAATTTTCAACAATTATTGTCATAATAAATGTATTATTCTGTGAAATCTTTCTACATTTTATGTTTATCAACAACTACTATATATTGTATTCCTTCTAAATAGGTCTTAGTACCTATAGTGGTGACCCCAAGTAAAATGGAAAATGAAGAACTGATGGAACGACTGCGGGTTCTCGAAGAAGAAAACAACCAACTGCGAGATAATGTCCGTGAAATTATTGGAGTCGATGCCCCTCGTCTCACCCCGAACCAAACTGAACATCAAGACCCCACATTAAATTCAGTAACAAACGATCAACCGAACATGGAAGCTGCAACACCATCCCCACAAGTAAAACTTCCTCCATTCTGGCGTGAAAAGCCCGCTCTTTGGTTTGTTCAAGTTGAAGCGATTTTCGCCTTATGGCGCATTTCCGACGAGGATCTTCGCTTTACTCACGTTGTCACTCATTTGGACGAAATCACGGCTTCAGAAGTGGAAGATCTGCTCTTACATCCCATTCTAGAAAGCCCTTACACAAGGCTCAAACAAGAACTCATTAGGCGACTAACGGTCCCGGAACGCAAGAGGATCAAGCAGCTTCTCAATGATGAGGAATTAGGAAGCGACGCTCCGTCACAATTCCTCAGGAGGCTTCGATCTCTGGCTGGCAGTACTGTGCCGGACACCCTCCTGAAGACCATATGGATGCAGCGTCTCCCATCACATGTACAGGCCATTCTACAACCTCAACTGACGGGATCTGGAATTAGTACGGACTCATTAGCGGTGACAGCTGATGCCATTCTGGAGGTCCAACCACCGCCTTTGGTGAGCTGTTGTGCTATATCTTCCAAAACAGGTAAGCCTGTAAATGCCTTTCCTACATTACTTCCTAACCGCGGATTGGGAACAGAAGCAGTTCTAGAAAAGTTATCCATACTAGAGGAAAAGGTTCGATGTCTATCGGACGACCTGTCTGCATTTAAAAATGCTCAGTTCGGATTACGAGGCCGTGATAAATCACACAATCAACATGGTACTGGCGGTCCCCATAGTGACGGCTATTGTTGGTACCACAATCGTTTTGGGTCAAGGGCAACCAAGTGTGTGACCCCTTGCACTTACCCCTCTTCAACAAACACACTCGGCAACTAGGTGCGGTGTCGGCTAGTTGTCGTTTACCTAGACACCAACTCAATGCACCCCCCGGAGTTCCAAACACAAGCAGTACCAGGTTACAGGTATTTGATAAAAATTCGGGTTTCAAATTTTTGGTAGATACAGGTTCCGATGTGAGCTGTATACCTAAAGATTTCGTCCAGGACCCCTTAAGACCAACCGGGATAGAACTCAGAGCTGCAAATGACTCTGACATCCCTACTTATGGCAGCTTATGTCTCAACATAAACATAGGGGTCCGGAAAACTCTACTCTGGAATTTCATTATTGCTAAAGTCTCTACTCCCATAATCGGCTCAGACTTCCTGGCCTACTATTCGTTATTACCTGATTGTCGTAATGGTTTCCTAATTGATAGCATTACGAACCTGAAGAGTAAATGTCAGTTTATCAGTAGTCAACAGGTTAGCGTTAAGGTAATTACCTCCGACCCATCCCAATTCTCTCTGTTATCAGAATTTCCGGACATCACAAAACCTCTGGGCGTACCCAGATTTATACCCCACAACACTGTTCATTTCATTAAGACAACTCCTGGTCCCCCAGTCTCATCTAGACCTAGGCGACTGGCTCCAGAGAAATACAAAATTGCTAAATTAGAGTTTGAATCAATGGTTGCTAATGGAACTGCGTGCCGTTCTAAAAGCCCGTGGTCCTCACCACTACACATGGTACCCAAAAAGAATGATGAGTGGCGCCCGTGTGGTGACTATAGAGCGCTGAATGCCCGCACCATTCCTGATTCTTACCCTGTTCGATATATTCAAGACTTCTCTAATTGTTTATCCGGGAGTACGGTTTTCTCTGTAATAGACCTTGTTAAAGCATATACACAAATCCCGGTTAACAAAGAAGACGTTCCAAAAACTGCAATAACTACTCCATTTGGCCTTTTTGAGTTTCCATTCATGTCCTTCGGTTTGCGAAATGCTGGGCAAACTTTTCAAAGATTTATTGATGAAGTTTTACAGGGGCTCGATTTTTGTTTTCCGTATATCGACGACGTATTAAAAATTTCAAAAGATACTGCACAACACGAAGAACACCTTCGTATTATTTTCCAAAGATTCGTCCAATATGGAGTTTTAATAAATGTGAAAAAGTCGGTATTCAATTCTGACTCTGTGATTTTTTTGGGATACCAAGTCACAGCTAACGGAACTAGACCCATCCCTGACCGCATAAATGCACTGCAGAACTTTCCGCTACCACAAACTGCCAAAGGTCTAAGGCGGTTTTTAGGGATGCTAAACTTTTACCGAAGGTTCATTCCTCACGCCGCGGAATTTCAGGCTCCACTTCATACAGTTATTGCTTCTCTGAAAGGTAACCAAAAGGTACCTTGGAATGATGTATTATTAGAGTCTTTCAATAAATGTAAGAATCATTTAGCTCAAGCTACGTTGCTTCATCATCCCAGAGCGAATGCTAAATTAGCACTCTTTTGTGATGCATCGAATACTGCAATAGGAGCAGTATTGCAACAATTAAACTAAATTGGATTATGGGAACCTTTGTCTTTCTTTTCTCAGAAACTAACACCTAAACAAACCACTTGGCCAGCTTATTATAGAGAGTTATTCGCAATTTATGCTTCTGTTAAACACTTTAGACATATTTTAGAAGCTCATCCTTGTACTATTTTCACTGACCATAAACCCATCACTTTTGTTTTTCAACAAAAGAAGGATAAATTGCCTCCAGTTCAAACCAATCATCTGACGTTTATATCTCAGTTTACGACTGACATTCAACATGTCTCAGGTTCCTCTAACATAGTAGCTGACAATTTTTCGAGGATAGAATCTATTTGCATCAACAAGGATACGAAAATTGATTTAAACAACTTAGCGGCTTTTCTAACTAAAGACGAGGAACTGAAGTTCATTCTAGAGAACAATACCTCTCTTCGTCTTCAACCAATTCAGGTCCCTGGCTCTAATTCTTTTGTCTACTGTGATACAAGGGACAATAAACAACGATTATACCTACCTAAATGTTTACGCAGAGAAGTGTTCAATTCAGTTCATTGCTTGAGTCATCCAGGAATTAAGTGCATGAGGAAAATGTTGACCTCAAGATACGTTTGGCCTTCAATAAACCGTGATTGTAAGGACTGGACCTTGTCCTGCCAAGACTGTCAACGTTCCAAAATCACACGTCACGTCCACACACCTATCACCGATTTTCCTTTACCGAAATGTCGATTTGAACATATTCATGTTGATATAATCGGCCCTTTGCCTCGGGTAGGAAATTTACGCTACTGTCTCACAGTAATAGATAGATTTACTAGGTGGCCGGAAGCTCATCCTCTGCAGGGTATCACTGCCGAAGAAGTCTCATCAGCCCTTTTTACTTGCTGGATTTCAAGATTCGGAGTGCCTTTGCGAATCACAACTGACCGGGGCAGACAATTTGAGTCTTCGCTCTTTACTGAATTAGGGAATTTGTGCGGTTTCTCAAGACATAGGACAACTGGTTACCATCCTTGCGCTAACGGAATGGTTGAAAGATTCCATAGGCATCTTAAAGCAGCCATCATGTGCCACTCTACCTCCTCTTGGGTCGAATCCTTGCCTGCAGTACTTCTTGGGATAAGAAACGCTTTCCGTGTGGACTTGAATACTTCATCTGCGGAAATGGTTTTCGGTCAAGTTTTACGCCTCCCTGGTGAATATTTTGTCCCGACAACCGAGTTGGCACCTCTAGAAGACCCAACTAAGTTTGTTTCACGCTTAAGACTGAAGATTGCTTCAATCAAACCAACTAACATTCAAAGGCATGGAACAAAACAAAGTTTTGTTTTCCGGGATCTGGACACTTGTTCGCATGTTTTCTTAAGGGAAGATGGTGTAAAAAAACCTTTACAACACCCGTACACTTGTCCACATAAAGTTATCGAAAAAGGGGATAAAACCATCACCATTATGCTGCACGGTTCGCAGGTTAAAGTAAGCCTAGATAGAGTGAAGCCCACTTTTGAAAACACCCAATAAAAAGTTTGAAAACCTAATGAAAAAGTTTGAACACATAATAACTTGTCCAAGGACTTTTTTATGCATTTTTTGTGTTTTCTTTTGTTTGGGTTTTACCCTAGACTTCCAGTCTTCCCAGGGGGCTCGTGTAGTGACCACCGACTGCCCCACCATGTAGTGAATGAACTGATACATATGGTATAAAATCCTAAAAGTTGCTAGGCAATATTAAGAAAAACTATTTTTAATTAGTTACTAAGTCTTCTCAGTAAAACAAGGTTTCCACAATATTATTATATTTTGTAATTCTAATTTTCAACAATTATTGTCATAATAAATGTATTATTCTGTGAAATCTTTCTACATTTTATGTTTATCAACAACTACTATATATTTTATTCCTTCTAAATAGGTCTTAGTACCTATAACTGTATAGGCTAAGCTTAACTTATTCGTTAAAAGAAGTTGGGTACCGGTACACAAATTTAGTTAGTGAAAATTGTATTACACACAAAGACAAATTTTGTTTCAAATGAATAGAATCTGCACTATGAAATAAAATTTACCTACATGAAGGAAAACCCATTAATTTATTATTTTTGTCATGTTTACAAGCCTATAGTGTATGAGTGTCCCGTGCGTCACAAATGTGTGTTAAATTAACCACAATGTTTCAATGTACTTTAGGCCTTTAAATGTTTTGTATTTCAATTTTTAAGTGACATTATGAAAAATTGAATACAATTTAATAAACTTATTTAATATATTGATTGTTGAAACTTCGATATTTGCATTCGATAGTATGGTAGCCCAGGTAAGAAACTGCACCCATTAATGCATTAACTTAATAATCAAAACATAGGTACATAAAAAACACCACAACACTCAACTAAGTTGATGACTTAAATATGGCTTATTTCACATCGTACGTCTTGTGCGCTTCAGAGCACTTCGAACAAACTGTTATCGATATATCGATAGAAACAATCAAATACATATGGCGGGGACGAATATCGAAGGTTTGTCAGATCTGTTAACAGTCAAGTTCTGTTTGTTTATATCAAAATTAGACTTCTCGGTAGGTTCTTCAGTATTATTTTGTTATAGATCAGGGTTTAAAACACAATCCAATTGCCTGCTAAAGTAACAAACGACAGAAGACCAGAAAGGCCTACGGAACTCATGACGATAATCTGCATTATTTGCGAACAGACTTGATTTGGGAGAAGGTATAAATTTTCTGATGATTGGCTAAAGGTGATTTGCCAAGGCTAATTAACTCAAGCTTAGGTTGGCCTAGTTATAGTGGTGTGGAAGTTACCTAGTGTAAGCTAAAATTGGCTTAGCCCCTTAGCCTATGCTTGAAAAAAAGCCAAACTTAGCCCAAATCATTACTTTAATTTATACTCTGTAAAGCTTTAAAATACTAGTTATAGTGAAGTAACCTTCACAACACTTGTGTAGGCCTACACTGAAAATCAATGCTATTGGTTTCTATTACAGCCAAGTACCACAACCAATCTGGGCATGGCCACAGCCAAAATGAACCTTCTCATTGGCATTCATGAACTACATTTAATTGTGACTCTTTGAAATTGTTGTCGTGGGCAACTGGTACGTAATCTCTATGACTGCCATTAAAACACCTATTATCCCATATAGCACACAATGTCACTTTGACGTCAAAAAGTGATCAATGATATCAAATTGACATCAAAGTAAAAAGTTGCACATAAAATTGATGTCAAAATGATGTAAGTATTTTTACTTGCATCCTCTTATTTTTAAAGTGAAACAATGCCCATCAAATTTATGTCAAATTGATGTAAAATTATTTAATATAACATTTTTACTGTTAAAATACATTTATATATAATAATAATATTTGATAGTTTATCCTCCACATAAAAATTGTGTAAAAACGACGTAGAATGATTAAAAATAAATAGTTTGACAATAAAATTTTACTTTCATTTTCAAATTACTTAAAGTGATAATTTCCATTTAAGTTAATTTGTTATATTTATTGTTATTGTTTGACTTAATTGGTGCCTAAGTTTTTTTACGATTAATATTTCTATTTAAAAGAAGTTATTTATAAAAATTTGAGTATAATTGATTTAGTCAAACAGATATTGTTTAAAAGGGGTAAAATTTATGAATGAGTCTTACATGTAAATTCAAAGAAAAAGAATAGTCCTATAAAATATTAATATTTGCATTTATTTTATTCTGAGTAGGCCTACGGTACATTTGAAAGTGATATTAATAATATGCACATAAAAAATCATTTATGGCATTTTGAAGTAAAAGCTTAATTGAACTAACTATAAATTTTTAAGTATTTTTATTCAAAATTCTTGAACAAAGCATCTAAATTCACTTCTTAAAAAATAGATTAAGGTGATTAAATAAACTATGTTAATTTTTAAAGATAAACACTAATTGTAGACAAAACGTTAAATTTTGAAAATCCTTGTGAACTAAGTATAAGCACTTTTCTCTCAGTAGGTATAGGTTGAAATAGCCGAGAGGTCTGAAGCGTCATGACATTCAGTCCAAGATTCAGGGTTGCGGGTTCGAATCCAGCAGAGTGCACAATTTTTTTGTTCCGCAATTCCGTTTTATAGTCATTCATTTAGCCCAAATAAATGTGTGTTTTAATTATAATTCACACATTTTCAGTTTAAAATAGATTCGTTTAAAAAATGGAAGCTTGACATTGGCATCAAATTGATGTAATATTGACATCAAATAGTGTGTTTTTTTAATTATATTTTACATCAATTTGATTGCAATTTTTACCTCCAGTTTACGTCAAAATTACGTAATTTTTATTAAATATGACGTCAATATGACATCAACGATTTCATTGATATTGACATTTTGTACATCAATTTTACATAAAATTGATGTACTTGTGCTCTGTGGGATATAACGGCCCAGGCATATTCAACGAGTTAAACAGAACCTCTTTTGACTCTAAATTTAATTTCTCCTCCACCCTAACCTTGACTTTACAGACTAGCCGATTGTTAATCTTTAAATTACGTAAGCTTCCTTAACACTAACCAAGGGTTAAAGCAATGTGTTTTCTGCTTACCTGTAATGTATTATAGTTCCCTCCCTAAAACCAAAATAACCCATCTTTATACAATGGCCCAGTGACAGTGACCCAGTAGGCTCAAGATGGCGTCGTCGCGTCGGGCGGGATCCCTCCCAGATCCCAGTTTTCGCTCTTTCCAAGAGCGAATTTCCACTCTTTTCTAATATGGTTTCAAAACCATATAATCAACGAGTGAAAATTTCACTTTTTTCGAGCGAAATCATCACTCAATCAAAAGATTGGATATTTTTCACTAATTTAGAGTGAATATTAACTCTTTCGGAGTGGAGACTTATTCACTACGACTAATATATGACTTTTTCACTCTTTCGATTTTAGCGTGTAGAGGTCACAGATTTTGTGAAATTTGAAAAATATGAATTTTTTAACACTTAAACCCCTATAACACTTCTGAACCTGAATTTTTACAGACATGCGGGTGGTGTAATTTTGTTTGTCATCTTAAGCACAAAAAACCTTGAAAATTCTATCAAAATCGTTAGAGCCGTTTTTGAGAAATTTGGATTTTTGTCATTTTTTATGGGTTTTTATGGGGTATATAGCCTTAAAAATAAAAAAATGAAAAAAATGAAAAATGCACCTGGAGATACCACGGCTTTATACCTACATGCCAAATTTCATGAAAATCGGACCACTGGTGTCGCCTCTAGCTTTGTTTACGTCCCCCCCTCCCCCCCCCCCCCACACACACACGCACCGCACGCACGCACACACACACACACACACACACACACACACACACACACACACACACACACACAGACAGACAGACAGACACCACGCCAAAAACCACTTTTTTGGATTCAGGGAGCACTAAAACGAATATATCCACTAACAACTCAAATTCGAAAATTTTTACGAAAACTATACTTTCTCCTATATGTATAGGGGGGAAAAAGTAAAAAACAACAACAAAGTAAAAACAACTAAAAATATAGTATATTACGTTGCTAGGCCGGAAAGTACTGTTTTCATGGACCCAGGCAGCACAAATACGTTTATTTAACATCTAGTAGATATCTTAACCAAATATCTAATATCATCTCATAGATGTATATATGTTAGACTATATGTATAATGAATATCTATTAGACGTTCAAATGTCACACGATTATATGTCTATCAGACGTCTGAGACAGATATTTGTGAAACATCTAAAGAACATCTAGCAGATGTAAATGAAAGATATTTATTCAACATCTACAAAAAATCTTTAGACGTTGAAGAAAATGTCTCTAGATGTAAAATAAACATTTGTTTAACCTATGGAAAGCGGTCACCCATCCAGTTTCTTACCACGCCCGATATTGCTTGACTCAGGAATAGGCTGCTGTCTACCGATCCTCTGTGCCACGGCTGCTGATGAATAATGGTGATAAATTTATAGCCTACTATTTGAAGAATCTCTAAGCAAGTGAGGTTGTGATGTTCTGGTTGTTAATCGTAGCACTATTTCTAATAATTTACCGAGATGATCATTGCGATTTTAAATTAATTCATTTATTTATATTGGGTAGCAAAACTTCTCAAGGTCACACCTGCGCTCAGCATATAATTAATTAATTGTAGCGACAATTACTCGGTTGTGATTGTTTTATCCGAGCCACGCTTCCTAAAATGGGGTCTTAACTTTTGCGGAAAGGTTATTTTTGGGTTTTCGGGCTGCCATTTACCAAAACAATTACAAACGACTTTTGTCAAAGACAAAGCCGTAGGCAGAGCTTTTCACTCTATTAAAGAAAACATCCGATCGACTACTCCATTCTTTTATCAGTTGGTCATCCTATCGCTAATCGCAACTTTAGTTGAAGCGGCAATAGGGCGGAGAGATACATGAATAACGATGGAGTCCTTCATCAGCGAAAAAATAGTTCGCATTAACATTCCTAATAGTAGAGACAGTAACGAACGTTAACATCACAAATGTATATTAAAAACTTTATTTTGAGCTAAAGAGTAAAATTAATTACAAATTACAAGGTGAAAACAACCGATCGATCTCTGACATTTTCACTACATTGAACATGCAAACAGTCCTAACTAAGGAATATGTCGGCCTTAGTCAGTAACAAGACTACAAGATCGCGCCACAATCATCCTTCACTCATATGTCATTCATACTTTGATGGCTTAAAATACCTACCTGTGTAGGTCGCCATTTCAACTAATGTATCTAATGTATCTAAAGCACACAACCGATTGACTACTAATTTGTTTCTTCGATCAGTTCACGGTAAGTTCAGATCTTCCAATTTTCTATGAACAGAAAAAATCCGCGTCACGTCACCCGTAAAAACAACATAATAGTAGTCAAGTTTAAACTTCCGTATTTAGTGCTATCTGTAAAAGGTGTTCGTAAACCAGAATAATTAAAAACATACCCAAGAATACAAATTTTTAAAAGGACAAAATGATATAAAGTTATTAATGGTATAAATTAAAAAAATATTATACAAATAATTTAGAGTAAAAATTTGTGTTTTGACCCAGACAAAAATATTGTTTTGCCGTTCTCTATAACTTGTTCAATCCTCCATATCGTACGAAAAACTGGACAAATACACTCCATTATTGAATAAAAATACATCTATTATAAACCTTATAATTACATCCAACCATAGACATCGATCATACATCTAACCATGAACATCTATCAAACATCAAACCATATATATTTATCCAACATCCAAATATGTGTACAGATATATTTAGTTATCTCTGGAATATTTCACATAGACACATATAAAACATTTATGAATAGATATTTAGTATATATTTTCTTAGGTTTATAAATATATTTATACTTGGTTATATATCTTCTAGATGTAGAGGTAAATCTATAGACATTTCTAGACTTAATAACAACAAAAATAGATATCTACAAAATATCTTGTGCTGTCTGGGGACGAGTATGATGGTTCCCGCGCGAGCGGAAGCGAGTGCGGGATTTTCATGCGAGTACTGGCCGTGTAACTACACGGCCTTTCATCATACTACTGTACTAAAAAAACACACTTTCTATCATAACGTATTCCTTGCATACGTATGACCAATATGTTTCTCAATCCTTCAAACCTAACCTATAATAAGCAAAACAAACATTTTCTCCTGCTGCCAGACCTGCCACCACATTCCTCAAAAAAGTAACCGATAAACACGCATTAAACGTCGTTTTACTGAAAAATCAGCCTCTTATGTCTTCTTCTGGTTTCTGTAATTGCAGTATTTTCTGGACCGTTACGACAATGGGTACCTTTTGATCCAACAAAAGGAACAAAAAACAGATGATTCTGTATCAATATGATGAACATTCATACTCTCTCTAATTATTCGTAAATAGGTAATCAAATCAAATCAAATCAAATTTCTTTATTGTCAAAAAACACAATAATGTGCATAACAATCGTCAGTACATAATAAATATAAAATGCAGCACAACATAACAAAAATCAAGTAAAACATTCATTCAAGGTATAACACTCCTTAAGAACTAGAAAGTCTTTTAACATTTTTTAAATTTGTTTGTGTTCGTTTGACTCTTAAGGGACATTGGCAGATGGCTGTAAATCTTTATTGAGGTGAAGTATGTTTGGTTTTCAAAAAAGAATGTTTTGTGTTTTGGGATAGGCAGGCTGTGAGATGTTCGGAGATTATATTTGGAGGGAGGTTGTTTGGGAAAAAGACTAAAGTTGTTCCTAATAAAAACTAAGCAGTTGTATATATAAATTGACGGGAATGTTAACATATTATTGTCCTTAAATACGCCTCTACATGAAGATGCTGTTCGTAGGCCAAGTATAATTCGCACAGCTTTCTTTTGGGCGATTTGATTTTGGAACTATCATGCCCCCAGATAGCAACTCCATAAGCAAGGATAGGAAAAAAACATCCATAATAAGCCGTGAGGAGGATTTCACGATTTGAGAAGTATGTGAGCCTGCGCAGAAGGAAGAGAATACGACTTAACCTTGTTGATACACTGTCAATGTGCTCATGGAAATTGAGATTTGAATCTATGATTATCCCCAGAAAGTTTGTGCTGGAAGATGAAGTCACTTCAAAATCACCCAACATTAGTTGGGTCATTTCTGAACCTTCCCTTTTCCTCAAGAAAAAATTTACAACCTTTGTCTTGGAAGCATTTACACCTAGACCATTTTCAGACAACCACTGCAAAACTGAGTTTGCTTCAATAAACATTTCGACCTCTAGTTTATCTCGACATTTGTTTGAAAGAGAAAGAGAAGTATCGTCAACGAACAAACAAAGATTCCCTTTAGAAACACTTTTAGCTATGTCATTAATGAAGATAAGGAATAAAATAGGGCCTAATACAGACCCTTGTGGTACTCCAGACCGCACATTCAAACTTTCTGAATCTCCTAACTTGAGAAAACCTCGATCATCAATGAATGGAACCGAAACAACTTGTGATCTGTCCTGTAAATATGAAGATATCCAGTCATATGACTTACCTCTGAAGCCCAGTTTTTCCAGCTTCTTAAGCAAGATGGAATGATTTACAACATCAAAAGCTTTACTCAAGTCAAGGAACAAACCTAATGAATGACTTTGCTGGTCGAGAGAGGAGGACAGGTAAGATACAAAGTTGAATAAAGCATCAAAAGTTGAAGTGTTCTTTCGGAATCCAAACTGATTCTTAAAGAGGATGTCATGCTCGGCCAGGAATGAAGACATGCGGTTCAGAAATACTTTTTCAATTACCTTGGAAAAGGTTGATAAAATTGAAATCGGCCTGAAGTGTTCAGGAGTGCGGGCATTTTTTATTTTGGGCAAAGGCTTGATAGTTGCGGTCTTAAGCAATGATGGACACTGTCCACTCGTAAAAGAGGAATTAATTATGTGGACGAGAGGACCTGATAGGTGATGAGCATAAAGGTAATAGAACCGTAACACATTTACCACAATCAACATAGTCATACAAAACGTTAAATTGTAAAAAAGGCAAAATTTAAAATATAATCAACGCAAATAAGTTAATACCACAAAAGTACAATAGTTAGTTTCGTTTTTAAAAATGAAAGGTTTTAAGAGACCAGTCAGAAACACTTACCGCTAGTAACGAGACATCGTATCGCGCGAATCTCTGTATCTCAACATATCCGATTTATCTGTTGTAAAGCCTGTAACCGCAACGCGATGGGCTGTCGATCACTGCAATGAAGTTGCTGCTATCTTCATTGTGTGATAAACATTGAATAAAAAATACCTTTTCTGTAATTTTTTCTCCCAAATAAATTTAAAACAAACGTAAATTCAAAATGTTATGTTATATTTTATTAATTTGCTTATACAACTACCGAATCAATATTAATAACACTATTAGTTTTTACTTAATCTTTACTTACCTATTTATTTTTGAAGACTGAAATTCCACTTCCCTCGTAAAAGGATTCTCTATCTATAATTATGGCAGGTTTCTTCTATCTGTGGCACTAATGGCGACCTTTGGAACTACGGCTCCATATCTCGATAAAAAAATCATGAAAAAACGGTGTACTTTTGCCACACGAGTGTAAACGCGGTGTCATTTAGCGTCCCTGATTCCAAAATAAAATCTATTATGATATACCATGTAATTATATCGAGTTTTTTAGCGTTTGAGATTTCATATTTCATTACGTTCACTCATTCATAAGGTACATGGCGTTCAACCTAACGAAATGTATCCTCAGAATACGTGAAAATTATTACATACAAACAATGAACTATTTTCGATTCGCAACACACACTAAATTCACATACCTTACAATGGTACATTTAATACAATTTATATTTAATGCATTTTGTTTATTTTTCTGAGGCACTAAATGTCTTTATGCGTATCATGTTTTGGCATGTACAGTAGTGTCCTAGGACTGGGACTGTGGCGTTTACTGTAATCCAGCTATTTGGAGGTCACGAATTGTGGATAGTTATGAGCGATAGCTTGTGGACGCGATGTTCTCTAGTGAGGATTAACGTCCGCACTCTTGACTACTACGTTCGTAGGTCCGTTTCCTTGGTCGGAAATTGTAAATCATTCAAAATTGCGGTTCGGAACCCACGTTAAAATATAGCTGCCATTGGCTGTTGGGCTATTAATTAACAGTCCTGTCTAAGGATCATGTCGGCCTTAGTCAGTAACAAGACTACAAGATCGCGCCACACTATTCCTTCACTCATCTGTCATTCACACTTGGCCTAAAATAGCTACCTGGGTAAGTTGAAATTTCAAGCAATGTCATTTAATGAACCCTGACAACAAGAAAGAAGGTAACCCCCTTAGGCTCTCTGATTAGTACGCTATTATGAAAAAAAAAAACTACCGAAGGAAACAAATACAAGTATGAAAATATAAGTCTTATTCTAATCAACTTAGCCGTGCTTCCGTACGTTAAACAATACAAATTAAAGATTAACAACATATTAATATTAAAAATAAGTTGGACCTTAGCTCAGGTAAAGCTCGCACTGAGCAGACACTCTAGTATTCTGTAAGATATGGTAAACCTACCGCAATATACTTCATATATGGACCTCTTATATATTGCTGGTTTTCACTTTTTGTATAGTTAAATTCATTATACGTTTTTTACCACTTCTATTTTGAGAGCTAACTGTTTGGTTTACGAGATTTACAATCACGCCAGATAATGGTCCATTGAAAAAGCATTTTTTACATTCTATAGGTTACAACAATTGTAAAAGTGAGATTTTAACGAAACAAAAATACGTTGCCAACTTTGCTTGTCTGATTGTCATACTTTAATTATTGTTTAGGTTTTCGTTTACTATCCAGTTTATGTTGTGTTGCTTTTAAAATTAAAATTATTATTGTTATGAACGAGTAAATGCATTACAAGCCGTGCTGTGGACATGAAAAGACGACAAACAGGTGTGAAATTAACAGATCAAATTCTGTACACCACTTTATTCAGATTGACCTGTTTAAACCCGATGAAGAGGATTGATTATACTATAATCAAAGCTTCTTGGTACAGTTAAGAAAAAACCAAGAAGATAAAGATACCAAGTACGACCTATTACTGTCAAAGATAGCAGCAGAAACCTTTAAGATTTTAGTGGATTACACAAACCGCAAAGAGGAAAGTTCATTTTACTTTGAAACACTATTGAACATCTTGAACGATTGGTTATTACAAACCAACTCACAGTACAATAGGAAAACGTGTTTCTTTCTCAAGTTATATTTTGGACATTATAAGTGGGAAATATTATTTTATATCCTAGTTAAGACTATAATTTTAGGAAAAATTAGTAATTTACTACGTCACACTACCTTTTTCCATTATCGCGGAGTAATATTAGCACTATCTCTCCCGCGAGGGCAACACCGAATTACCTTTAACCCCTTCTTAATTTTATACAAGAGAGTATCAAAAGTCAGTATAATGTCATCCATAATGGCCTTATTGTATTGCGTAACGGCTGTTAAATAAAACGGTGCCAATAACTGGTACCTGAACATGCCAATAACTAGATATAACGTGCCAATAACTGTGGTTCTTCATCTTTTTTTCAAATAATTTTTATAAATAAATACAAACAATAGTTTAATTTTTTGCACAAACATCCTTTGACACATCTACTCCCATTTGCGAAAATATAACTCATCCTGTTATATAATGCGGATCTAAAATGAAGGTTATCGGCTATAGGCTATAGTCAAAATAAAAACACTGTTGGTGGTAGTAAAGGAAAGGATTTACATTTCAGAAATGTAGGCTAAAATAAAATATATGTGGGGACTAATTTTAAACTTTGTATAATTCACGAGACAGAAGTTAAAACATTTACAAACTAAAAATATAATCATACTGGAAGACACCACCAAAAAGAGAGCAAACAACGAATATTGAGGATTTTAATCTGATTCTGCGCAAGTGTCTTGTGGGTAGTAACGCAATCCATCCGATAATGTCAGGCATTGATTAAAGAGACCAGGATCAAGTAAGTATGAAGTAAAAAATATAACAGTACTTGGTCTATTTAGAAATGGCATCGAATGCGTTCGTTAAACATTATATTTCTATTTATGCACATAAAATACTTTTGTGATAAAACTTTAGTAGTACTGCTGGGAGTATAACACAAAATGACCTTGAACTTGACCTTTCACGTGATTGACCACGTGATCGGTGACGTCATCAGGATGGTGGCGCCCACGTGTGTTTTGGCGGGTATTTGACGTCATCAGATGGCGACGCCCACGTCAGCACGTGTTCTAACCTAACTTTTTCCGACCACGTGTGTTTTGGCGCGCTTTTGGCGTCATGGTGGCAATTTTGCCACCTTTTCTCCGGGCTGTTGACGTCATCAAGATGGCGGCGTCAACGTGGGAATGTGTAGTTTGATTGTTCGCTACCAGATTAGATGGTGTTACAAAAATGTTACCGCTGTCGCCGGGATTTGAACCCCGGTCTCCGAGTTGGTATGCTTTCGGACTGACCACACGACCAAGACGCTGTTGTCCGGTCTTAGTGATTATTGTGTATAACTGTCTTTGATTGGTATATTTATCTCTGGAGGGTCAAAAAGGTCAATCTGATTATTTCTCTTGCCGGCACCCATGTGTCCACGTGTTCTAACCTAACTCTTTTCGGCCACGTGTGTTTTGGTACGCTTTTGGCGTCATGGCAGCGCCCCGTGTGACCACGTGTTCTGAACTTTCGCGCGTTTTTCGATCCAATAAGGCTGCGGCCATCGGACCACATGTCCTAACCCAACCTTTGGCGCATGTTATGTCATCAACATGATGTTGTCCATGGGACCATGTATGCTGATTTTTCGCCAGCTGGCTTTCGGTGTACATTTTTTCACCGTCCATGTGTTTTCCAGTCTTTCCTCCCAGTGTTATCAACATATATACTCATTAAGATGGCGGCGTCCATGTGAGCACATGCTCTAACCTGTCTATTTCCGATCATGTGTGTTTTGGCGCGCTTTTGGCGTCATGGCGGCGTCCATGTGAAGTCTGCCACCTTTTCTCCCAATGCTACCAACTTATGTGTATGTAGAGTGTAGTCTACAGCTATTATTACGTCACCTTTTGTGGACATCCACGTAGCAGGACCATCTTCATTATTTTTTCTCACAGTGTTACCAATATACTCTCATGTATAATATGGTCACACCCTGGGAGATTTCTCCCGTACCTTTCACAACACTACCAACTGTTCTGTACATTTGCGATTTTCCTCGCAGTGTTACCAACGTATGATATATTGTCATATATATGTTTTTACGCCTTTCCTCCCAGTGTTACCAACTTATATACGCTTCAAGATGGCGAAGCCTATTTGATCACGTGTTCTAGCCTAACTTTTTCCAACCATGTGTGTTTTGGCGCCCTTTTCGCGTCATGACGGCGTCCATGTGAATTTTACCGCCTTTTATTCCAGTGCCGCGATTCTCCTCGCAGTGTTACCAACATATGATATATTGTCATAAATATGTATAATATGTTAAACCGTGGGAGCTTTATCCCGTATGCTTGAATGTTTTCAAAATATGATAAGTTTATATTACACCGTGGTCTACTAATCAGATACCTTTGTTTCATTGTACCAAGATCTTGGTTTTTACCAAAAGTGAATCCCTCTGATCATCTTTGTGATCACATGATACTTTTAAACTATATAAACAGTGTATGGGAATAGTGGTGATTGTGCGAATAAGAACTAGGTTTTTTTGGTGATAACAACTGGTTATTTAAAAAAAATTTAAACTAATACAAATTTCAAACGATTCTATTGTGAAATCGATATACTTTATGGTTGTACCCCCTCACCGGGTAGAACAAGGAGCTTGTAGTCGTCCTTCCCCAGTCGCTCCAGTTTGGCATCCTCCAACGCCTCGCCGAATTTTGACGGTAGGAAGACTGATGTGATCAGGTCCTCCCCCTGGATGTCGAGGACGACTGCATTTCTGCCGAAGCGTGTCGCCACTCTCCGTGCCCCGACGATGACGTCCTCAGGCCGACCGACGAGGTCTTGGAGTCTTGTAGTCTCCGGGTTACGGCTCAGCGCGGCAAGTTTGACGCTTAGCGATGACATAATCTGTAAAAACAAAACAAGATTAATTTCAATCCATATATTTATGTTAAAACATACACACAAAGACGAGTTAGTGGTTAAGGTTTAGTACAAGCGTTAAAATAATATTAGGCTAGTAGCATGCATCAGACATAAACATCATACTTACTGCACAATTGAGTAGCACTTTGCAGAAAATAATGTCGGAGATGTATTGCGACTTGCGGGGACAGAGAGCAGCTGATTAGGGATTTTAGAATCATTTGCCTTTTATGCTGTCAACCTTCTACCTCTAAAGGTATAAGATTTGTCTCCTCTGAGGCCTAGTAGTAAATCATATTGAAAAAAAGTTTGAATATACTGTAAAAAGTTGTTTCTTAATTTAAAATTGAACTGGATTTTAACAATATGAAATGAAATTTTAACATATGATTTATATATAACATGGACCAAAAGATATATTACCCTTTACTATTTTTGGTATTCTTTTTTTACTAACTACAGTCTTATAAAATGACTATTGTGAGATGGTTATTTTTGGTTGCATGCCTCTATAGAATTTTATACGGAACTCATAGCCACCCTGCACAAGTCGTTCTAGTTTGGCGAACTATATTGGTTTGCCCAACCTTCCAGGGAGGACTACGGAGATGATATCCTCCCCTTGAATATCAAGGAAGACCACAGTTCTGCCGGAGCGTGTTGTCTCTCTCCGCACCCCAACAAGTTGATAAGACTTTGCACGTTTTACGGGTTTGCTTGTGTCAGGCCTGTGGCTGGACACTCCAAGTTGTGTGTTTGAAGACATTTTCTGTAAAGAAAAAACACCAAAATTACTATCATAACCTTTAAAAAATTTGTGACATACATACACGCTCTTAATAATGACCTTGTTACCGACAAAGATCAGCAAATTCACTTTGTCAGGATTATTAATTACTAGCCTCATAATCAAAGGAAGTTGAGTCCAGATTAGATCCTTCACAAAATATTTTCAGGATCGTTCTTGTGATCGTTGTATTATGAAACGAGCAGGTAACTTCTGTGCTACATAATCGATTAAATTAAGTGTTAACACCAGAGTAATAATGTGAGTAAGAGCATGCACAGAAATTTAAATGGTACTTAATACAGTCAACAACGGAGGTATGGTCTTAAAGCTAGATGAACGTGTTGTGCTGATGAGAGTGGATTGATCTGATGCGCAATGCTGGGTGCACGAGCCTTTTATGGCCCCGAACGCCCCACCACAAGAGATAATTTGGACGCGGCAAGGTCATGCACTCAGACTCATGAGACCTTCAATTATTTGAGTTTAGCGTCTGCTTCAAACTTCAATTATTTATCCCTCATTATCGTTCATCTTTAGAACAATATTCAAGGTGAGTATCTTTGTAACTTTCACCGTCCATCACATTTCAACTGACTACTACTTTTTACATCCAAGAGTATACTACATAAGGTCTAGACTCTAACCAAACGTGTTACTTGACTCTCTGAGCTAGTGTAGTGCACATCATTAGATCGATATCTATCGACTCAGGTTAGTAATTTTTGATTTCTACCTACTCAACAAGAGTTCTTTGTTGGCAAGTTGGAACAAACAAGTTATATAACGTTAGTTTTGCGCAGAGCGGCAGGGTCGTTTATCAAAGGTCGTTGAGGTTAAGATAGCTAGTTTATTTTGTACAACTTTATCTCTCTCATTATTTTAATCTCAATAAGTTCATCTAGGTTAATAAAAGTCGACTCTGCCATATGTTCCTCTTTATTCGTTACAATAATTTCATGTAATGAAAACCTGTGTCATTTAATGACCCTGTTTGTGACAGGTGTTGTTTGGTTACAGGTCGAGGATAGACGATCTCTCTGGGAAGGATTCGCAAGAGATTCTTTGAACGAATTCAGCTCACAGGACAAATTTTAAGACCTATACTTATCAATAAACTAGGAAAATATAAGCACAATCAAATTCGGTAACCTCTTAGAGAACATTTGTTATTCTTTTTTCGGATGTTTGTATACAACAATGAACCGTCATTGTTGTGATCAAAAATGGTTCACTAGACCAATTGTCCAAATTGATGGGATTGCTTGTAGAAAGTGTGAAAGTTTTATTTTCTGCAAATGTCAATGTAAATCCTTTAAAGCTAAGCATCCCATATTGGTAACTTTAAACATTTATAAAACTCAACACTATTTCTCCTGCTGTGTTAACCTATGTTCAAAGTTCTATCTCGAGGAACTTTTGCACCCCTGCCCTGATTGTTTCTCTAAGACATGTTGTGAGTGTAAATTGAAAAATTGTAAAAATAGGGTGGACTGGGAATCATCATAGAAGGCATGGACCTTATGGGTTATCTCTATTAATCATAAAATCTGTCATAAATTAGAGGGTATCGCCACCTCTAAGGATCACCGGTATGGTGGCTCAGTAGATTGAGTGACCCAGCTTCAAACCTGTGTGACTCCTTTGAACAGCCGTGTGGTACATTGAGTGGCTCAGCTTTACACCTGAGCTCCTCCCTGGAATAACTCGTTTGAATGTGAAAAAGGCGATTCGAGGTGGTGGCGGTAGTGTCTCTCTCTCACGGAATTCCTGGCCCAATAGGCGGTCAGAAGGGAGGTGAAGTAGCTCACCACAGCATACAGCGTAGGCAGGGGCTGTATGGGTATTATGTAGCTGTTATCGTCCACGACAGTGTCCGGTAACGTCTACAGAATACCAGGGGGGTGGAGACGGCAACTAGTTTGTTTTTGGAGGCCGTCACGCATCTGCGGCGGTGGAAGGGCCGCAGAATCCCGAGGTTTAAAATAAAAAAAGTATTTCAATCCCTACATTATAAAGATGGATACGAGAAAAGCTATAGCTGAAGAGTTGCATAAGCAAGCTTGGAAGAACTATCTCAGACGTAGGGTTACCCTTAAAGGGGTTCATGACCTTTACCAAGGGGATCTGGTCGAAGTCCAGCCTTATGCGAAACTAAACAAAGGTTACAGATACATAATGACTATAATTAACTGTTTTACAAAATTTGCTTTCGCGGTCGTAGATTCGCGGTTCGTACCTTACTCTTGTCCGTTAAAGGACAAAACCGGGTCGGAGGTAGCTAAGGCGTTAGAACCTATACTCGCCAAATACAAAATGAAAAATTTGCAGACTGACGACGGTAAGGAATAGTTCAATAAACATGTGAGCAAATTAATAAGGAAGTATAAGATAAATCATTACTCCACATATTCGGATCTCAAGGCTAGTATCGTGGAAAGATTTAATAGAACATTAAAGACACGTATGTGGAAAATGTTCACTGCACAGGGCACACACGAATGGTTGAGCATTTTCCCGGATATCATAAAGTCCTACAATAATACCAAACACAGGACTATTGGAATGAAACCTAAGGACGTTAAGCCGAAACATGTTAAAGACATTTTGGCAAGATTAGATAAGGTAAAAACAGTCGCGTTCAAACCTAGATATAAGGTAGGCTATAGTGTGAGGATAAGTAGACATAAAAAGGTGTTCACCAAGGGATATCTGCCGAATTGGACGAACGAGGTGTTTAAAATCTACGCTGTCAAACCAACTAAGCCTGTCACATATATATTACAAAGGAGAAATACTTAAAGGGGGATTCTATGAACATGAACTTAGTCTGTCTAAAACCGGTGATGTTTATCTGATCGAAAAGATCCTGAAACGTGATGGAGACAGAGTTCTCGTTCGATGGTTAGGTTTTGATAAATCCCACGACACTTGGGTCTACAAGGACACTATAAAATAAATATGCATTCTTGAAATCCAATCATTGTAATACGAGATGCGTATAATCAAACACTCGTTTAGGTTGCCCATAGAGAACTTTGATTCCTTTGTCGGCGCCGGTATGACGACGCGGAAAAGACACGGTCCTCTCCTTCCAAACACCATTCGTTGTATCATATGCGGACCGTCAAACTGTGGGAAAACCAATGTTCTTTTCAATTTACTTTTTGATGCAAACGGGTTAAGGTTTAAAAACGTTTACGTATTTTCCAAATCTCTGTATCAACCGAAATACAGGTTTCTAGCTAAAACAATGCCCAAAGAGATTGGATATTTCGCGTTTGACGACAACTCACAGGTGCCACCATGTAGTGAGGCTAAATCTGATTCAATCATAATATTTGACGATATCGCGTGTGAGAGACACGACAATATACGGAGTTATTTCACGATGGGTCGTCACAAGGATATAGATACATTTTACTTGGGTCAGACCTACAGCCGTATCCCGAAACAATTGGTCAGGGATAACTGCAACTTTTTGATAGTATTCAAACAGGTTGATATGAACTTACGCCATATATATTATGACCATGTCAATACAGATATGACGTTTGATAAATTTAAACAGTTATGCGGTATGGCGTGGAAAGACAGTCATGGTTTTGTCGTCATAGACAAAGATAGTGATATTGATAAAGGTAGGTACCGCGCCGGTCGAGACAGTTTCATTCAAGACTTATAAAGATGCGTATCTACACGTACAACGACCTAAGAGGATTTAACGCGAGACTGCATAACGTAAAGTCGAATTTGTGCACGTTTTATTGCAGGGACAAAAAGGGATTTTGCGGAAACTATTGTAGTCGCAAGGGTAAACACGGCCATCCCTTTAACACACGGTGTTGGAGGCACAAAGTACCGAAGAGCTCCCCTATGATGCCTCGCGTAGTATTGCTCATGATTTCATCAAGTGAACGTACATACAACCGCGTTGAATGGATAAGTTTCCTAAAGAAATGTCAATATAAAAACATACCCCTCGAGCTTGTGATCTATCACGAGAACATGAATAATTCAACAGTAAGAGATCCTCAGAACTTAATCTCTCGGTTCAGACCTTTCCCAGACATAATAGGTAATGTACTCCCGTTACGTAATCAACACGGTAGTATAATTTTTGCTCAAATCGTTATCAGAATGCTAGAATATGGATGTAAGATACCTCACGCCTCTAAATGTATTGTAATAACCGAGCGGATCATACCTATTAGACCACCGTTAAAAATCTATAATACGGCCTTATCACTTAAATGTTACATAAATTTTAGCTATAACACTGCATGGGGTCCGATTCCCGACGGTACAACGAAGGGACCTCGGGGAAAACAGTTCGTCGCCGTGAATAACTATTGTCAAGGCCTATACACTGTGGAATTTCTCAGGGAAGCGCTACCGACAGAGCGATCACAGTGTGAAAAGTTCGGTGTAAGCTTCAGAAACGGTGTATATAGTGTGACGAACAGAAAGCTGTTTGAGCAATGGATGACTTTTACAGGTACTAATCCTTGCGAATTTTGGCTCCTAAACTCTTATCTAATGTACAATAGACATCTTGATAAACCGATGGCTGGACAATTCTAATATACTGTACAAATATTTTACCATATGATAATATTTCACATGTGTTAATTTTAATTAAATATTGTAAACAGAAACAAACAAGTACAGAGTTTCTTTAGTAAATTATCAAAAACGCATTTCATTTTTATTCTTTCTAAAATAATTATATTTATTCTTAACTATACATTCCTTCACGAAACATAAATGGTCCTAACGATTCGGATTTAGTTTACCAACGATATGGAAACTACAATATTATTTATATTTCAAAAAATAAACTATAATCATTAAGTTCATCATAATACAGTCCTCTCAGAAAAAGAAATGGCACCTACGCGGGGAGAATTCAAGATTGAAACATACAGAAGGTCAACAGATTTAATCAAAACAAGACTAAACAAAATAAAATCAGATGTAGAAGCTATACAATGTCAGGAAGAAGATCCAAGTCAACTCCAAAAGAAAAGATTGAAGACATACGTATCTGAGATTGAGAAGAAACGAGCGGACTTCGAGCAAATCTTCAACTGCGCAGTTTCTCATGAGGATCACGAATCACTACCAAACGAAACGCTTGCTTCCGATCAAACAGAAGTTGAAGAACTTTATGTGGACATCGCAACAGTAATCGATTTTCTTCTACAGCCCTCAGTTGAGCCCCAACCTAACGTAAGCGATAACTTGGAAGCTCCAGGTATGTCGAAATTTGAGTTAAACAAATTTTCTGGTGACTTATCAACTTGGATAACTTTCATTAACTTGTTTGACTCCTCAATACACTTCAACAACTCACTTTCAAACGTAATTAAATTTCAATATCTATTGAGTGTGTTAAATGGCGAACCACTAAACTTGATTCGCAATCTAAGTTTGTCTGATGACAACTACATTATTGCATACAATCTACTTCGGGATCGGTATCAAAATGACCGATTACTACAATTAATGCATCTTAATCGCATACTTGACCTCCCGGAAATATCCGTAAATCATGTTCCTGGAATCCGACAGTTTGTTAATACCTTCAATGAAAACACCCAGGCATTGCAAGCAATTAAATGTGACATGCCAGGTCCTAATCCGTTTTTGGTCGCAGTAATTTTGCGTAAAATGGATGCCGATCTTCGCAAACGGCTAGAGTCATTCCGGGACACATCACCAAATGGTAATCATACCTTACCTACTATTTAAGAGATTTTCAATTTCCTTAATCGGGAATGCATTCATTATGAAGATGCTACTTTTTCTTTAACTGCTCGTATGAATGAGGCCCCACGCATCAACACCAAACCCAAAACCTCATCTCGAGAAGTAAATGTTTCAAAGGATAGTGTAACAAAAAGGTCTTTTCCTAAGGACGTTATGTCTTTTTCATGTGCTGGGTGCAAACAAACTAGTCATAAAACTTACTCTTGCCCCATATTTCTCGCAAAAAGTCCACAAAAACGCTTTCAAATAATAAAAACTCGCAATCATTGCATTTCATGCCTCGGAATGCATAATGTAAAATCATGCAAGTCTCAATCAACTTGTAAAGTGTGTCACAAACGACATAACACTCTTTTACATTTTAATTCACCTAATTTAGATGATACAATTCAACAATCATCTTACAAGGTTGAAAATAGCACTAATGGTTCTCCAATTATAGACCCAAACTGTGCTGATCCATCAATAACATTGAGTGCCCAAAATCAGCTAACGCATCCTAACAAAGACACCACAGTCTTACTAGGTACATTATTGATTAAAATACGAGCTTCGAATGGTACAGCTCATACATTTAGGGCTTTGCTTGATTCAGGTAGCATGTGTTCATTAATTACAGAACATGCAGTCAACTTGCTAAATGCTCGTCGTCAATATTGTGACGTTCAAATCTCGGGTATCAATCAACAAAATACTCGAAATAAAGGTAAAATATACGCAACGCTAGAAACTCTGTCGGGTCAACAAATCATCACTAATCATTCTATGATTATATTGAATAAACTTACAACCGACCTTCCACGCATGCCTGTTTCTCCCGATATTGTTCAATTGGCACAACAGTACAATCTTGCTGATCCTACCTTTCATAAACCAAGTCGGGTAGACATTATATTAGGAGCTTCATTATTTCCTTATATTTTCACTGGAAAACAGATTTCCTTAGGCCCTGATAAGCCGCACATCTTTGACACTACTTTTGGTTATGTAGTCATGGGAATCACTCCATGCCTAACCTCGTCGTCTTCACCATCTACTTCTAATCATACTCTAAATGCATGTCTTCATTCGTCAGATGTTGACATTCATAACTCCATTCAACGTTTCTGGACACAGGAAGAACTTCCTAAATGTTCGGTTCAATCCGAAGAGGATATTTACTGCGAAAATCATTTTGCAGAGACACATAGTCGTGACGATACAGGACGTTATACTGTCCGATTGCCATTCAAAAATCCGATTCACACATTGGGCACCTCTCGCAATTCCGCTGAATTACGATTACGGGCTATGGAACGAATATTCGCAAGCAATAAACGGTTTTCTGTACTGTATCACGATTTCATGGATGATTACTTATCTCTCGTGCACATGTCAAAATACGAAGAATCCGTTTTACCTGAAGATCATTATTTTTTACCACATCACGGTGTTCTGAAAGAATCCAGCAGTACAACCAAACTGCGTACTGTATTTGATGCTAGTTCCAAAACCAGTTCCGGATTATCGTTAAATGACGTACTTTTGACAGGGCAAAAGCTGCAAACTAACATAGCTGATATACTCATGCATTTTCGACGTCATAATGTAGTGTTTTTTTGTGATATCCGTCAAATGTATCGCCAAATTAACGTTCATCCTGATGACCGTAATTATCAATTAATTCTTTGGAGAGAAAATACTTATGACCCAATTCGTATTTATAGGCTCAACACCGTAACTTACGGAATGAATAGTTCTCCTTTCTTAGCCATTCGCACACTACTCCAACTGGCCAATGATGATGGTCATGATTTTCCAAAAGCAGCCCATGCCATTCGTTATCACACATATGTTGATGACATCATCACAGGAGCTGACACAGTGGAAGACGCTATTGATTTGCAAAATCAACTTACTTCTTTACTAAAACGTGGTTGTTTCGAGTTACGTAAATGGGTCTCTAATTCACCTCAACTTCTAAATAATGTTCCACATTCCCATCTAGAGACTCCTACATTTCTATCTAACTCTCCAGATCCACAGTTTTCAGTTTTAGGTCTAAGATGGTCACCGACTACAGACGCATTTTCGTGCGCTTTTCAATTGCCTGAAAAACCTGTAATTCATACCAAACGGACAGTTATAAGTACCATTGCAAAAATTTATGATCCTTGTGGTTTCCTGAGTCCTTTTATTATGCTTGCTAAATCTTTCATGCAACTAATCTGGACGAAAGGTTTATCATGGGATGCTCCTCTACCAAAAGACCTTCAATCTCAATGGACATTATTACTGAAAGATACTGAAAATCTATCTAAAATCACTATACCTCGTTCCTTGAATATCAGTCTATCATATAAAACAGAGCTGCACGGTTTCTGTGATGCATCGGAAAACGGATATGCCGCTGTCGTTTATGTTAGATGCGAACAACCTAATGGTACCACAGTTGTTAACTTAGTCATATCCAAGACCCGGGTAGCACCTTTGAAGCGTGTCACCATACCTCGACTAGAATTATGCGCAGCTTATCTACTCGCACAATTAATAGCTCATTGCATTTCACTACTTCCCGAACATTTTTCTTCAAATAACATCCATCTTTGGAGCGACTCTACGATCACATTAACCTGGCTAAGAACCCCACCATACCGTTTGAAACCATATGTGGCAAATCGGGTATCTCAAACTCAGGAGCTTGTCCCAATTGAAGCATGGAATCATATTTCATCAGAAGAAAACCCAGCTGATTGTGCTTCACGAGGTTTGCTTTTGTCCCGTTTGACTAATCATTCCATTTGGTGGAAAGGTCCTTCATGGCTTTCATTACCATCATATGAGTGGCCAACAACGTCGTTTACTCCCATACAACTTGACGCTTCGCATGAAGTTAAATCGAATCCTTTGCCAGTTCTGTCCACCAGTCAAGCAGAAGAGTTGGCAATACTGTCCAAGTTTTCATCGTGGACTAAGGTAGAACGAGTAATGGCGTTCGTTTTAAGTTTTATACATAACTGTCGAAGTTCAGCATCGAGACTAGGTAACCTCACATCAGAGGAACTTCAAGAGTCAAAAGTAAAAATATTTTATTTAGTTCAACAGTCAACATTTAAGAATGAGTTTTTATCATTAACTCATAATGAATGTCCAAAACAATTGCGAAAATTAAATCCATTCATTGATGCAAATAGTTTGATTCGCATTGGTGGTCGTTTACGCAACACTTCACTACCACAAGACGCAAAACATCCAATCTTGTTACCAAAACGACATCATATAGTTGATATCCTTATCGACTATTATCATATTCAACATTTACATGCCGGTCCCCAACTTGTCCAGTCATTACTGTCGCAAAAGGTCTGGATTTTGAACGCGAGAAATGCTGTCAGGTTACGCATTCATAAATGTGTGATGTGTTTCAAAATTCGCCCGACAAACAAAAACCCATTTATGGCAGACTTACCATCATTTCGAGTCAATCCAACTAAACCATTCACATCAACTGGCATAGACTATGGTGGACCTTACACAGTCAAAGTAGTGAACATGCGGTCCACAAAAACGATCAAAGTTTATATTTGTGTTTTCATATGCATGGTCACAAAAGCTGTTCATCTTGAAGTTGTCATGGACTTAACAACTGACGCTTTCATCGCAGCAATCAGCAGATTCATTTCAAGGCGTGGATTATGCACACTACTCTGATTTTACTCTGACATTTACTCTGATTGCGGAACCAATTTCGTGGGTGCCAACACAGTTCTCCGTAATATCATCAAATCCACAATACAATCTACTGACGCCAAACAACGTATTCAAAGGTTCTCGTCAAAACTGTCCATTCGCTTCCAGTTCAACCCACCTGCATCTCCACATCATGGTGGACTTTGGGAGAATGCCATAAAGTCTGCGAAACATCATCTTCATAGAGTAATGGGAAACTTGATTTTGACGTTACCCGAATTCATTACTTTGGTGACAAGAATTGAAGCCATGCTTAATTCTAGGCCATTGACACCTATTTCCAGTGACCCTTCAGATCTAATGCCACTAACCCCAGGACATTTCTTAACTGGTGGTCCTCACACATCATTACCAGAAAATGATCTAACACATATACCTGCGAACCGCCTCAAACACTGGCAACTAGTGCAACATCTCTTCCAACGGATTTGGGATCGCTGGAGCCTTGAATATCTGCATACGCTCCAACAACGTAACAAGTGGAATCTCAAAACATTAAATTTGAAAATTGGAGATTTGGTGCTGTTACAAACCCCGTCTACTTCGTTATCATGGCCAATGGGAAAAATTGAAGAAACATTTCCAGGATCAGATGGAATTGTGCGGGTAGTCAGAATCAAGACTAAAGATGGCAGTTATGTTCGACCGGTAACAAAAATATATCCACTACCAATAGACTAACAAGTGACATTACGTTGAAGTAGTTACTTCAAGGCGGCCGGTATATGGACAATTCTAATATACTGTACAAATGTTTTACCATATGATAATATTTCACATGTGTTAATTTTAATTAAATATTGTAAACAGAAACAAACAAGTACAGAGTTTCTTTAGTAAATTATCAAAAACGCATTTCATTTTTATTCTTTCTAAAATAATTATATTTATTCTTAACTATACATTCCTTCACGAAACAGATGGCTATATTGGGTGGATTCATGGAAAAAACGGTGGAAAAGGACAAGTATGTCATCACACATGTGTCACAGTGGAGACCTGATGACCATAGACCTGGGGTGGAGGTAAAACGAGCATGGGTATTTAAGAGCTTCACTCGCAAGTATGTGATCCCCTGGTTTGACAAACGGGAAAAACAATATTACCACGGGTTAAATTTCACTACTGGAGTTTCATTGCTGGACATTATCAAGTATTTGCGAACACACAAAGAACGTGCCATGTTTTTCAGGCAGGTAGAACTTCCATGAATTAATTTACGATCAAACATAGGGGCAATAGAAATCATGAAGTCAAACAAGAAGCATCTCACGTTACGCATAGCCAAACTCAAAGAGGCTATTAGGCATAAATATAACACTTTTAAGACCGGTGTTGCTGATACTGAACGATTTTTCGAAACCAAATACAGACCGATAGTTAAAGAGCTTAAAAAGTCCAGTATTTCTCCGAAGGAAGAGTCTTTAATGGAGTCGAAAAAAGAAGAAGTAAAATATGAAGATGATGATGATGATGAGGATTTGAGCGAAACTGATGTTGAGAGTGATAATGAGGAAAAGTTTATCGATGCGCCAGAAAGTAATGATCCATTACCGTCACCATCACCATCGCCATAGCCACCACCGTCACTATCACCCGAGCCTCATAGAATGTCGAGCAATACGTTTATTATAACTAACTTTGAACATCCTTTAACTAGGCAATATATGGATCTTTCATGAAAGACCGTGGAGGAAAATTCGCGAAAATCGATCACAAGTACGGTCCGAGGTATGAGGACGGAAATACTTTAATGGTTGGTAATAAGATACTAGATTTTGATAGGAACGGTGATATACTGATCGGTGATAAACGATATGGTGGGACCGAAG
This sequence comes from Flexamia atlantica, assembly GCA_035578135.1. NCBI lineage: Eukaryota > Metazoa > Arthropoda > Insecta > Hemiptera > Cicadellidae > Flexamia > Flexamia atlantica. Next base: position 181,747,716 of record JAQJVK010000001.1, read on the forward strand.
GACTTTACGAATTACTGTTTATGAGAACAACTGACGAAAACCTGTTCAATGAGGATGATTTAGACTCTTACAAATCTCTTTTAATCGAGTCGAGCGCGCACAAAAAGGGGTATACGTCTGACGGTCTGCTAAATAGAAATACATCCAATAAGTACAAAGGTGTCATTATAAAAATATTCCCTGACCTTAATAAAACAGGATCAGGAATGCACTGGAAATCAACAAAATCCCGCGACATTGTCCACTGATGATCCTAACGAGCTTGTGGACCGTTTACGTTTACTAGTCATGTTCGCCGAGACGGGAAATAATTCACATACGAATGAGATACTTAACATCGTCGAAGAGTTGAAAGAAGGCGGATTTATAAAAGGTGTAGGAAACAAGCGTTTTCAGACATTGTTAAAATGAACGTAGACAAGTTCGGTCAATAGTTACACTGGCATGACCATTAATAAATTTGGTCGCCACACGTCAAAAGAAAGGATACGGGGACCTAAAGGTGAGGGGTTTAAATTGACAACTGACGGCAGTTATGATTTTGGAAATAAAAGATTAGTCAACGTTTCAGACCCCTTTTCCGAAGCGGACGGTGTTAATTTAAAAACTCTGCAGACACATACCGGTTCTTGTTTAAAACTAAACGATAACAATGAGTTTTGTTATGCATAATACTGGCGATCCAATTAGTGCTGGCGAGGTCGTAACTAAAGGGTACATTGATTCCCGCATCCCTAAAAGACTAGATTTCACTTTGAGTTGTTCTTTTCATCAATACACATTACAGGATCTAGCCGCACCCGTAACCGACGGAGACGCTGTAAATCTAAAGTATTTAACAGATAATGCATTGACCAGAACCGATGGTACGACTGGGTGGGATTTTAAACATTTTCGATTGACCAATGTGGGTAAACCGCGTGATGATGGAGATGCCGTAAACAAGAAATACATGCACAATAATACGGTGATTAAATCTAGCAACAAGGGTTTTAACTTTTTTAAATGTCGGTTATTGATGGTAGGATCGCCTATGGACGATTTGGATGCTGTGACGTGTACGAACCCCCTTTGTTGGCTGTTAACTAAGGAGTCCCGTACACGACCACATTGGGAACGTAGCTCTATTAAATAAAGAGACATGCTTGACAAAGAAATACGTTTATTCACAGGCTAACGACAAAGTGCTCACCTCAAACTGAAATACTTTAAAAAAACTAAAATTCTAGTACAATTAAAACTCAAAACCAAGCAAACATTACTCATTACTTTTATCGTTATCTCAAAGGATTGAATTGAATTAAAGAAAACTCAAAGGGTGAGTAGCCTGGAACTTGTATGATTTAAAAGACCTATCATTTAAATTTGGAAAAACACTAAGATTACTTACGTGGGCCCTGACCTGACGGGCTACGAGCCCTGAGGCCCCTCGGTCCTCCAACACACACCCAAAAACCCCTCCTAAGCAAATGACACCATCCTCTTGTTACCTGACCTACTTAAAGCCTGAGCTGTCAGTCAGTCAGCATAACAAGAGTCTGTTTAATAACAATTCCAGTCTGTTCACACAACATGCTCAAATACTTCCCCTTTACAAAGGACAAACCACCCAACCATCACATCCCCCCATCTACGGGAGACGATGTCCTCAGCGTCTTTGAATCAAACAATCCTGCCCCCCCCAAAAACCTGCAATCTACTTGACAATAACCCAAAGAACAATGAACCCCCAAGTTACTTTAACAAACAAAAATCTTTTAGGTGATCAAAAAAAGGGAAAAGGGAAAAAAGGTTGATTTGAATTGTATGGATAGTGAGGAACGGACTGACCAATTTTTGCCAATGAATCTTCTACGTCGCCATGCCGTGAAGTAGTGTAGAACCATGATGCGACGTAGCAAAGGGCCTGATGCGTGTGTCCCCCCAAACCTTTTGACAGTCCATTTGAAGTGAAGCGGCACCACCGGCAGAGAAGGGTGGCGATCCTCCATGGACGAAACCGAGAGTGTAGTCGTTGGTAGCAACTAGATGCTGGAATCCCTTCTCACCACCGTGACACCATGATGGTGGCCCCTCAAAGCGTGATGACCCTTGCTCGGTATGATGAAGTCCCGTTTCACCATTGTAGACACCCATTCAGCCAAGATCCACAGATGAGGTCCAAACTACGCAGCAGACTGGATCCCGGAGAAGTCAGATTCTATTGGTCAGTACATAAGGTGGAAGAAAGAATGGAAAAGGTGGTACGGCTAAAAAAATACAACACTCATTTCAATCGAATTAGCTTGTATTAAACCCCTTTCTAAATTTTCCACTAAATTTTCTAAAAAACCCACTTATCAAAATTCCGCAAATTACAAAAACGTTCCATGCTACAAGAAGAAGTATTTGGCTGTTGAGTTTCCTTTGAGTACAATTTATAAAAAAAAACTGTAAAAAGGTTGATAACAAATGAGTGTTACATACAATCATTTCTCAATACATTTTAAATGTTAAAAACATTAACATATCCTCAATTTATCAAACTTTTCTTTCAAAACCAACATATAAAAAAATAATTTTACGAACAGTTATCCTTTACACGTAACGACCAAATTATCCAAAACTTGTTTGTTTTAATTCATTCTTATTGAAAAGTCTACTAAAAGTAAATATAGATTATTCAATCTAGTTTTCAAATACAAAAACAGTCGCAATATTTTCTGTAAAAAGACATTCTTTTTCCCTGCTCAGACAAACCAAAATCAATCTTAAAGTGTTCAGAGGAAAACTTAACATTATTAAAAATCAGTATCATTCTTAACATGAATTTTCAATTCATTTTGCCAAGAAATCCATAGTCAGCCCGAAAATTAACTTTATTCACAAGAAATTACATTGAAAACTTCAGTTTTCCAAATTTAATAAGCAGTACTACCACACTAAAAATCTTTAGTTACCATTTGTATGTAAGAAAACCGATAAAAAAACCACAAAAACCCTTGAGAAAATCACTTTTTTCAATCTAAAATTTGATGTAAGAAAAATTAACAAACACATATAATCCTGAGTAATCTTAATTTAACTTCAAATCCCTAACTTCCCTCAATTTGTTAACTTCATCAAAAACTAATAAATTCCCCTTAAATCTTGGTTTGGGCCCAAACCACTTTAAAACTAAACTTTTGTTAAAAAAACCCAAATAACCCGAATCATGATCAAGGAAGCAATGGCCAAATCTCCCATCCATTCACCACACCCATATTTACAAACTAGAACAGCACATGCAATGACCCAAGCAATTTCAGACAGTCAGCAAGGTCAGGTGGCCAGTCTCTGTCTGGTATCAGCATTCTTCAATCTGCAAACTGTAAACAGCTGACCGCATTCAAAACACTCACTGCAACTTTCCTCATACGAACCACCTGTATCATAATCAAATATCCTTATTCTAAACTACCTTCCAAAAACATTACCACTAAGAAATCTTAAACATACAGGTTATAAACCACTAACACTTGTAAACCAAAAACTGCTAAACAAAACCCAATAATCTATCCCCTTAACTAACTTATCAATTATGCCTCTGCAACAACGCATCCGCGCTTCCAATTTGCAATATGTCTGAAACAAACACTGTCTCTAAACACCCTCCTTGGCTCATAAACTGACAGAGCTACCAAACACGTCACTTTGCCTCCATTAGTACATCACAACACATGGGTGTACCCATGTATATACTAAATTAAAACCTCAACTGAAAAACATACAAAATTGTACAGTAGTCATACAATACCTTTGCAGCACTCCACTAGGGGACCGGCATCCCTGGTAAATCTTACCTCCAATAATACCATAAACATTAAACATTAAGACCAACTGATTACCTCTCAGTCCAAACCTGAAAAACATCAATCTTAGGCGTACATCCCACCGTGGGAATACAACTCAGTGCCCGTCACGTGCCGCTCAACCGTCGACAAACTCGACCGCTCGTCGAAACTAAAAAAACACCGTCGAAAACTCATCAAAAGCACCGGAAACACAACCCGACCTCGAGCCGAAAAAACACAGTTAACACTTTCAACCTCGAGTCGAAAAAAAACACAATTCGCATAGCTACTGGACCTCGAGTCCAAAACTCACAATTCACACTTGGCCTCGAGCCAAAAAACACAATTCACAAACACGACCTCGAGTCGAAAAACACAATCCACACAGGTACTGGACCTCGAGTCCAAAACGCACAAGAAACACATATCTGACCTCGAGTCGAAAATCCACAATTCACACTGTCGACCTCGAGTCGAGAAATAAACACAACTCGCCTAGCTATACTGGACCTCGAGTCCAAAACGCACAAGAAAACCAACTCGACTCCATGTCGAAAAACATTTCACATAGCTGCTGGACCTCGAGTCCAAAATGCACAAGAAACACATATCCGACCTCGAGTCGAAAACGCAGAACAAACACAACATCCTCATATTCGAATAAAACAGCGCCCAATAAAATTGCCAAACTCGACGACAACGTCGAACACGATTCCCCATCTCGACCACAAGTCGAAAAAACACAAGAATACACGGCTCGATACTTGTCGAACATTATAAAAGCCAACTCAACACTCGTCGAACTCAACAACTCGACACTCGTCGAACACAATAACCCGACACTCATCGTACTCAATCATAGTCCCACTGCACTAGATGAATCACAAACCTTGTCGCACAACGAGACTTCAAATTAACGCACTCGCGTCACTCAAACATCGCGTGAACAAAAAACACACTCGTATGCCACTCACTACACGTATGTCACTCCTCAAAAAAGATAAACATACATCCTACTTCCGAAACCTCCTGGCCCAACCAGAACATCCTAGCCATTGGGGGGAGGGGACCAAAGGGGCCTCATAAAAAAACAGTTTAAGAAAAAAAGTAAAATCTATGAAAAGTAAATTTTAGGACAAACATGCCTCTTTAACTTAACATAACACTCACAAAACCAACAACTAAATTTAGAAAAGAAACCCAAGAATTAAACCAATTCAAGCAAAACAAAATTTTACCAAAAACAAATTACAGCCAATTTTAAGAGCTACCAGGATCGGAACTTTGTAAAAACTTTACAAAGCCCCGGCGCCTCACCACATATGTGACGTGTACGAACCCCCTCTGTTGGCGGTTAACTAAGGAGTCCCGTACACGACCACATTGGGAACGTAGCTCTATTAAATAAAGAGACATGCTTGACAAAGAAATACGTTTATTCACAGGCTAACGACAAAGTGCTCACCTCAAACTGAAATACTCTACAAGAACTAAAATTCTAGTACAATTAAAACTCAAAACCAAGCAAACATTACTCATTACTTTTATCGTTATCTCAAAGGATTAAATTGAATTAAAGAAAACTCAAAGGGTAAGTAGCCTGGAACTTGTATGATTTAAAAGACCTATCATTTAAATTTGGAAAAACACTAAGATTACTTACGTGGGCCCTGGCCTGACGGGCCACGAGCCCTGAGGCCCCTCGGTCCTCCAACACACACCCAAAAACCCCTCCTAAGCAAATGACCCCATCCTCTTGTTACCTGACCTACTTAAAGCCTGAGCTGTCAGTCAGTCAGCATAACAAGAGTCTGTTTAATAACAATTCCAGTCTACTCACACAACATGCTCAAATACTTCCCCTTTACAAAGGACAAACCACCCAACCATCACAATGCTACTAACGTTGAATATGTCAAAGAGAATTCGTTACATAAGACGAAGAACGGTAACTATGATGCAAAGTCCCGTAGAGTGATGAACCTCGCTAATCCAAAAGAGATGGACGACGCTGTAAGCAAAAGATATCTCAAGACAATCATAAGTGATCCAGCCTACTTTTTATACAAGTCCACACATAAAAAAGGTAGGAGTCAGCTTATACCTCCTGAAAAGTGGAAAAATAAAGTATTAGAGTCAAGTTGGGAGGATCTATTTAACGATGATCACACTTGATGAACGAATCATTTATAAAATGGTTAGGCGCAAAGCAACATCAAACAGTCGAAAGAGAACTATTGTGAAAGGAGGAGGTATTTTCGGAGGAGGTACACGTACAAACCGTATGCGTCGTGTACATATAAAAATAATGATGAAATTAGAATAGCCGTCAGTCAACAAGACATCATAACCGTTCCGTTTGAAAGCACATTACATATTACAGTAAAAATTAATGGGAAGAAAACGGGGGGTGATGCTGACGTCTCACTAGTCAATAATGCTATTGTATAACTTTTCGATAATATCCGATATGAGATTGGGGGAATCGAAGTGGATCATTCGAAAAATCCGGGAATCACCACCACCATAAAAGGACTTCTTTCAGTACGTGACGTTGAGAGTGATAATTTAAAAAATGCCTCCTGGTTAGGAGCCGGAAAAACGCTAAAAATTGACAACGATTAAGATTTTACATTTTCTGTTCCACTCAGATTGTTGCTCGGTTTTGCCGAAGATTACAAACGGGTGTTAGTGAGCGTCTTATCTTGCTACGGTCAGCGTCTGACCTCAATGCTATCGTATCATCCGATGCGACCTCTTGCACTGTAGAGATAACCAGTTTATACTGGCGTGTTCGTCATGTCTCTGTCGAGGATACTTTCCGCTTAAAACTTTTGCGTATGATCGAAAAGGACATTGCCATACAAATACCCTTCCGGTCTTGGGAATTGCACGAGTACCCGTCTCTGCCGAAGACTACACGACAGTCGTGGACAGTTAAGACGACATCGCAGTTAGAGAAACCACGATATGTAATACTAGCATTTCAGACAGATAGAAAAAATAAATTGTCAAAAGACATGTCCCCCTTTAACAGTTGTAAACTGACAAACGTAAAGCTTTATCTAAACTCTCAATACTCTCCTTATGATAACATCCACGGTGATATGACTATATATTATGAAATGTTTTCCAGATTTCAAAAATATTATTACGGTAGAGACACGTACCCAAGCGTCAATTTGGACACTTTTAAGAGTACAACACCACTTTACGTCATCGACTGTTCCAAACAAAACGACACAATCAATTCTGGACCTGTCGATGTAAGGTTAGAGTTTGAGACAAAAGAGTCCATTCCCGATAAAAACACAGCGTATTGTCTCATTTTACACGATTCCCACCTGGTGTACACTTTACTCGCAGGTTCGGTGAAAAAGGTCATGTAATCACAGTCATGGGTGGGGGGTTAATAAAATCACCGGTGACTGGAGCACTGTTCAGTCTTAAACATGGATCCGTGCGCTGACGATGTGTCTACTTTTAGCTCTGACGAGGAGGAGTACTTCCAACTTGATCCTAAAAGACCGTGGAGGGACGATATCGGGTGGAATTTTTATAAATCTTAAGAGAAGGGGAAATATTGTTCAGAAAATTGAATTTGACGGGAAACCTTTAAGGTTAGACGTGCGTTCTAATGGAAAATTTGATAGGCTAGAAATGGAATTCATCGATGGTGGAGCGATGGAATTAAGTGGGTTTACAATATCAGAAATTGTAGAGAAAACACGCGCACTTTCCAAGTATACTAAAATGACCGTTTTAATGTACACAGCTTGTGGAATGAGTGACCATGAAGACTTTTGGTTGGATTTGGTTAGACGACAATTGGGATGACGAGATGCGTCCGGCCAATGATTTTAATGATATAGATTTATGCGAAAGGAAATATCTCGATCACATAGTTGTAAAACTTAAAAATACCATTCCTCCTGATGATTATACAGATAGTGACACAGAGGAGGAGGAGGAGGAAGAGGAAGAAGCAGAAGAGACGGGGGAGGGAGAGGGGGGACCTGAGGTAAAGAAAAGGAAGGTGAACTAGGTGATTCCCTGTTAGTCGTCAAGATGGCATCGACAGTTGAGGTTCTCAAGCATAATTTTGCGGTCTGTAGAAATTATGTTCGGAACAAAATTGCGCGTGTAAATGTTTGTAGAAAACATACGTATCCGGATGGATATTCCTGGTTGGTACCGGATGTTGAATCGAGTTTGTTTGTCGATAGAATACGTACCGGACACTTTAGCAAAATGTTAAACACACTCCAGATCGATGTAGAAGAAGGCAAAGCGTTGATAGGTACTGCAGATCTAGAGCACATTCTCGATTGTGTAATTTATTGTGATCAGTTTGATACAATAGAAGTGTGTCTTTTTACCAGATTCGGAACCAGTGATGTGAAACAGTACGAACTTAAGAGGGGAAATATAGAGATAGAGGTGGATGAATATGTAACTCGCGCGGAAATTATTTTCAAAAATAGATTCTCATTGGCTACAGCAAAAGAAGTGGATGAAACCAGCAGCCTTGAGGGTTACGACACTGTTAATACAGTTAAATCGGCAAAAACCCTCAGTTGCAGTCATGACGTCGACCAGTGTGGAAGTGGAGTCTCAACCTTAGATTACAGAGGAGGAGGAGGAGGTAAGTACGGACATGGACTTGATACGGTTCCCACCGCGTAAGGAGCCTATCGACGCGTGTAAGGGGATTTTCCTAAAGACCGTTAACTTTTTAAATCCGGAACTAACGAAATCCGTGACAGTCGGTATTTTCAAAAACAGGGAAAATAGTCTGGGCGTTTTGTTCACGGGGCGAAAAGGATCAGTATACTGGTCATATGACACGTACAACCGGTTCTCGATTCAGTTTGCAGATATCAAAAATGCGAACTTGATAAACTTTAGAAACTAAAGCTAAACTGTATTGGCGTAATGATGGAGGCGAAGAAATAAAGGTGAAAAACGTTTTTGGAAAACCGTGTGCGTTCCTTAGTGATGGGAGCATACATTAACGCTAGATCAAAACGAATGGGCTCAGTTTATGGCCATCCGCCCTATAGTAAACAGAGAGCTAGTCGATCTATTTTACTATGAGTACGTGATTCGAGAATACATTAATACTGTTTGTGTTTCACTCGATGTGACGCCACCTGCGGACTTGCCCGAACGTTTTGTCAACCGGTTGTACGACGAGGTAACGATTGAAAATGGCAGCCATTGTGGAATTTCACGGGTTCAAGGACAACCATAACCGGTTTATCGTTAAGGAGCTGACGGTTGTCGGTAAGAATTTTCAAACTCAAGTCGTATTCAAATCACCGTTTAGTTTTTACTTTTTAAATGAAAAATGCGGCGCTCCGCAAGATGGCTGACGCGTAATTTTCATCACATAAAATGGGACGATGACGGTATCCCGTACAGGGAGCAAGTTATACGTGATTTATGTAAACCTTTCAAAGTAATATATACGAAAGGTCTTGAAAAGGTGAAATTCCTACAGGAGTTCCTCCACCGAGACGTTCGGGAAATCACTTGGGATCGTGGTATTCCATGTACTTTAAGGAGGAGGTACTTAAACTCCATGTACTGAGGAGGTGTACTTAACTCGAGGAGGTTGTAAATAATATACACTGTTTGTTACCTCAGCACAAAAACAGTGATGTGTGTAAATGTGCTCTGTACAGTGCAAAGTCCTTTCAGCATAACCTATAAAAACCCCAGACACGAATTAAAAGTTCTCATTTGCGATGGAAACAGCGTGGCAACTACTGTCCCGGGAGCCTAAGGCTCCTGAAGGAGTTATGACCGATAGTTTCATAATGAAATTCAGTCGGTACTTGGATTGGAATATGCTGTCTGATAACTATGATTTTTCAATTGATATGCTTAGAATGTTTCTTCATCGTGTTGTCTGGGCTAAAATCTTACGGAAGAAACTGTTTTCTAAATCGTTCCTGAGGGAAATGGCTCCCAGTTTTGACACGTCAGCCTGGGAAGTCCTGAGCAGATATCAGTTTAATTCTGAACAGTTTATTCACGACTTTTCAGACAAGGTGGATTGGGATAATATCGCTTTGTATCAGAGTGTAAGCGGTAAATTTTTAACTGACCACCGGTATTTAGAAGAAAACGATGGGGCCTCTGTGAGTGATTAGTAAAGGGAGGGTTCACCCGTGATGGCTTGAACGGACTTTCAGAGGACCGTGTAAATAGTTGTGTAAGTAGTATACCTCTAAGGGTGATTAGTAAAAGGGTGGGGGTGCCCGGCATTCGGTTGATGGCACCCGCGTGATGGCTTGAACGGACTCGAAGAGGTTGTAATTTATCGTAATAACTGTACAGAGCCTGAAGGGAGGTAGCAATTTGGCATTTGGTTTGGCTACCACCGTAAGTGGGCGTTGTTGGGGCCCCTTATCCCAGAGGTTAGGACTACTGGTGAAGCTCTAGGTAAACAAAAAGAACGCGCCGGGACCCTGTACAGCCTGACCTAACCGGTCTACTAAGTTGTGGAAACCAGGGTCACATAGATTTCAAGAAAATAGGTTAGCGTCTCTCATTCACACTGGACTGTTCCAAGGGGTAGCCTCAATCACAGGGCGAAGATTAAAGTCCCCTAGAGGTTAGGACTACTGGTAAAGCTCTGGGTAAACAAAAAGAACGCGCCGAGACCCTTACAGCCTGACCTAATCGGTCTACTTCCTTCCTAATCGGTGTGGCGGCGACAACCTGTGACGAGGGAAAACGTCTGCTCGTTGAGCGTATGCCAAATATGTGCGCAACGCATTTGTCCTGATGGTTCACTGGGGCCTCTATCGAACATATTACATCGTCAACGGTGTTATGTGGATCAGTTACGGCAGGTGAGTTTGAGCAAACTTGTGTTTGTATGTGATTGGCTGGGTAGCATAGAGGTAACGTGCTCGCTTCGTAACCCGAAGGTCGCCGGATCGATCCTAAGCAAGGTCCTGAAAAGATTTTGCGAAGGTTCTAATCTGGACCCAACCACCATTGATTATTGGGCTGTTAATTAATAATACTGGCATTGAATCGGCTGGTCTTTGTCAGTAACAAAGCTTACATATCACCCAATCATCCATTAATTGTATGTATGTATGAGTGTTTGTGTGTTTGTGTCTGAGTTATTATTTTTACCTCATTTTTTATATGTTGAAATTAATCTTGAGTTGTTATGGATTGAAATTAATCTTGTTTTGTTTTTACAGATTATGTCATCGCTAAACGCCAAACTTGCCGCGCTGAGCCAAAACCCGGAGACTACCAGACTCCAAGACCTCGTCGGTCGGCCTGAGGACGTCATCGTCAGGGCACGGAGAGTGGCGACACGCTTCGGCAGAAATGCAGTCGTCCTCGACATCCAGGGGGAGGACCTGATCACATCATTCTTCCTACCGTCAAAATTCGGCGAGGCGTTGGAGGATACCGAACTGGAGCGACTGGGGAAGGACGACTACAAGCTCCTTGTTCTACCCGGTGAGGGAGTACAACCATACAGTATGTCGATTTCACAATAGAATCGTTTGAACTTTGTATTAGTTTAAAAATTTTTTAAATAAATACTTTATTGTTAATAACAAACAAATATCGTTCTTATTCGCACAATCACCACTATTCCTATATACTGTTTATAGAATGTAAAAGTATCATGTGATCACAAGGGTTATCAGACGAGCTCAATTTGGGTAAAAACCAAGATCTTGGTATAAAGGTATCTGATTAGTAGACCATGGCGTAACATAAACTTAACATATTTTGAAAACATTTAAGCATACGGGAGAAAACTCCCAGGGTGTATGACCATATATCATACGTTGGTAACACTGCGAGGAAAATCGCAAATGTACAGAACGCTGGAGAACAGTTGGTAGTGCTGTGGAGGGTACGGGAGAAATCTCCCAGGGTGTGACAGTATATTGGTAACACTGTGAGAAAAAATAATGAAAATGGTCCTGTTACGTGGGAGTCCACAAAACGTTACGTAATCATAGGTGTAGACTACACTCTACATACACATAAGTTGGCAGCACTGGGAGAAAAGGCGGCAGACTTCACATGGACGCCGCCATGACGCCAAAAGCGCGCCAAAACACACATGGTCGGAAATAGATAGGTTAGAACACGTGCTCACATGGACGCCGCCATCTTGGTGACGTCAAAAGCCTGGAGAAAAGACGGCAAAATTGCCGCCATGACGCCAAAAGCGCGCCAAAACACACATGGTCGGAAATAGATAGGTTAGAACACGTGCTCACGTGGGCGCCGCCATCTTGATGACGTCAAATACCCGCCAAAACACACGTGGGCGCCGCCATCTTGATGACGTCACCGATCACGTGGTCAATCACGTGAAAGGTCAAATTCAAGGTCATTTTGTGCTATACTCCAAGCAGTACTACTAACTTTAACTTGTAAAAATAATTTCACCACACGACAATTAATTGAAAAAAGTGTTTTACTTAGGTGGTAAGGATAAAAGCAATACAGCAAAAATGTAGTTTTTCAAACGATTTTTATTTACCCTGTTTTGACATTAAGTTTCAATAAACAAAAGAAGAATTGTAGTTAAGTACCTACACAATAAGCCGAACAAAATTACATCGAATTAAAATAGACGCAAAAACAACAAAACCCAGTAATGACCCTAAATTCTATTTTAGTTTCACTTTAACTTTATAAAAGTAACGAAATATAATTTTTTTACACCTTGCACCTTATTTGCTTCATAGCTTTGAGTAAACCCATACAATTAATATTTCATATATATTATTGTTAATGAAAAGAACAAAACTAATAATTTAAAATATCCACATAGAAAACATTTCTGAATATAACAATAATACAAATGCACGTTATAAAATTTGTTTTCGTAAAATATATCAACATTTTTGTAGACTTATCTCTTACTCATCATCTTTTTTGTCTTGAAGAAATCTCCCATGCTTACAGAATTTAAGTCTCAGCTTTAATTTGGCGTGGGAATTTAACTTTAACTACCTTATAGTTAAACTTTATTTTAGCCTCTTAAACTCTACCGATCACCACAGATAGGGAGAGATGGAAGCGTCTTGTTACCTCGACACCGGCTGGTAGAAGAGGACAGGATTAAGTAAGTAAGTAAGTATTAGTTAGATCTAGTCTCCAAGTATAACATATTTGAACCTAAATTTAAATTTTTTGACAAACTTTTTAAATTTGCCTCATAGTAATGCAACTATAATCAAGTTAAGAGATTTCAGAAAAGTCATCTAAATAGATTTGCACTTGCACAATAATTAATTTTAATACCACAAAATTAAAGACCTGCTTTAGGTTTGGGTTTCTCCTAACATTATAAAGAAACAAAAATATAATATATTTCATTAATTAATTAATAAAGATGTCGGATGATTTTTCATCGCTACTTTAAGTTTATTATGGATGTCTGGTTATTCAATAGTTAATTATAAGTTTTTACATGTTATACTTAATGTTACATTTACCAGAAAGTTAACTTAATTGAATCATTACATTACCGGAGGTTACTCGTAAAACAGTTCGAGTTAACATAGATTAAATATAAATTTAATATATTAATAATAAAATAGTCAAACATCTATTTGAGCTTGTAACACTTAGAAACCATCTTTTAAGAGTAACACTTAGCATTATTTAAAATTCTATTTACATATGTACATGAACAAGATGAACTAATCACAATAATACACATTTACAATTGGGGCTATAAGCTGGTATTTTGAATTAAAATACTGGGTATCGATGAGTCCCCAGGGGCACTCTGAACGCCTCCCAGTAGGTAGTCAAGATCATGGCATATTCTATCCATGACATCAGTGTCACCATCGGAGTTGAGCAATTCCTCACTAGTTTCCTTTTCAACAAGCTCGTTGATTCGGCCCTCGTCTTTCTCATTCTGTAGGAAGGAAATAACACAGGTTACGTGATATTTTAGTTGCAATAATACATCTTTTAATCATGGCCTATATAAACAAGTCATCATCTGTATGATTATTCAAGTGTAAGTTGGTGTATTGCCGTTCAAATAATAAAGAAATAAATAACGTTTTAACAACCATATTCAAAACAAGCACATTCGTATGTATTGTATGTGTATATTCGTATGCATATTCTGTTATGGTTTACATAAGATAAATTAATACGAAGATAGTCAACTGAATTGATAAAAAAATCAATCATTATAAACAACGATTTAGAAAGGAAATATTTACTTTTTAACTCAAATACTGTAGTTTTATGTTCGAGTATCTGATAAAAAACATGACCGTCATTTTGAATTTGTGCAAAGAGGAAACATTGCATTACTCCGTGCATTATGTAGGTACCAACAAATTTACCTTTTAGCAAATTTCCCCTATTTGGAAGAATATATTACCGTAGGTTTCATGGTAAGACCTAAGTCCAAAACTATAATAACAAAACCATGAAATTTGGTACTGACATGGATAGTGGTAATCAAATGGATGAGTTCGTAAACCAGCTGATCGGACCACTGGAAGGGGGATAAACCCCTCCAAAAATCGTGCCCGGTACCTGGTGGGAGGGAGGGTCGCCGCGCGGCTCCACGTCCACGCTGCACACCACCACGCTCGTCCACCACCACGCTCGTGATCACGCACACCCGCGTCGGGCCCTCCGCCGCCTCGCCCCGCGGCACCCTCTCGCTCACTGCAAACACCGTGCGGTACAGTACCTGCTGGGAGGGAGGGTCGCCGCGCGGCTCCACGTCCACGCTGCACACCACCACGCTCGCCGCGTCCACCACCACGCTCGTGATCACGCACACCCGCGTCGGGCCCTCCGCCGCCTCGCCCCGCGGCACCCTCTCGCTCACTGCAAACACCGTGCGGTACAGTACCTGGTGGGAGGGAGGGTCGCCGCGCGGCTCCACGTCCACGCTGCACACCACCACGCTCGCCGCGTCCACCACCACGCTCGTGATCACGCACACCCGCGTCGGGCCCTCCGCCGCCTCGCCCCGCGGCACCCTCTCGCTCACTGCAAACACCGTGCGGTACAGTACCTGCTGGGAGGGAGGGTCGCCGCGCGGCTCCACGTCCACGCTGCACACCACCACGCTCGCCGCGTCCACCACCACGCTCGTGATCACGCACACCCGCGTCGGGCCCTCCGCCGCCTCGCCCCGCGACACCCTCTCGCTCACTGCAAACACCGGTCAATAGTTCATACATGATCGAAATCTTTCAGTTTTTATATGCTAGATATAATATATTTGCCTATTATCAAATAAAGGCTTTTGAGGTGGTGAATTCTCGTCACCACTGTATCTTTTCGTTTTGGGGCCTGCGTAGGAGTAAAATATCATAAAAGTGTTTTTTTAGTGGGTGAAACCTATCTATATATATAAAAGAGGATGTTGGTGTATTTGTAGTTTAGACTCGAAAAATATTGGACCATTTGCCATAAAACTTTACAGAGAAAGTTTATAAGCCATCCTTTCCGTCCTAATTCAAATGAGTTCCTTCCCAGAGGCCCAAAAGGGTTCCTATATCAGCATTTAGTATATGCTATATCGTTTACATAATATAAAATAAATTATATGTTTACTTGTACAGGTGATCTTTGTGTGAAATTGATTTTAGTTGGATTCATTTCCCACAGATTGAAGCACATGTAAAAAGAATATGTAAAAAGGAACAAATGTAGAATTTCAAACCAGTGTCAGGAGTATAAAATAAAACAAATCACTGACTAGAGATACTTGAAGGACCTTTTTTTATAACAGCGGTTCTTTAAAGATGCGGAGGGTGCAACTATAAACTATTTATTTTATCTATAGCATTTTCAAAAATTGTCGAGACGGCTTTTCGACTTTTTTGTTTAATATTGACCCTAAAAAATTTAGACGTCTTCAAAACTTGCTCGAACGGCATTTGTGATTTCTATTTATACAAGAAAGCCCCTAAAAACGTAAGAAAATCATTTTTGACAATGAATAAAATTTATAGGCACGTTATATGGGTTTACCTACACATATACCTTCAAGAAGAAGAACAAAATTTTTAGAATTCGCTGAGTGCGCAGGTCTGCTGCAATGAGAATCCATAATATAGTCCTATCAATGGGTCACTCTATACTATATGAGCAGTTTCAGCTCGTCGCCGAAAAAGTCAAGGGGGTCCTCCTTAAATCGTGCCCCATGATCATAATCAGGGCAAGTTCAGGTACCGTGCCGTAAGCAGAAACGACGATAAATGCTTCTCGGTGTTTGACTTCGTGTAAGCCAGGCTCGGTAAACTCGCTTCTCAGTGCGTGAGCGAAATCCTCTCCACTCATAGCAAGGTCGACTGGGCAGCCGACACAATCAAACAGCCCTTGCAAGAGGGAGGACTGCCGATGTTGGGCAAGAGCCTACCCAGCAGGGCAGCAACACCTTTCGGGCCTTTCTCGGTGGGAGGCCGGATATGGTCGTATTTATAGTATAGACAGGCCCTTTAGACAGGAATAGAGCACTCCCGTTGCAGCAGACCTCAGTGCTAAGCGAATTTATTAAAACATTTTTCTGTTTCATGGAAGAACATTTGACATGTAAAAGAAATACGTTTTTACAAGAAGAAGAATGAACAAAAAAGCAAAACTAAATTATTGAAGGGTGACACCTTTTGCTATATTTTTATCGTGGACGAAGCCACAGGTTCTGCTAGTACATTGTTGAAAAGGTACTACATGTGGCGATTTACATTATCTCAGAAGGAATATGAGTTGGAATCAAAAAGTTTTAAGCTGATTTTCATCGGAACTGATTTTTTTCTGACCAGAGTATAACTAATAATAAGAATTCAAAATATTTTTCCTACAACGGGGGTAGTTGGTCTACCTGTGGGAAGTTCGATCTTGGAAGCACTGGCCTTGGCCCTGCCGGTGTCGTCGGGGGGCAGCTTGTCCTTCCTGGGAGGAGCCGCCTCGCACTCCACCTCCGCCTCCTGCTTTGTGAAAACTGCAATCCGGTAATTATATGATAATGATCGTTAAAAATATGCTGTGGGGTCTCTTTAGAAGATGTAAGCCCTTTTTTTTTGAAGAGTCATGTATAATAACTAAAGAAATACAATATAGATAAATCTACAAAACGTTGCATACAGTTAGAGTAGGAGTCACCTAAGTTGGCCAAAACGAAACAAATAATAGCTTTTTACGAATTTAAGCACAAAATCAGGCTATGCTGAAAAAATTGTCAACGGACATCTGTTTTAGAACAGCAGTTGAAGTAAAGGGAAAGTTCTCATGCAATATTGCAGCCAGACGTTCCCTTGCGCAGCTTAAAGTATTACTAGTGGGCTCTTTAAAATTAAACATGTTTCAACACGGAAAGGGTGTGTCATGGATGCGGTAGGATTAATAGTCCTAATGTTTCCTAATAAATAATATATATATAAAGGAAAATATGCGTATTTATAATAGCTATTACTACTAGCTGCAAGTTAACGTCTGACAAGAAAGACTGTTTCATATTGTGTAAAAAACTTGTCAAAATTGACCTAAATCTTAAACAAAGCAGCTAAATTAACTGAAATAAATGTAAATCGAGAAACTGATCCAAATTCAATTTCAGTGTAGGTTTTACTTAGAACAGTCCAAATTGAGAGACCATGAAAAGTAGAGCAATAAAAATTGTTTCATAAACCTTAGAATGACATTTCCCACATGAAAATATCACGCATTAAAAATATATTTAGAGTTTTTAGGGCAATGTTTCTTTTAAAAGTTAATAATTTACAAGAAAACCATGACTTTTTTCATTTGTTTCCATATTCCACCAAAATAAATCGATAAAAGACCATAAACTTTAAAGACCATAAAAGATTATACTCTTTACAAAAGTTATTAATCTTGAAATTAGGCATCAAATGCATCTATTGTACTCATTGTTGGCTTAAGGATAACGTCATAAAAAAACTTGATTAAAAGTGTCAGAAAAATAAGTTTTTTTATTTTAACAATGAAGAAGGATAATGGATAATATATAAAAATAATTTATAACTTCTTTACTGTCGGCATAAAGTACTTTTCCGTTTTTTCGTCTATTAAAATGCTTGTTCAATTACCAGCTGTCATTTGAGCTATTTGTAATTTCAATATGAGGTGTTTGAAGCGAGTATTTTAGAATATATTTTTAGTATGTAAATACTCAGTGCAAAAAACTAATGGTGTTTTTTGCTTCGGGGGGGGGGGGTCCAAAACGAAAAATTATCATGGTATTGGGCTTAGGTATTCCCATGAAACCAACTGTAATAGCTTCTTCCCTATAGGGGAAATTCGTTAAAAAGTCATAATTTTCTGTCAATAAATTTTTTTGTCATAAAAAGTAAAAAACTCTGCCATTTAATTACATAGTTTTAGATAAAACCTTACACTGAAATCTTATTTTTTCGACATTTTCTGCCATCTTGGAAAAATGGCCAAAAAGGTATCCGGTGGTTTTAGGGTCTACATATACTGAACATCACATATTGAAAGTAAAAATCACTGTAGCAAACTAATTTTGGTTAGGGATAACATGGGGATTTTACCCCTAATACAGTATTTTGTTTTAACTGGCCACAAAATGTGCTCCACCTTCCACTGTTGCAAAAGTTAAAATAAATGTATATTACGCCACTAGACCATTTCTCGATTCTTTAAATCCAACCTGTAATGATTAAACATTTACTACAACTGCTAGCAGTGCTGCCACTAAATTCCTATAAAGTAACCTAAACATGCATTAAACGTCGGTTTCCTGTTATCAGCTGATTGTTTGCTTACATTATTTCCGATTTTTAAGGCACGAAAAATTAACCGAGCAGTTATCGGCAAAGAGTAACCTTCCAACCAAGAGTAAAGCACAGAAAATACGTTTCTGTGTAGTATGATGTAAAGCGTATGAGGAACTAGCTGATGGTATCCCACTTCACTAGGTATTTACATTAAATATTAGTTGTTGATTTACTTTAAATAGCAGACAACTGTCCAACAAAATCAAAACAAAATATTTTCCATAAACACCAACACACAAACTTTGATTCTCTGTAGTGCGGAGCACTATGGCGAGACCGGCGTGAAAACTGCTTAGTTGTCCAATTTAAGACCTAATATCATGGTTAAATAGCCTCTGGATTACTAAATATTAGCGAGAACAGTTTAAATTACCTTGCTTCTGTGAAGTAATCCTTGTTTTGATTTTCACACATCCACGTTTTGAATCTTTCATAGGTTCATTTTTAAATGTTACAAATAATTTTAAGCATTCATCTTCAAATTAGCTTTTGATGTGGTGAAAGTGAACCTATGAAAGGTTCGAAACCGTGGTAGTGTGAATACAAAACAAGAATTACTCGACAGAAACAAGGTAATGTTAACAATTTCCGTTAAGACCTAAAGAAACATAAGCTAAATATACGGTATCAGGAAACTGACACATACTTTCTCCCTTCAAGTCATTTAAAACCAGAGAACATATATCGTGAAATAATACACCCGTCGCAGCAGACCTGCGTAGGCTACTCAGTGAATTTCCATAGGATTTATTTTTTATATGTGGGCATTCAACTTATGTAAAGGAAAATATCGTTTGAATATGTTTTGTAAATAATATATTTAAAACTTGTATTTAATCGTTCATAAGCATGGTGTAAAGGAAAAAGAAAGGTGTGCGCACAGTCAGCTGGTATGACGTAGTTGGGCTCAAGAAACTAGCGGAACTAGCGATAATACGGCAGAACTAAGACAGTTCACATAAATATTTTGATTGAGTTGTATTAACTGATATGTATTTTAATCATCATAAGCGCTAGTTGCGCGAGCCCAACTACGTCACACCAGCTGACCCTGCACACAACTTTCTTTTTTCCTTACACCATGTTCATAAGCTAGAAACAAGAGGACAATTTACAAGGGGACCACATTGGTTTTTAATAGTAATATATACATTTTTTGTATTTTATAAGTTCTTAGCCTTTTAATTTTCAACAAATGTTGTCTTGTTATAGTATATAAATGTCAGGAAACATATAATCAATAAATTCAAAACACTGGAAAAACGAATAATATGATCTCATGAACAAATTAAATTCAATCATATGGTTAATATTATAAATAAAACATCCCTATTAGTTGCAGCAGATCTGCATCTCCAGCCAATTAAAAAAAACATAATATCATTCCTCAGACTTGTAAACATACCATGTACAGGGTGTTTTTTTTTTAAACGCAACCCATTTTTAAGATTGAATAATGCACATATAAATATGAAATGAGTATTGTTTTATTGATCTTTACATTCTATACAACCTATTATTTAAGTTTGAACACATTTAGTTTACATTACGTGCTCAAACAGTCGGTCATTGGCATTTATATAAAGTTATGTCCTTTCCATCAAATTCCCAAACACGTGTTGCAAGGTACCGCTTTGAATTTCTTGCATTAAATTTGTTGTTTGTATTGAGGTGCTGAATATTCAGTGATTTGTTTTAGTAAGCCTTATTATGTATCCCCAAAAAATAAAATAATATATTGGGGTCAAATCTGGGATCTTGGGGGAAATAATCCTTCACCGATAAAATCAAGTTTTGGGTTGCGTTTTTAATGTGTATGTCTTTAAGCACGATGACTCACGTAAAAGTGGTCCGATCTGAATGAAATTTGCCACAGACATGTAAAGTAGTATTACTCTACGAAATAAATTCACAAGATTTTGTAGCACCTCAAAACAAACAACAAATTTAATGCAAGAAATTCAAAGCGGTACCTTGCAACACGCGTTTGGGAATTTGATGGAAAGAACATAACTTTGTATAAATGCCAATGGCGGACTGTTTGAGCACGTAGTGTAAACTAAATGTGATCAAACTTATATAATAGGTTGTATAAAATGTAAAGATCAATAAAACAATACTCATTACATGTTTATATACGTATTACTCAACCTTAAAAATGGGTTGCGTTTTAAAAAAACACCCTGTATTATGCTATATTTTCAGGAAGACTAGACCAAGACACCCCCCCACCCACAATGCACATAGTTTCTTGGTTAAACTTAAAATTAATTTGTATTTTTAATATAGTATATATTTTATGCAAAATCATTATCAATTATACTTTTAGCGAATTTCCCCTACAGGGAAGAAGCTGTTACCGTAGGTCTCATGGTAAGACATAAGCCCACATTTCTTTACCATGGTAAGACATGGTAAAGAAAAGTTATGATGGTCCCATCATAACTTTTCTTTTTGAGGTCCCCAGATGCCAAAAACACCATTCGTTCATTTTCATAAATATACAGGGTGTCTTGCAACCCTATGAACAAACATACATAGCATTATTCCTTGGGTCAAGACAAACACATTTTACTATATAACCATGAGTCTATGGTGCTCAGTTTTCCGTCTGTCTGTTTGTATGTGTTTTTCACAAAAAAATTCATAAATCCTAAAACGGTTTGAGTTACAGCGATGAGAATTTGCACAAATGTTTATCTTATTAGGGTCTATTTTTGTTTAAAATTGTACTAAAATATCATCAACCGTTTGAAAATGGCGACCATTTAAATTTTTTGATGCCAAATTTCACGAAAACCATTAATGTAAACTAAAAATTGCAAGGTACATAAAAGTTAGTCAATTTTATGTAGTTTTCAATGATACCTTATTTGTTAAGATTGGATAAATATTTACTGAGAAATTAGTTTTTTTCGTAATGCATGACCACTTTTTCCCATATGAACAATGTTAAAATACGGGGTGTTAAAAATCAAACTTTAACGGCTTATATCCACTTAACTATTGAGTTTAGGAAAAAATGTCAAAGTATAATAAGTTCTTAAAATTAAGCGTAGAACCCAAAAAAGCCATAAAATACAGCATGTTCAATCAGAAAAATCAAAGTTGTTCGCCATATTGGAAAATGGCGGCCATTTACAAGAAAATGGAATTCATATTTTTAAATGTCTTTAAAAAGTAGGTGAAGTCCCACTTTTATGTTATCTCTAAATCCAACAGTTTCTGAGATACCAATGGTGGCACAGTTAAGTTGGACACCCCTGAATTTTAACATTGTTTAAATGGAGAAAAGTGGTCAGGCAATACGAAAAAATTTAATTTCTCAGTAAATATTTATCCAATTTCAACAAATAAGGTATCATTGAAAACTACATAAAATGGACTTACTAATGTGTACCTTGCAATTTTCTATTTAAATTAATGGTTTTCGTGAAATTTAAATGGCCGCCAGTTTGAAACGGTTCAAGATATTTTGGTATACTTTTAAACGGAGATACATCCTAATAAGATAAACATTTGTGCAAAATCTCAACGCTGTACCTCAAACCATTTAGGAGTTATGAATTTGTTTGTAAAAAACACATTCAGACAGACAGACGGAAAACTAGGCACCATAGACCAATGTTTATATAGTAAAATGTGTTTGTCTTGACCCAAGGAATAATGATATATATGTTTGTTCATAGGGTTGCAAGACACCCTGTATATATATATATGTGTGTGTGTGTGTGTGTGTGTGTGTGTCTTTAAGCACGATAACTCGCGTAAAAATGGTCCAATCTTAATGAAATTTGGCATGGACATGTAAAGTAGTAATTATTCGGACGAGTTCGTAGACCAGCCCGATCGGACTACCGGAAGGGGGGGGGGGTAAAGGGGGGTAAACCCCCCCAGAAATGGTTTTTTGAGTTTTTTACATATCAAAATAAAAATAATCCAATTTTTATCAGCACCATTGAATTTAGCTAAAAAAAACAAACAATATAGTATTTTGAATCACTGCTCTATGTCCATTAGTTACCGAGATATTGAAAATGGTAAACACAGTACGTTGTCCCAAGGTTAACCTTATGGGAAATAAGTAAAATTCTACATCTCGCTTATTTCTCAACATATCTCGATAAAACTTGGTAAATGGCTTCTTCTAGTTCAGATATACTAATTATTGAGATAAAACCACCCAGTTTTAATATACCCGTAGCAGCAAACCTGCATACTTATTCCCCATGTTATTCTTATGGAGCTTACAAAAATATGACAAATCTCGCTATGTTGGATTGAAATATGTTGTTTTGCACTTGAAATTCGCTGAGTAAGCAGGTCTGCTGCAACGGGGGTATTTTAAGGGTAAAATCAAAACTAATAAAGGACAACGTACTGTGTTTAGCAACTTTCAATATCTCAGCAACGGATTGACATAGAATAATAATTCAAAACGCTAAATTGTTCGTTTTTTTAAGCTGAATCCAATTTTGACACTTAAATTTACAAAAAATTACTATAAAGATATTAAATCCTAAAAATAAATTTTATTTTGTCAAAAAACCGTCTTTAGAGTTAACTTATCGCGTTGGTTTTCGAATTCGAAGTAATAAAAAACACCCTAGACGTATGTACCAAATTTCATCGCGATTGGACCTTTTTTAGGAAAGTTATCGTGCCTACGGACAGGTATATATATATATATATATATGAAAATGAAAGAACGGTGTTTTTGGGGTCTGGGGGCATCAAAATGAAAAGTTACGGTAGTCCCGTGCTTAAGTCTTACCATGCCGCCTACGGTAATAGCTACTTCCCTATAGGGGGAAATTCGCTAAAACAAATTAACAATGAATTATCACACAAATATACACCAAACTTTATCAAAATCGGTTAGTAAATGACGGAGATATCGGTTTTTGAATATTTGCCATAAGAATAACATTGGACAACGTACTGCATTTACCGCCAAACTAAAATATCAATTATCTTTGCAGCCAGTTGACGTAGACTAATGATTCAAAAGGGCGTACATCATTTGCGCGGTATGTGGAGAGCCAGGTAGAAGGGTTGCGTGTTCTGCGCGGTGAGTTCCAGGGGGCTCTCAGGTATATGCATTATCTGCGCGGTGAGGGGTGGCGGAAGCGGCATTCAAATTACTAAATACTATATACAGTAGTTACAATCCATCTCGCAGTTGTATCTTTACAGTTTTGAGACGGCACCTTAGGATTACAAAATACAAAGTCAACATTATTAATTTACCAACATCGTTTAGAAACAGCCCCCTGTTGTTTCGATTCCCGTAGTGTAATAAAACGTCAAAAATGTCTTCCATTCCTCGGGATTAGATTTCTTCTTTCGGCCCTTTTCCACGTGGCGAAGGTTTAATGGCTGTATCCATAATTATTTCAATAATAAATTTTAAAATACACTGATAGTAGCTCCAACCTTTAGGAACTTCAGTAAGTCGAGATGTAAACAAACTGAAAATCACATGATCGTAAGATGCGACACCATTGGTCAGCTGCAAAATTACCAGTTTTGCAACCAACAGTCGCGATGAAAAAGGCGAGTTTTGCTACAACCGCTGAACTTGAACATAGTTTTTAAATAGAAAATAACAAGTTTTGACATAAAATGAGCACACAGTCTGATGTATCGACTCCCATAAAGTAAGAAAACATCAAAATCTCAATTTCGAAAAAATGTCACTTAGCCAGTTTTGCTAAGACCCGCCTCATGTCGTGGTTTGCTGTACATGCGGGAGGGTGGCTGTTGGCGAATTGTTGTTGGCAGGCTGAGGCTACCTGGACGGGACACCGCACAAATGATGTAAGGGGATTAGGCGACCCTTCAAAATATTTCACAGCAGGCTTACATACCGCGCAAATGATGAACGACCATTCAAAATACTACCATTTCGCAAGGCGTGCAAGGGATTAAGGGGGGAGCCCTTGCTCTCGCACGCGCACTCACCAACGCGGAGCGGCCGGCCTCACCACCCTCTGACCGGCAGGTATATGACTGACTCATGCACTAGGGTCTTAAGTGAGTACTTGCATTTGTTTAAACGTCAATTTTAATCATATTTGTAATTTTCGTGAAATAACGAGAAAAATTATACAAAATACGTATATAGTAAAGATAATAATTCATGAACTAAATACTTCATCTGTGACTAATATAATAAATAAAATCATTAGATTTCCTGCAGTTAGCGCAATGTTAAAAATACCGTTCAACTTACAGTGTTGCTTTACAGTTTACAGTTTTACAGTGTTTACAGTTTTTGCCACCAAATATGATAAACGTTAAACGATATTTTTTGACATAGTGCTAAATGTATAAAATCAGCTGATTTAACAGTTTTTTGGTTTATCGTGTTTTTTACCTTAAACTGCAAAAACTCCATATTGTAGATGACAACAACTCTCTATTTAGTCCAGGCAACGAAAGGTTATTGAGGGAATTGCATGGATCACAATTTTTGACTTTTTAACTTTGTTTGGACTAGTTAGGAGTAAAACATATCAAAAGTCCCCGCCCTTAGCCCTTGAGCCGGCTGGGCTGGAAGGGCCTAAAGGTACAATTTTTTGGTTTTTCCTAAATATCTTGAAACTATCAACTTTTAGTATTCCCTATTAAATTTTAAAAATAAAGAAAATTAAATTTCCTGTAAGAAAAATATACAGAGTGTTTTTTTTTAAACTTGCTTCTTAATTTATTCAGAAACGAAAATAAATTTTAGTATTCTGTTTTCTGGAAACGTCTACCAACGCAGGGGGAAGTCAATTTCACAGGAAAAATTTATCCCCCCAACTACCCCCTTCTCACCCCAACCCCTAACTTAAAATTTTCAAAAGGCAACATACCCTTTGTGACATATCAAATTAAAGAGCACAAAAAAAGAAAAATTTTGGTGGAAGAAAAATCAAAATTGCCTCGTGCGTTCTCGAGATATTCAGTTTTTAAGGGTGTTTTTCGTTTAACTTCAAATTTTATCATTTAAAAATTAACACAGACATAAACATGATGTTAGCGGGAAATATCTAATTAATGACAGGGGAATGTGTGGTGAACTCAAAATTAACCCTCATTTTACCCCCTTCCCCCATCCCCTTTGTTGAAGATTGAGACTTACCCCAAGCGATATATCAAATTAAAGGGTATGAAAAAATATATTTATTGCAAAAACTAAACTGAGATCAAATTCAGAATTTTTGATATCCTCGTATTTTACAATCTGATAATCAATATAAGTGCAAATTATTTTAAATTCTATAGCTATTCGTTATCGAAGAGATTTATCTAGCCAGCAATAATTTGTTTACAGGAAGAATGAATTTAAGGGCGGGGACTTTTGATATGTTTTACTCCTAACTAGCCCAAACAAAGTTACAAAGTCAAAAATTGTGATCCATGCAATTCCCTCTATACCTCTTTTTGAGCATTCATTGCCAGGACTGAACTAACAAAGGGGGTTTGCAAACATGAAAAAATTTCGCATCCTTTCTAAAAAAAAATCATAAAATCATAAAATACTATGACGAAATAGTCTCGTCGCTGGTCGCGGGGATGCTGTTACCGACGGCTTGGCCTAGTAGTTCACGGATTTGCCACCAGGCCGGTTGCTCAAGCGGTTCAGTGAATCGCCGCCAGAGCCGTAGGCTTTAAGACTCAAACGAGCACTGGTCTGACGGTACTGCGCGGCCGTGTGGTCTAAATCATTGACTGACGAGCAATGTTTAGGACATACGCCGCGGCGCGTATGTCCTAATTATACGAATAAAAATTCAATCCATTTCATTAACTAATTTAAGAACGTTTTGAAATTACTTTAAGCTGAATATAAATATTGGTAACTAACAAAGGGGGTTTGCAAACATGAAAAAATTTGGCATCCTTTCTAAACAAAATACAAAATGATAAAAAATACAATGACAAATATACATAATATTAACCCTTCGCCTACTTTGACGAAATAGTCTCGTCGCTGGTCGCGGGGATGCTGTTACCGACGGCTTGGCCTAGTAGTTCACTGATTTGCCACCAGGCCGGTTGCTCAAGCGGTTCAGTGAATCGCCGCCAGAGCCGTAGGCTTTAAGACTCAAACGAGCACTGGTCTGACGGTACTGCGCGGCCGTGTGGTCTAAATAAATCATTGACTGACGAGCCAATGTTTAGGACATACGCCGCGGCGCGGGTTCAATTCCCGCACCATGAGCAATCCCTATTAGGCTTGCAATTGTGTGGCTTAGTTGGTGGGAGGGCCCACCTAAAATAAACGGTGACCGGCTTGGGTGGAAGTTGACGGCAATTGTAGGTTTAATAGGGATTGCAGTGGACACCTGTTTTGCTTATTTTTACCCTGTAGCTGCGTTTGTGTGTCTGTGTGTGTAAGGGTCTCCTAATCCCCTACACGCCATGCAAAATGGAAAACCGTTTAGATTATTTAGTTTTTCAAGCCAAATTTAATGGTTGCAAGTATATTTTCTTTAAAAGTTACAGTTTTTGTGAAATTTGAAAAATATGAATTTTTTTACACTTAAACCCCCATAACTTCCTGAATTTTTACAGACATGCGGGTCCACCAAAAAAGAAAAATTTTGGTGGAAGAAAAATCAAAATTGCCTCATGCGTTCTCGATATATTCAGTTTTTTAGGGTGTTTTTCGTTTAACTTCAAATTTTATCATTTAAAAATTAACACAGACATAAACATAATGTTAGCGGGAAATATCTAATTAATGACAGGGGAATGTGTGGTGAACTCAAAATTAACCCTCATTTTACCCCCTTCCCCCATTCCCTTTGTTGAAGATAGAGACTTACCCCAAGCGATATATCAAATTAAAGGGTATGAAAAAATAGATTTATTGCAAAAACTAAACTGAGATCAAATACAGAATTTTTGATATCCTCGTATTTTACAATCTGATAATCAATTTAAGTGCAAATTATTTTAAATTCTGTAGCTATTCGTTATCGAAGAGATTTATCTAGCCAGCAATAATTTGTTTACAGGAAGAATGAATTTAAGGGCGGGGACTTTTGATATGTTTTACTCCTAACTAGTCCAAACAAAGTTACAAAGTCAAAAATTGTGATCCATACAATTCCCTCTATACCTCCTTTTGAGCATTCATTGCCTGGACTAATTATACGAATAAAAATGCAATCCATATCATAAACTAATTTAAGAACGTTTTGAAATTACTTTAAGCTGAATATAAATATTGGTAACTAACAAAGGGGATTTGCAAACATGAAAAAATTTGGCATCC
Organism: Flexamia atlantica; assembly: GCA_035578135.1. NCBI lineage: Eukaryota > Metazoa > Arthropoda > Insecta > Hemiptera > Cicadellidae > Flexamia > Flexamia atlantica. Next base: position 181,775,612 of record JAQJVK010000001.1, read on the forward strand.
TTTCTAAAAAAAATACAAAATGATAATGCACTCATTGTTAACGACTTTTAATGTAATAATTTTAATTATAATAATTATCGCTTTTTCATACATTATCCAAACCAAACGGCTTTGTGGGCGTATTGCCTTAATATATCACCGTAACAGCACGTATTTGGTATCATTTTTCTCGTCATTGCACAGAGATTCCAGATATAATATCATAGATGGTCAAAACTGTAGTAAAAAAAGTTGCCTCTCAGTACTAGAGGCCCCAGTGCATGAGTCATCTACCTGCCGGGCGAGGCGCGGCGGGACAGACGGGGGGTAGCTGCGTTTGTGTGTCTGTGTGTGTAAGGGTCTCCTAATCCCCTACACGCCATGCAAAATGGAAAACCGTTTAGATTATTTAGTTTTTCAAGCCAAATTTAATGGTTGCAAGTATATTTTCTTTAAAAGTTACGGTTTTTGTGAAATTTGAAAAATATGAATGTTTTAACACTTAAACCCCCATAACTTCTGAACCTGAATTTTTACAGACATGCGGGTGGCGTCATTTTGTTTGTCATCTTAAGCACAAAAAACCGTGACATTTTTATCAAAATCGTTAGAGCCGTTTTTGAGAAATTTGGATTTTTGTCATTTTTTATGGGTTTTTATGGGGTAAATAGCCTTAAAAAAAAACATTCAAAAAATGAAAAATACACCTAGAGATACCACGGCTTTATACCTACATGCCAAATTTCATGAAAATCGGACCACTGGTGTCGTCTCTAGCTTTGTTTACATCCACACACACACACACACACACACACACACACCCCCACACACACACACACACACACACACCCACACACACACACACACACACACACACACACACACACACACACACACACACACACACACACACACACACACACACACACACACACACACACACACACACACACACACACACACACACACACACACACACACACACACACCCACACACACACACACACACACACACACACGCACACAGAAAACAATACTTTCTCCATATACTATGAATAGGGGGGAGAAAGTAGTAAAAGAAGACAAATCAAAATCAAAATTCAAGAAAATCAAATCAAGAATCAAAATTTAAGATCTCTAACTACACGGGAAGTTGGAGAATTAGTGTTGAGTAAGTCAATCATTGAATCAGGGCTTTGCCTTGAATGTAAGCCGATGTATTAATAAAATTTCAAAGCATTCTGATTCTATTCATCTACTTACCATAATATAGAGTGAATAATATCAAATTGGCGTTTGCTTTTATGCATATACCCTGAGAATTTTAGTTGTCTTAATTAGGAGTTCCTAAAATTTTCCTTTCATCATATAAAAAGAACAATGGCACTAATTATTCACTACGTATAATGGCACTAATTACTATAAGCTTAGGATTTCCTTTTAGTTATAGTAAAACAATAATTGACCGGAATGGAGCATGAAACAGGTGAGAATTTGCGAACTCGATAAGCATATCTTACTCCATACTCTTAACGTTATACAATATTGCCAAACCCAAAATATGTTTTAAAAAATAACTTTCAGAAAGAACACATTCTCGTAACATAAATGAGTTGTAGAAGGATCCCTTTTGGTTTTGATGTTGTTTTTGGGAAATGAAGTGAATTTTGTTTCAAGGTTGAGCGAACGCCCTTTGAGGTAGCTACTACTTTCAACAAACGTTTCTAAACACAACTTGTTTTGTTAAACTCCATTGTAAAAGCTTTATCTGAACAATGGTTGGGTTCTGAAAATTTTTGCTTAGTAATCTCTCACTTAATAATGTTAGTTATAAAAGTATTTTAAAGCAAATGGCCTTTTTTAGAGACTAATATTTTCGTAAGGTCATTTATCTTGGTCAGGATAACATGTTATTTCGTATGACCAGGAAATACCTTTTTTTGGCCTTTTTGAGTATTAATTTAATTAAAAACATATCAATAAAAATGTTTTAATGGTTCTGAGGAAGTACCATTTGTCAAAATATAATTTATACATGACATACGTAACTAGCAAACAAAGGCTACTCCTTTGAATAAATAAGTTCTTAGAGAAGGTTCATATTTTCATCAACTCAGTGAGATTAAGATTTGCTAATACAGTCTGAACTGGTGCAAGCATTTCGTCAAGTATTGAAAGTTGTATTCAATATAATAACTAAAACACAATTCAAACCTGAAATGTACTGCCGCCTGTCTCAACTGGTATACATGACGCGCTAGATACTATTAGTGGACTTTTTCGCAAGACGAATTTTCCTCTCTTTCTGAGTAAAACGCTATTTCTTGAGTGGTGGTCTCTCGGACGTTGCTTACGTTGCAGCATCTACATTTGTCATGGTGTATTTCCGCTCCTTTTTAAGGTGCTGCTATACATACACGACACGTCACGTCTACATTCGGCGATTCTGGAGGGGGTGCCGTACATACTCACACTCGCACGGGACGCAACGTCCACATTTGCATCCACACATCAGGAAGCGACATCCTAAGGAAAATAGTATTAAACTAGTGGCTTGAAAGGGCTAAAAGCCCTTAATGAGGGAAAATCCAAATCATCCTTATTTATTATAGTACAAAATACCTTCATAGCAAACTGATTCTACCAAATGTTATTGATATTTAGCCTACTGTATGTTTTTCAATCAAGTAGCATCACATGTTTTATGTAAACAAAGCAGACGTTTTTAGATCCCAATGCTTTTTAAATGGCATATATTTTACGTTATTTCTCGATTTCTAGTGAATTTCAAGCAATTTCATTATTTTTCCCGCAATCACGGAACAGAGACCTTTAATTTGAGCCCTCTCCCATCTTTCTACGACGTGCCAGATACCCACAATTTTGAAGCAAAGAATCGCCTTATGAAATTAAATATATGACTAGTGGCTTGTAGGGGCAAAAGCCCTTAAAAATAAAATACAATTGCTGGAAATTTATTGTTTCCTTCAAACTCACAACTCGGTAACAGTTTGACGGAATTAAACGTTTAAAATGTAATGTTAAAGATATTAGCGAATTTCCCCTATAGGGAAGAAGCTGTTACCGTAGTACTCATGGTAAGACCTAAGCCCCAGACCATGATAACTTTTCGTTTTGGGGCCCCCAGAGGCAAAAAACCCCGTTCGTTCGAATTTATATATATATATGATTTTTTGATTCAGTGTTAAGGGCTACTATATTTAATATGCAATAAATGACAAGAACTGAGTGCCCTTTGTTAGATTTTATTTCCAACCGACATGTTTCGGGATCTAAGCCCATTATCAAGGTTTTTTTAAAAATTACATAGTCAAGTTGATGGTTAGATAATAAAATTATAAAATGTAAATAAATAAAACTAAAAGAAAACACAATTTAAAATTAACATATGTATGTCCACTATTGGTAAAGTAGGAAATGTTTTGTAATCCTTCTATTTTATTTTTGTTTTCGTATTCCATATCCTGTGAAATATTGGGTTATTTAAATTAATTTGAGTATTTAAGACACTGTTAGGGTTTTCTTTATGTTTCAAATATATGTGTAATTCTTCTTAGCTGTCCATTTTGCTACCTTTTGTCATATACTCTATTATCGTCATATTTTTGTCAATGCTTTCGTAATTGTGGTTGGAGTCTAAAAGGTGTTCAGCAAATGTCGACTTCATGGTTGTGGTGTTGTTGCTTTTCAGGGCCTGGATGTATTCTTTAAATCTAGTTCTAGTTGAAATCTAGTTGAAATTCGCTGAGTATGCAGGTCTGCTGCAACGGGGGTATTTTGATATTTACGAGTATGTATCAGAATTTCAAGAAAGGGCGTTACTTCAGTATAATAAAGGGCTGAATATTTTGGAACAGTGGCGCTATCCGTCGTTCTCAAAACAAACTCAGTTTACTTTGTTTACAATTAAACATATGTACATGGTTTGAGGAAATTCTTAAGGTTAACAACAGACTGCAGCACTTAATTTATTCCCCAAATAAAGTCGTGACATGACACCCAAATGTCGTGTGTAGCCTCCACCTTTTCAAAAGAACGTATTGGATAGTTAAAGGGTACTTATTATGGAAATCTCCGATTGAGGCTACATTTTACTCAATCAGAAAATAAATAAGGATGAAATCAGAAAATGGTCCCCCGCGTTGACGAATCCACGCTCCAATGTGCGGAGTCGTGTGGAGCCTCCGGCTCCACTTCATAAGCAAGTTAGGTTTAGACACCACGAGCCTGGTAAATAGTTAATATTGAGGATTTTACCCTAGGTTCAACAATTTTTTATGGTTTCCCGTGAGTAAATACTACTTTGTCTTGGTAGGTTCAATATTAAATATACTTTTGATAGGCCAAATTTAAAGGTGAACCGTTTTGGTTGGATCAAATTTAAAGCTGATGTTGCACTCAATAGCTGTTAGTGCAGCACATTCTGTTGTTCCTAGGTCAAAACTATGACCATTTCCGACCGTACATAAAACTGGTAGAGCTGGGCCTTAAAAATGATGAATGAAGTCTTCTCTGTACCTATAGCCTGTTCTTATTCGGCTGTGTAAATAAATGTTACAAATCCAAAACAACATCAGCTACATGGCTTTGAATCAGGATCAGGTGCTACTACATGATACAACATAAAAGTAACTGTCGTATTTATTCCTCTAGTTTTAGCGAATTTCCCCTACATGGAAGAAGCTATTTTAAAGTTAAGGTCCCTAAATTATGAAAACGGAAAATTTAAAAGTAAAAAACCGTCATGTGTTATTATAGTACGTTCAACCTATTTTGCTAGATTTTAAATGAACCATATATCAACATGCATCTAGTATGTGGTTTTACATAAAGTTTAAGCAGCACATGTTTTAATGTAAACAATGCAGGCGTTTTTAGATTATAACGATTTTTAAATGGCAGATATTTAACGCTATATCTTATTTTCTGATAAACTTTTAGAAATTTCAGTATTTTTCCCAAGACCTTGACATTATGACCTCCTATTTGAGCCCTCTCCCATTATCCTGCGACTTGCCAAACGCTCAAAATTTAGGTGCAGAAATTTCGCTTACATATATATTCATATCAATCATTTTAGACCGGGAGCTGGGAGTTAAAAAATTACGTCATAAGGTGCACATGTAAAAGCTATGCCGATTTGAAGAGGCATCCTGGGGGTGTCAAAAATGGGGTTTTGAGCCCTCAATCTGGGGGTTTTCTCCAAGGTGGACAAACATGAAAATGACCCATGAAGAACGGTGTTTTGTAATTTTCATGTAGAACAATTTAAAAGATCACGTTTTAGCTCACACCATTGAATTCAGCTTAAAAAACAAACAATTTGGTATGTTGAATCATTGCTCTATGTTCATTGGTTACCGAGATACTGCCGGTGATGAAGTCAAAACGTCGTCCTATGTTAACCTTATGGGAAATAAATAAAATCGTATAACTCGCTTATGTCTCAACATATCTTAATGAAACTTGATATGTGGCTTCATTTAGTTAAGACCTATTGTATATTAGCCTTCAATCGCCCATTTTTGCATTTCCGTGGCAGTAAACTTAAAACTTGGCATAAGGCTTCTTCTAGTTGAGGTTTATTGGATATTGACTTAAAACCAACCCATTTGTTCATACCTGTTGCAACAAACCTGTAAAATTAATCCCCATGTTATTCTTTTGGAGAATACAAAAAAGTCACATTCAAGTTTGTCCACCTTAGAGAAAGCCCCCAGATTGAGGGCTCACAAACCCATTTTTGAAACCCCCCAAGATGCTCCTTCAAAATGGCACAGCTTTTACATGTGCACCTTATGACGTAATTTTTGACCTCCCAGCTCCCGGTCTATTTGGCATTAAATCGGCATCGTTATAACGTAAACTAAACAAACGCACTTAACTCTTTATAATTTTAAATATACACTCCAACCCGTAATTGTCTGAAAGTCTTAAAGTTAAAATATTTATTTTTTATGGTACATTGAACATAGTAAGCTGCCTTAATAAAAACATACGCCAACATCTAGCATATGGCTTTAAATCAAGCATCAGCACCACATGTTTTCATGTAAACAAAGCAGACGTTTTTAGATTCTAATGCTTTTTAAATGGCAGATATTTTACGTTATTTCTCGTTGTCTGGTGAATTTCCAGCAATTTCAGTATTTTTCCCGCCATCACGGAATATAGACCTTTAATTTGAGCCCTCTCCCATCTTTCTACGATTTGCCAGACGCCCAAAATTTTGATGCAAAGAATCGCCTTACGAAATTAAATATATGATGATAAGTTCCCCTTGGGTACTAAGTAGGTATGTAGATTACAGATAATTTTGATTGATATACATTTTTATGATTATATGCCTAATAAAATACAACTGCCAAACTTAAGGTTTGCTATTACTGTAACGTTTGCTATTAACACCCATATATTTGTAGCCCTCTTATTTTAAAGGCGACACATAAAACTGACATTGATTATAAATAGTAAGTTATTTGCCTAACAACGAAACGTATGTATTATTAACTACATGTTAACCGCTGCTTCGCCCGCGTTCATAATTTTAAACAGCTGGTATTTCCCCTACTCTGTTTTTTTTATCTGTAAATTGGAATTGGGTTCATTTGTTTATTTAATCTGCTTTGATGGATATGTTGTTACAACTGACTTACACAATATGCCAAACATCGTTTATTTACATCGTTGATGACGAACTAACAAACTCGCAAATTTTCACACAGTATTAGTAGGATTAGTGGGATGTAATTTATATAAAACCTTGAATGTAAAAACTACACTTTGGACAGTTTTCAGAATCAAATTTTCTATTTTTCAATAGCTGAATGACCAAATGGACCTTGCTAGAGGCTATAGGTGAGGCTATATACACATGTTACGTCACGTCACAGCTGAAATCGAATGCTCTGAGTTGCATAGACGGCCGAATCGGCCGAATGGGGACGTGACGTGATGTGTATGTATAACCTCTACCAACGTCCTTTGAGCCATTCGGCTGTTAGGAAATAGCAGATTTTATTCTGAAAACTGTCCAAAGTGTTGTTTTTTGTGTTCAATGTTTTTATTAATAATATTAATAATAATTATTTCATGATGCATATAGCTTATAATTTCTAATCAATGTCAGTAAAATGTTTCAACTTTAAAATAAAAGGGTAAAGAATAAACGTTACAATAATAGCAGACGTTGTATTTTATTAGGCATGTAATCATAAAAATGTGTGTCTACTGAAACCATCTGTAATCTACATTCTTAATTGACATTACATTCTTAATCTACATTCTTAATCTACATTCTAATGCAAGAGTTAATTATTTAATACACTTTTCCTCGTAACTTTAGATGTCGCATCCTGATGTGAATGAGTATACGTTGCGTACCGTGCAAATGAGAATATGTAAAACACCCTTTGCGGAATCGCCGCATGGGGCGTGACGTGACGTGACGTGGATGTATAGTTGGTTCCTCCTGATTACTCAGAGAGCATTCACCTCGAAAATGGACTGTCGTGACGTGTATGTATATCCTCACCTTTAGTCTAATGGCTTTTCTCTTATTACCTTATAGCCTCAGTATTAGCGGGCTATTGATTTATAATATTTTCTAATTCATCACAGTTCAGTAAGCCCCTAGTAGGAGTGTTTGCAGCAGGAAACTGCGCTTTCGGATCGAGCTACCGCGGTCGCGTCTCGGAGAAGATTTTATAAACTGTGCATCGTGTGGCAACAGCGAAATTACTTAAACATTTCAACGTGCGTGAGTCACCTGCCACCCCAGGAAGATTTCGGCGGCTGTCCCCATTCTGCGTTTCCCAGAGGCGTCCCCCATAAACCCACACCAGCAAAGCCAACGTGGTAGGCATATTCTCCATTACAATTCAGATTTAGATTCGGACTTCGGGGTAAGTTTTCCCGTCTTTCTTTTCTATGAATTATCATAAAATAAACAATCGGTCGACTGGGTCTCCCCACAGAGGGACGGCTGACTCCCAAACGCTGTTTGATTGACAGGCTCACGGAGTGACCATGGCATTTTCATTTACCCTTCTTCAATATTTACTGATTATGACATTAATAACTACAAGCCGACGTCAAAATGTATCGTCCATCGTCAAAATGTATCAAAATTAATCAATTATTGCAGAAAACACGTTAGACCTATGCCTAAGTTAACTGATAATTAAACCATTCTTAAGGTCATTCTTTCAAAACCATATGTGACGCGTACGAAACCCCTCTGTTGGCTGTTAACTAGGGAGTCCCGCAAATGACCACGTTGGGAACGTAGCTCTATTAAATAAAGAGACATGCTTGCTGTCAAAGAAAAATGTGTTTATTCACAGGCTAACAAGGTGCTCAAACAAACTGAACTACTTTATAAAATAAGATCTTAAAACAATGCAAACTCAGAAAAACGACAGACATTACTTTTTACTTTCACAATCTAGAAACAAGCTAAATAATTTTAAAAGATTGAATTGAATTAAAGAAAAATCAAAGGGTGAGCAGCCTGGAACTTGTATGATTAAAAAAACCTATAATTTAAATTTGGAAAAACACAAAGATTACTTAGGTGGGCCCTGGCCTGATGGGTTATGAGCCCTGAGGCCCCTCGGTCCTCCAACACACACCCAAAAACCCCCTCACAAGCAAATGACCCCATCCTCTTGTTACCTGACCTACTTAAAGCCTGAGCTGACAGTCAGTCAGCATAACAAGAGTCTTTTTAATAATAATTCCAGTCTACTCACACAACAAGCTCAAATACTTCCCCTTTACAAAGGTCAAACAACCCAACAATCACATTACATAGTGTCCTTTTATCCTGTTTAGGGCCGAGACGCAGTACGTAGTGTTTTAACAGGAATACTGTATAGTAAGAAAAATAATACCAGAATTAAAGGATTTAATACGCCGAATATTTTAATAATTATTCGTCTTCTACTCGTATAATGAATCTCCAAAATAAAAAAATATATATATAGCTAAATCGAATGTTTACGATAATCCTATTACGTTATTGAGTTGGCAACGGAAACGTCGTGGGTAAACTATTTTATCACCTGAATAGTGATTATAAATGAATTTACCAACAACCAGTAGCGTTCTCCAATAGTGTCGAGTGCTGGAGAGATCTGATTAGCCAAGTAGGTTCCCACACCGAACGTCGTCTGTGGGTTTGGGTCACTCAGTGATGGAGATAGCTTTTAAGTCAAACGCCTTGTACTAGCGTCTAAGAGAGGGAGATGACTTCGTGATGGAGAAGCCCGGTCGGCAAGACGCCGAGTCGATCAAATGCATGGATCCCGTGTTTTGTTGTCTTACATGGAAATTAGTGTTCCACCAGCTAGGCCTGGACTTAATTTTCCTTCAATCTTACATCTAAAACGCTATAAATAATGTACAACTGTCAACTAACTGCTGATGGGGCTGCTGTCGGACTCGGAGCTGAACACCGGATGGTCCCCGGGCTGCAGCTTCAGCTCTGCAGCAACGTGCAGATGCAGCGGCGACTCTCCGTGCAGCACGTAGCACACCAGCAGCAGGAAACCCTGCCCAACACAAACACTGACATTCAGACACTAGGAGCTGAACACCGGAAGGTCCCCGGGCTGCAGCTTCAGCTCTGCAGCAACGTGCAGATGCAGCGGCGACTCTCCGTGCAGCACGTAGCACACCAGCAGCAGGAAACCCTGCCCAACACAAACACTGACATTCAGACACTAGGAGTTGAACACCGGATGGTCCCCGGGCTGCAGATTCAGCTCTCCAGCAACGTGCAGATGCAGCGGCGACTCTCTGTGCAGCACGTAGCACACCAGCAGCAGGAAACCCTACCCAACACAAATACTGACATTCAGACACTAGGAGCTGAACACCGGAAAGTCCCCGGGCTGCAGCTTCAGCTCTGCAGCAACGTGCAGATGCAGCGGCGACTCTCCATGCAGCACGTAGCACAGCAGCAGCAGGAAACCCTGCCCAACACAAACACTGACATTCAGACACTAGGAGCTGAACACCGGAAAGTCCCCGGGCTGCAGCTTCAGCTCTGCAGCAACGTGCAGATGCAGCGGCGACTCTCCGTGCAGCACGTAGCACACCAGCAGCAGGAAACCCTGCCCAATACAAACACTGACATTCAGACACTAGGAGCTGAACACCGGAAGGTCCCCGGGCTGCAGCTTCAGCTCTGCAGCAACGTGCAGATGCAGCGGCGACTCTCCGTGCAGCACGTAGCACACCAGCAGCAGGAAACCCTGCCCAACACAAACACTGACATTCAGACACTAGGAGCTGAATACCGGAAGGTCCCCGGGCTGCAGCTTCAGCTCTGCAGCAACGTGCAGATGCAGCGGCGACTCTCCGTGCAGCACGTAGCACACCAGCAGCAGGAAACCCTGCCCAACACAAACACTGACATTCAGACACTAGGAACTGAACACCGGATGGTCCCCGGGCTGCAGCTTCAGCTCTGTAGTAACGTGCAGATGCAGTGGCGACTCTCCGTGCAGCACGTAGCACACCAGCAGCAGGAAACCCTGCCCAACACAAACACTGACATTCAGACACTAGGAACTGAACACCGGATGGTCCCCGGGCTGCAGCTTCAGCTCTGCAGTAACGTGCAGATGCAGTGGCGACTCTCCGTGCAGCACGTAGCACACCAGCAGCAGGAAACCCTGCCCAACACAAACACCGACATTCAGACACTAGGAACTGAACACCGGAAGGTCCCCGGGCTGCAGCTTCAGCTCTGCAGTAACGTGCAGATGCAGCGGCGACTCTCCGTGCAGCACGTAGCACACCAGCAGCAGGAAACCCTGCCCAACACAAACACCGACATTCAGACACTAGGAACTGAACACCGGATGGTTCCGGGCTGCAGCTTCAGCTCTGCAGTAACGTGCAGATGCAGCGGCGACTCTCCATGCAGCACGTAGCACACCATCAGCAGGAAACCCTGCCCAACACAAACACCGACATTCAGACACTAGGAACTGAACACCGGAAGGTCCCCGGGCTGCAGCTTCAGCTCTGCAGCAACGTGCAGATGCAGCGGCGACTCTCCGTGCAGCACGTAGCACACCAGCAGCAGGAAACCCTGCCCAACACAAACACTGGCATTCTTTCATTCGAACAGATATTATTGATTTATCAAAAAAGTGAGAACAAGGCCAAATAATGGTTCATAGTTATATTGTGAACTGTGTCTGTGCCATCGTGGGATGACTATTGCTAAGAAACTTCTATAATTACCTTTAAAATGGAGAGTACCCGATATCTTTAGATCTTACAAAGTTATTTTCCTGTAATAATAGGATATTTCAAAGCTTGTTAAAAAAATATGGTACAAAGTACCACCAACAAAGTACCAAAAAAGTATGATTTGTTGAAATTCATAAGCACTCAATATTTTTCCATGTTAAATGTATGTTATTTTGAACAAAACGACACATGTTCAAGTTCCTATTTACATTTAAATGTATAGTTCGCATTCTGTATTCAAAAACCAGTTTCATGAAGCAATGATCAAACAACTTAATTTTATTGTTTAGTGTTTGATATAAAACTGGATTAACATTATAAACGTATTGTTTAGGTATTGTTGAACAAATCACACACACTTCTCGAGCACAACGTATCTAATGTATTCATTTAATGACGCAGTGATTTATTTGATAATATTATTTGATTTTATACAACTATATTACTATAATGTAATGTTATTTGTATTAAGAATCAGATGACATACATATCACAGATACTGTGTGCGCAATATATCTCCGGCTATCGCTACTGCGCTGCTCACCGTCTCATATATCTCCAAACCCGACGTGAGGTTTACCAAGCAGCAGGGCTGAAAATGAGTTTTTCAGAAAAGCTAAACATCTCCCCCCTCTCCATACAACCAGCTAACTCAGCCCCATGTATATTAAAACCACATTGGCCCAAGTAACTCGTCCCAGATTCCTCAGAGAGGGGCCTAGGTTATGTCTCTGTCATATAGCAACATTCCGTCCCAAAGTCTGACGCCTGATTTTTTACAGGTCCTCACTAACTATTTAGGATCGAGGAACTCTAGCTTCTTACTTGTTACGTAAGCTAAGAGTAAAGTTTAAAAGTCCAGACTCAACCGATCATCCAGCCTTTGTAAGCATTTCTCTTAAGGCAATGTACCTTCTTTACAGGTTTATTTAATACTAGCAGTTAAACCCGCGGCTTCGCTCGCTGAAAGGATAGCAAATGTTTGGTTATTTGTTATGTGCAATTTTTTCAAATTTCCAAATCGTCATTTCGGGAATAAATACTCCGTTACTGGAACAGAATGTTACTGGAACAGTTAGATGGAACATTTATGTTGCAAAAATGTTATTGGACCGAAGTGTTCCTTGACCGACATGTTGCGCAAACGTTCAAATATTTGATAATTGTATATTTTTAATAATATGTTAGCTTTAGTGGATCAACAAACATACTTTTTTATACCCTAGATGGAGCTCCATTTCTACTTTAACTTGTCACACCCTAAATCACGGCTAAGTTAAGATCAATATAACACGATTCCTAATTTTATTAGGCTGGTTAAAAATAAACCAATAAATAAATGGAATTTTGTCTTACCAATAAGGCACAAGATAGACTGAACAAGTACTGAGTCTTGAGAGAAGGGCAGTTGACGTAGATGACGCTGGAGGCCGCCATCGCCGCCGTGGCGCTGAACAGCACACTCGCCCGACTCAGCAACCCCAACCTACACACCAACACAGATAACAAGTACTGAGTCTAGAGAGATTGGTAGTTGACATAGACGACGCTGGAGGCCGCCATCGCCGCCGTGGCGCTGAACAGCACACTCGCCCGACTCAGCAACCCCAACCTACACACCAACACAGATAACAAGTACTGAGTCTAGAGAGATTGGTAGTTGATGTAGACGACGCTAGAGGCCGTCACGCCGCCGTGGCGCTGAACAGCACACTCGCCCGACTCAGCAGCCCCAGCCTACACACCAACACAGATAACAAGTACTGAGTCTAGAGAGATTGGTAGTTGATGTAGACGACGCTAGAGGCCGCCATCGCCGCCGTGGCGCTGAACAGCACACTTGCCCGACTCAGCAGCCCCAGCCTACACACCAACACAGATAACAAGTACTGAGTCTAGAGAGATTGGTAGTTGACGTAGACGACACTAGAGGCCGCCATCGCCGCCGTGGCGCTGAACAGCACACTTGCCCGACTCAGCAGCCCCAGCCTACACACCAACACAGATAACAAGTACTGAGTCTAGAGAGATTGGTAGTTGACATAGACGAGGCTAGAGACCGCCATCGCCGCCATGGCGCTGAATAGCACACTGGCCCGACCAGCAGCCCCAGCCTACACACCAACACGGATAACTAGTACTGAGTCTAGAGAGATTGGTAGTTGATGTAGACGACGCTAGAGGCCGCCACGCCGCCGTGGCGCTGAACAGCACACTCGCCCGACTCAGCAGCCCCAGCCTACACACCAACACAGATAACAAGTACTGAGTCTAGAGAGATTGGTAGTTGATGTAGATGACGCTAGAGGCCGCCACGCCGCCGTGGCGCTGAACAGCACACTCGCCCGACTCAGCAGCCCCAGCCTACACACCAACACAGATAACAAGTACTGAGTCTAGAGAGATTGGTAGTTGACATAGACGAGGCTAGAGACCGCCATCGCCGCCGTGGCGCTGAATAGCACACTGGCCCGACCAGCAGCCCCAGCCTACACACCAACACAGATAACAAGTACTGAGTCTAGAGAGATTGGCAGTTGATGAAGACGACGCTAGAGGCCGCCACGCCGCCGTGGCGCTGAACAGCACACTCGCCCGACTCAGCAGCCCCAGCCTACACACCAACACAGATAACAAGTACTGAGTCTAGAGAGATTGGTAGTTGATGTAGATGACGCTAGAGGCCGCCATCGCCGCCGTGGCGCTGAACAGCACACTCGCCCGACTCAGCAGCCCCAGCCTACACACCAACACAGATAACAAGTACTGAGTCTAGAGAGATTGGTAGTTGACGTAGACGACACTAGAGGCCGCCATCGCCGCCGTGGCGCTGAACAGCACACTTGCCCGACTCAGCAGCCCCAGCCTACACACCAACACAGATAACAAGTACTGAGTCTAGAGAGATTGGTAGTTGACATAGACGAGGCTAGAGACCGCCATCGCCGCCGTGGCGCTGAATAGCACACTGGCCCGACCAGCAGCCCCAGCCTACACACCAACACAGATAACTAGTACTGAGTCTAGAGAGATTGGTAGTTGATGTAGACGACGCTAGAGGCCGCCATCGCCGCCGTGGCGCTGAATAGCACACTGACCCGACTCAGCAGCCCCAGCCTACACACCAACACAGATAACAAGTACTGAGTCTAGAGAGATTGGCAGTTGATGAAGACGACGCTAGAGGCCGCCACGCCGCCGTGGCGCTGAACAGCACACTCGCCCGACTCAGCAGCCCCAGCCTACACACCAACACAGATAACAAGTACTGAGTCTAGAGAAATTGGTAGTTGATGTAGACGACGCTAGAGGCCGCCAGCGCCGCCGTGGCGCTGAACAGCACACTTGCCCGACTCAGCAGCCCCAGCCTACACACCAACACAGATAACAAGTACTGAGTCTAGAGAGATTGGTAGTTGACATAGACGAGGCTAGAGACCGCCATCGCCGCCGTGGCGCTGAATAGCACACTGGCCCGACCAGCAGCCCCAGCCTACACACCAACACAGATAACTAGTACTGAGTCTAGAGAGATTGGTAGTTGATGTAGACGACGCTAGAGGCCGCCATCGCCGCCGTGGCGCTGAACAGCACACTCGCCCGACTCAGCAGCCCCAGCCTACACACCAACACAGATAACAAGTACTGAGTCTAGAGAGATTGGTAGTTGATGTAGACGACGCTAGAGGCCGTCACGCCGCCGTGGCGCTGAACAGCACACTCGCCCGACTCAGCAGCCCCAGCCTACACACCAACACAGATAACAAGTACTGAGTCTAGAGAGATTGGTAGTTGATGTAGACGACGCTAGAGGCCGCCATCGCCGCCGTGGCGCTGAATAGCACACTCGCCCGACTCAGCAGCCCCAACCTACACACCAACACAGATAACAAGTACTGAGTCTAGAGAGATTGGTAGTTGACGTAGACGACGCTAGAGGCCGCCACGCCGCCGTGGCGCTGAACAGCACACTTGCCCGACTCAGCAGCCCCAGCCTACACACCAACACAGATAACAAGTACTGAGTCTAGAGAGATTGGTAGTTGACATAGACGAGGCTAGAGACCGCCATCGCCGCCGTGGCGCTGAATAGCACACTGGCCCGACCAGCAGCCCCAGCCTACACACCAACACAGATAACTAGTACTGAGTCTAGAGAGATTGGTAGTTGATGTAGACGACGCTAGAGGCCGCCATCGCCGCCGTGGCGCTGAATAGCACACTGGCCCGACCAGCAGCCCCAGCCTACACACCAACACAGATAACAAGTACTGAGTCTAGAGAGATTGGCAGTTGATGAAGACGACGCTAGAGGCCGCCATCGCCGCCGTGGCGCTGAACAGCACACTCGCCCGACTCAGCAGCCCCAGCCTACACACCAACACAGATAACAAGTACTGAGTCTAGAGAGATTGGTAGTTGATGTAGATGACGCTAGAGGCCGCCATCGCCGCCGTGGCGCTGAACAGCACACTCGCCCGACTCAGCAGCCCCAGCCTACACACCAACACAGATAACAAGTACTGAGTCTAGAGAGATTGGTAGTTGACGTAGACGACACTAGAGGCCGCCATCGCCGCCGTGGCGCTGAACAGCACACTCGCCCGACTCAGCAGCCCCAGCCTACACACCAACACAGATAACAAGTACTGAGTCTAGAGAGATTGGTAGTTGATGTAGATGACGCTAGAGGCCGCCATCGCCGCCGTGGCGCTGAACAGCACACTCGCCCGACTCAGCAGCCCCAGCCTACACACCAACACAGATAACAAGTACTGAGTCTAGAGAGATTGGTAGTTGACGTAGACGACACTAGAGGCCGCCATCGCCGCCGTGGCGCTGAACAGCACACTTGCCCGACTCAGCAGCCCCAGCCTACACACCAACACAGATAACAAGTACTGAGTCTAGAGAGATTGGTAGTTGACATAGACGAGGCTAGAGACCGCCATCGCCGCCGTGGCGCTGAATAGCACACTGGCCCGACCAGCAGCCCCAGCCTACACACCAACACAGATAACTAGTACTGAGTCTAGAGAGATTGGTAGTTGATGTAGACGACGCTAGAGGCCGCCATCGCCGCCGTGGCGCTGAATAGCACACTGGCCCGACCAGCAGCCCCAGCCTACACACCAACACAGATAACTAGTACTGAGTCTAGAGAGATTGGTAGTTGATGTAGACGACGCTAGAGGCCGCCATCGCCGCCGTGGCGCTGAATAGCACACTGACCCGACTCAGCAGCCCCAGCCTACACACCAACACAGATAACAAGTACTGAGTCTAGAGAGATTGGCAGTTGATGAAGACGACGCTAGAGGCCGCCACGCCGCCGTGGCGCTGAACAGCACACTCGCCCGACTCAGCAGCCCCAGCCTACACACCAACACAGATAACAAGTACTGAGTCTAGAGAGATTGGTAGTTGATGTAGACGACGCTAGAGGCCGCCATCGCCGCCGTGGCGCTGAACAGCACACTCGCCCGACTCAGCAGCCCCAGCCTACACACCAACACAGATAACAAGTACTGAGTCTAGAGAAATTGGTAGTTGATGTAGACGACGCTAGAGGCCGCCAGCGCCGCCGTGGCGCTGAACAGCACACTTGCCCGACTCAGCAGCCCCAGCCTACACACCAACACAGATAACAAGTACTGAGTCTAGAGAGATTGGTAGTTGACATAGACGAGGCTAGAGACCGCCATCGCCGCCGTGGCGCTGAATAGCACACTGGCCCGACCAGCAGCCCCAGCCTACACACCAACACAGATAACTAGTACTGAGTCTAGAGAGATTGGTAGTTGATGTAGACGACGCTAGAGGCCGCCATCGCCGCCGTGGCGCTGAACAGCACACTCGCCCGACTCAGCAGCCCCAGCCTACACACCAACACAGATAACAAGTACTGAGTCTAGAGAGATTGGTAGTTGATGTAGATGACGCTAGAGGCCGCCATCGCCGCCGTGGCGCTGAACAGCACACTGGCCCGACCAGCAGCCCCAGCCTACACACCAACACAGATAACAAGTACTGAGTCTAGAGAGATTGGTAGTTGATGTAGACGACGCTAGAGGCCGCCATCGCCGCCGTGGCGCTGAATAGCACACTGGCCCGACTCAGCAGCCCCAGCCTACACACCAACACAGATAACAAGTACTGAGTCTAGAGAGATTGGCAGTTGATGAAGACGACGCTAGAGGCCGCCATCGCCGCCGTGGCGCTGAATAGCACACTCGCCCGACTCAGCAGCCCCAACCTACACACCAACACAGATAACAAGTACTGAGTCTAGAGAGATTGGTAGTTGATGTAGACGACGCTAAAGGCCGCCACGCCGCCGTGGCGCTGAACAGCACACTCGCCCGACTCAGCAGCCCCAGCCTACACACCAACACAGATAACAAGTACTGAGTCTAGAGAGATTGGTAGTTGATGTAGACGACGCTAGAGGCCGCCAGCGCCGCCGTGGCGCTGAACAGCACACTCACCAGACTCAGCAGCCCCAACCTACACACCAACACAGATAACAAGTACTGAGTCTAGAGAGATTGGTAGTTGATGTTGACGAAGGTAGAGGCCGCCATCGCCGCCGTGGCGCTGAACAGCACACTTGCCCGACTCAGCAGCCCCAACCTACACACCAACACAGATAACAAGTACTGAGTCTAGAGAGATTGGTAGTTGATGTTGACGAAGCTAGAGGCCGCCATCGCCGCCGTGGCGCTGAACAGCACACCTGCCCGACTCAGCAGCCCCAACCTACACGGTCTACACAATAAGGGAAGGTCAGGGTAGGCAATTCTCGCGGAAACAGCATGTAAGAACCGCTTACCTACTCTGCGCTGCGGTACCTACCTACCTCTGTTATATGCTCTTAAACGTAAATTAACCACAATTAATTATTATAGTTAAAACCCAACCCAATCATCAAATGATCTGCACAAAAGTTAATCATAGTAATTGTTATTGACAACACTTGTATAAACTCTACTAAACCCGTTTAACTGAATAAGCTCATGAATTTAAAATAATAACTTTGCGAAGAGCAAGTATTGAATGGTTTGGCTTCAAGTTGAGGAATATGCTTTCTCAACTAACTTCAGCCTGTTTTTTGGCAAACTAATTACTACTTTAATACATAAAAGATACATTAGATACATTAGCTGAAACGGCGACCTACCCAGGTAGGTATTTTAAGCCAAGTATGAATGACAAATGAGTGAAGGATGATTTTGGCGCGATCTTGTAGTCTTGTTACTGACTAAAGCCGACATATTCCTTAGACAGGACTGTTAATTAATAGCCCAATAGCCCATGGCAACTAAGGGACCTACATTTTAACGTGGGATCTGAACCACGATTTCGCCTCGGTTAACAATTTACGAACCGGTCTAATTATGAGGATGGTCCCATGAACGAGTACTCAATAGTGCTAATATCTGATAAACATGAATAGAACTAACAGTTTTAACTAATAATAAGTAGGTTTTACCTAAAGGTAAGACTGATATCAATTGTCATCACCTCATAACCTGAGGTTTGCCGGTTCGAATCCTGATCAGGATCGAAATTAGCTCCAGTTGCCAGGCCTATGAGTTTATAAAAGGTCACCGTTGGATAGTCTCGTGACCCGAGTTTGGTCCGTTCCGAACAAAACGTCGATAAATGCCACTGGCATAGAAACATACACACACACACACACGCACACACACACACACACACACACACACACACACACACACACACACACACAAACCACTCAAACAAATCTTCAATAATAAAAAAAGAAAGTATACCAAATAACTTTTGTATTACCTATTAATAAAAAGAATAATAATTATTTTGGCTAAGACTTAATGGTACATAACGAATTGAATTTGCTTTACCGGTTATAGATTGGATCATTTTGAAATTGTCATTTAAACTGCCTCAATACAACCTGTAATTACTTTAGAAAACAGAAATTTTTCCTCTTCATGCCACCTTATCTATACTGACTAAACGATTAATAAATAATTTGATGATAATTTATGCTCCAAGATATTCGGAATGTTAATTTCTGCACTATATTTTATAACAATATTTCTATGTATTTCCTTCCAACAACATATATATATTGGTACAACATATGTATATTGGTTTCCAATATTGCTATGTATTGGCATTACCTTCTTTGAACTGCCTTCTTTGTCTCCATACTTTTCAACGCCACCAATGATTTCAGTCTTCTATTGACGTGGAAAAGTATAAAAATGAAGAGAATAATAAGAAGAAGTACAGTGAACACGCAAGAGTAAAATATCACGGATCCACGAATCAGCCACCACGAAGTCTCTCGTCTGTTCATCGATATCTGTGAGATATGATTGCAGAGGACAACGAGCAGGGGGACTCCTGCAACATACAACATCAAAAGATACTTCAGGTTTTCTAATGTACAGTTAATGAATAGCGTGCTCAAATTATAACTAAAATGACGGTTTTATATGACAGCTTAATCTGACATTAGTGTTAAAAAAACAGGGAACCTACATGTAATAAAAAAGTGCGTTATTTTACTGAAATGACTATTTGTATTCGGAATCTAGAATTCAAATTGAAAGAACTAAAATAAAAAGAAATTGAGTTAAACTCACTTATCAGAATTAATTAAGAGCTGCTATTAATGTAGACTAGAGATCGCCAGTGGTCGAAAATTCGACCAATTTTCAAATCGAGAAATAGGGATAACTTATTATGAAAATGATAAATATGCAGACACTAATGGGTAATTTATAAATACGTTTCTTTTGGGGCACATTTTCCATGTAAACACACAATATAACCAAATGGGAACCGAAAGCAAAAGAGAAAGAGTAATTAATTCTTGGACTCCTTTTTTATCTTACCTCTAGCCTATATTTATGGCATAGTATATTCTGGATTAGTAATTATTATTTTAATAAGACTCCACGTTTTTTTAAGACTGAACCGAGTATTGCTTCAGATAAAAGTAAAAATTCAGTCATCCAATAAGTTTATCCCGCACCCCTACTACAATTCTCTCTTTTTCTCCCTCCTTTCATTCCTAAAATTTCCTTACTATCTACTTCCCTTCCTTTCTACCTTCTCCCCTCTTCCCTCCTATTCACTTTCATTTCCTTCTTACCACCTCCCCTCTCTCCTTTCCTACCCTTCTGACTCTTCTCTCCTCCCCTCTCTTCCTATTATCACCATCACTAAAATTTGATATTTTATCCATTCTCCAGCAATAAAAATCACAATTTGAATGTAATGTCCAGTAGTACTCCAGTTGCAAGTCATGCAGTTACTACTCTGGAGACTCAATGCACTTTTTTATTCCCTTTTTATCAGCAAATTTTAACCTCTTCATCATATATAAGCGAGAATTTTTTATTTGAATGTGACATTTTCAACCTTTTCCAAATAGTCCTGATTTTCATAAAATACTGTAACATTGAAAACACAAAAAAATAAAAACTATAAAATAATTCGTTAATTTGTTGCTTGCATACTTAAATAGTAATAGTAAGAATTTACCTTTTGTTTTTATTGTTTTGGTTTTATATTTCATCAAATGACAGAAAAAACAACGTATATTTTTACCCACTTTTTGCACTGATATGTCATAGTCATAGTCATAGTCACTTTATTGAGCATTTAGACAAGTACATGAATATGCCAAGTCAATACAAATACAAATAAATACATAAAATAACGGTTCTTCTATGACAAAAAATGTACGTATTACATAAGGGTCTTATCACACATGAAATTGTTTACACTATAGTAAGCCTTGCCAACTAGTAGCTTTTTCAAGTCTCTCCTAAATTTAATAGGGTTTGATTCGTTTTTCAGGAGGTCAGGCAGGTTATTGAACATTTTAATGGCAGAAAAATATAGGTGGTTTTCAAAGAATGATGTTGTATGTCGGGGGATATTTAAAACGCCCTTTGGTTTGCTCCTTGAGTTGTAAGAATGTACTGGTATAGAGTCATTACAGATAGAGAAGTTCTGTCGGAGAAAAGAAAGTGTTTCCAGGATATAAATTGAGGGGAATGTTAATAACTTGTTGGCCTTGAATAAATCTTTGCATGAATCGAGTTTTGGGACTTTAAATATAACCCTAACAGCCTTTTTTTGCAATCGAAATACCGCCTTTGATCGAGTCGTTTCTGACCCCCATATTGCAACAGCATATGTCATGTATGGATGGATGATTCCATAGTAAGCTGTAAGAAGCAGGAAGGGAGAATCAAAATCTCTAAGTCTTCTGAGAATAAAAATTCCTTGGCTTAACTTTCTGCAGACAAGATGAATATGTGATTCAAAGGTTAACTTTGAGTCAACCATCACTCCAAGAAAGCGAGAATCGGTTTCGGACTCAACCAACTCATTGCCCAGACCAATACTAAGTGGGACGTCATTTGGATGGTCTCTAATACTAAAATCTAGGAGAGCAGTCTTCGAAATATTAGCTGACAAAGCATTTCGATCAAGCCAATCAAGCAAGAGATTACCTTTTAGAAATGATTCCATTTCCAAACCCTCTCTCAGTGGGTGGGAAAATGTGATGCAGATGTCATCGGCATACATACACAGATTAGAGTTCACCAAATCTTGTCCGAGGTCGTTAGCGAAAAGCAGGAATAAAACTGGTCCCAAAATTGAACCCTGTGGTACGCCTTGAAATGAAATTCCCTTATCAAAAAAATGTTGTTGATAACAGCTGTTATCATCGATTGATGACACCTTGACAAGACTTAATCTACCAGTAAGATATGACTGGAACCATTCGTGAGCTACACCTCTGATTCCCATCCTGTACATTTTGTCAAGCAACAACCTATGGTCAACGAGATCAAAAGCACTACTAAGATCAAAAAAGAGAGCAGAGGAATGATTTCCTGTGTCTAATGCTTGCACGACGTGCTGGATTACTGTAAACATTGCATTTACAGTGGATTTTCCCTTAGTGAACCCATACTGATGAGCGAACAAATGTGATTCTACATTTAATCTTTACTCTACGAAAAATAGGATATGATAACAGCTACATATAATGGTAACTTTGTTTACATTTGGTTGTTATTATATCACTAAAACAGCAACCCATAAGGCCGATGTTATTTTTTTTGAAATTTTAAATTCAATTTTCCACACGTCTAAAAGACTAATATAAATAACAATAGGATTCTGCACATCTACAGGAAAATACAATTATATTGGTGTGCTTAGATTTTCGCTACGATGCGCAATGGCTGAGAAAAAAGGAAGAAAAAACTTATGGAAAAATGCTTGTTTATTAATATAAAGATGAGGAAATATAAACAAACAATATGAATACTCATAGGTAACATCGAAATACCTTTTTCGCAGAAAATGTTCAAATTTTAATGGCCTGGTCTCTGCAATGTGTACAGAGTTTCATTTTCACCATTTAGAAAAGATTTGCTTTGTATGAGTTTTAAAATAACTGCAAAAGTAATATATGAATCCGATTTATTCGAATAAAAGAAATCCCTCGCTGAAAAACAGCAGGCAAACATCAAAGTAAATAACAGTCAGCCAAGCCGGATGGACGATGAGCGATTACGTGCACGCTGCAACATTCTGATGATATTTGTTGGTATTTGACTTTGTCAAGAAAACTTAACTTGTTTTTGTTACTCTACCCCACATTTATTTATAAAACTGTAACGTATACTCTTTAAAGGCTTACAGACTTATAATTGATCAGTAGCTTTCCCCTTAATATTGGATAATAAGACAAAAGTGATAGGCCTACTTTTTACTTGTGCGATTATAGAAATGAGCAAGCAATAAACACCAATTGTGAAGATCAAATTGTAGGTGGTGACGGACATTTTATGTTTACTTTGAAAACTTAATGAAAAATCGTGATGGAAGGATTACTTTGAAATTGAACAATATTGGATGCATAAATACTTCTGGTAACTGTTATGGTGATTGAAGTTACAACAAAATAACTATAATAATTATAATCATGGCAGGTAAAACACGCAATGGTTTCAAAGGTATTCATTTAACTCGAAGGTTGTAATCCTGAAAACGAGATACGATTCTGGACCCACTTTGATTCTAGATACAGTTTGGTTGTAATTATCTATATTATTAATACGTTGGGTATTTATTCGTGGTAAATATTTCAAGTGGTCTCTAGCAGAAATTTATTCTACTCTGTTGCTTGACTTCATTAAAATCCATCAAACAAGTGCGAGAGCTGCATCCCAGTTGGTAAAGTAATTACATTTCTTAAACATAATAAAATGCTATGTAAGGATGGCGGTTTGAAAATATAATGAACTTACCAGACATGATAAACATAATTGTTTGCTTCAAGTGCTTGACGTTTGGAACGTACACTATCTCGGTGTAGACGAGAAGAACTTTGCTGAGGTGGCCGGACAAGCTGATAAGGATGATTGCCTGCAGGGATGTAGACACTGATGGATACAAATCCTAAGACAGAGACAATGTATAAAGAAATATGAAATAAGTGAGCCTAATGTGTATGCTGAATTGAAAAGGGATATTTCGCTTACGCTTTGCGTGATCAACAGGGCTTTTAAAGAGGTTTTCAATTTTAAGTTACCTGAAGATATTAAAGTCTTTTTGACTTGATTAAAAACCTTTATAATTAGAGAGTTTAGAATATGAAGTAATGCAAGTAAAAACGGTTAAGAATCCTAAAGTCATTCATTTAAGTGTAAGCGGTTATGACACTGCAAACACGTTACAATGAAATGTATTTGGAAGGTTACTTACGACAAAAGTATATACCGTGGGGTTGGCAATGTTTATTTTAAAGATTTGAAAATTAGTTATAGACGTAAAAATATGCTTTATGCATGCTTTAAATAATTATGCAACTGACTCATATGACTTTAAATATACAACCAAGTAAGTACAAGAAAAGGTTTTTGCAATACGGGTAGTAAGAAGAGTTTGGCCTCATAGAAGACAAATCTAACACTTGCTTGGGTGATAAATTATCATCCACATAGACTGTTGATCTTTACGTGGCGATTCAGTTCAAGAATGAACTGTGAATGAATAAACGTTGTGATAGCGCTTGGACTTGAACTCATGATATCTCTATTGAGCCTCCAAATTCTGGTGCAATACCGACTATGCTAACGACTCATTCAAATCGGTATTAAGAGAAAATTGCAAGCATTCTCAACGTTGGAGGTAGACACTTAAGAAACCAAAATCAATAAGTCAGAGCTTATCATGTTTAAAAGACTAACTATCAGTCTTAAACAAATTATAAGTTCCTTAAAAAATATTTCAAAGAGTTAGAGGACACAATGCGAAGGCCAAGATTACCCTGCATGATTAATACCTTCAAAAGTAAAGTGTAAAACATAAGCACCATGACTGAGGTGTATGTTTTATCTGAGGAAAATATGAATATTTTGGCAAGGGCTGAATTTGTGTTACAGTCTTCTGTTAAATTTGTAAGATTTCTTAACCCTAGATCCGCCTTTCTGATTTATGCTAAAATTGGATGGCGCCCTGGCTATTTCGGCTATTTTGTAAAGGTTTTTTCAACAATTCGCATTGCCTAAACCATAAGAGATAACCCTATCATATGCATACTCTTTTTGTTCACAAAAGAACAGAGAATTGTAATAAAATAAAATAACTAAAATGTGGTGGGGTAGATTTTTTGCAAAATGTGGAAAACCAAAATTTTATTCAAATTTGTTACATAAATTTCAAAAGTAGAGTCCTAGAATTTTTACACTAATTTTTCTACAGACATTCTACGATATACAGAGTGTAGGCTATTTATTTCCCTATGTAGAAATGTGATTGTTCTATTCCAAAAAACATTTTTCGGCGAATTACGGGGAAAAATATGGAAAACGGGGAAAATCGACAAAATAGCGCTGTACATTTGAAAGATAAATATAAAATCAGAAGTTCACAATTCATGTACCAATACTATTATATTACTAAAGGTAACAATATATTTATTGGAAATAATGCCATATTGTACAAAACAGTAACTGTTTTCAAGACTTTATATGACTTGAAAAACAAATTTTAGTTTTGACAAAAGGAAAAATTTGTTATTCAAAACTAGGCCTAATTTTTGTACTTTACTATAATATGATAAATGATAGATGTATTTGTAGGAAATACATTTATGAACAAGAAAATATATATATGTATAGAGAAGATACATAAATAATAATAGCTTTGCTCATAGTAATATGGATAAGTGTTACTATTTCCATTCCTAGGCTTAGGCCTATTCAACACTCAACATTTCCAAACACACGTTTGGATCATAAATAATAACATTTACCCATAGTAATATGAATAACTATTACTATTTACAAACACACTACATGACAATACACTTGTTTAGTACTAAAACAATAATATCCAACGATAAAATACGAAATATAACACCTACAAATAACGATCTAGCATTCTTGCACAATAAGATTAGAAGGCATCAACAAAAATGAACCGCGAAAATGCGTCTTTTTCTACGCCAGACAGTTACATGGAATGCGTCACAGACAGTACCTCAGCGCTACATAAAGGAAGAACTTTTTCTTGGCTTCAAATAGGTATATTATATGTATCGCTAAAAACATCTGAGTTATATTAATTCTGGATGATTAGAAACCGCCGTATAAACGGCGGTTTGGGCGAAATGGCCGAATGAAAAAACAGCTGATTTAAAAAAATAATTATCAGTCTTCCTGAAGTCATGACAAAGTTCTTTTTATGGAAATAAAGAATAACTATTCTTTCTATTGATCTTTCTACTCTTTCCACTGGAACCAACCACTTCCTTTTTTGTCCAAAATACAGACATCGGGATTTTTGGGAAAATCACGTGTTTTACGAGCTTTCGCCGATCGCGTGTCAAAAATGTTTCGCGCGCTAAATTTCGTTCAAATTATAATAGCATTTATATTGATCTGTTACTGCTACGAGGTTCGTATATATATGAAAATGAAAGTTTATAATCTCTTCTTTAGAATGGTATCGATATTATTACGTTTGTAGATCATTTTCAATTCGTTAAAAGCAATTGAAGCTAAAAGTGACCAAACCGTCGGATAACTGGCGGAAGGCGCTGGGCGCCCACATGCAACCGCCGGATAGCCGGCGGAAGGCGGATCTAGGGTTTTAAAGGATGTAATTACAAACAAAATATTATTGAATATCTGTGTCAAGCATTATAACACATAAAAACCGCTACTGTTTGGCGCCTTTCTCCCAATTAATGTGGTGAATGAGAAGATAGAATGAACGTAAATAATGTGCTCAGACAGTAAAAGCGGTGGTGTAACCGAAGGGCCGGCAGGGCACGCAATGCGGGGGGGGGGGGGGTGGGCGCGGGAGCCGGGGGGCCCCGGGAGCCGGGGGAGGGGGGGGGCGAACGGGAACCGGTAAGCGGGAAACTGCGAGCTGGAAATGGCGAGCAGGAACCGGCGAGTAGGCCTGCTAGACGGGTTGGGGACGAAAAATTTGAGGTTATTAGTATAGAATTTTATGAATAATTTAATAAGTGTATTTAATTATTAATAACATTATGTTTGTTGTTATTTTTCAATTTTCTTAGGCCTATTCAATGATAACTCATTAAGGTAACAAACTGAACGTTTTAATTTGGGTTGTTAATTACTATGCCATCTTATACTGCTTGTGTCTGAAACCAAATAACATTTTGAAACAAGTTACCTGGAGTCATGAGCGTTGACTGGGGCTTTGAATATTGCCATGTTAGCGGCGCTGTTGGCAACGCTATTGATATTAATTATGACAAAGGAAATAAAATAACTAAAACAGTGTGATTTGATTAGGCAAAGAGTAAGTTGTCGATAGGGTTATAAAACTCCATCCGAAACTTAATAAAAATTACGGTCGGTTTTGTTGTTATTAGAGAGCTGATCACGGCCGCGATGCTACCTGGTAGTTGCTGTCGGCTGGCGGTTTTAAGGCCGCCGAAAGCCAAGCCGGGCCCCAAGTCTATACATCGTGGGTTCCCTAGGCCTCGGCACCGGGGGCCTTGGGAGAAGTACCTCAAGCAGAAGGGGGTCCGGGGGTCTCCTCCGAAGAATTTCAAAATTAGATATGAATTCGCGCTTTAGGCAGAATTACCGTGGTCTAGAGGCAAAAGCTATTCAAAGTAACTCCACATATTCGTATTATTTGAGAGACAAATTTTCAAAATTTTTTGAATCAGTAGAAATTTGGACTAAACCTATGAGTAAGTTTCTTACTTGTCATTTGCACAACAAAATAAGTTAATTATCTATCTTTCGCAAAGCTGCTTGTGACATTTAATCGGTATACTCGCACGACTTTTTCACCGTTATTCATGTCTTTGGCAAATCCTGCCCGCTATTGGTAAATGTGTGGGATTGTCTTTGTTGGCCTTTCACAAGATTCACCAACTCACAATATTTCTGCAATTTTCTGCGATCGGTAGGCCTAAATACGAGCAACTGTTTTCTCCAGCCTTTCGTGTAATTAGATACGTTGTACCCTCTCATTCACCCTAGCGATCGGAAAACACAGTTGATTTGTAGCCGTTAACAAACAATACCAAATAATTAATTAAACTCATGTGCATTTAACTTTGCCATCACGCCCAAGCTGAATAGAAAAAAAAAACTTTTGTTATATTCATCTTGCACCACACCGATTGAGATTTTTTTAAATGCATTTTATAAAGCTAGCAAAAAAGCTGTTGAGGTATAGTAAGTTAGGTGAGCTTCAGGAAGAGGGATTTCATACTTTATAGTTTGAAAACATTAAGCAATATAGTACAGTCAGTCACAATCACTACAGTTATAAAGCCAAAAACATAGTTTTTTTACCATGCCGTGATATTCACTAATAACCATTTGCGTGAAAAGTTTAAAATGTAAATTTTGTACTGTACAGTTTTATTTCTTATAAGTTAGTATGAACTTATACTACTTATACTACATACCGTTCAATGTCTTAGAATCCCAAATTAAAAAAAACCAACTCGTCCGGATGTGCCCCCAATTTCAGACTTGGTTGACAGACCCTACTAATATCAACTTTATACGACATTAATTTAATTCTCTATAATTTTCTGCCCATTTGAAGGTGGCGTACGTTCGTGATTTATTTAGTGATGTAATTTTATAAAAAGATGATTGAAATATTAAAAACGCCCTTTTATGCATTATTACCCAACATCTACTGACGAAAATGCTTATGTTTAATTAGTGGTCCAAAAAACACATGGGGCCCGAAAGAATTGCGGGGGCCGAAAAATCTGATACGCCACTCAGTAAAAGTCAAGAATAAAATTTATAAATCCTAAATAATTTACAATATTAATAACTAGCAGAACCCGTAGCTTCGCTCACGATAAAAATTAAAGTCTAACCTTGATATGAAGAATCTAGAGGACTGAATAGAAAATATTTATATTAAGGAATATGTCATGTAGAGATACGTTTCTTTTATGGCGGAATGTAGGATAAAATGTACATACCACAGTAGATAGTGAAGGTTTTCTTTTCACCGTTATAACTCGAAAACGGCCGGACTGATTTTAACACCAAATGTGTCGATTTTAAGGTACTTCTTTGCAGATTTACCATTACGTCCATGGATTGCCTAGTAGGGCATCAATTAAGTACAGTAAAGGGCTGAATGTTCGAAACAGTTATGGTGCTATCTGTGGGCAGTATTTCAAACTCGATTCACTTAGTTTTCAACTTAAAATATGGGCGAGTAGTAATAATTTAAGATCAACCACTGATTGCAGCATTTATTTTTCCGGCGTGAAAAGCCGGGACACCGTCGAATTAGATGAAAAAGGACTTTGCCAAATTATTGTAACTGGCATGATTGTAATTAAAAACATAAAGGCCGGCATAAGGAAATAACTATAGCTCCCGCTGCCTAAAAAGATGGTACCACATAATAAGCTTATGATTGAACGTATAAGGTACGAAACTAAACCAAATGTAACTTTTATATAGTACGAACAACCTAACAAAATCATCAAAACAACCATAAAACTACGATAAAAGGAATCAAATTATAAATCAGCTGTAACAACGTATCCGTTTGTGAAGCTAATATGCTTGACTGAATAAAATTGGAAATTTAAACAAAAGATCATCCATTACATTAACATGGGACATTTTCAAAGCTTCAGCTCCACCAAAAACCTCTAAAAACCTCGAAAATCCGTTCTAAAAAAACCGTTCTTGGTGAATGCCATCACTCTGTAAGGAACGTCCATGCAAATTTTCAAGGTTCTAGGTTAAGTAGTTTTGGCTGTACAATGATAGGTCAGTGGTATTTGACAAAAATATAGTAGAAAAGATAGTATAAATATAACTTACAATCAGGGATTTGAATAATTTATAAATTTTTACATAAATAGATCAAAGAATCATATCATTTCAGCACATTCTGTTTATGATTGAAAACCCACTGTTCTTTTCTCTTTCCATCTTACCGGATTTAGTCTCAAGACTCAGCCACAAAATGCAGTATGCTCTTCACGTTTAAAACTGCGTACGTCGAATAATACGAAACATCAAATCATCGGACAGGCATAGATGTAATTAAAAAATTATTACGAACGCCTCCAGGAAAAACGATAGCTCCCGCTACCGAAATAGCCTATAGATGGTGCCACTTAACTAATTAATGGTGGATTTTATCTAAACTAAATGTAACCTTTATATAGTACATAATTATGTCCTTGAAACAAATCAACAAAAATCAATGAAGCCATGATCAAAGAAATCAATTTATTATCATCTGTATCAACGTATACATTTCCGAAGCTAACTACCAGCTGATTGTTTTATGAACGTTAAAAATGTAAACAAAAATCGTCCAACATACTTTTAAATGGGAAAATTTGAAAACTTCGGCCTCGCCAAAAACCCCTTTATACTACGAATTTTGTAAAATCCGTTCTTAGCGGATGCCTACGCCCTAAGAGGAACATCCATGCAAAGTTTCAAGGTTCTAGGTCAAGTAGTTTGGGCTGTACGATGTTTCCACTGAGTGGTATTTGACAAATATATAGTAGAATACTAAACATAAAATAAAAGATTACCTGAGATAGAGATCTACTGCACGCGTACATGAAGACTAGCATGACGACTAATATTGAGGCACAACATTGCAGTTTGAGAAACATGAGACATGTCCTTTGCCTTCGCCACTTGACCGCTAGTAGGGCCAGTGTCAGTAGTGACTGAACGAGACAGCAGGCGCAGCCCAGTAGCACCACTCGCGGCGTCGCGCTGCGCTGGGACTGGTCCCTCTGCAAAATTAAAGCACAACACTGCGATCTCAGTAACATGAGACAAGTCCTGTGCCTTCGCCACTTGACCGCTAGTAGGGCCAGTGTCAGTAGTGACTGAACGAGACAGCAGGCGCAGCCCAGTAGCACCACTCGCGGCGTCGCGCTGCGCTGGGACTGGTCCCTCTGCAACATTAAAGCACAACACTGCGGTCTCAGTAACATGAGACAAGTCCTGTGCCTTCGCCACTTGACCGCTAGTAGGGCCAGTGTCAGTAGTGACTGAACGAGACAGCAGGCGCAGCCCAGTAGCACCACTCGCGGCGTCGCGCTGCGCTGGGACTGGTCCCTCTGCAACATTAAAGCACAACACTGCGGTCTCAGTAACATGAGACAAGTCCTGTTCCTTCGCCACTTGACCGCTAGTAGAGCCAGTGTTAGTAGTGGCTGAACGAGACAGCAGGCGCAGCCCAGTAGCACCACTCGCGGCGTCGCGCTGCGCTGGGACTGGTCCCTCTGCAACATTAAAGCACAACACTGCGGTCTCAGTAACATGAGACAAGTCCTGTTCCTTCGCCACTTGACCGCTAGTAGGGCTAGTGTCAGTAGTGACTGAACGAGACAGCAGGCGCAGCCCAGTAGCACCACTCGCGGCGTCGCGCTGCGCTGGGACTGGTCCCTCTGCAACATTAAAGCACAACACTGCGGTCTCAGTAACATGAGACAAGTCCTGTTCCTTCGCCACTTGACCGCTAGTAGGACCAGTGTCAGTAGTGGCTGAACGAGACAGCAGGCGCAGCCCAGTAGCACCACTCGCGGCGTCGCGCTGCGCTGGGACTGGTCCCTCTGCAACATTAAAGCACAACACTGCGGTCTCAGTAACATGAGACAAGTCCTGTTCCTTCGCCACTTGACCGCTAGTAGAGCCAGTGTTAGTAGTGGCTGAACGAGACAGCAGGCGCAGCCCAGTAGCACCACTCGCGGCGTCCCGCTGCGCTGGGACTGGTCCCTCTGCAACATTAAAGCACAACACTGCGGTCTCAGTAACATGAGACAAGTCCTGTGCCTTCGCCACTTGACCGCTAGTAGGGCCAGTGTCAGTAGTGACTGAACGAGACAGCAGGCGCAGCCCAGTAGCACCACTCGCGGCGTCGCGCTGCGCTGGGACTGGTCCCTCTGCAACATTAAAGCACAACACTGCGGTCTCAGTAACATGAGACAAGTCCTGTGCCTTCGCCACTTGACCGCTAGTAGGGCCAGTGTCAGTAGTGACTGAACGAGACAGCAGGCGCAGCCCAGTAGCACCACTCGCGGCGTCGCGCTGCGCTGGGACTGGTCCCTCTGCAACATTAAAGCACAACACTGCGGTCTCAGTAACATGAGACAAGTCCTGTTCCTTCGCCACTTGACCGCTAGTAGGGCCAGTGTCAGTAGTGACTGAACGAGACAGCAGGCGCAGCCCAGTAGCACCACTCGCGGCGTCCCGCTGCGCTGGGACTGGTCCCTCTGCAACATTAAAGCACAACACTGCGGTCTCAGTAACATGAGACAAGTCCTGTGCCTTCGCCACTTGACCGCTAGTAGAGCCAGTGTTAGTAGTGGCTGAACGAGACAGCAGGCGCAGCCCAGTAGCACCACTCGCGGCGTCGCGCTGCGCTGGGACTGGTCCCTCTGCAACATTAAAGCACAACACTGCGGTCTCAGTAACATGAGACAAGTCCTGTTCCTTCGCCACTTGACCGCTAGTAGGGCTAGTGTCAGTAGTGACTGAACGAGACAGCAGGCGCAGCCCAGTAGCCACACTCGCGGCGTCCCGCTGCGCTGGGACTGGTCCCTCTGCAACATTAAAGCACAACACTGCGGTCTCAGTAACATGAGACAAGTCCTGTGCCTTCGCCACTTGACCGCTAGTAGAGCCAGTGTTAGTAGTGGCTGAACGAGACAGCAGGCGCAGCCCAGTAGCACCACTCGCGGCGTCGCGCTGCGCTGGGACTGGTCCCTCTGCAACATTAAAGCACAACACTGCGGTCTCAGTAACATGAGACAAGTCCTGTTCCTTCGCCACTTGACCGCTAGTAGGGCCAGTGTCAGTAGTTACTGAACGAGTTATCAGGCGCAGCCCAGTAGCACCACTCGCGGCGTCGCGCTGCGCTGGGACTGGTCCCTCTGCAACATTAACGCACAACACTGCGGTCTCAGTAACATGAGACAAGTCCTGTTCCTTCGCCACTTGACCGCTAGTAGGGCCAGTGTCAGTAGTGGCTGAACGAGACAGCAGGCGCAGCCCAGTAGCACCACTCGCGGCGTCGCGCTGCGCTGGGACTGGTCCCTCTGCAACATTAAAGCACAACACTGCGGTCTCAGTAACATGAGACAAGTCCTGTTCCTTCGCCACTTGACCGCTAGTAGGGCCAGTGTCAGTAGTTACTGAACGAGACAGCAGGCGCAGCCCAGTAGCACCACTCGCGGCGTCGCGCTGCGCTGGGACTGGTCCCTCTGCAACATTAACGCACAACACTGCGGTCTCAGTAACATGAGACAAGTCCTGTTCCTTCGCCACTTGACCGCTAGTAGGGCCAGTGTCAGTAGTAGCTGAACGAGACAGCAGGCGCAGCCCAGTAGCACCACTCGCGGCGTCGCGCTGCGCTGGGACTGGTCCCTCTGCAACATTAAAGCACAACACTGCGGTCTCAGTAACATGAGACAAGTCCTGTTCCTTCGCCACTTGACCGCTAGTAGGGCCAGTGTCAGTAGTTACTGAACGAGGCAGCAGGCGCAGCCCAGTAGCACCACTCGCGGCGTCGCGCTGCGCTGGGATTGGTCCCTCTGCAACATTAAAGCACAACACTGCGGTCTCAGTAACATGAGACAAGTCCTGTTCCTTCGCCACTTGACCGCTAGTAGGGCCAGTGTCAGTAGTGACTGAACGAGACAGCAGGCGCAGCCCAGTAGCACCACTCGCGGCGTCGCGCTGCGCTGGGATTGGTCCCTCTGCAACATTAAAGCACAACACTGCGGTCTCAGTAACATGAGACAAGTCCTGTTCCTTCGCCACTTGACCGCTAGTAGGGCCAGTGTCAGTAGTGACTGAACGAGACAGCAGGCGCAGCCCAGTAGCACCACTCGCGGCGTCGCGCTGCGCTGGGATTGGTCCCTCTGCAACATTAAAGCACAACACTGCGGTCTCAGTAACATGAGACAAGTCCTGTTCCTTCGCCACTTGACCGCTAGTAGGGCCAGTGTCAGTAGTGACTGAACGAGACAGCAGGCGCAGCCCAGTAGCACCACTCGCGGCGTCGCGCTGCGCTGGGACTGGTCCCTCTGCAACATTAACGCACAACACTGCGGTCTCAGTAACATGAGACAAGTCCTGTTCCTTCGCCACTTGACCGCTAGTAGGGCCAGTGTCAGTAGTTACTGAACGAGTTAGCAGGCGTAGCCCAGTAGCACCACTCGCGGCGTCGCGCTGCGCTGGGACTGGTCCCTCTGCAACATTAAAGCACAACACTGCGGTCTCAGTAACATGAGACAAGTCCTGTTCCTTCGCCACTTGACCGCTAGTAGGGCCAGTGTCAGTAGTTACTGAACGAGGCAGCAGGCGCAGCCCAGTAGCACCACTCGCGGCGTCGCGCTGCGCTGGGATTGGTCCCTCTGCAACATTAAAGCACAACACTGCGGTCTCAGTAACATGAGACAAGTCCTGTTCCTTCGCCACTTGACCGCTAGTAGGGCCAGTGTCAGTAGTGACTGAACGAGACAGCAGGCGCAGCCCAGTAGCACCACTCGCGGCGTCGCGCTGCGCTGGGATTGGTCCCTCTGCAACATTAAAGCACAACACTGCGGTCTCAGTAACATGAGACAAGTCCTGTTCCTTCGCCACTTGACCGCTAGTAGGGCCAGTGTCAGTAGTGACTGAACGAGACAGCAGGCGCAGCCCAGTAGCACCACTCGCGGCGTCGCGCTGCGCTGGGACTGGTCCCTCTGCAACATTAAAGCACAACATTGCTGTCTCAGTAACATGATACATGTCTTGTGCCTTTGCCACTTAACCCTCTGTAGGGCCAGTGTCAGTAGTAACTAGATCACCATGTCATTAGCGTATCGCTCCGATAGAGAACAAGCTATTACCGAAGTTCATGGCCCAAGACCGCGATAACTTTTCTTTTTGGGACCCCCCAAATGTAAAAAAACCCCATTCGTTCGAATACTGTCTATATATATATGTATTTACGTGTCCGTAAGCACTTGATAACTCGGGTTGCCGTAATATTTATAAATACACTTTTTTATTTCTCCATGCAACCTTCATATCACATGCTGCATTTTTCTTAGACAACTAGTTTACAAACAGTTGTTATGAATATTTTGTTATTTACACATTCGTTGGTTATTTCGTTGCTAGCGTGGCAACTCAAAAGGCCAATTAAAATTTTGTTTACTTTAAAATTCATTTTATTTCGTTCATATATTTTCTCTGGCTAAGTAACCTTAATTCATAGAATACGTTATTGAGTAGCAGATATTAGTTATTTCTAGGCTTTGAAGGAAATCCTCGGACCCGTTTTCGACATGTTTGTGCAAACAAGCAAATACACAAACATTATTGCTCATATAAGAGTTCTCTAAAACATAGGATATTAACTACCCAAACAAATTTAAAAACAGTTTTATACAAAAATTGAAATAATCAAACTGTACTGTAAATAATCAACTGTTTACCCAGTACATCTTCCCTAAGTAATCCATTTTGGGAGGAAATTAAAAATTTTACAACTCGCTTATTTCTTAACATATCTTAACCAAACATAATCTGCGGCTTCATCTAGTTGAGATAAATTCTATTTTAAAACAAAATCCTCAATTTCATTGGCAAGAAACCTTCATACTCATTTCCCATGTTATCCTTATGGAAATAAAAAATTGCGATATCTTCCTTATTTCTCAATATATTTTGGCAAAACTTGAGCAAGCTCTTAAATGGCTTCTTAGCGGCTTCTTATCGTTCGGGTCTAATAGAAATTTAATTAAAACACCCAATTTATACATACCTGTTGGAGCAGACCTGTACTTATTCCCCATGTTATTCTTAGGAGATAACAAAAACATAATGTGTCTAGCTTTTTATGTTGGATTCAAATATATTTTTAAGCATTTAAATTCGCTGACAAAGCAGGTTTGTTGCAAAGGGGCATTTTATCAATATTGCCAACCCCTCGGTATAAACTTTTATTGTAAGTAGCCATCCAAATATAACCTTTCAAGTGTAACGTGTTTGTAGTGTCATAATCGGTTACACTTAAGTGTGTGACTCTAGAGTTATTTTCCGATATTACTTACATTACTTCAGGCGTTTTCGTTTTACACGGCCTCGTTAAAAAGTTTTCTAATCAAACCAAAAAGAGTTTTTTGTCTTTAAGTTGTTAATAATTAAATACATCTTTGAATAATCCTGTTGATTAAGCAAAGCGAGCACGAAATAGCCCTTTTTAATACAGTATTCACATTCGGCTCAGTTATTTTCATATCTCTTTACACCTTGTCACTGAATCAGTATTTATCAGTACTGAGTCAGAATTTTTATCCATCAGTTTCTACGCCCCTGCATAGAAGAACAATGTCATAATATAGTTAAATTAAACTAGACTAAATTTTACATCAATTTAACTGTTGTTTTATCGCCATAATAACGAAAATCATTATCTCAAAATAGTTTTGGTAAATTTATTTTTTGTCTTTCAAAATCGCTTCTGGATATTTTAGGTTTATTACTTAATAGTCGGACTGCCCCCACATTCGATTGCAGGCCCTGAAAACCAGGATCAGCATCGGGCCCCCCTATGTTCGTGTGCTATGCTATGTTTCAAAGATTACTTGGTAATTTTTAACCCTTTACAAATTTGTTTTGGACTGACAAAATCCTCGATTTCCGTGGCAAGAAACCTTCATACTCATTTCCCATGTTATGGAATAAAAAGGTGCGATATCTTCCTCATTTCTCAATATATTTTGGCAAAACTTAGTATAAGGCTTAGCCAAATAAGGCTTGGAATAAGGCCTTATAAGCTTGGTATAAGGCTTGATGATAATAAATCATTAATGCTAGTTCAATAAAAAAAACTTTACTGGGAAATTTATTGCAAACATAAATTAAATATATCATTCATTCCCTTTAATTTTACTGAAAATACTTTACATTTTAAGATAGATTTCCTTTGCTGACCATGATTGAAATTAAGTTGGGGCCCGAGCACGCTGTTGTACAGTTCGTGCATTATATATCTAGCTATGGCAAAGGCAGCTGATTGCAAGACGCGTGGGGAGGAGGTACTTTTCTGAAAACATTGAACTATGGCCCACTGTTTGTCCAATATTGTGTTTGACAATATCATTTATAGAGATATTATATGATACGGTTAGTAGCATAGTAGCCACAGCCGGAGATATAATGTGTGAACCATTTACAAATATGCAAAAAACAGTCTGGCACCAATTCACGTAGTTAAAATAGTAACTAACCACAAATCTATAATTAATACTACTTTAATAAACTTAATAAAAGTTTATACATTTGAATTTTTCATCATAATCTGCTGTAACATATGCTGCATTAAAGATGAAAGAAATTAAAATAGGGCTGTGACCAGAGTTAGACCAGCCCCACCCTTGTGGGGGCCATGAATTCCAGTCGCCAATTTAGAAATCAGACATGAATTTTGTGTTAAGGTCCAACTCGTATTGCATAGTTCTAATACTATTTGATATACCGAAACAGAATAATTTCTTAATTAGCTACCATGATAAGTGTTGTTGTATTCACTGGATGTAAATAAAAAAAACCTCTTACAACACTTAAAGTTATAACAATAAACTTAAAATAATAATAAATAATAAAATACCCCCGTTGCAGCAGACCTGCATACTCAGCGAATTTCAGATGCAACACAACAATTGGTATTTCAATCCAACTTAGCGAGATTTTGCATGTTTTGTAATCTCCATTAGAATAACATGGGGAATGATTATGCAGGTTTGCTGCAACAGGTATGTTAAAACTGGTTGGTTTTAATTCATTATTTAGTAGATCTTAACTAGAAGAAGCCATATACCAAGTTTTGTCAAGAAATGTTAAAAAATGAGTAAGATATAGAATTTTTTTATGTCCCATAAGGATAGCATGGGGAATGATTATGCAGGTTTGCTGCCACTAAAAATTGAAATTTCGGTGATTTTAGACTAAAATACATTAGATCTCATCTAGATGAAGCCACAAACCAAGTTTTATCCAGATATGTTGAGAAATAAGCGAGATATAGAATTTTACTTATTCCCCATAAGGTTAACATTGGGACAACGTACTGTGTTTACCACTTTCAATATCTCGGTAACCAATGGACATAGAGCAATGATTCAAAACACTAAATTGTTTGTTTTTTTGAGCTGAATTCAGTGGTGCCAACAAAGATTCGATAAATTTAATTTTTATATGTAAAAAACCCAAAAAAACCATTTTTGGGGGTGTTTATCCCCCCTTACCCCCCCTTCCGGTGATCCGATCGGGCTGGTTCACGAACTCGTCCATTCGATTACCACTTTACATGTCTGTTCCAAATTTCATTAAGATCGGATCATATTTACGGCCGCTATCGTGCTGACAGACACATATATATATATATAGATAGATAGATAGATAGATAGATAGATAGATATATAAAAATTCGAACGAATGGTGTTTTTTGCTTCTGGTGGCCCTAAAACGAAAAGTTATCATGGTCTCGGGCTTAGGTCTTACCATGAGACCTACGGTAATAGCTTCTTCCCTATAGGGGAAATTCGCTAATAACAGAAATAAAAAAAATAATAATAAACACTTAAATTTATACATTTTTGATGTGTCGTAAGACATTTTTTATTTACATCCAGCGAACCAGAATATATGGGGTGCCAAAGTTCAACCAAGAACAACGTTTATTGTCGAAGGTTGTTCTAGGGTTCTAGGTTGCTGACAGGGTCGAAAATATGAAACAGATATTTAAAATACTTTTATTTATGATATCCAATCAAGAACTTCTCAATATATTTAATTTGGACCGTCAAAAAAAACCCCGTTGTTGCTGGGTGGTAAATACTTAATTTTTATCTGGTATTAATTTTCAGCTGCCACCTTGAATCCGATATATTGGGGATTTTAGACTTAAGTACATTAGATCTCTTCTATATGAAACCACAAACCAAGTTGTATTAAGATCTGATGAGAAATGAGCAAGATATAGAATTTTAGCGAATTTCCTTAAAGGAATAAGCTATTACGGTAGTACTCATGGTAAGACCTAAGTCCGAGACCATGTAAACTTTTCATTTTGGGGTCCCCAGAAGCAAAAAACACCATTCGTTCGAATTTATATATATATATATATATATATATATATATATATGTCTGTTAACACGATAGCGGCCGTAAATATGGTCCAATCTTAATGAAATTTGGTACAGAGCTCGTGAACCAGCCCAATCGGACCACCGGAAGGGGGGGTAAAGGGGGATAAACTCCCCCAAAAATGGGTTTTTTGAGTTTTTCACGTAGAAAAATAAAATTTATCTAATTTTTGTTGGCACCATTGAATTCAGCTCAAAAAAAACAATTTAGTATTTTGAATTACTGCTCTGTGTCCATTGGTTACCGAGATATTGAAAGTGGTAAACACACGAATGTGGTACGTTGTCTCCATGTTAACCTTATGGGAAATAAGTAAAATTCTATATTCGCTTATTTCTCAACATATCTTGATAAAACTTGGTAAATGGCTTCTTGTAGTTCAGATCCACTAAATATTGAATTAAAACCAACCAATTTAAACACACCTGTAGCAGCAAACCTGCATACTCATTCCCCATGTTATTCTTATGGAGCTTACCAAAACATGTCAAATATCGCTATGTTGGATTAAAATATGTTGTTTTGCATTTGAAATTCGCTGAGTATGCAGGTCTGCTGCAACGGGAGTATTTACTATTTCCATTTCCCAAAAGTTGAAATGGGACAACGTACTGTATTTACCACTTTCAATATCTCGGTAACTCGTGGACATAGAGCAATGATTCAAACTACTAAATTGTTTAATTTTTTAACGGAATTCAATGGTGCTAGCAAAAATTGTATTATTAATATTTTTATGTGTAAAAAAACTCAAAATACCCGATCGTGCTGGTTTATGAACTCGCCCGAGTGATTACCACTTTACACGTCTGTACCAAATTTCATAAAGATCGGACCATATTTACGGCCACTATCGTGTTAACAGACGATAATTTTTTGTTTTGGAGCCCCCAGAAGAACAAAACACCATTCGTTCGAATTTATATAAATAAATATTTGTATTTCGGAAAGTACACGTCCTATACAAGAATACAGATCACCTGTGTTTTTGTTTTGTGGGGCCATGTGAGTGCATTTAACAGTGCTGCGGGGCCAG
This sequence comes from Flexamia atlantica, assembly GCA_035578135.1. Taxonomy (NCBI): domain Eukaryota; kingdom Metazoa; phylum Arthropoda; class Insecta; order Hemiptera; family Cicadellidae; genus Flexamia; species Flexamia atlantica. Next base: position 181,815,659 of record JAQJVK010000001.1, read on the forward strand.
TCGAAATTGTGGGGCCAGTTGAAAACATAGCCTAAACTAACCTTACCTAACCTAACCTAACTTAATCTAACCTAACCTCACCTAACATAACATAACTTCAACATTTGTGCCGTGCAACGCCACGACTTCCAATATATATATGTCACCTAAAGTCATTAGCCACCGCCATCCAAAACCGCAGCCCTTGTCGGTACTTTTGTTGACCATTACCCCTTCTTTTCCGGTGCCCTCTCGGACTCTCGTCCTTGTCAACCTGGACGCCATTCAAAACACATGGAACACAGGATCGTCCAGAGGGGCGACTTTTATATTACCGGCCATCCGTCGTTCACCATGCATGCTTAAGTATTATTAATATTAAGGGGGTTAGCTAGGGGAAGCAGGAATAGGGTGATTTGGTAAATTCAAATAATGTAACCGATATCATATATTCCGGCGTGGGCCTTCTGCCCACGCCAATGGTCTTTTCACATTGTTCTTAGTATTTCATACTTAAATCCGTAGATGCTCAGTTTCAGCAATTAACTATTCACTACAATAAATCTTCAGTTTAGGCTTGGCTTGATATTCAATAGTTTAGGTAGGAAATCTGAATCAGAATCATGAATTTAATGACTTAGGTAACTTGTCAATACACGATGTTAGGGTTTGTAAATTGTTTCAATCTTTAAAATTTAAATAGTTTAGGGTCCATCAAAGCTGGCTTACGGCAAGGTCAATCTGGCAGACAGATCCTTTCCTTTGGGTATATCAAATTGTTTCTAATCCTAAAACAGTAGCCTGCTTGCCCAACCCTCCAGATTAATTTCAGTTCAATAGTCATCCCGGTTCCGAAATCAGTACAGAGTTCCCATTCACCACAATATTCACCTTGTATATTATTTATTTCCAGGACCAAATCCTGATTAAAATAGCTCACACCGCCCAGTGAAACTGCCCCCATCCTGGTCACAACCTATCCTTGGCTGCATCATACCATCCATCCACCAACCCAACGCTACACATTTTAGACTTTTCCGACTCTAAAAAGAACACTTTTAGCACAAAATAAACAACAAAATCCTTATGGGGCTGTGTGTAAGACCATATAGTTTCGAATGGCCCCACAGTCTGGTTGAATGCACACTCATGTGCTCACAAATATTGATGATATGGTACACACACAAACACACCACACACACACACACACACACACACACACACACACACACACACACACACACACACACACATCATCTGAGTCAGTAAAAATATATGAAAATAACTGAGCCGAATGTGAATACTGTATTAAAAAGGGATATTTCGTGCACGCTTTGCTTAAAGATTATTTAAAGATTCGTGGAGGGTTATTTAAATATGTAGGCCTATTTAATTATTAACTACTTAAAGACAAAAAACTCTTTTAGGTTTGATTAGAAAACTTTTTAACGAGGGCGTGAAAAACAAAAACACCTGAAGTCATGTAAGTAATTACGGAAAATAACTCTAGAGGCACACACTTAAGTGTAACCGATTATTTATTTATTTATATAAATTTATGAAAATAGACGAATGGTGTTTTTGCATCTGGGGACTTCAAAACGAAAAATTATGGTAGTCTTAGCCTTAGGTCTTACTATGAGACCTACGGTATAATAGCTTACTCCTTTAAGGAAATTCGTTAAAATAGCAAAAGAATGTAATAGAAGTTCAATATGGATTTACCTTCAATCGTACAGTTACAGTTGATGTATCAACCTATCCTATACTCTTATATGAGCAATGTTATCTTATTTGCTTGCTTGCACAATTCATCTCAAAAACGGCTCCGAGGATTACCTTCAAAGTTTGGAACTAAGTCATTAATTTATGACTCAAAAACGTGTTTATGCAGATTATTTAGCCAGAGAAAATTTAATGACGTAATGAAATGAATTTTAAACGTGAAAAATTTTAATACTAGCCTTATGAGTTACCATGATAGCAACGAAATGATCAAGGAAAGTGTAAACAATTTAAGTAATCGTACCATCCGTATGCAAACTGCAGGCATCAAGGAAAAATACAGCGTGTGGGATTAAGATTTCATGGAGTATAAAAAAGTGTAATTATAAATGTTATCAAATTGTTTTGTAGTAATTAGATGAACTGGCTAATATAAAATAATACCGAGCATGGTTCGGTCCACCAGGTACTATTGTGTACATTAGATAACAGGCCTCATTTGGAAATGTAGTTTTTACTTGATGAATAATTCTAATATTACTTATATTTTTCTATTTTTTCCGATGTTACATTAGCAGTAGGCTCTTTTTTAATGGACTATTGTTAATGGTACAGTACTTTGCTATGATATTTTGGAGAAACTTATTAAGGAACTCAGATTATTCGGTGTAGATAATGAGCTTATTCAGTGAGCCTGAAGTAGGTTTCATCAGTCTTTCTCTATAGACGATTAAATTTTCTGGTCACATTGGACTTTTGTTTGAGATCGCCCAAGTTTTTATTTACTGAATAATCCATTAGTTGATTTTTGTAACAGTCGATGCATTTAAAGTTGCTTAACTATTATTGTTATAATATCTCTTCCATAAAATATAGTTAAACCAAACGATTAATTTTTTATGAAATAAATACTAACTACGAAAGGGTTATAAGAATTTACTATCTATAATGATCACTTAGATTTGTATGTTACAACCCTAACTCTTTGACCTTAGAGACAATGTGTTTTAGCCAATAACATAATTTTTCAACAAAAATATTCTTCCTGGATCAAATCGTTTTAACGACAATTTGTTACATTATTACCAAATACCAGCGCAGTTTTGTCCGTTTATAGGATATAAAATAGAATTTTAATCGGATAACATAATCAAATAATTTTTCATTATTTACTCTTATAAGACAGGCTGTATTCTGTTGATAATACTGTCCTGTACATGTTTAAGCATTCAATTGCTCTCTAAGGGTTCCAACTGGTGGTTCCATCTGCGGTTGAATAAAAAATTTGTAACGCTTTTTAATTTTTGTTTGTTTTCCTCAAGGTATGAAAGAATATATTCGCTAACATTTGTTAGCCATTTTGTTTGCAATTAAGCCATAGACAAAAACATTTCCTATTAAATTGACCTTTATATTTATAAACTTGTGTTTTGTAGGATTTGAAAATCTAAATTAGAATCGTTTCCTATCTGCAAGGATTTGAATTTAAAAATCAAAACTATCTGACATTTTACTCGCATTTAGTTAAGGCTGCTTTTGATTTTGTATTCTATTAAAGATGAGTTATAATATAGTTATATGCAAACTGAACATTTATTTACTTAAAACATAAATTAATAAATATGTATTAAAAAATCAAAGAAGCAAGTGAAAAACAATCTTACTCATTTTAGGTCTTAATCTGTAAAAGGATATACGACATATATAATTTATAATGAATATGGTTAGTATCTAGGCGTATTTTAATGGGACCTACTAGATTGGTTTCTCTCTTTGTCTGCATACAATTTATCCTCATATAAAGTAATCATATAACTAATCGTGTTAAGGGACGTGTTCATAGTTATTTATGTATTAACAGCATAAAGATTACAGGAAAAATATGTTTATTACTGAAACATGTTAGGACTGGGACGGGGCATGTCATGTAATCCATCTACTTGGAGGTCACGTGCATGGTTAAAAGCGATGACTGGTAGGTGCGATATTCCCTGATGGAGATTTAACGTTCATCACATCAGTAAATACTACGTTCATCCATAAACCCATCCTCATAATTAGTTCACTCGAAATTCATAGGTAAAAATTGTAGTTCGGACCCCACATTAAACTTAGCGTCCCTTAGTTTCCATTGGCTGTTGGGCTATAAGTATCTAAAATATCTCACATTGAAAAAAGTTTGCATATTCAATAACTAATCTTTTGAGTAACCTAGATACTTTTTACTGTACAAATTAAATACTCTCAATTTCATGTAAAATGTGCTTTGATGTGTAAGCAGAATTTCAAAAGGAGATCCACAGCAAAAACGATTAAATCTTTTGAAATCCAGTCTTTAGAAGGAGTTATTTAAACTGCCTCAGAAGTCAGATGAATTTTCCACCGCAAAGTTGTTATCGCATGGCTAAACCCACAAAACAGTTTCGTTTTTAAATGAGTGATCGAGCGAACTGAATAGTGCTTGAAAATATACACATAAAATATACAATAGGTTAGAGAGTTGGAATTTATATTGAAAATATAGAGTACGTAATAGTTATCAATCATTGAATTCATTTCAAATGTTAAAAATTACAAGAGATTTATTTTTTGTATTTAAACGTAAGATAAAATCGGAATGATAATTGTTAGGTAGTGGAAAATAAAATTTGCCATTCATAAATTCATAAATTTAGTGTCGTATGATCAAAAGTAATTTTATTTTCTATTTATTCTTTATCCCTAACTCAGAATACTGTTTCCAGTTTTGATAGTGTGTTAAAGTAGATTAAGTAAAACTGGGAGCTTACGCAATAGAAACATATGAGAGTTACATCTATGAGAGTTTCATAAGTCACGTAACAAATATATCCTATTTGGTAAGTAAAACTACCATCCTGGTGAATATTTCTTAACATCCATAATAATTATTATTAACACTTATTGACTTACATTATGTATAATTTTAACAATAAGGGCAGCGAAGGTGCCAGGCCCGGGACATTGGCATAATGTCCTGTTGAGCCCCAGCTGCAGTACGGCACAGGACGACAGGTTCCAGCGGACACTGGGGGTGGAGGACGTGCCACAGTGGAGCTCCCAGCCGGCGCGGGGGAGGAACGAGAGCTCCAGTGAGGGAGCGACGACCAGGGGACCTCTGGACACCACCGTCACCAGCTCCGAGACTATCTCGTACTGCACCTCCACGCCGCTCCTGGACATAGTGACAAGCTGTAGAATATGTGACCCAGGTCCTTTCTGGTCACGAGTTCTTGCGAGCCTACCTGCACCGGATGGGTGAAGTCGCCAGCCTGGACTGTCTGTATTGCCCCGGCATCCCAAACACGTCCGAGCACACGTTCTTTCAGTGTGACCGTTGGCACGCCCGCCGAGTCTCGCTTTCATCTGAGATCGGCGTGGTCGTCACCCACATAACATCATCGGAGCTATGCTCCAGGGAGAGGGCAACTGGAATTGTGTCTGGCACTATGTCCAGGCCATTCTTCGGGCGTAAAAGGTCGACCTCGATGGGCCTTAATCCTCAGCTTTTCCCCACGGAGGTTGCTCTAGTGGCGTAATATCAAAGGCCTAGCCCGAAGCAATGTGCGAAACAGTTCCAGGTTAGTGTCCTCGGTATTGAGGGATGTGAGTCGGTAGTTCGCGGAACTTTGAGCTCTTGGGAGTCCGCCACTACTGAGGGGACAACGTGCCCCTCAGTGTGCGTAAACGCATTCCACCACCTACAAAAAACTAATATAACAGTTCTATTTCCTTTAAGTATTTGTTTTTTTGTAAAATAATTAAATAGCACTAAATATTACGATAAAATACAGTACAAATTAGACACATTAAAAATTAATTACTACCATGTTACAATATGATATGTCATCAAGCAAAATATAACAGTTTTAAATATACTCACTCAAGTGTTTGGGAGTACCGTTGGGGGAAGAAGTCCGAGAGCCTGTTATAAACGACAACACCAACGCTCGAGGTCATGTTGGGGTAGACCCTACTACTGCCAATGTCAAGGGTGACTCTAGAGTTGAACCAAGGAGGATAGCTGAAACATTTCATTTGGGTCAATATAATGTTTAAAAAGTGAAAAAAGTAAAAGAGTTTTACACTATCTATACAATATTTTTTTCAATTTATAGATGACAATAAAGTTTTTGTCAAAATCCTGCGTAAGCAACACATGTTTTCTATACATGTGTTTTGGGGCGATTTCCTTCAAATATAAATGACAAGATCAATCCATGATGACGTGAAATCTTTGTTTTGTGAATGTAGGTCTTCTTCCCAAAGCTGTTCAAGTAGAAAAAGGCGTCATTACGAAAAATTCAGTGACCCGGAGAGATGACCAAGCTCCTGGAGCTATGAGGAAGGGAGAGAGAGAGGCTTGCGTCAGGCTGTTGGGGTTTCAACTTGTAGTAGTAGGCGAGGGGGCGAGATGAGCTTAGCGGTCTTCCTGTCCACAATAATTACATGAAGTCTAACTTTTTCACAATGCCATATTGGCTGCCATATATTCGCTTCTGGCAAAATAATCCCGATTAGACCATTAAACATTTTAAATGCTAAGAGTAGACATCGGGACGAATTAAGGGAATGTGCACATCTCGGTTGGAAAAAAACATATTTAATTACGTTATTAATTGTTCAATTCTCTTTTCCTTGTCTGCACAAAGAAAACATAGAGGGATTACTGAATGTGTGAACAGGGACTAGCTCATTTTTCAAATTAACTTAAGAGGTAGTATAAACAAGTAATTAAAAATAGGCCTACGTTAAATCAAACACGTAATTGGTATCAGTCAAATCGGCACCTTGAAGGCCTCCAATACTTCTTCATACGACCAACTTTTTTGTCCGTCACTAAAAACAGAAAATGAACACATTAAAGTTCTTATAGCACAAGGAGTACTATATATATTTTGTACTCTTATAAATAACTGCAATATGAATGTTTAATAATAGTCAGCGAACTCACGATTCCTGGGTTTAGCAATCAGGCCAGTGCTATCATAAGTATATTTATTTATAGTTTGCGTTCGCAAGATATTTTGAATGTGCAAAAAGGAATTACTGCATGCTCTTTCTCACCCAGTCATCATGTTACTGTTTCCATGTTCAAGTTATTGTTCCTGAAAGAATAAATCCTTTCCCGCTTTCTCTCTCCTCTTCATTGCAGGTAGTGGGGTCATCTCTCCGACCCTCGAGGTGGCTCATTACGGGTCCCCTCCCCGCACGGCGAATTTTGGTAAATTCTCCGGTTTCCTTGTTTTGTGGAACAGCTTATTCTTAATATATTGAGCGTTATATCGAAAAATATAGTTCAACACTTGGGTCTAAAGCTGATGCTTTTTGTTACTCGGTCATTTTACGACGACTTACGAAACGCGTTCGTTTTGTCCCTTTTGTTGAAATACCTATTACTTTTATAGTCTTATAATTTTTATAGTCCATAACATTGCTATAAATAAGATATTCCTCCCACACTTGCGCTTTCCTATTATCACTACATTTTTTAAACATTTTCAGTGAATTATCAAAATTTATTCTATGGTTGGTGTTCTGTTTTAGGTGTTGAGCAACTTTAGACGACCTAAAAGGCAAGGTGTTGAGCAACTTCGTCTAAAGTTGCTCAACACCTAAAACAGAACACCAACCATAAAATAAATTTTGATAATTCACTGAAAATATAAAAAAATGTAGTGATAATAGGAAAGCGCAAGTGTGGGAGGAATATCTTATTATAGCAATGTTATGGATAACGGCAGCAATATAATATTAAATAAGAAAGAGGACTTTTCTGATAAAATAACTTTCAAAATTCTGAAGCAGTTCAATCTACAATAATCACTCTGTTCTGATCAGCTGATACTGCAACACAGGCTCTGACATGTCCTTAGACTGGACAGCTCTCATTGCAGTAAGTAGGCCTATGACAACTGGCTGGGAGTGATGATTGTTTTAATTATGTACCGACGTCGGTGTTTTAATGTTATTTTCGTATTGTGTAGTGTACTTTGTGGACTGTGTAGCTCTTTTTATTGTTTATCGACAACTGCAGAAATGTGGGCTTAGTTTATGAGGTGTGATATGCCGCTGAGGATGAGAGGTTAACTCTTGAAACTAGTCCGGCAAATTACAGAAATATTTTGATATCTACAGGTGTTTACGTTAATAACATTCATTTCAATTAAATTAAAAGGTATCAAGGCTGTTTGACAACAAATATTATATAGTTTTATATAGTTCATGACTTAAAATCACTGAGCATTATACACTTTACGCACCTGTATGTCGGCCTGGGGATACGCAGGGAGATTTTTTGTCGGAAGGCTGGCTCCTCAAACCGGAACAAGTCCACGACGAGACTGTCAAAGGCGAGATGACCACTTCCGGTGCCGGGCTGCGTCCCCCACATCCCTGTCCACGCCGTCACCACGCCAACAAGCTCTTCTACTTTCTAAAAACACAGGCAAAATGTGTTTGGCTTAGATCGCTTTTATGGGATAATGTAAACGACATTTTTTTGTAGGAGGTTTACATTGGGTTAGTCGTTTACAATGAACTAACCCAATGTAAACGACATTGAGTTAGATCATTGTAGTTAGGGGGATGGGCACCCCTGCATGGAACCACGAGAGATGAATGCATATCGAACTTATGTATTTACCTAGATCAGCTACAAAAATTTGATTTTCATCTGAACCGTGCCAAATGCTCTTTTCTTCAAGAAGAAATCGAATTTTTGGATATAAGGTGAAATTCAACTCTATAACAAAATCTCCTTCAAAGGTCAAGGCGATCATAGAAATGCCCAGACCAAAATTTGTATATACATTACGAAGATTTCTGGGAATTGTTACAGATTACTCTCGATTCATTCATAATGTTTCTTCTATAACAGCCCCTTCACGACAACTACTGAAAGCTAATGTTGCATTCAAATGGACAAAAGATCAAGAAGTATCATTTAATAAACTCAAAAAAGAGATATCAAGTGACCAAGTTCTGATGCCATTTAATCCCACACTACCAGTACAAATAGCATGTGATGCTAGTCCTGATGGAATAGCAGGTATATTATCTCACGTTGTAAATGGAGAAGATCGACCTATTTCTTTCGCTTCCAGGAGTTTAACAGTAGCCGAGAAAGGATACTCTCAGCTGGACCGAGAAGCTTTAGCTATTGTTTTTGCTGTAAACCATTTTTATCAATATCTGTCCGGGCGACATTTTACATTGATCACAGACAATCAACCATTAGTGAGAATCTTCCATCAAAACTCTAAGATACCAAAAATGACTTCTGCAAGGCTACAAAAATATGCGGCTTTCCTCTCTGGTATCAACTAATCTGTTATTTTTTAAAAGGGAAATGAAAAAACAAATGTCGACTGTTTATCAAGTCAACTGTTTCTCAAGGCTACCAGTTGAAACCTCTCTGACTCCAGAATCAGCCATCAACGAGGAAGTTAAATACATATGTGAATCTTCAATCCTCCATATAGGAACTCTCAATTTGACTCATCAAACTCTCTCAGAGGAAACTGGAAAAGATAACGAGTTCTCCGAAATAATGTCCAGGCTTCGAGAACATTCCGTACCTGATACTGAACTAACAATTGAAGGAGGAATTCCTTGCCGGGGTCAAAGAGTTGTAATACGTAAATCAATGCAACAAGAAGTACTCAAAGACCTACATCAAACTCACATAGGAATTACAAAAATGAAACAATTGGCCCGTCGATACGTTTACTGTAAGTCAATTAATAAAGACATTGAAAAGCTCGTGTGAGAGTGTCAAGCATGTGCTTCAGTAAAAGGAAACCCACCGAAAGCTCCAATTCATCCATGGATGGGCCCAGAACATAACTGGCAGCGTGTTCATGTTGATTACGCGGGACCATTTCAGGGGCATTACTTCCTAGTTTTGGTCGATGCTAAATCCAAATGGGCCGAAATTTACCATTGCAAAACAGCTCCTTCCTCAACATCAACTATTGAAATATTACAAGATATTTTCCCGAAATGGATTTCCGGATGTAATAGTGTCTGACAACTCCAGTATATTCACAAGTGGAGAATTCCGAACACTTTGTAGTAAGGCAGGGATTTTCCAAAAATTCATTGCACCTGGACATCCGGCAACAAACGGGCTTGCAGAGCAAAATGTACAAACACTGAAACATCGACTCTCAGATATGACGAATGAACCACTTACAATGCATCAGAAAATACGAAAAATTCTGTTTAGATATCGAGAAACCCAACTTCAGTGTGGAAAGTCACCAAGTGAACTCTTCCTTTACCGACGAATAAGAATAACTCTTGATGCTCTCAAACCGTTCAATGCCGAACACAAACGAATGCCAGGAATTGAAGCTCCAAAACACTCAACTCGGCAGTTATTAGAGGGGGAGAGAGTCCAGGCTAGATATTATTCGAATAACAAAGACATGTTATTCGAACCTGGAAACCTGGCGTAATACTAGAGAAACTTGGGAAACGTCATTATATGGTCAAACTGGATAATGGATACATATTTAAGAGACATATAAATCAATTAAGAAGATCTGGTGTATCTCGATTAAGGGAAACACAAATCGAAAGTAAAGAAAATGAATCCAATAGAATGACAATTAGAAGTTCGACAAGGATTCCTAAGAATCCGAACTACTTAAACGACTATATAGTCGGTCCTGAGGATTTCGAATAACTGAGGGAGAACTATACTGTCCATTCAAGGCCACACTACACGTGTGGCCTTGGTCCATTTAATATTTGCAGATGATTTAATATTTATTTACAACATATGGCTTGTCATTTTGTTTATCTGTCAATCAATATTGTAAATAAAGGATACAATGTTTCTTAAAATGTATTTTCAATCATTAATCTAAAATAAGGCCACGATAATTTCCCCAGTGCATCAATTAAATTGTTACTATTTGATACATACTTAAAAATTGATTTATCTAGGCTTGGCGATCCAATCATTTTCCAAAGAGGTTTAATAATCATAAACGCCCAGGCACCGGAATCAAATTCCATGTTAAGTTTCACTTCGTTAAACCTTAACTGAATTCGTAATTGTCTAAATTTTTGATTACTCTTCGCTACACCATTTATGTCAAACCTTTCAGTACCGCTATCATTATTTTCTGAATCTTCATTCACTTGGTTAATTTTTTGGAACAAACACACCCTCGCGTGGTGTCCTAGCTTTCCGCATTTGAAGCACTTCTCTTGATACTCGATACTTTCGTAATCCATCCATATTTCCACCCGTTTCCTGCGTATTCGGGTTTTTGAACTTTCGTTTGGTCCTTTGATCACTCAGATTCTCAATTTACTTTTTGGTCACTCATTTTCTTAAAGCTCTTTTGGTCAAAACCTCTTTCAAAGCTTTTATTTACTATTATTTAATTTCAATCCCCGTGCGAAGCTGCCCCGCACTCTTCCCGCACTCTTTCGTCAAAGTTTGACCCATACTTGCTATACCTATTGTGCTAGAGTTTTCAGACGTACAACAAATGCTAAGAAACATTCCCAATGTTTTCTGACACATTTTTTAAACTCTAATCGTGCTGAGAAGATAGTTTTTTAGGTCTATAAACAGATCTGAAACAACCATTTATAAACTCATTCCATAAAACTTGTTGTACTTTCAGTGGCAGTCGAAAATCAGAAGCTTTTCTTCATGGGCCAGGCTCTACATACGCCAACAAGAGGTCTCTTCGCGCTTCTTCCACTTCTGGAGACTCTTCCTAACCTTTTTACTTTGCATTGTAAAGGGAAATGAGCTTCATAATCTTCCCAACTGGTTGGTTCATCAAAAACTTTCCTACTTCTCTTTGCAAGAAATCCACTTAATCATTGTCATTGTATCTACTTCTTCCTTCCTTTTTATTCATCGTCCCCAGTGTAAAATATATTTCAAAATCACTGAATATAAAAACTTAAAACTTACATTTTCATTTTAAAACTTTAAAAAATAATCATGATAAAATATCCCGTCGCAGCAGACCTGCGTACTCAGCGAATTTCCATAGGATTAATTTTGTATATAAGAAAATTAAAAGAAAGTATTTTAGATTTTGGGATAATTTGTTGTGTAAATAATATAATAAAAACGGGTATTTAATCATTCATGAGCTTTAAACATGAGGAAAATTAACAAGGGGATCACATTGTTTTTCATTATATACACTTTTCCCATCAATTTCATATAATTCTAAGTCTTTTTATTTTTAATAAATGTTATCTTGCTATACCTATACACAGTTCTACATTCACCCTTCAGTATGGAATCTTCACAAGCTGGGTGTTTCATTTTTAAGTTGTATTAGCCAAATTATGTTATAATCAGCTGTTGATTTTATAACATGATATGGATATTTGTAAATAAATTTGTAATAGCTATCTCCCATATGAACTGTACTGAAAAGTGAACGTGGAACTGAGTATAGTTTATAAATGTCAACAAACATATAATCAATGAAAACAAAACACTCAAGACAAATAAATAACATCATCTCATGAATAAACTAAATATGGTCAGTTTTATAATTGAAACACCCCTGTTGCGGCAGACCTGCATCTCCAGCCAATTTTAGTAAAAAATATTATCGTTCCTCAGCATTGTAAATATTATCCTACATTTTCAGGCAGTTTAGACCAAGACACCCCCTTTTCTTCATTGAAAATGCACATACTTTCCTTATTGAATTTAAAAATAATTTGTATATTTTAATATAGTATTTATTTTTATGCTAAATCATAATCAATGAACTCTTAACTGTTCAAAATAGAGACAAATAAAACATTCTCCTGAAAATTTAAATATAATCATATGTTTTATTATATGTTTACTTAAAAAATTCCCTACATTAAGGTAAATGTATTGATTTAGTGAAATTATTATGCAACTTTTGTTGATTTTTCCCTGAAACAGGGTAATTATACTTTTTTAAGGGAAAATCAAAAATAATGTAGGAAAACGTAGTTTAGCACATTTAAATATCTAAGCAACGTTCTGACGTAAAATAATAATTCAAAATGCTAAATTGTTTATTTTTTCAACTGAATCCAATTTTGACAATTAAATTTCTATGTAATTAATATTAAGGTACTATCGTGCTGGCTTTCGAACTCGAAGTAATAAGTGTTGCTCTACAAGTATATACTAAATCTTATCGCGATCGGATCTTTTTTACGAAAGTTATTGTGCCTATGGACAGGTGTGTGTGTGTGTGTGTGTGTGTGTGTGTGTGTGTGTGTATATATACTAGTGGCTTGTAGGGGCAAAAGCCCCTAAAAATAAAATACAAATGCTGGAAATTTATTGTTTCCTTTAAACTCACAACTCGGTAACAGTTTGACGGAATTAAACATTTAAAGTGTAATGTTAAAGATATTTTGATATTTGCTAGTATGTATCAGAATTTCAAGAAAGGGCGTTACTTCAGTATAGTAAAGGGCTGAATATTTTGGAACAGTGGCGCTATCCGTCGTTCTCAAAACAAACTCAGTTTACTTTGTTTACAATTTAACATATGTACATGGTTTGAGGAAATTCTTAAGGTTAACAACAGACTGCAGCACTTAATTCATTCCCCAAATAAAGTCGTGACATGACACCCAAATGTCGTATGTAGCCTCCACCTGGTTCAAAAGAACGTATTGGATAGTTAAAGGGTCCTTATTATGGAAATCTCCGATTGAGGCTACATTTTACTCAATCAGAAAATAAATAAGGATGAAATCAGAAAATGGTCCCCCGCGTTGACGACTCCACGCTCCAATGTGGGGAGTCGTGTGGAGCCTCCGGCTCCACTTCATATGCAAGTTAGGTTTAGAGACCACGAGCCTGGTAAATAGTTAATGTTGAGGATTTTACCCTAAGTTCAACAATTTTTTATGGTTTCCCGTGGGTAAATACTACTTTGTCTTAGTAGGTTCAATATTAAATATTTTTTTGATTGGCCAAATTTAAAGGTGAACCGTTTTGGTTGGATCAAATTTAAAGCTGATGTTGCACTCAATAGCTGTTAGTGTAGCACATTCTGTTGTTCCTCGGTCAAAACTATGACCATTTCCGACCGTACATAAAACTGGTAGAGCTGGGCCTTAAAAATGATGAATGAAGTCTTCTCTGTAACTATAGACTGTGCTTATTCGGTTGTATTTTGTGTCTTTCTACGCCAGTGGCATTTTTTAACGTTTTGATCGGGAACGGTCCAAACCCGGGTCTTGTTACTATCTAACGGCGACCTTTTGTTAGATAGTATCATTAATTCATAGCCCAATGACAAATGGCAACTGGACCCAGTTTCGATCCTGTCAGGAATCGAACCGGCGACCCTCAGGTTATGAGGTGAGCGCTTTATCCTATCGGCTATCCAGTCAATTATGTTGTGTAAATAAATGTTACAAATCCAAAACAACATCAGCTACATGGCTTTGAATCAGCATCAGCTGCTACTACATGATACAACGTAAAATTAATAGTCGTATTTAATTCCTCTAGTTTTAACGAATTTCCCCTACATGGAAGAAGCTATTTTAAAGTTAAGGTCCCTAAATTATGAAAACGGAAAATTTAAAAGTAAACACCCGTCATGTGTTATAGTACGTTCAACCTATTTTGCTGGATTTTAAATGAACCATATATCAACATGCATCTAGTATGTGGTTTTACATAAAGTTTAAGCAACACACGTTTTAATGTAAACAATGCAGGCGTTTTTAGATTACAATGATTTTTAAATGGCAGATATTTAACGCTATATCTTATTTTCTGATAAACTTTTAGAAATTTCAGTATTTTTCCCGAGACCCTGACATTAATACCTCCTATTTGAGCCCTCTCCCATTATCCTGCGACTTGACAAACGCACAAAATTTAGGCGCAAAAATTTCGCTTACATATATATTCATATCAATCATTTGGCAATAAATCGGCATCGTTATAACGTAAACTAAACAAACGCACTTGAACTCTTTATTATTTTAAATTTTAAATATATACTCAAACCCGTAATTGTCTGAAAATCTTAAAGTTAAAATATTTATTGTTTATAGTACATTGAACATAGTAAGTTGCCTAAAAAAAAAACACGCCAACATCTAGCATATGGCTTTAAATCAAGCATCAGCACCACATGTTTTCATGTAAACAAAGCAGACGTTTTTATATTCTAATGCTTTTTAAATGGCAGATATTTTACGCTATTTCTCGTTTTCTGGTGAATTTCCAGCAATTTCAGTATTTTTCCCGACATCACGGAATATAGACCTTTAATTTGAGCCCTCTCCCATCTTTCTACGATTTGCCAGACGCCCACAATTTTGATGCAAAGAATCGCCTTACGAAATTAAATATATGATATATATGAAAATTAACTAACGATGTTTTTGGGGTCTAGGGGCATCAAAATGAAAAGTTACGGTGGTCCCGTGCTTAAGTCTTCCCGTGCCGCCTACGATAATACCTACTTCCCTATAGGGGGAAATTCCCTAAAACAACCCTACTAATAAAAACATCGTACATTGTCACTTACTAACAAGACATATGTTGGTACTGGAATTTTTTTAACAAATTGAATACATGTATACTTAAAAGCTCTGAACAGCGCATGTTTACTGTTAATAATTTAAACCCTAATTTAATATTTCCAAATTATTTTATCTCATGAATGTTAACGTCATCGGCAAACAAAACCATTGAAGATAATGCAGTAATTTGATTCTCCATCGCAGGTTTAATAATTGTGTTGACTTTTCATTGCTTGCCAGCGAATTTCCTTGTAAAATTATTTGCCTACTTATTACTAAAATCACTTCTTTTAACTCTCTAATTATTATTCAATCGTTACAAACAATTAATTTACAGGAGCAATTTGCTTAGGGAACATCTGATTAAAATTGTTGAGCAGGTTTCCTAGGACTTTAGTATGAGTGCCAAGTGAGAAATTGGTACTATTATATGATTTAATGTTAATAAAATATATGATGACATTGTTGTATTGCTTTTGTCTTTAAGTATTCAGAACAGTTATCTTAACCACTTTTACGAATGTAATATTTCGTAAAATAGTGGATAGTGTGTCCATATTTGTTTTGTCAAAAATAATTAATGCAAAAGGCAGGAAACAATAAAAGCTAATGACAATTTATATATTTTGGAGAGTGTGCAATAGCTGGCAATCAATAAGTTGATTAAAATGCCTTATTGAAGACCTCAAGGATGTAACAATAAATTAAAAAGGCGCCACTACAGCATAAATACCAAAATAAATCTTGCTGTAGAAGATTTACATTTGCAAATGTCAAATGATTTTATAAAAGAAATGACTTTCTGTTTGGAGAAATTAAATCTTTGTGAAGCATTACAAAATATACAACTGAAATCAACTCCAATTACAACTAAAGTGCCTACAGCTAGAAAATTAAGGAATAAACTGAGAGAAGATTCTTTTAAAGAATGGAACAATCTTCCTCAAAAAGGAAAGGGCATTTCTCTTTTTGCTCAATGCCCAAAATACAAAAAATAATAATGAATAAACAAGGCCTTAGTATATCAGAATGGACCAACACAATACGAATGATTACCAATATAGCAGCTGTTAGATCGATTCCTGGCAGATCGCAGGACAACCAATGCCGCCATATAGGGTGCAATGAGATTGAAACCCTTAGCCACGTCCTGGGATTTTACCCAAAAGGGGAGCTGATGAGGAATGCAAGGCACCATTAATTAAGGTCAATCCTGGCTGATTCCTTCAAAAAAGAAAACTGGGAAGTGTATGAAGAAGTCAATGCAACCTCAACAGATGACTCAAACAGAAGATTAGGTATAATTACTATAAACAAAAGAAAAAACAAAGCACTAACTATTGACCCCACCATCAGAACTGAAGCAAGGGAAGATCAAGTTAAAGAAGTCAACGAAGAAAAGAAAAAAATTATGAACCTTGCATTCCATACTTAATAGAAAAATATGAAATTGAAGACTGGCAAGTGACAGGTATATTTATCGGCAGTCGAGGAGCTATTTCAAAATTGTTCGTAGAATTTTTAAAAATACATAAAATACCTTTGAAAATAATCGACCAGATCATCATTAGTATTGTGAAAGACTCCACCAAAATTTTAAATTACCATTTATTCTCACCTAATCCCTAAGATTTTTTAACAATTACATTTTATATTTTTAAATTTGTATAACTTAAATTATAAAAAAATCATTTGTGTATGCTGGATCTATTGGTCATCTGGGATTCCAGACAGCTGTCAATTTTTTAATCAAGTTAATTTCTCTCTCTAGTGACTCAGCTGAAGTCCCAGTATTTACCTGGTGATTGTTGACGGAGTTGCGGTGCTGCAGCAGCGTGTTGACCGCACTGTAGAAGTAGTTGGTGGCGTTGGCCAGCTGGGCCCAGCCGCCGATAGTGACTCAGCTGAAGTCCCAGTATTTACCTGGTGATTGATGACGGAGTTGCGGTGCTGCAGCAGCGTGTTGACCGCGCTGTAGAAGTAGTTGGTGGCGTTGGCCAGCTGGGCCCAGCCGCCGATAGTGACTCAGCTGAAGTCCCAGTATTTACCTGGTGATTGATGACGGAGTTGCGGTGCTGCAGCAGCGTGTTGACCGCGCTGTAGAAGTAGTTGGTGGCGTTGGCCAGCTGGGCCCAGCCGCCGATAGTGACTCAGCTGAAGTCCCAGTATTTACCTGGTGATTGATGACGGAGTTGCGGTACTGCAGCAGCGTGTTGACCGCGCTGTAGAAGTAGTTGGTGGCGTTGGCCAGCTGGGCCCAGCCGCCGATAGTGACTCAGCTGAAGTCCCAGTATTTACCTGGTGATTGATGACGGAGTTGCGGTGCTGCAGCAGCGTGTTGACCGCGCTGTAGAAGTAGTTGGTGGCGTTGGCCAGCTGGGCCCAGCCGCCGATAGTGACTCAGCTGAAGTCCCAGTATTTACCTGGTGATTGATGACGGAGTTGCGGTGCTGCAGCAGCGTGTTGACCGCGCTGTAGAAGTAGTTGGTGGCGTTGGCCAGCTGGGCCCAGCCGCCGATAGTGACTCAGCTGAAGTCCCAGTATTTACCTGGTGATTGATGACGGAGTTGCGGTGCTGCAGCAGCGTGTTGACCGCGCTGTAGAAGTAGTTGGTGGCGTTGGCCAGCTGGGCCCAGCCGCCGATAGTGACTCAGCTGAAGTCCCAGTATTTACCTGGTGATTGATGACGGAGTTGCGGTGCTGCAGCAGCGTGTTGACCGCGCTGTAGAAGTAGTTGGTGGCGTTGGCCAGCTGGGCCCAGCCGCCGATAGTGACTCAGCTGAAGTCCCAGTATTTACCTGGTGATTGATGACGGAGTTGCGGTGCTGCAGCAGCGTGTTGACCGCGCTGTAGAAGTAGTTGGTGGCGTTGGCCAGTTGGGCCCAGCCGCCGATAGTGACTCAGCTGAAGTCCCAGTATTTACCTGGTGAT
Organism: Flexamia atlantica; assembly: GCA_035578135.1. Lineage (NCBI taxonomy): Eukaryota > Metazoa > Arthropoda > Insecta > Hemiptera > Cicadellidae > Flexamia > Flexamia atlantica. The sequence continues at coordinate 181,833,845 of JAQJVK010000001.1, forward strand.
TGATGACGGAGTTGCGGTGCTGCAGCAGCGTGTTGACCGCGCTGTAGAAGTAGTTGGTGGCGTTGGCCAGCTGGGCCCAGCCGCCGATAGTGACTCAGCTGAAGTCCCAGTATTTACCTGGTGATTGATGACGGAGTTGCGGTGCTGCAGCAGCGTGTTGACCGCGCTGTAGAAGTAGTTGGTGGCGTTGGCCAGCTGGGCCCAGCCGCCGATAGTGACTCAGCTGAAGTCCCAGTATTTACCTGGTGATTGATGACGGAGTTGCGGTGCTGCAGCAGCGTGTTGACCGCGCTGTAGAAGTAGTTGGTGGCGTTGGCCAGCTGGGCCCAGCCGCCGATAGTGACTCAGCTGAAGTCCCAGTATTTACCTGGTGATTGATGACGGAGTTGCGGTGCTGCAGCAGCGTGTTGACCGCGCTGTAGAAGTAGTTGGTGGCGTTGGCCAGCTGGGCCCAGCCGCCGATAGTGACTCAGCTGAAGTCCCAGTATTTACCTGGTGATTGATGACGGAGTTGCGGTGCTGCAGCAGCGTGTTGACCGCGCTGTAGAAGTAGTTGGTGGCGTTGGCCAGCTGGGCCCAGCCGCCGATAGTGACTCAGCTGAAGTCCCAGTATTTACCTGGTGATTGATGACGGAGTTGCGGTGCTGCAGCAGCGTGTTGACCGCGCTGTAGAAGTAGTTGGTGGCGTTGGCCAGCTGGGCCCAGCCGCCGATAGTGACTCAGCTGAAGTCCCAGTATTTACCTGGTGATTGATGACGGAGTTGCGGTGCTGCAGCAGCGTGTTGACCGCGCTGTAGAAGTAGTTGGTGGCGTTGGCCAGCTGGGCCCAGCCGCCGATAGTGACTCAGCTGAAGTCCCAGTATTTACCTGGTGATTGATGACGGAGTTGCGGTGCTGCAGCAGCGTGTTGACCGCGCTGTAGAAGTAGTTGGTGGCGTTGGCCAGCTGGGCCCAGCCGCCGATAGTGACTCAGCTGAAGTCCCAGTATTTACCTGGTGATTGATGACGGAGTTGCGGTGCTGCAGCAGCGTGTTGACCGCGCTGTAGAAGTAGTTGGTGGCGTTGGCCAGCTGGGACCAGCCGCCGATAGTGACTCAGCTGAAGTCCTAGTATTTACCTGGTGATTGATGACGGAGTTGCGGTGCTGCAGCAGCGTGTTGACCGCGCTGTAGAAGTAGTTGGTGGCGTTGGCCAGCTGGGCCCAGCCGCCGGTATCGTCGAGGTGTGACGTCACTCGCCGTAGCAGGCTGATGGCGGGCTCGCCCTCGCCTGGGTAGACGACGCCTCTGTCGCGTAGTGACGTCAGCACGCCGAACACCGCGTCCTGCGCCGTCGTGTTGCCGTATCCCAGCGTGATCTTGTGGAACTGAACAGTTCAATTGCGTCACGAGATAAATTTATTGCATAGTTAAAACATAGCTATCAAAAACACAGCTTTATCAAATACTTTAAAATATTGCGCCATTCGGTGTAATAAATTTTAAAGAGAAAAATACGTGATGGCAAAACATTGTGATGCTATAAGCTACTTCCAACTGATTGGATTAAGAGTAACAAAACGCCAATACGATTTCTGGCTCTGTAGAGCTATATGAAACAACTTTACTATTTCCAATCTGACAGGTATTATTCTGGGGTTTTCTTGTTCAAAGCTAATCGACGATTTAGCTTTTTATTACTTTCCTCTGAAAGCCACGGACAGCCTTTGAAACCCCAGGATAAAATTTGCGCCAGTTTTACAAATTAACACACCATTTAAATGTATTTTGCCGAAATTGTCAAGAAATAGAACGGGGTAAAATAATATTTTGGTCTTACCTGCTGATAAAATTAAAATACGGTTAAAATCTATGCTTTTAAAATGGCTATATGAAAATCCCTAACATAAGAAACTCACATTGTCGGAGACGGACGTGATCTTGTCGGAGACGCAGTCGGAGAAGTCCGGCGTCTGCCAGCGGACCTGGTGGCTCTCCACCAGCAGACACAGCCGCGTGGCAACCCCGCGGTAGTGAACGGGGCAGTCTACCCGCGCCACCACCCCGGGCCCCGCCGTCTCCCACCGGACACCGCCGACCTGCCCACCACACCAGACATACACTACACCAGCAGACACAGCCGCGTGGCAACCCCGCGGTAGTGAACGGGGCAGTTTACCCGCGCCACCACCCCGGGCCCCGCCGTCTCCCACCGGACACCGCCGACCTGCCCACCACACCAGACATACACTACACCAGCAGACACAGCCGCGTGGCAACCCCGCGGTAGTGAACGGGGCAGTCTACACGCGCCACCACCCCGGGCCCCGCCGTCTCCCACCGGACACCGCCGACCTGCCCACCACACCAGACATATACTACACCAGCAGACACAGCCGCGTGGCAACCCCGCGGTAGTGAACGGGGCAGTCTACCCGCGCCACCACCCCGGGCCCCGCCGTCTCCCACCGGACACCGCCGACCTGCCCACCACACCAGACATACACTACACCAGCAGACACAGCCGCGTGGCAACCCCGCGGTAGTGAACGGGGCAGTCTAAACGCGCCACCACCCCGGGCCCCGCCGTCTCCCACCGGACACCGCCGACCTGCCCACCACACCAGACATACACTACACCAGCAGACACAGCCGCGTGGCAACCCCGCGGTAGTGAACGGGGCAGTCTACACGCGCCACCACCCCGGGCCCCGCCGTCTCCCACCGGACACCGCCGACCTGCCCACCACACCAGACATACACTACACCAGCAGACACAGCCGCGTGGCAACCCCGCGGTAGTGAACGGGGCAGTCTACACGCGCCACCACCCCCGGCCCCGCCGTCTCCCACCGGACCCCGCCGACCTGCCCACCACACCAGACATACACTACACCAGCAGACACAGCCGCGTGGCAACCCCGCGGTAGTGAACGGGGCAGTCTACACGCGCCACCACCCCCGGCCCCGCCGTCTCCCACCGGACCCCGCCGACCTGCCCACCACACCAGACATACACTACACCAGCAGACACAGCCGCGTGGCAACCCCGCGGTAGTGAACGGGGCAGTCTACACGCGCCACCACCCCGGGCCCCGCCGTCTCCCACCGGACACCGCCGACCTGCCCACCACACCAGACATACACTACACCAGCAGACACAGCCGCGTGGCAACCCCGCGGTAGTGAACGGGGCAGTCTACACGCGCCACCACCCCCGGCCCCGCCGTCTCCCACCGGACCCCGCCGACCTGCCCACCACACCAGACATACACTACACCAGCAGACACAGCCGCGTGGCAACCCCGCGGTAGTGAACGGGGCAGTCTACACGCGCCACCACCCCGGGCCCCGCCGTCTCCCACCGGACACCGCCGACCTGCCCACCACACCAGACATACACTACACCAGCAGACACAGCCGCGTGGCAACCCCGCGGTAGTGAACGGGGCAGTCTACACGCGCCACCACCCCCGGCCCCGCCGTCTCCCACCGGACCCCGCCGACCTGCCCACCACACCAGACATACACTACACCAGCAGACACAGCCGCGTGGCAACCCCGCGGTAGTGAACGGGGCAGTCTACCCGCGCCACCACCCCCGGCCCCGCTGTCTCCCACCGGACACCGCCGACCTGCCCACCACACCAGACATACACTACACCAGCAGACACAGCCGTCTCCCACCGGACACCGCCGACCTGCCCACCACACCAGACATACACTACACCAGCAGACACAGCCGCGTGGCAACCCCGCGGTAGTGAACGGGGCAGTCTACCCGCGCCACCACCCCGGGCCCCGCCGTCTCCCACCGGACACCGCCGACCTGCCCACCACACCAGACATACACTACACCAGCAGACACAGCCGCGTGGCAACCCCGCGGTAGTGAACGGGGCAGTCTACCCGCGCCACCACCCCGGGCCCCGCCGTCTCCCACCGGACACCGCCGACCTGCCCACCACACCAGACATACACTACACCAGCAGACACAGCCGCGTGGCAACCCCGCGGTAGTGAACGGGGCAGTCTACACGCGCCACCACCCCCGGCCCCGCCGTCTCCCACCGGACACCGCCGACCTGCCCACCACACCAGACATACACTACACCAGCAGACACAGCCGCGTGGCAACCCCGCGGTAGTGAACGGGGCAGTCTACACGCGCCACCACCCCCGGCCCCGCCGTCTCCCACCGGACACCGCCGACCTGCCCACCACACCAGACATACACTACACCAGCAGACACAGCCGCGTGGCAACCCCGCGGTAGTGAACGGGGCAGTCTACCCGCGCCACCACCCCCGGCCCCGCCGTCTCCCACCGGACACCGCCGACCTGCCCACCACACCAGACATACACTACACCTGCAGACTCAGCCGTCTCCCACCGGACCCCGCCGACCTGCCCACCACATCAGACATACACTACACCAGCAGACACAGCCGTCTCCCACCGGACACCGCCGACCTGCCCACCACACCAGACATACACTACACCTGCAGACACAGCCGTCTCCCACCGGACCCCGCCGATCTGCCCACCACACCAGACATACACTACACCAGCAAACACAGCCGTCTCCCACCGGACACCGCCGACCTGCCCACCACACCAGACATACACTACACCAGCAGACACAGCCGTCTCCCACCGGACACCGCCGACCTGCCCACCACACCAGACATACACTACACCAGCAGACACAGCCGTCTCCCACCGGACACCGCCGACCTGCCCACCACACCAGACATACACTACACCAGCAGACACAGCCGTCTCCCACCGGACCCCGCCGACCTGCCCACCACAGCAGACATACACTACACCAGCAGACACAGCCGTCTCCCACCGGACCCCGCCTACCTGCCCACCACACCAGACATACACTACACCAGCAGACACAGCCGTCTCCCACCGGACACCGCCGACCTGCCCACCACACCAGACATACACTACACCTGCAGACACAGCCGTCTCCCACCGGACCCCGCCGACCTGCCCACCACACCAGACATACACTACACCAGCAGACACAGCCGTCTCCCACCGGACACCGCCGACCTGCCCACCACACCAGACATACACTACACCAGCAGGCACAGCCGTCTCCCACCGGACACCGCCGACCTGCCCACCACACCAGACATACACTACACCAGCAGACACAGCCGTCTCCCACCGGACACCGCCGACCTGCCCACCACACCAGACATACACTACACCAGCAGACACAGCCGTCTCCCACCGGACACCGCCGACCTGCCCACCACACCAGACATACACTACACCAGCAGACACAGCCGTCTCCCACCGGACACCGCCGACCTGCCCACCACACCAGACATACACTACACCAGCAGACACAGCCGTCTCCCACCGGACACCGCCGAACTGCCCACCACACCAGACATACACTACACCAGCAGACACAGCCGTCTCCCACCGGACACCGCCGACCTGCCCACCACACCAGACATACACTACACCAGCAGACACAGCCGTCTCCCACCGGACCCCGCCGACCTGCCCACCACACCAGACATACACTACACCAGCAGACACAGCCGTCTCCCACCGGACACCGCCGACCTGCCCACCACACCAGACATACACTACACCAGCAGACACAGCCGTCTCCCACCGGACACCGCCGACCTGCCTACCACACCAGACATACACTACACCAGCAGACACAGCCGTCTCCCACCGGACACCGCCGACCTGCCCACCACATCAGACATACACTACACCAGCAGACACAGCCGTCTCCCACCGGACCCCGCCGACCTGCCCACCACACCAGACATACACTACACCAGTAGACACAGCCGTCTCCCACCGGACACCGCCGACCTGCCCACCACACCAGACATACACTACACCAGCAGACACAGCCGTCTCCCACCGGACACCGCCGACCTGCCCACCACACCAGACATACACTACACCAGCAGACACAGCCGTCTCCCACCGGACACCGCCGACCTGCCCACCACACCAGACATACACTACACCAGCAGACACAGCCGTCTCCCACCGGACACCGCCGACCTGCCCACCACACCAGACATACACTACACCAGCAGACACAGCCGTCTCCCACCGGACACCGCCGACCTGCCCACCACACCAGACATACACTACACCAGCAGACACAGCCGTCTCCCACCGGACCCCGCCGACCTGCCCACCACACCAGACATACACTACACCAGCAGACACAGCCGTCTCCCACCGGACACCGCCGACCTGCCCACCACACCAGACATACACTACACCAGCAGACACAGCCGTCTCCCACCGGACACCGCCGACCTGCCCACCACACCAGACATACACTACACCAGCAGACACAGCCGTCTCCCACCGGACACCGCCGACCTGCCCACCACATCAGACATACACTACACCAGCAGACACAGCCGTCTCCCACCGGACCCCGCCGACCTGCCCACCACACCAGACATACACTACACCAGCAGACACAGCCGTCTCCCACCGGACACCGCCGACCTGCCCACCACACCAGACATACACTACACCAGCAGACACAGCCGTCTCCCACCGGACACCGCCGACCTGCCCACCACACCAGACATACACTACACCAGCAGACACAGCCGTCTCCCACCGGACACCGCCGACCTGCCCACCACACCAGACATACACTACACCAGCAGACACAGCCGTCTCCCACCGGACACCGCCGACCTGCCCACCACATCAGACATACACTACACCAGCAGACACAGCCGTCTCCCACCTGACCCCGCCGACCTGCCCACCACACCAGACATACACTACACCAGCAGACACAGCCGTCTCCCACCGGACACCGCCGACCTGCCCACCACACCAGACATACACTACACCAGCAGACACAGCCGTTTCCCACCGGACACCGCCGACCTGCCCACCACACCAGACATACACTACACCAGCAGACACAGCCGTCTCCCACCGGACACCGCCGACCTGCCCACCACACCAGACATACACTACACCAGCAGACACAGCCGTCTCCCACCGGACACCGCCGACCTGCCCACCACACCAGACATACACTACACCAGCAGACACAGCCGTCTCCCACCGGACACCGCCGACCTGCCCACCACACCAGACATATACTACACCAGCAGACCTAGTGGTTCTCCACCAGCAGACACACAGCCGTTTCCCACCGCGCACAGCCGACCTGCCTAGCACACCATACGTATACTACATACAAGTTAAATATTACATACATTGCACATATTACTACACATACATACACTACATATTTCTTTTTTAAATTCCAATAGTTACTTTATTATTCCTGAAATAAATTATCATTTAGGGATGAACAATATAAATGGTGTGGCAGTACTGTAAAAAAATTCCCCCTACAGGGAATGAGCTATTATCGTAGGTGGCATGGAGAGACTTAAGCTCAGAACCATGTTATCTTTCGTTGTGAGTTCCCTAGTTCCTAAAACCATCGTTCGTTCATTCTCATATTTATGTAAATGAAAATACCTACCTGTCCTAACTCTCCGTAGGCGCAAAAACATTTATAATAAAAAAAGTCAGATATTAAAACCCTCGAGCGGGCGCTCGCGGAGTTTTCCTCCGCACGTGTTTTTTATGTTAAAATAAACTGACATAATGGGTGTCCGCGGTCGTGTCTAGCTCCGTACTTTATGCCCCTCATTCCAGGAATTTCCTAAAGCTATTTATACCCCCCCTTGGTACTTCGTTATATGCAATTCAGAGATGCCGTCTCAGTTTGCGGAGCCCCCTCTCCCGTTACACAGACACTGATACCTATTTAAAAAAATTCATAATAGCGATGGATTTGTAATTATTATTAATTTTTTGAACTTTTCCTTTTGCTTTCGAAAAAAGAAGCGAAAGGAAAAGTCCAAAAATTTAAATAATATTTAATACATATTTTATACTAGAAAATTACTTACTATGTTTAATTGAAATATTACACCTATTAAGTTGAACAATTAATTGAATCGACGATGAAATGTGATTCCTAATGAAGTTTGTCAACATTTAAATACAATATTTCGTTATAAAAGAAGTAAAAAGGGTTAAATTTGTGCAATCTAGTGTTGCGGAGTAAAACTCCCCATGCGCCCGCTCGCTTTTTGCCGGTGAAGCGCCCCCTCAAGGGTCAATGAAATTTGGAACAAACATGTAAAGGGAGCATGACTTCGAATTCATAAACCAGCAAGATTGGTTTACTTTAAGAGGGTTTTCGACAGGGGTATTGAATATAAAAAATCTCAACATTTGACATATGCTTATATATTGGTTACGTTTGAGTTCAGCTTAAAACAATAATCATTTTAAATATTACTTTACATCAATGAGTAACAGAAAAAAACATATTGTCTACTAATTATATCAATTTCATTTTCGGCTCCGGCAGCTATGCCAGCTGGTTTGGTGGTGTGTGAAGGAGTATGGTGATGATTGTAGAATGCAGAATGTAATAACTTTGTTACCAACAAAACCAACTGATTTTCAAGCCAGGAACATAAGGTCTCACCCCGGACTCGTCCTCGGGGCACCACGGCGCCACGCTGCGGTTGAGCACCTCCAGCCGCATGCTGCGCGGGCCGCTGCGGACGCTGCCGTGCACGTGGCACGAGTACGTGGCCGACTTCTGCAACATCAGGCTGTTGCATTACTTAATTGCTTAAAATGGCGACCTACCCAGGTAGGTATTTTGCAAAGTATGAATGACAGATGAGTGAAAGATGATTGTGGCGCGATATTGTAGTCTTGTTTCTGACTGTGGCCGACATGTTCCTTAGACAGGACTGTTAAATAATAGCTCGACAGCCAATGGCAACTTAAGGACATAAATCCTAACGTGGGATCCGAACCACTATTTTCCCGTTTGTAACGTGTAATTTACTGAGTGTAATCACCGTGCGTTTTTCTGCTGCAATTACTAACTAACTTTCATTAACGACATCTAAAAAATCATTGAGGGAAAACATTTTGTAATGACTATGGAGTTCAAATAACTTGTTCTTAATGATACTGTAAATACTCCAAGGATCAACGCTATTTGCAATAATTTCATTACAATTTTCACCGTCAAGGCTATTTGTAAAATAACAATTTTGAAAAATATGTATCTATAAACAATTAAACAAAAATTACTCTACGCAACAATACGTCAGAATTGTAAAATATTCATAGGAATGTAAGAAAATACTTCCAGGATTTATATGTACGGCATGTTTTAAAAATCACTAAAATAAACAACTTTGCAAATATAAGAAAAATAGCTTTTCTATAATCATTTGTTTACACTTAAGTAAATACACTGCACTGAAACTACACTGCAAAGTGTAGTTTCAAACATATTATTACATGTATACTGCATGAAAACGTTTACCTGCACGTTGTAGACACGGAGAAGGCTACCTCCAGGGTAAAGATCCTCCCAAAACTCCTCGTCGGGCGTCATTTTGAACAAAGCATTGTTTTTTGTCCAGCTGTATCCTAACTTGCTTTCAAACTGCAGTTCATTTAGTGTCGTGCACCTAACTGACACATTTTCTCCCTGGAAAAACAATTATAACTTTTAACAATGATAAGTGTCAAAAAAGGGTGAATTCCTTCTAAATCAAACGACCTATTTCGTTGACTTGCAAATACTCTTACAAATTAAGATTTTGTACTAAAATATATCTCTATTTTTGACCAAATGTTTGAACAACAACCATTACTATATTAACTATCAATAATTTGATTGACTGATTACGTTCAACTATTTATTTTTAATTTTTAAATAGATTGTTTACCGCAAATTTCTCGGTTTCATTAGGTTGAAAATTATCCGCTCTGATTATATAATTAACAAACTACATTATATGCAATGGGATCTCTCAGTAGAGGTAAATGAAACCTCGTCCATTGAGCCTGTATTAATTCTAGGTATAAGCCGTTAGGTTTAAAGTAGCACCCAATCACTGTTGAGCTTATATTTGCAGTGCTGTAACGATCACTCGGTAGTCCAAACAGTAATTACATCACTGTAGAGGTGGCTTGCTCTAGTTTAGTAACGATATTGAATATTGCTCCTCGCTACTTCACTTCTGATAAGTTTCAATTACAACTTCCAGGTAAGTTAATGATTATCCAGCAGGTAATAAGGTACACTGCTATAATTAATTTATGCTTAAACTTAGATACTGTTTATGCATTTATAATCTTTCTACCTAAGAACTCTTTGGATAAAAATAAAATTTTCGCTATACCGCTAAAAAAAACTGTAGTTTTCGCAAATTTCCTTAAGCGAATAAGCTATTATCTTTCCTGGTGTACTAGATAGTACACAAGAGACCCGCCAGAGAGTAGCATATGATCCCCATCAGGTGGAAATTAGCAGCTGCTGTTCTCTGGCGGGTTTTTGGTGTTAGCTCTAGCAAAAGATATTGGGAGAAAGTTTCCTCGGGATTTTTCACGCGTTAAGTTTCGGTTTTCCACTAGTAATGATTATGAAACCTTTTTCAAAGTAATTGAAGAATCGTTAACCACATAGCATGTGTTGTACCTTCTATAAACAGTATATTTTGTTTTGTAAATTTTGCCCTCTCCCAATTGAGCTCTAACAAAAAATACTATCACACGTTATTGCTTAGTTAGTGCTAGTTAGTGCTCTAATTCCCATCGTCAGTGCTTTTGTGGTTCAAGAGCTATAATAAAAAAAACCTGTGGGGGTGCCAACTTTATAAAAGTTAGCCCCACCCAGTAAAAAAATTTTAGCACTAATTAAAAATATATACCAATTGTTAGTGCTTGCTAGTGATGGTTAGTGCTTTAGTTCCCATTGTTAGTGATATTATAGTTCAAGAGTTATAATTGAAAAAAAAACTGTGGAGGGGGCCAACTTTATAAAAGTTAGCCCCACCCAGTGCAAAAAATTAAGCACTAACTTAAAAAACTAAACCAACCGTTAGAGCTGGTTAATGTTTAATCCCCATCGTTAGTACTCTTGTGGTTCAAGAATTATGATTAAGAAACTAAGGAGGACCAATCTTTCAAAAGTTAGCCCCACCTAGTGTTAAATTGTTAAAATTAGTATTTAATATTATATCACTCGTTAGTGCTGTTTAGAGCTCTAATCCTGATCATAAGGGCTCCTGCAGATAAAACGTTATCATTAAAATATGTAGGGGGCCAATTTAATATAATTTAGCCCCACCCAGTACAAATATATGAGCACTAACGTCGAAAATCATACTAATCGTTAGTGCTGGTTAGAGCTCTAACCCCCCATCCTACCCAATCCATTAAAAGTAATTAATTTTTATTGGTGCTCCTTTAATTCATGACTTATAATTGAAAAAATGTGGGGGATGGTCCCCAGTCTATAAAAGTTACCAGTGCAAACATTTGAGCACTGATGTTAAAAATTGTACTGATCGTTAGTGCTTTGTTAGCGCTAATAATTATTATAATGTCCATCATTAGTGCCCCTATAGATCAAGAGTTATAATGAATAAACTAAAGATAGAGCCATCTTTAAGAAAGATTGCTTTAACATGTGCATAAACGTTTAATCTAAAGAACTGTGGGTACTGTGGTCCATTGAAAAAAGGTCACCTCACCCAATTGAAAAACACTAGCACTAATGTTTAAAATGTTACAGGTCGTGTAACGAAGCACTCACGATCGGCATATATTTATATTTTTAATAAGTGAATAAAATTATTTTGAAGTCAATTTTTCTAAAACAAAATATGTTGAATTTACAATAAACAACCAAAAAAATTATCAAGATAGCTCAAATTTAAGTTTGTAGAATGAAGAAATTAAAAAAGTAAATACAATTAATTTTGTAGTGTCATGGTTGACAAATATTTAAAATTTGATCAACAAATTGATAAAATTTTGTAATAAATGATCAACAAACTTATTTGTATTAAGAAGATTATCGCAATTCCGCAACAAAAATACATTACTAACAGTTTACCATTCTTTAATTACTCCTGTTATTACATACGGAATTCAAATCTAGGGTATGGCAAATTCTAATGTTAAGAAAATACTTAAACTGCAAAAAAGAGCCCTAAGGATTATATTCAAGATAAAACAAAGAAACTTTTGTAAAAAAAAAACTTTTAAAGAAAACAACTTATTGACATTTTGGTCCATATACATTTATGAAACCTTAAAATTTGTGAAATGTAATATATCAATTTTTAATCATTCAGAAAATAACGTTTACAAATCTAATCTTCGTAAAAACAATACAATCAATATGGAATATCACAGAACATATTTTACTATATATAAAACGACATTTATTATATAATGGAAAGAAATTATATAACAAAATGCCTGAACAATTTAAAAACTCATTCACTGATGAATTCAACTCTAAATTTAAATGATACCTTTTTAAGAAAGCATACTATTCAATAGAAGAATTTTTCGAAGATCAACATCAAGATTAATATGTCAAGAACCAACATAGTCCAAATTTAGTTTTAAGTATAATATAATAATAGTCCATTAAAAATACTGTTAAACCTAGAACAAATTGCAACACGAGCGTTTTTTATGGTATTCTGCTAAAAAAATGTGTATATTGACATCCAAAATCAGACAAAATCATTCCACGGGAAACCCCTTAAAATCACGTTTCAAAATGGCGGCATTTTTTAACATTGAAAAGTTTTTGAAAAAAGCCACTCGGCTGCATTTTTTATATACATTTAACAAGATATTGAGTTGGGACCCCGCCAATAATTTTTTAGTGGCTGGTCCTGCATTTTGATGGGGTCAAATTGTTAGTCGCCATCTTGGATCCGCCATATTGGATTTAAAATATTTTTTTCAAACGTAAAGGTGGTCATGTGACACATCATTTAGTAAGAGATATTTACGCTGATTACAAGCTGAAGTCCCTTTTTCAAAAATATTGATTCGTTTTTAAGATATGGCCAAAAGAAAATTCTTCCCTGTACATTTTTTATGGGAATTAAATAAATAATAACATTTTTATGATTATTTTTCTCATATCTCCAGAACCTAGCAAGGCTTTCAGTTCGTTTTGGTCTTAAAATACTGATTGATTTATTGGCTTTTATTTGAGCTATCGATCACTAAAATCGGACGTGTGTGAAACGAGCTGTACAGCTAAATGCAATATGAAAACAGCTTTTTTTAATTAGTTCTTGGTTATAGATGTATATCTCAGGTTTAAAATGGGGTACAAAATTCGTTCTGGTCTCAAATTACTCGGCAAACTATAAGATTTCATATGGGCTATCGCTAATTGAAATCTGACCAATAGAAATGGAGTTATGATCCATAATCCAACTTAAATTCTTCTCATTTTCGTAATTTGTCATTACGTAAAGGCCCATATCTCCGAATTTAGCAGAGACTCAGATGTGATAAAGGTTTTATTTAATTCAGTAGACTACTGGCTTTAATTTAAGCTCTAAATCATTAAAATCGGCTGAGTTTGATGCGAGTTATGGAATTTTCATCAATATGAAAATAATTTTTTTTTCAGAATTTTGTATGTAACTAAGGATTGGTATTACCAGTTTTTAATAGAGTATGAAGGTCTGAATGGTTTCAAAACACCCAGTGAGCTATCAGCTTTCATTTGAGCCATTGATGATCAAAATCGGACTAGGTTTTGGCGAGTTATAACATTTTATTAATTTGTTTTCTAATTATTTTAGTGTAATCTGTATACGCAGGGTATGGAAGAACGAGTAATTGCAACCTGAGAGAAGCTGGAGAAAACCAAATCTAGGATAACATCACGGTTATTCCTTATACGATTTATTTCGTATATTTGTAGTATATAGGATAGGTCAATTAACTGCTGGGAGGATTCGCATGATGCTATGGGATCCAGTTCGTGCCACATGGTATGAGGTTGAAGTCTCCTAAAAGCAAAATGTCTCGAATGCTAGAATTTGATGTAGCGGCTTCAATGGCTGCTTCACAGAAAGAGTCATATTTAGAGCTAGGCTGCTTTGGAGGGATGTATACCGCACCAACAAGCAGCGTGGAGTGTTGGCAGGATAAGGATACAAACACACACTCCACATCAGTTTCAGTAATTTGAACAATGTGAGAAGATAAATCCGCTTTTACGGCTACCAGAACACCGCCACCACCGCTTTTCAGACTTGTCTCAGGAGAATGGTCACATCTGTAAACTTTAAAATTGTTCATGCCCAGTTCACTCACAGTAATATCGTTTGATAAATTTGTCTCAGTTAAGACAATTAAATCATACAATGTGGATGCTAATGCTAGTCTGAGTTGATGAAGTTTTGACCTTAGTCCATTTACATTTTGGTAGTAAACAGATAATTTACTGGTGTATCCGTTGGAATATTTCAGTTTTTTCTTGACAATTTCAGGAGTTCCGTTTCTATATGTAGTTGTTAAGTCGCTTTCACCGGCAGTCAATCTTTTACTAAGCTCATCCCTCACATCGTTTAGAAACTTCAATTCTCGTGAGTTGCGATCTCTAGAGAGTGATACGTTTTGGAAGCAAGGATCTAACTGTCGTATCAATTCATTGATCGACTGCTTCAGTAACTCATTTACTTCCGATTCAGATGCAAGCACCACTTTAACAGGTCTAGGAATGTCATTATTTCTTTTAGGCCTACCCACACGAAAGTGAACAATATTAGATAAAGAAATTTTAGGGCATAGAGCTTGAATTAAAGCTGTAATCAATTTACGATCATGATCCTTCTTCTTATTGACATCAGACAGTTTGGATTCAGGCAACTTGTAAATCATGACATTTCTTGATCTACGAGTCCGGTCATTAATTTCACCAATAATACTCTCGGCTGACATAGAATTGTAGGGGTTGCATTCTAGAGCATCCAGATGGCTTTCAACATTAGTGATCCTTTTGTCAAACGAGTCCAATTGCAGTTTTACTTGATCCAGTTTCGAGGGGATTTCTTTTAAGGCATCGACACTGGTGGTCAAGTTATTTATTAGCCCAGTAAGAGCAAAAATCCTACTTAGGATTATATTTAGTGGCTTTTCATCATCTTTCTTACAATCGGCTCGTAAGCAGGACCAAGACCGGGTTTCATCCTTATTAAGATTTTCGTACTCACCCGTTGAAAGCCCACCACACTCGCGATGGAACCAGCGGTCGCAATCGCCATCACATCTTATTGCATCTTGTCCATCAAAAACTTCTTTCAAACATTGCCAACAAGGATCTTTTATATCTATTGCCATTTATCAGGGCGCCGACTGCAGCAGTTTAATAATTGACAATACGGAGTATTTTGTGCAATACTGCCAGTTTTCATATAGTACGTTGATCTATTTGGGTATGATATCCTAAAGGCTTTGGATCCTGTAGAAACGAGTCGCAGGCTAATTAATTACCAAAACCAATTGGCGGGCTTGTTAAATCCTGATTTCAGTATAAATTAAGTGAGGCTATGCATGCTGGTAATTTGCAAAGTTAAAGTACGAGAGAAATAGCAAAATGCTGGATAATCTGATAGTTTTTTTATAGGATTTATGGTAACTCACTGTAATATAAAATTGAAAATTTGCACTACATTCATAGAAAAAAATCACATCTTCAATACTTTATGACTTGTAAATTAAAACACAGTTTAAACCAACGAACTGCCATGGAGGAAAAAGAGTTCTAGGTTCTAGGTTAAGGGTGTTTTTTGCGCAGATTTACTGGACTATAAATGTAATGATGATGCAAAATCTTGTCAAAGCAAATAAATATCATTATTATTATATATGTCACATATTGAATCGACAGTTTATGATATATTAGAAACTATCTTTATTTGTAGGCCTATCGTATTGTTTAATAAATACAGTTTTTCACCAATACTGATTAAAGAAAAATTTTTCGTGTTTAAAATAAAATTGCTAAAAAACGGTTCAGGGGTTTCGCTTCAAAATTTATTGATATCTTTTCAGTAAGGTATTGAAAGTTTGTGCAGCATTTGAAATGATCAGTGGAAGAGTTTTTGAGTCATCCATCACGTGGCGCGCGCGCAACACACACACAACACGGACGACAGACACCAGTCCGAAAACCCCTTTTTTGGATTCAAGGAGCGAAGTTACAAAAGGGGGAAGTTACAAAGGGTTATAAAAAATGTACAAAAAGCGCCACTTAGGCCTTAATAAGGAAATATACCATTTAAGTAATAAACTTTTTGAATAAAAAACTTAAGTTTTCTGTTTTATAGCCATCAATTTATTAAATACAACGGTTTGTATGGACCACCTTCTCCACAGTGATGCTCATGGGGTCAACGCGCACACTAGGCTCGGGCACCACCTCCAGGGAGAGGGAGCGGCACTGTTGGAAGCCCCAGTCCGTAACCTGGCAGGTGTAGTGGCCCGTGTCTAGAGGGTCGGCCTCGGCAACGCCTAGCAGTGCTGTGTGCTGCTCGCTAGAGTCCAGGGGCAGCAGCCGCGTCCACATGTTCCTACACACATTGACACAATGTACACACTGCTGGTAGCCCCAGTCCGTGAGCTGGCAGGTGTAGTGGCCCGTGGCTAGAGGGTCGGCCTCGGCAACGCTAGCAGTGCTGTGTGCTGCTCGCTAGAGTCCAGGGGCAGCAGCCGCGTCCACATGTTCCTACACACATTGACACAATGTACGCACTGCTGGTAGCCTCAGTTCGTAACCTGGCAGGTGTAGTGGCCCGTGTCTAGAGGGTCGGCCTCGGCAACGCCTAGCATTGCTGTGTGCTGCTCGCTAGAGTCCAGGCGTAGCAGCCGCGTCCACATGTTCCTACACACGTTGACACAATGTACGCACTGCTGGTAGCCCCAGTCCGTGAACTGGCAGGTGTAGTGGCCCGTGTCTAGAGGGTCGGCCTCGGCAACGCCTAGCAGTGCTGTGTGCTGCTCGCTAGAGTCCAGGGGCAGCAGCCGCGTCCACATGTTCCTACACACATTGACACAATGTACACACTGCTGGTAGCCCCAGTCCGTGAGCTGGCAGGTGTAGTGGCCCGTGGCTAGAGGGTCGGCCTCGGCAACGCTAGCAGTGCTGTGTGCTGCTCGCTAGAGTCCAGGGGCAGCAGCCGCGTCCACATGTTCCTACACACATTGACACAATGTACACACTGCTGGTAGCCCCAGTCCGTAACCTGGCAGGTGTAGCTGCCCGTGTCAAGAGGGTCGACCTCGGCAACGCTAGCAGTGCTGTGTGTTGCTCGCTAGAGTCCAAGGGCAGCAGCCGCGCCCACATGTTCCTACACACATTGACACAATGTACACACTGCTGGTAGCCCCAGTCCGTAACCTGGCAGGTGTAGTGGCCCGTGTCTAGAGGGTCGGCCTCGGCAACGCCTAGCAGTGCTGTGTGCTGCTCGCTAGAGTCCAGGGGCAGCAGCCGCGTCCACGTTCCTACACACATTGACACAATGTACACACTGCTGGTGGCCCCAGTCCGTAACCTGGCAGGTGTAGCTGCCCGTGTCTAGAGGGTCGGCCTCGGCAACGCCTAGCAGTGCTGTGTGTTGCTCGCTAGAGTCCAGGGGCAGCAGCCGCGTCCACGTTCCTACACACATTGACACAATGTACGCACTGCTGGTAGCCCCAGTCCGTAACCTGGCAGGTGTAGCTTCCCGTGTCTAGAGGGTCGGCCTCGGCAACGCCTAGCATTGCTGTGTGCTGCTCGCTAGAGTCCAGGCGTAGCAGCCGCGTCCACATGTTCCTACACACGTTGACACAATGTACGCACTGCTGGTAGCCCCAGTCCGTGAACTGGCAGGTGTAGTGGCCCGTGTCTAGAGGGTCGGCCTCGGCAACGCCTAGCAGTGCTGTGTGCTGCTCGCTAGAGTCCAGGCGTAGCAGCCGCGTCCACATGTTCCTACACACGTTGACACAATGTACGCACTGCTGGTAGCCCCAGTCCGTGAACTGGCAGGTGTAGTGGCCCGTGTCTAGAGGGTCGGCCTCGGCAACGCCTAGCATTGCTGTGTGCTGCTCGCTAGAGTCCAGGCGTAGCAGCCGCGTCCACATGTTCCTACACACGTTGACACAATGTACGCACTGCTGGTAGCCTCAGTTCGTAACCTGGCAGGTGAAGTGGCGCGTGTCTAGAGGGTCGGCCTCGGCAACGCCTAGCAGTGCTGTGTGCTGCTCGCTAGAGTCCAGGCGTAGCAGCCGCGTCCACATGTTCCTACACACATTGACACAATGTACGCACTGCTGGTAGCCCCAGTCCGTAACCTGGCAGGTGTAGCTTCCCGTGTCTAGAGGGTCGGCCTCGGCAACGCCTAGCATTGCTGTGTGCTGCTCGCTAGAGTCCAGGCGTAGCAGCCGCGTCCACATGTTCCTACACACGTTGACACAATGTACGCACTGCTGGTAGCCCCAGTCCGTGAACTGGCAGGTGTAGTGGCCCGTGTCTAGAGGGTCGGCCTCGGCAACGCCTAGCAGTGCTGTGTGCTGCTCGCTAGAGTCCAGGCATAGCAGCCGCGTCCACATGTTCCTACACACGTTGACACAATGTACGCACTGCTGGTAGCCCCAGTCCGTGAACTGGCAGGTGTAGTGGCCCGTGTCTAGAGGGTCGGCCTCGGCAACGCCTAGCAGTGCTGTGTGCTGCTCGCTAGAGTCCAGGCGTAGTAGCCGCGTCCACATGTTCCTACACACGTTGACACAATGTACGCACTGCTGGTAGCCCCAGTCCGTGAACTGGCAGGTGTAGTGGCCCGTGTCTAGAGGGTCGGCCTCGGCAACGCCTAGCATTGCTGTGTGCTGCTCGCTAGAGTCCAGGCGTAGCAGCCGCGTCCACATGTTCCTACACACGTTGACACAATGTACGCACTGCTGGTAGCCTCAGTTCGTAACCTGGCAGGTGAAGTGGCGCGTGTCTAGAGGGTCGGCCTCGGCAACGCCTAGCATTGCTGTGTGCTGCTCGCTAGAGTCCAGGTGTAGCAGCCGCGTCCACATGTTCCTACACACGTTGACACAATGTACGCACTGCTGGTAGCCTCAGTTCGTAACCTGGCAGGTGAAGTGGCGCGTGTCTAGAGGGTCGGCCTCGGCAACGCCTAGCAGTGCTGTGTGCTGCTCGCTAGAGTCCAGGCGTAGCAGCCGCGTCCACATGTTCCTACACACATTGACACAATGTACGCACTGCTGGTAGCCTCAGTCCGTGAACTGGCAGGTGTAGTGGCCCGTGTCTAGAGGGTCGGCCTCGGCAACGCCTAGCAGTGCTGTGTTCTGCTCGCTAGAGTCCAGGCGTAGCAGCCGCGTCCACATGTTCCTACACACGTTGACACAATGTACGCACTGCTGGTAGCCCCAGTCCGTGAACTGGCAGGTGTAGTGGCCCGTGTCTAGAGGGTCGGCCTCGGCAACGCCTAGCATTGCTGTGTGCTGCTCGCTAGAGTCCAGGCGTAGCAGCCGCGTTCACATGTTCCTACACACGTTGACACAATGTACGCACTGCTGGTAGCCTCAGTTCGTAACCTGGCAGGTGAAGTGGCGCGTGTCTAGAGGGTCGGCCTCGGCAACGCCTAGCAGTGCTGTGTGCTGCTCGCTAGAGTCCAGGCGTAGCAGCCGCGTCCACATGTTCCTACACACATTGACACAATGTACGCACTGCTGGTAGCCCCAGTCCGTAACCTGGCAGGTGTAGCTTCCCGTGTCTACAGGGTCGGCCTCGGCAACGCCTAGCATTGCTGTGTGCTGCTCGCTAGAGTCCAGGCGTAGCAGCCGCGTCCACATGTTCCTACACACGTTGACACAATGTACGCACTGCTGGTAGCCCCAGTCCGTGAACTGGCAGGTGTAGTGGCCCGTGTCTAGAGGGTCGGCCTCGGCAACGCCTAGCAGTGCTGTGTGCTGCTCGCTAGAGTCCAGGCGTAGCAGCCGCGTCCACATGTTCCTACACACGTTGACACAATGTACGCACTGCTGGTAGCCCCAGTCCGTGAACTGGCAGGTGTAGTGGCCCGTGTCTAGAGGGTCGGCCTCGGCAACGCCTAGCAGTGCTGTGTGCTGCTCGCTAGAGTCCAGGCGTAGCAGCCGCGTCCACATGTTCCTACACACGTTGACACAATGTACGCACTGCTGGTAGCCCCAGTCCGTGAACTGGCAGGTGTAGTGGCCCGTGTCTAGAGGGTCGGCCTCGGCAACGCCTAGCATTGCTGTGTGCTGCTCGCTAGAGTCCAGGCGTAGCAGCCGCGTCCACATGTTCCTACACACGTTGACACAATGTACGCACTGCTGGTAGCCTCAGTTCGTAACCTGGCAGGTGAAGTGGCGCGTGTCTAGAGGGTCGGCCTCGGCAACGCCTAGCATTGCTGTGTGCTGCTCGCTAGAGTCCAGGCGTAGCAGCCGCGTCCACATGTTCCTACACACGTTGACACAATGTACGCACTGCTGGTAGCCTCAGTTCGTAACCTGGCAGGTGAAGTGGCGCGTGTCTAGAGCGTCGGCCTCGGCAACGCCTAGCAGTGCTGTGTGCTGCTCGCTAGAGTCCAGGCGTAGCAGCCGCGTCCACATGTTCCTACACACATTGACACAATGTACGCACTGCTGGTAGCCCCAGTCCGTAACCTGGCAGGTGTAGCTTCCCGTGTCTAGAGGGTCGGCCTCGGCAACGCCTAGCATTGCTGTGTGCTGCTCGCTAGAGTCCAGGCGTAGCAGCCGCGTCCACATGTTCCTACACACGTTGACACAATGTACGCACTGCTGGTAGCCCCAGTCCGTGAACTGGCAGGTGTAGTGGCCCGTGTCTAGAGGGTCGGCCTCGGCAACGCCTAGCAGTGCTGTGTGCTGCTCGCTAGAGTCCAGGCATAGCAGCCGCGTCCACATGTTCCTACACACGTTGACACAATGTACGCACTGCTGGTAGCCCCAGTCCGTGAACTGGCAGGTGTAGTGGCCCGTGTCTAGAAGGTCGGCCTCGGCAACGCCTAGCAGTGCTGTGTGCTGCTCGCTAGAGTCCAGGCGTAGTAGCCGCGTCCACATGTTCCTACACACGTTGACACAATGTACGCACTGCTGGTAGCCCCAGTCCGTGAACTGGCAGGTGTAGTGGCCCGTGTCTAGAGGGTCGGCCTCGGCAACGCCTAGCATTGCTGTGTGCTGCTCGCTAGAGTCCAGGCGTAGCAGCCGCGTCCACATGTTCCTACACACGTTGACACAATGTACGCACTGCTGGTAGCCTCAGTTCGTAACCTGGCAGGTGAAGTGGCGCGTGTCTAGAGGGTCGGCCTCGGCAACGCCTAGCATTGCTGTGTGCTGCTCGCTAGAGTCCAGGTGTAGCAGCCGCGTCCACATGTTCCTACACACGTTGACACAATGTACGCACTGCTGGTAGCCTCAGTTCGTAACCTGGCAGGTGAAGTGGCGCGTGTCTAGAGGGTCGGCCTCGGCAACGCCTAGCAGTGCTGTGTGCTGCTCGCTAGAGTCCAGGCGTAGCAGCCGCGTCCACATGTTCCTACACACATTGACACAATGTACGCACTGCTGGTAGCCCCAGTCCGTAACCTGGCAGGTGTAGCTTCCCGTGTCTACAGGGTCGGCCTCGGCAACGCCTAGCATTGCTGTGTGCTGCTCGCTAGAGTCCAGGCGTAGCAGCCGCGTCCACATGTTCCTACACACGTTGACACAATGTACGCACTGCTGGTAGCCCCAGTCCGTGAACTGGCAGGTGTAGTGGCCCGTGTCTAGAGGGTCGGCCTCGGCAACGCCTAGCAGTGCTGTGTGCTGCTCGCTAGAGTCCAGGCGTAGCAGCCGCGTCCACATGTTCCTACACACGTTGACACAATGTACGCACTGCTGGTAGCCCCAGTCCGTGAACTGGCAGGTGTAGTGGCCCGTGTCTAGAGGGTCGGCCTCGGCAACGCCTAGCAGTGCTGTGTGCTGCTCGCTAGAGTCCAGGCGTAGCAGCCGCGTCCACATGTTCCTACACACGTTGACACAATGTACGCACTGCTGGTAGCCCCAGTCCGTGAACTGGCAGGTGTAGTGGCCCGTGTCTAGAGGGTCGGCCTCGGCAACGCCTAGCATTGCTGTGTGCTGCTCGCTAGAGTCCAGGCGTAGCAGCCGCGTCCACATGTTCCTACACACGTTGACACAATGTACGCACTGCTGATAGCCTCAGTTCGTAACCTGGCAGGTGAAGTGGCGCGTGTCTAGAGGGTCGGCCTCGGCAACGCCTAGCATTGCTGTGTGCTGCTCGCTAGAGTCCAGGCGTAGCAGCCGCGTCCACATGTTCCTACACACGTTGACACAATGTACGCACTGCTGGTAGCCTCAGTTCGTAACCTGGCAGGTGAAGTGGCGCGTGTCTAGAGGGTCGGCCTCGGCAACGCCTAGCAGTGCTGTGTGCTGCTCGCTAGAGTCCAGGCGTAGCAGCCGCGTCCACATGTTCCTACACACATTGACACAATGTACGCACTGCTGGTAGCCCCAGTCCGTAACCTGGCAGGTGTAGCTTCCCGTGTCTAGAGGGTCGGCCTCGGCAACGCCTAGCATTGCTGTGTGCTGCTCGCTAGAGTCCAGGCGTAGCAGCCGCGTCCACATGTTCCTACACACGTTGACACAATGTACGCACTGCTGGTAGCCCCAGTCCGTGAACTGGCAGGTGTAGTGGCCCGTGTCTAGAGGGTCGGCCTCGGCAACGCCTAGCAGTGCTGTGTGCTGCTCGCTAGAGTCCAGGCATAGCAGCCGCGTCCACATGTTCCTACACACGTTGACACAATGTACGCACTGCTGGTAGCCCCAGTCCGTGAACTGGCAGGTGTAGTGGCCCGTGTCTAGAGGGTCGGCCTCGGCAACGCCTAGCAGTGCTGTGTGCTGCTCGCTAGAGTCCAGGCGTAGTAGCCGCGTCCACATGTTCCTACACACGTTGACACAATGTACGCACTGCTGGTAGCCCCAGTCCGTGAACTGGCAGGTGTAGTGGCCCGTGTCTAGAGGGTCTGCCTCGGCAACGCCTAGCATTGCTGTGTGCTGCTCGCTAGAGTCCAGGCGTAGCAGCCGCGTCCACATGTTCCTACACACGTTGACACAATGTACGCACTGCTGGTAGCCTCAGTTCGTAACCTGGCAGGTGAAGTGGCGCGTGTCTAGAGGGTCGGCCTCGGCAACGCCTAGCATTGCTGTGTGCTGCTCGCTAGAGTCCAGGTGTAGCAGCCGCGTCCACATGTTCCTACACACGTTGACACAATGTACGCACTGCTGGTAGCCTCAGTTCGTAACCTGGCAGGTGAAGTGGCGCGTGTCTAGAGGGTCGGCCTCGGCAACGCCTAGCAGTGCTGTGTGCTGCTCGCTAGAGTCCAGGCGTAGCAGCCGCGTCCACATGTTCCTACACACATTGACACAATGTACGCACTGCTGGTAGCCTCAGTCCGTGAACTGGCAGGTGTAGTGGCCCGTGTCTAGAGGGTCGGCCTCGGCAACGCCTAGCAGTGCTGTGTGCTGCTCGCTAGAGTCCAGGCGTAGCAGCCGCGTCCACATGTTCCTACACACGTTGACACAATGTACGCACTGCTGGTAGCCCCAGTCCGTGAACTGGCAGGTGTAGTGGCCCGTGTCTAGAGGGTCGGCCTCGGCAACGCCTAGCATTGCTGTGTGCTGCTCGCTAGAGTCCAGGCGTAGCAGCCGCGTCCACATGTTCCTACACACGTTGACACAATGTACGCACTGCTGGTAGCCTCAGTTCGTAACCTGGCAGGTGAAGTGGCGCGTGTCTAGAGGGTCGGCCTCGGCAACGCCTAGCAGTGCTGTGTGCTGCTCGCTAGAGTCCAGGCGTAGCAGCCGCGTCCACATGTTCCTACACACATTGACACAATGTACGCACTGCTGGTAGCCCCAGTCCGTAACCTGGCAGGTGTAGCTTCCCGTGTCTACAGGGTCGGCCTCGGCAACGCCTAGCATTGCTGTGTGCTGCTCGCTAGAGTCCAGGCGTAGCAGCCGCGTCCACATGTTCCTACACACGTTGACACAATGTACGCACTGCTGGTAGCCCCAGTCCGTGAACTGGCAGGTGTAGTGGCCCGTGTCTAGAGGGTCGGCCTCGGCAACGCCTAGCAGTGCTGTGTGCTGCTCGCTAGAGTCCAGGCGTAGCAGCCGCGTCCACATGTTCCTACACACGTTGACACAATGTACGCACTGCTGGTAGCCCCAGTCCGTGAACTGGCAGGTGTAGTGGCCCGTGTCTAGAGGGTCGGCCTCGGCAACGCCTAGCAGTGCTGTGTGCTGCTCGCTAGAGTCCAGGCGTAGCAGCCGCGTCCACATGTTCCTACACACGTTGACACAATGTACGCACTGCTGGTAGCCCCAGTCCGTGAACTGGCAGGTGTAGTGGCCCGTGTCTAGAGGGTCGGCCTCGGCAACGCCTAGCATTGCTGTGTGCTGCTCGCTAGAGTCCAGGCGTAGCAGCCGCGTCCACATGTTCCTACACACGTTGACACAATGTACGCACTGCTGGTAGCCTCAGTTCGTAACCTGGCAGGTGAAGTGGCGCGTGTCTAGAGGGTCGGCCTCGGCAACGCCTAGCATTGCTGTGTGCTGCTCGCTAGAGTCCAGGCGTAGCAGCCGCGTCCACATGTTCCTACACACGTTGACACAATGTACGCACTGCTGGTAGCCTCAGTTCGTAACCTGGCAGGTGAAGTGGCGCGTGTCTAGAGGGTCGGCCTCGGCAACGCCTAGCAGTGCTGTGTGCTGCTCGCTAGAGTCCAGGCGTAGCAGCCGCGTCCACATGTTCCTACACACATTGACACAATGTACGCACTGCTGGTAGCCTCAGTTCGTAACCTGGCAGGTGAAGTGGCGCGTGTCTAGAGGGTCGGCCTCGGCAACGCCTAGCAGTGCTGTGTGCTGCTCGCTAGAGTCCAGGCGTAGCAGCCGCGTCCACATGTTCCTACACACATTGACACAATGTACGCACTGCTGGTGGCCCCAGTCCGTAACCTGGCAGGTGTAGTGGCCCGTGTCTAGAGGGTCGTCCTCGGCAACGCCTAGCAGTACTGTGTGCTGCTCGCTAGAGTCCAGGCGTAGCAGCCGCGTCCACATGTTCCTACACACGTTGACACAATGTACGCACTGCTGGTAGCCTCAGTTCGTAACCTGGCAGGTGAAGTGGCGCGTGTCTAGAGGGTCGGCCTCGGCAACGCCTAGCAGTGCTGTGTGCTGCTCGCTAGAGTCCAGGCGTAGCAGCCGCGTCCACATGTTCCTACACACGTTGACACAATGTACGCACTGCGGTAGCCCCAGTCCGTGAACTGGCAGGTGTAGCTGCCCGTGTCTAGACGGTCGGCCTCGGCAACGCCTAGCAGTGCTGTGTGCTGCTCGCTAGAGTCCAGGCGTAGCAGCCGCGTCCACATGTTCCTACACACATTGACACAATGTACACACTGCTGGTAGCCTCAGTCCGTAACCTGGCAGGTGAAGTGGCGCGTGTCTAGAGGGTCGGCCTCGGCAACGCCTAGCAGTGCTGTGTGCTGGTCGCTAGAGTCCAGGCGTAGCAGCCGCGTCCACATGTTCCTACACACGTTGACACAATGTACGCACTGCTGGTAGCCCCAGTCCGTGAACTGGCAGGTGTAGCTGCCCGTGTCTAGAGGGTCGGCCTCGGCAACGCCTAGCAGTGCTGTGTGCTGCTCGCTAGAGTCCAGGCGTAGCAGCCGCGTCCACATGTTCCTACACACGTTGACACAATGTACGCACTGCTGGTAGCCTCAGTCCGTAACCTGGCAGGTGAAGTGGCGCGTGTCTAGAGGGTCGGCCTCGGCAACGCCTAGCAGTGCTGTGTGCTGCTCGCTAGAGTCCAGGCGTAGCAGCCGCGTCCACATGTTCCTACACACGTTGACACAATGTACGCACTGCTGGTAGCCCCACAAGTTCCTAAAGTAAATGAAAATAGCGCAGTCAATATTTGGGGAATCGTAACAAAAGTGTCTATTTCAAAATGTCAAGACCTTTAGGACAAGTATTTAGGGAAATCAAAAAGTCTTTAATTAGTAAATATGACATTCAGAATTGCCTATCCAACATTAGGTTAACAATTTCAGGTGAGGGTCACGAATCCGATGTGAATTTTAATTGGAATTTGAATTAAAGATGAGTCAGGAGTATAATTATTTAAGATGTGTATAATATACCTTTAATCCTTTCTCAGTTACTAAAGGCTACCTATATCGTGATCTTATACACTTCTTAAAACATTCATTAATTTTACATATATGATTTTACAATAATAAGATGATTATATATATATATACAATAATATATGATGACTATTTATAGTATTAAGTCGTCTTTATAACGTAAATACACAAGAGTTTGGGGGGTCCTCTTTCAGAACTTTTAATAATGACACTGACGTGAGTGCTTCCAAAAAAACTGCACAAAAGAGAGATGAATCATTTGACCTTTTTGTAGTTACAGTTGTTTAAAACTTTTTCAAAAATTAATATGAAAAAGTAAAGAAATAACTCATAACACTGATTAAAGAAAGCTTCGGTTTTAAGTTTACTAACTTTTCATCCCTGTAAGTGCGTGTACTTAGAGTTATAACTTTTGATTTTCAGTCAGTACAATTTACGTACTATACATCGATAAGTAGGCCTATAAGTATTTGCAGGAGTAGTGTAAAAGTGGGGCTGCTGGCCCACTTTGCATAAATTTGCATAATGACAGCTGCTTCCGGTCACGCAACCGGAAATGACGTCATTACCCGAGTACACATGGACTCTGAGCTTCAAGATAATACTGTTTCTTCTACATCTACACAAACTTGCGAACAATTACCTACTACAAATGAAACTACTACAAGTCTACAAGTAATTGAAATTTCATCAACTGTTAGTTCTGATGCGTAAGCAATAATGTTATCATTAATAGGTTTCGACTAAAAATTCAACAATGGAGGAAGAAAGAAATTCACTACTTTACAACTTGGTTTTCGTGAACCCGTTGAAATTTGTTATATGCCTACTTTCATTTTTATGTGGTTACAATTTTGGTTACCTTGTTCAAGAAATGCTAACAGATAAAGAGGACGAACATTCGCTACTTTAAAGTTTATGTTTATATAATTGCATTTCTATTTGGATACTTTGTAGTAGGATACTTTGTTAAAGTTAACTTGTCGATTCCATTTTAACATGGTATTTTAATAGAAATGAAAATCAACAAAACAACAATTAAGAAACAGTTTGTACAAAATAAAAAAAATAAAATATCTTACATTTTCGGATTTCCCGAAAATGCAAGAACTTTTTTAAAAACAATCCAAGCCGAGCTTGACCCAACTTCCGGACATTTAAACTTTAAATACCCACCATAGCCGGGCATTTAAACTTTAAATGACCACCTCCCACGTCACAGATACGTCACAACTAATGACGTCACTTCCGGTTGCGTGACCGGAAGCAGCTGTCATTATGCAAATTTATGCAAAGTGGGCCAGCAGCCCCACTTTTACACTACTTGCAAGAATCTAAAAATTCCTTAACAATTTACATAGCAAAACAAAATTAGCAGTGAATATATTGCATTAAAAATATATATTTACTTACATATGACAGTGAAAATATATTTTACCTTCTCGATTTTGTAACATTGACGAATATTCCGTCTTTGAACCAGCGGAACACTAGATGCGACGATCCCTGAGCAACGCAGGACAAGACAAACTCTTCTCCTTGACGGACCCGCGCCTTAGGGTGATTGACTCGCACACTCTAAAGGAAAATAGAATGAGTCATAGATTAGCAGTACTGGGGTTACGATGTCCATAAAGTAGTCATAAGCAAATCTTAATTAACTTATGACAATTTTTATGGTGCGTTTTGCTAGAAGAGGCTTCATTCTTCGGACGCACAGCTCGACTCAAGCTCGTACTCGAGATCCTTCTAGAAGTGGCTGGAGCCACTTCTACTGGCTGGGATTCAAGCTCTGCTCAAGTGTTCAAAGCTTGGGTTTCAGGCTTTGGTTGCACCTTTCAAAGCTGGGAAGTGTTTTACCATGTGCAAAGAGGGATTGATAACAATTGGTTTAATCCCGACTGAAGATGTAGACATATTTTTGCAGGAACAATCGTCTTTGTTCCTGCTTGTCAAACTAATTTATTTGTCTATTTGAGGCACTCTGCACAAACGACTCAGCGCCTGGAGTACGCGACTCGCACTTGTATGAAATATAACATCACCGCCTGGAGATGCAGGGAGAGCTCCCGCGTGATGGCCAGGTGGGTGGCCACCAGGGTGACGTTGCCCAGGCGCCCCCGCTGGACTAGGCGGTTGGGGGAAAGAGGCTACATCTGTGCAATAACACGTCACTACCTGGAGATGCAGGGAGGGCTCCTGCGTGATGGCCAGGTGGGTGGCCACCAGGGTGACGCTGCCCAGGCGCCCCCGCTGGACTAGGCGGTTGGGGGAAAGAGGCTACATCTGTGCAATAACACGTCACTACCTGGAGATGCAGGGAGAGCTCCTGCGTGATGGCCAGGTGGGTGGCCACCAGGGTGACGTTGCCCAGGCGCCCCCGCTGGACTAGGCGGTTGGGGGAAAGAGGCTACATCTGTGCAATAACACGTCACTACCTGGAGATGCAGGGAGGGTTCCTGCGGGATGGCCAGGTGGGTGGCCACCAAGGTGACGTTGCCCAGGCGCCCTCGCTGGACTAGGCGGTTGGGGGAAAGAGGCTACATCTGTACAATAACACATCACTACCTGGAGATGCAGCGAGGGCTCTTGCGTGATGGCCAGGTGGGTGGCCACCAGGGTGACGTTGCCCAGGCGTCCTCGCTGGACCAGGCGGTTGAAGGACTCCCGCACCCTGGAGCCCTCGGACTTGCTGCCCCAGAAGTGGAACCGCACCTCGCCGCTGAACCTGGCCGGTCAGGAGTGTTAATAAAAATAATTTTGAGGCGAAAGTATGAGCAATATCGTAAAACTAATTCGAGTTGGGTAATATTTTTGCTACAGTCAATGACTATTACACAAAATAATATACAGTATTTCATTTTCACTTACCCAACGTCTAAAACGCTTATGTCCTCCATGACTGACAGATTACTGCTTTTTAAGTATTTTGAGATCTAAAACATAAAACATAAATTTAGTATATTACAAGGAAAACATATTTTAATATTTATATACGTCTAGCAGATATACCCGCAGCTTCGCCCGCTGAAAAAATGACAAATTTTATTTATCTAATACTAGCAGTTGCCCGTGGCTTCGCTCACGATAAATATTACAGCTGATCTTACTTCTGCTCTTTGAACTGTCAATCTGTAGTACTCACAGCTGTTTACATTTCGGTATTTGAATGTTTACATCCTTATAAAATGTAAACATTGAAGCTAAGGACGTTTACGGGGCGTAGCCAGAGGGGATTTTAAGGAAGTGAATAGGCCTATATGTTTCCCAGGTTCAAGATCTACCTTTGTGTGAAATTTCAACCCAGTCGGTTCAGTATTGTTCGAGTTCACATGTTCCATACATACATACATGCAGAAACCACCTCTTCTTTATAATAGTATATATAGATTGTGCCATGTGCAATTTTTGTGAATGGTTATCAAATGGACTGATTTGGGTTATGGGCCATTGGCGTACAACTACACCCTTAAGGTGCAGCTAATAATTCCACCCTAGATTGAAGTGAGAAGGTGTAATGTTTCCTCTAAAAATATTCCCCATGTTTAGCAAATGGTATGATTAGCTTTCTCCCATTTGCCAATACAGAGAATGAGACAAAACCCGGGATATAAAATAAATAAAGGTGCTAAGGGCAGCTTTTCGACTTAACATCAATGTGAATTTAGTACGCTTTTGAAAATAAACCGAAAAATGTAAAAAGGTAGAAGGTAGGCCTAAGTGCCTTGGGCAAAAACATATTTTCCAAACCTTTCTCAATCACATTGAAGATCGGGTCTCTAACCTATCAATAAGGCAAAATTATTGTTGTCATGGTATATTTTTGTAGTTGAAATCTTCATCACATAATTAATGTTAATTTTGAAACTCCGTTTCTGGTGGATATACTGTGGCGTTACCGTGAAGTTAAAAAATATAATTTACCCTGCTGGCTCACTTCGCATACATCAAAGTTGACAGCTACATCCGGTCTGGTGACGTGATAGGCTGTGACGTAGCTGTGACGTGTAGGGTTGGGTATTTAAAGTTTAAATGCCCGGCTGTGATGGGTATTTAAAGTTTAAATGTCCGGAAATGGGTCAAGGTCGGCTGGGGATATTTTCTTTTTTTATTTTATATTTATTTGTTTCTTTTTAACTCTTTCTTAATTGTTGGTTTGTTGATTTTCATTTCTGTTAAAATACCACGTAAAAATGGAATCGACAAGTTAACAAGAAAATATCCTGCTACAAAGTATCCAAATAAAGATGCAATTACATAAACATAAACTTTAAAATATAGTGAATGTTCTTCGTCTTTATCTGTTAGCATTTCCTGAACAAGGTAATCAAAATTGTAACCACACAAAAATGAAAGTAGGCAAATAACAAATTTCGACGGGTTCACCAAGTTGTAAAGTTGTGAATTTCTTTCTTCCTCCATTGTTGAACTTTTAGTCGAAACCAACATTATTGCTTGCGCATCAGAACTAACAGTTGATGAAATTTTATTTACTTGTACACTTGTAGTAGTTTCATTTGTAGTAGGTAATTGTTCGGAAGTTTGTGTAGATGTAGAAGAAACAGTATTATCTTGAAGCTCAGAGTCCATGTGTAGTCGGGTGAAGAGCTGAAGCTTTAATGACGTGTGGTAGCCGCTGTCCTACTCCGTGTCGGCAGTTGTTGGTGGTGGGGGGTCGTTAGGTTTATGCACCGAAATGTAGATGGAATCATAAGTTTCTGGAGGATGTACTAAAATTTGTTGTACAGGATCTGCATCAATCGTGAAACTTTGCGTTTCAATGCAAAGTCCATCTTTAATAAAAGAAACATATAAAACAGAACTCATATTTATTT